>CM041788.1:423426-1043796 GCA_023375725.1 Nephotettix cincticeps | reverse complement strand
AAATGTTCTTCTCAGATGTTTTTGCGGAGGGAAGTGGGCGGAGGTGGGACCTTCCATGGCATGTTCCAGAAACAAACCTGGTAATGATAAGTATGATTGTGTGTGCCTTATGTTATTAAATCCTTAATTTTTTTGCCAAAATTATCGTTGGACTATTTGGCTATCAGATAATATATGAATCTCAAACAACTTACACGGAATTCTTGACTAAATCTTGCTTAAAGTCATATTTTAATAAAGCTTTATTACGAGTTGTGAAATTTAAGAACTAAATACTTTATCTAATAAATATTTTTATTTATTTTATTAACTGTTCTTTAAACTAGTAGCAATCTGTCTACATGAAAGGTTTCTCTGTTTCAAGCAAACCAAAATGAGTTGGTGTTTTAACACAAAGTAGGATCCTTTGTAATCATTGTGGTTATTCAGGTTTAAACACAGGACGGATGACGAGGATTGATTCCTATCTTCATGACTTGGAATTCACTGGAAATGGCTCGATAATGAAGTTTTGGAGCATCCTGGTATGGATGGACTTTTGAAACGGTAGCTGGTAGTAAGTGCTCATTGCTGGAAGGGTGAGTGACAAAAACAACAATACTTATCGAAAGATCCATAGTTCCAATCCTGATGTAGAGGTGGTATGCTCACATTATATAGATATGATTCATAGTGGCCACAACTGATGTGTGCAATGATATGTGCAAAAATAGTGCATTTACAGCAACAGTGATTGAAAGTAGCTAGACTGGATTGTCAATGAAAATGTTAACTGTTTACATTGAATAATTGATGTCTTCATGACATAACAAGAATCAGTAAAAATTATGTTGCTTGTAACAGTGAAAAACATATATGACCAAAACAAATGAGTTTTACAAGGAAAATGTAAAATATCCAAAAGTTTGTTGAGGATAAATCTGAATGTGCATGAACTTGTGCACAAATAAAATAATCCTTTTTACGTTGACGGATTCCTGAAGTAGACTGATCTTAAATGGTTGGTCATCTGTTGTTCAAACACAATCAGCATCACAATATGGTGCTGCTGAAACATTGTGTGTACAACGAAAAGATGTATACCGCATAAAGTTCATCATACATTTTCTCAGTTATATCGGAGTGAAAATGGGTACCGGTACATGATGATTTTCACTGGTAACTGAGAGCTGATTATTGAAGAAATTGAATAAAATAAAACATCTAATGTGGCAATGATTCAACTTATTTTTGAACTATTCAATGAATGGAATACGATTATTGGATAAAGAATATATCCCTCCTGTTCGCCACAGCAAAATATTTGTAGTTTAAAGTATAAACTTAATTGAATCCATTTTTAATCGCAGATTTCACTCATTTGTCTTTTTCCTGCAGACCTAAATGGAGACATGAATGATTTCTACGCCTACTGTGGGTGACTGAAGATAAGCAGCAAAATAGTGAACCATAACTTCCCTGGCACACAGAGTAAATGTTTGTTATTGATATTTATAAATAAATATTAGATAGAAACCAGAATAAATAAGTAGTACAAAATACTTTTTATTTAGAACAACTTATATTAAATTTCATATTTACTGAATTTCAAATATATTCAATTACATAATATTAGAAAAAGCCTTTTGCTATTGTTTAAAAAGTTTTCGTTCCTTTTCAAGTGATATAGATAATTTTTTAATTTAACAGTGCAGTTGAACTGGATTTCATTTTAATTTGTATACGAAGAATTAAATGAACATTGTAGTTAATATCCATATTCTGAACACCTCAACACAAACTTCTCTTCGTCATTACATTTGTATCTTATTTCTTGTTAGGACTACTTCTAATAATATTTTTTTGTTCAGATATCTCTGCGTTGGGAAAGTGAATGGAGGTGACAGCTAGCTGCTTTGCAGATGTTGGTGTTGAATCTTGTACGTATACAATTATTTTAAATACCTTTATGTGTTGTAATTTAACTATGAGTCAGTGGTAACTCAAACAATTTAATATGCTGTTAGTAAACACAAAATGAACATGTGAATTTTGTTCTTTTTAAGTTATTTTAAAAATGTTCCTACTAATACCTATTAGTAATACAACAATAATTAATGCAGTACATTACAATACATTTTTATTTTAACTTTTAGTTTAAATAAATAATTGATATTCGTTAGACAAAAAGAGTAATTTCTCGTCTTTTTGTGATACTGTATTAGTATAATGTTTAAGCTTTAATAAAAATTAAAAAAACAATTTTTAAAGCATTTAAAAAAATATTATTTTATACTTTAAAAGAAAAGTCTTTACCAAAGGCCGTATGGTTTTCAGGTGTCATGTGTCATGTGTTGGAAGTGGACCAGATTGCTGCCTTGGATACTTGGAATGTTCTGGATGCGGCTGGGGAGTGTGGACCATGGAGCTGGTGGACCCTTGTGGAAGCAGGCTTCTAGAACCTCTCTGCATTAGTATGGTGAAGTTTTGTTTACGGTCGGTGAGTCGGGAAAATAATTGCTTTGCATGCTTTCAGCTTTCAGGTGTACCCTGCTGTGTTCTACAGTTATGAAGAATGAAGAGATATAGAGTTTATTAGAAACTTCCCATATTTATATTTTTTCTATAGTAGAGAAAAATTTAGGATTTCTTTAGGGTTTTCAGGGTAGGTCAGAAAAAGAAGATACTTATAATAATAGAGATCATTGTTAGGTTTAGTCTAGGAACTTTTGATTAGGGACTTTCAGGACTTAAGACTGATATGAGTATTATTAGGAATAATATTATGTAGGTCAAAATTTAAACTACTTTGTAGGAAGCATTTTCTTTTTATTTAGGGGTTTCAGGGTAGATGAGAAGAATGAAGATTCTTAGAGTACGGTAGGGTTAAAAGTGCAATATTTTCGTAACAAATTTTCATGGATAGAATTTTTATTTAGGGGTTTCAGGGTAGTTGAGAAGAAGATATATTCTTAGAGTAGGTTTAATATTAAAACAGTTTAGGATGTTTTACTTAGGGAAACAAAAAGTTAGGTTTAGTTTAAGTAATTTTAGGTAGTGGTTAGGAAATTTGCTATAGGTATATATTTAGAACACAAATTTTCTTTTTAGATTAGTGATATTAGGTATAACAACAAGGAATAAAAATTTTCTAAGGACCCAATTAGGTTACAGGTTAAACTTACAAAACGTCACCATAGATCAACGAATGATCATCGATCCCGAAGAGTCAAGATTTGTGTTGTGATTAGTTTAGTTTGCATGCAAGTAGACTGTTTGTGCATGGTGTTTTGTAGTAATCGGTTCTTGTATTCAGGCTTAATATTTTATCGGTCTACTTTAATAAAAATGCGTAAACGGTTTTCGGGTCGGAACTGTCAAGAAAGAAACAACCATCATGTTAACAGTTTAAAAGTTTTGATATTCTGAGTTGGAATGTTGGACTGCTGACTTCTGTTTCTTCATGAAGAGAGCTGGATCGTTTTGTTAATATTTTAATCTCCTCGTTGCTGTTCGAGTCGTATCGATTTTGTGAATGCTGCGAACTGAACCTAACTATATATTCCCCATGTACATTATCTAGGTTAAGTTCTATTCTAATTTTAAATGATGTCATGTTATTTTTTTATGTAAATACCAACATGATTTGAACAAAAACAACTGCAAACAATTGAAAATTAAATTTTGTAAATGTTAAGTTTATTTTTATGGAACAATATGTGACATTGATATGTTTAATTCTGGTTCAGTTGCGGCGGTGAGGTCACGGTGTAACAGAGCTTGTAATTTAATTGAAATTACCAAAAAAAGAAAGAAGCGGCTTAGGACACTCATGAAACAAGTTATTTCATTACTAAGTCCACTAGTACAACTAAATTGAAGGCAAATTATTCTTAAAAAGTCAAACTCTTATAAAATTATCCACTCCTGAATTAGGATAACGTATGAAAACCATTAAGAGTGCAATAGTAATATATTTCACAACATACTATTAAGGTGATAGACTACATTCACACTAAGCATCCAAGCATAAATTAGCCCTACATAAAAATAAGGGCTGAAGTCACTGAAGACAAACTTTCAAACCGTTATTATGCAACTTTGGTGACCTATATTAGAGACAGTGCTTAACCACTTCATTAATGAGGAGCATTAAAAAATTACTTCTTGATAAAAACAATTTTCTAACACCCAAACAGAGAAATGTATTTAATACTCCAGGCATAATATGTATTCACACTCAACTATTGTACAACTCTAATATTTAAGACATAGCTCAATATTCCCTATCTAGCTTGATCAATGTACTAGAAAATAATCAAAATTATTCCTTCTCATAACTTATACATCAAATAAACATGTAACTAAAGAATAACTACATAGGAATCATTTAATTATTGCATGCCATGTCAATCAAATTTGGATGTATACCACATAAAATTTTCATAGTACTCTGTCGTAACTTATAACTCCGAGGAATGAGCTTACTCAGTGCGCCGTAATGGAAAGAAACGTACCGGTAAATTAAAGTATTAGCCCATTCTAAATAAGTAGATCTAAACCCACTAGAGGAATTCAATTGTGGAGGGATGAGCCTTCTTCCTCGAGACCACTCTAAAAAAGCCTCAGAGATAAGAGTAACCTGGTAAAGTCGGTTTAATAATTAAAAAAAAAACTAAAAATACCGTCCGGATCAAGGAATTAAATATATCCATATAACATGGTTATTATATGTCAAAAAAGAAAGTGATGATAACTTGGAACACTTAATCAATATCTGCTCTTGCCTAGGTCACTTTGAACACAGTGTGCGTTATGGACAAAGATAATATAGTCAGATAGTTATAACTTAATCTGAGAATATCCAATAACATCAAAATCAATAAAAAAACTCCTCAATGTATTGAAGAAGAGAATTCAGAAACAGCCTAGGTGGAATATAAATGGTGTGTTTACATAGCTTATCGTTATTGTAAATTATAATAAATCTCAAACAACTTAGGGAAAATTTTTTTAAAGAGCAAACAGCATGATTCATATGCTCATAGCGAAAAGAATTGTATTCGAGTGTGAGATTTACCGAAATAAACATAATAAGTAATTTATTTTATATTTGCATTGTCTACAATAGATCAAAGAAATATTTCCAAGATGAATATGTTCAATATACTGTAATACACTTAAAAGAAACAAAAATAAATTTATAAAGGGGAGGAAACATCTTGAAAAAGATGGCTCTAAAACTTAACATATTATAAATATTAAGTGAGTATGCGAGAGGTAAAAGATTGGCTGATTTGCTCACAAACACAAAGAATGTGATCCTAGACAAGTAGGAACACAACTGTTGAATAACTAATGCTTTATTTTTTGAAATGTACCTGCAGTGGGAAAAATGTTTGCCAAACTGAGAACATGTATGAGTTGATGAATTTATAAACAAATATATGTGTTTTTCTATATCATGAAAGGTTAACAAAAATAAATTAAAAGCAAAATGATTATCAAATCATATTGTAATCAAACACAGATCACAAACCATTATGCAATATTAATTGCTTAAACTTAAACAAATCTACTCACGGGCCTCTGTAACGGAAACGGGACAGATGATTTGGTGGTTTAAACACTATTGTATAGAATCCTTGTATTCATTAAAAAAATATGTTACTTTCAAGTGGTACTCAATGATGAATTGTGTATTGTAAAGATCCCTCCAAATAAGCGCATATTTTTTTAATAAGTTTTACTTAATTTCAATCAAATTAATAAGTTAGAATGCGCATGACTATAATCCCAACAAATCATGCGCTCATGATTATGTGACTACAAATCAGACTAATAGACGGATTAAAATGTATAATAACTGACATAATATCACTGATGAATTCTCACATAAAATCAACGTGAAGTATAATAAGCCTTCAGTTGCAATAGAATGACCAAATCGACAAACACTCTTACAAGTCAAATTACTATAATACTGCTTGTTAATAAAGATGTAATTGCACAAATAACTAATGTAGTATAAAAGAACTAAAATGTTATTTGTAATCCATCAGACAAAAATTTGAAACAGAAGTGAGGTCATGTGGTTAGTGGTGTTTTGTGATAATATAGAGAGCTTGTAAAAGAAGTGGATGCATTCCCTTGAGAATTATCCTTCGATAATTATTCCCATCTGGAGTTTCTATAAGGTATAATCTGGGCTCCGGACCTTTTCTTATGACTGTAGCTGGCTGCCAGTCTCTGTGTTCTTTTCTATACAGTACCTTTTCTCCTTCTTCAAATTCTAATCTGTTCTTTTTTGTTCAGTTACTTTGTTGTCTGGATTTTTCCCGAAGTGGGTGATATTGCAAGATTGCTAGCGTGTAATTCATGTATCCTTATAACAAATCCCAATGTCTGATATGATTCTCGAAACTACAATAAAGTAGACTTTTTGTCGTAGTTTGTTAATTGTTTCTACAGGTGCGGTATATTCACCAAACACTGATAGCTTGTTATTTGTGTATGAAATCAAATTTTTAATCTTAGAACCATTAGGTAATTTCTAAATTACTATTTAATGCAACAGTTTTACCTATTACATTAAATTTAGCTCCTGTATCTAATTCGAAAAATACTTCTTGGTTCTTAGGAAGTATTAGGAGTTCAGTCCAATCTCCTGCTTCTTGTTTTCATTCGTTAGAAATTAATTCGTTAGGAACTAATTAATGTTACCTGGTCTGAGTGTTGAATCTAATATACTTCACCATTTTCATTGGAGTCCTAAGTTTTTAATGATTTCACTCGATTATTTGGTTTTGAGCGGCATACCTTAGAGAAGTGGCCAAGAATACCACAGATAGAGCAATTCTTTTGGTAAGCAGGACAGGCTCCAGGGCCATGGCGATATCCACAGAGACTGCAAGCAAAGCTGTTATCCTCTTGTTTTTTGTTTAATGTTTATTCCTCTTGCTTCTCACCTAAAGTTTCATTTCCTTTAACTGCATAAACGTTGCAACATTTCTTTTCAGACATTTTAGATATCTGAAATTCTACGTCTTCAGAAGTCTTACAGACGTTTATTGTCTTTTCAAGCATTAAATTTTCTTCATGAAATAGTTTTTGGGGAGTGTTGTCATGATTTATTCCGGAAACCAGCCTAACTCGTAATAAGCTATCTTTCATTGTTCCGTTACAAGCATTTATTCGCTTGGTTAGATGCTTTAGTTAAGAAATCATTTAAAGTTTCTCCTTTACCCTGATTTAGATTGTTGAATACAAAACCGTTCATATATGACATTTAATTTATTTTCAAAATACGAATCAAATTTTGCAATTATATCATCCAAGCTAGTAGATTTTTCATCAATATGAAAACACTCAAGGAGTTCATTTCCATCTTCTCCAAGTACTGTCATAAAAGTAGCTATCTATTTCTCTAATGTCCTCTTCTTCAAATTGACCATTGAAATTGTCCCTGCCAAAAATTCCACTTGGTGGTTTAATGTCCATTGGTAAGTCTTGATTATTCATCTCATCATTATCATAATCAGTGTTGTCTGTATTAACCTCTCTGAATGGAGAACATTGTCTTCTTTATTATCATTTCTGGTTCTTCGTTTAGGCACCATGTTTCTTGTTTTAAAATAAGCTAAATCTTTAGATAAAGAATTCCATTTTATGAACTACAAGTCAGTTTGTTTACAAAAGAAATATAGGTACTAATAATTAACAAGCATATGACTTTATAGTCAAATGTCACTTAATCATTTTTATAATTTTTCCAAACCAAGAAAAATTCTTACATACTATAAAGTTCAAATCATATTGGTAGGTTTTCAGTCGAAGCCAACCAAAGGTGGGATGACCATTAGAATGATGGTCATGTGTGTTTGATTTGTTTGTTAGTTAGTCTGAATACAAGACATCTCGCGAACGATCATAATAAAGGGGGGTTGTAATTAATATTTGATATCGCCAGCAGCTGAGAAGTTAGCAATGGATTCTACAAAATGTTCCAGACAGCCCAACCAAGGTATGTTGATTACAATTTTTTTAACTTTTTAGTACAATCTCCGATGTGTTTATTCCATTTTTTGTAGATTTTCTCAATCTTTATGCTAGGTGTTATTATTAAATTAGAGATAATACATTTTGTTACAATAGGACAGATTAAGATTTCTGACATAATCAATATGAGCACAATCTTGAGTACCGGTAGTACAAAACATGTATGTATATGGATTTAACAGTTCCAAGACAGTTTTTTTTTATAAGGCAAAATTAATACGATTATAAATACTTTCATTTATTTTGTATAGGCTAAATTATTATCCACAAAAATTGAAATCATAACGTACCTGTTTCTCACAAACCTGTTCCTTATTCTAATGATAGTAAATTATCAGTAGATAATAAATATTTCCCTGTCCTCATACCTGGTGTATTTATGTTAAGTATGTAATTATTTAGTTTTATTTTCAACTCAAATAGCTTCTCTGTTAGTTACAGGTTTTATTTAGATGTCAACAGAAAGGGGTGGAGGCGATCGTGATTGATGCCGTTGCGAAAGGAGATGTGGGTGTGTGCAGTGTGGGATGGAAGATGAACTTCTTGCCGTTGAAGATAAGACTTCAAATACTTGACTATAGGTAAGTTTTGGCTTATAGTTTGTCATGATAATACTTATTTGTTGAATTCAATATGGCATAGTGGTGTTGTTGCTCAGAGTGCCTTATATTACAACAAACTATTTTTAATTCCATTTAATTCCCCGTACCATGGCTGCTTGTATGGAGTAAGCGAAATGAAGACTTACTTTATAAGGTCTGTTTTGTATGTGCCAACATGATATTGTTTTATGGTGATACATGTTGAAAAAAGACATGTTTTTGAACTCAAAAACGATGTCATGTGTGTGTGTTTTTTCTATTTTATGGTTTTCTTATGTAGCATGCATATAGAAAACAGTGACTTAGTAAAAAGATTGTACTATCCACTTTTGGTACTTAGCGGAGCATTAAATACTATTTTAACTCTTGATAATTTATTTAATTTAGGTAGTTGGTAATTTGCATGCCAGGCTACTGATAATCTATCTTAATTAATATGTGTTATTTTTCTTACTTGTATTAAAGGAAATTGTAGAACTTCTTTTAATAAAATGCTTTTCTCAGATATTGCGGAGGGAAGTGGGCGGAGGTGGGAGCTTCCACAGCATGTTCCTGAAACAAACTGCGTATGTTTACGTTTTCCCTTTTTGTAGCTTGATTGTGATATATTGTCATAAAAACTTTAGTTTTTATTACTAAAACGGCATTGAACTATTTAGCACTCAGTTGACGATTCCTAAAAATTAACCAGGAAATATACTATTATAAAAGCAAAACGTATTAAATAAAGTATATCACACTTGTTGACATTCATATTTTAATTAAAATTTACCACAAGTAAGTAGGAACCATTTTAATCATTTGGGTTGCTCAGGTTTAACCATGGGAGGAGTGAACGAGGAGGTGATCGCTGTCTCGTGAGTCTAAATTCTGTGGATACGTCTGGACCGTGATGTTTTGGTCCCTCCTGGTGGATGGAGATTTTTGCAGTGGTAGCGTTTAGTAAGTGCTTACTTCTAGAAGGATGGGTAAGACAAAAACAATATATTACAACCTATACCTGTAGTTTCAAATTGATGAGGAGGTATTGCCACATGATAAACTGTGGTCCCTGTTGATGTGTAAAAATCTATGCAAAAGTAATGGTGTTCAAGGAAGTAAAGTAAAGTAACTACTTATAAACTTACTTTAATAACAAATTTAAATAGATTACTGGAGCAGAATGTGATCGACTAGGTATTCAACTAATGGACAAACTCAACCAGCAATCTTACTTTGCTGTAAACTAATATGTACATCAAATAACTAGATGTACAGTATACAGAATAAACATAATACAGCATACTTACCCTCAGTATTATATTTGAGTACAAACTGTGGATCATGAGGATCACCAATTAACTGAGGACAGATTACTGAGGAATTTATTTGCATGTTCTATAAAAATAGACATGTAAGGAATATTCAATCTTATTGTTAAACAAATCAACAATTGGAAAAACAATCAGTTGACAAAGGATATTACTCTCATGAGCGTCAGTGAGTTAAAGTTAAATATATTTGCATGTACCATCAAATTTAATAGTATAACTCTTAGTTACAGGTTCTTAGGTTTAACACAAAGGAGTGGAGATGACCATGGATGCTGCATAAGTGAAATGAGAAGTATTGCGGTATGAGATGGAAGATGACCTTCTGACCCTCGAACACAAGCCTGCAACTCCTAGACATGGAGTAAGTTGTGGTTTTGTTTATTAGTTTAGTTTATCTTACTAACTGGTAATAGGTAGAATTGTTTCAGTCGTAGTACTGGGACTGCAGAATAAGTGGGTTTACTCTTGAAGATCAAAATACATTATGTTATTCTTTTTAAGTACCTCCTAATAGTGAACATTTAATGGAATTAAATATATACCATTTTGACCAACTATTTAAAATCTACTATTGGTATAAATGTTTCTATACAATCACAAAAGACTATTAAATGATATACTTGAACGAATTATTTAATAATAAACTCTTGCCTAGTACTTTGAAATTACATGACATTAAATAGCTGATACAAATTAATATAGTAATTGTAGTATAACCCTGTACATTGCGGTTGTGCATATCCTGTACTAAAGGAAACTTCTGCAAAAATGTTACTAATAAAATGTTCTTCTCAGATGTTTTTGCGGAGGGAAGTGGGCGGAGGTGGGACCTTCCATGGCATGTTCCAGAAACAAACCTGGTAATGATAAGTATGATTGTGTGTGCCTTATGTTATTAAATCCTTAATTTTTTTGCCAAAATTATCGTTGGACTATTTGGCTATCAGATAATATATGAATCTCAAACAACTTACACGGAATTCTTGACTAAATCTTGCTTAAAGTCATATTTTAATAAAGCTTTATTACGAGTTGTGAAATTTAAGAACTAAATACTTTATCTAATAAATATTTTTATTTATTTTATTAACTGTTCTTTAAACTAGTAGCAATCTGTCTACATGAAAGGTTTCTCTGTTTCAAGCAAACCAAAATGAGTTGGTGTTTTAACACAAAGTAGGATCCTTTGTAATCATTGTGGTTATTCAGGTTTAAACACAGGACGGATGACGAGGATTGATTCCTATCTTCATGACTTGGAATTCACTGGAAATGGCTCGATAATGAAGTTTTGGAGCATCCTGGTATGGATGGACTTTTGAAACGGTAGCTGGTAGTAAGTGCTCATTGCTGGAAGGGTGAGTGACAAAAACAACAATACTTATCGAAAGATCCATAGTTCCAATCCTGATGTAGAGGTGGTATGCTCACATTATATAGATATGATTCATAGTGGCCACAACTGATGTGTGCAATGATATGTGCAAAAATAGTGCATTTACAGCAACAGTGATTGAAAGTAGCTAGACTGGATTGTCAATGAAAATGTTAACTGTTTACATTGAATAATTGATGTCTTCATGACATAACAAGAATCAGTAAAAATTATGTTGCTTCGTAACAGTGAAAAACATATATGACCAAAACAAATGAGTTTTACAAGGAAAATGTAAAATATCCAAAAGTTTGTTGAGGATAAATCTGAATGTGCATGAACTTGTGCACAAATAAAATAATCCTTTTTACGTTGACGGATTCCTGAAGTAGACTGATCTTAAATGGTTGGTCATCTGTTGTTCAAACACAATCAGCATCACAATATGGTGCTGCTGAAACATTGTGTGTACAACGAAAAGATGTATACCGCATAAAGTTCATCATACATTTTCTCAGTTATATCGGAGTGAAAATGGGTACCGGTACATTATGATTTTCACTGGTAACTGAGAGCTGATTATTGAAGAAATTGAATAAAATAAAACATGTAGTGTGGCAATGATTCAACTTATTTTTGAACTATTCAATGAATGGAATACGATTATTGGATAAAGAATATATCCCTCCTGTTCGCCACAGCAAAATATTTGTAGTTTAAAGTATAAACTTAATTGAATCCATTTTTAATCACAGATTTCACTCATTTGTCTTTTTCATGCAGACCTAAATGGGGACATGAATGATTTCTACGCCTACAGTGGGTGACTGAAAATAAGCAGCAAAATAGTGAACCATAACTTCCCTGGCACACAGAGTAAGTGTTTGTTATTGATATTTATGAATAAATATTAGATAGAAACCAGAATAAATAAGTAGTACAAAATACTTTTTATTTAGAACTTATATTAAATTTCATATTTACTGAATTTCAAATATATTCAATTACATAATATTAGAAAAAGCCTTTTGCTATTGTTTAAAAAGTTTTCGTTCCTTTTCAAGTGATATAGATAATTTTTTAATTTAACAGTGCAGTTGAACTGGATTTCATTTTAATTTGTATACGAAGAATTAAATGAACATTGTAGTTAATATCCATATTCTGAACACCTCAACACAAACTTCTCTTCGTCATTACATTTGTATCTTATTTCTTGTTAGGACTACTTCTAATAATATTTTTTTGTTCAGATATCTCTGCGTTGGGAAAGTGAATGGAGGTGACAGCTAGCTGCTTTGCAGATGTTGGTGTTGAATCTTGTACGTATACAATTATTTTAAATACCTTTACGTGTTGTAATTTAACTATTAGTCAATGGTAACTCAAACAATTTAATATGCTGTTAGTAAACACAAAATGAACATGTGAATTTTGTTCTTTTTAAGTTATTTTAAAAATGTTCCTACTAATACCTATTAGTAATACAACAATGATTAATGCAGTACATTACAATACATTTTTATTTTAACTTTTAGTTTAAATAAATAATTGATATTCGTTAGACAAAAAGAGTAATTTCTCGTCTTTTTGTGATACTGTATTAGTATAATGTTTAAGCTTTAATAAAAAAAAAACATTTTAGGATTAAATAATAAAATTATTAAATTTAGACGTTCAAAATTTGTGATAAAAGAATTTTGCCTATTTGAAGTTATGGGATGTGGTCTCTGTTCACTAGTTCCCAGAATTTTTTTTTTTTAATTTTTCACTCTCTCTTCGTCATTACATTTGTATCTTATTTCTTGTTAGGACTACTTCTAATAATATTTTTTTGTTCAGATATCTCTGCGTTGGGAAAGTGAATGGAGGTGACAGCTAGCTGCTTTGCAGATGTTGGTGTTGAATCTTGTACGTATACAATTATTTTAAATACCTTTATGTGTTGTAATTTAACTATGAGTCAGTGGTAACTCAAACAATTTAATATGCTGTTAGTAAACACAAAATGAACATGTGAATTTTGTTCTTTTTAAGTTATTTTAAAAATGTTCCTACTAATACCTATTAGTAATACAACAATAATTAATGCAGTACATTACAATACATTTTTATTTTAACTTTTAGTTTAAATAAATAATTGATATTCGTTAGACAAAAAGAGTAATTTTCTCGTCTTTTTGTGATACTGTATTAGTATAATGTTTAAGCTTTAATAAAAATTAAAAAAACAATTTTTAAAGCATTTAAAAAAATATTATTTTATACTTTAAAAGAAAAGTCTTTACCAAAGGCCGTATGGTTTTCAGGTGTCATGTGTCATGTGTTGGAAGTGGACCAGATTGCTGCCTTGGATACTTGGAATGTTCTGGATGCGGCTGGGGAGTGTGGACCATGGAGCTGGTGGACCCTTGTGGAAGCAGGCTTCTAGAACCTCTCTGCATTAGTATGGTGAAGTTTTGTTTACGGTCGGTGAGTCGGGAAAATAATTGCTTTGCATGCTTTCAGCTTTCAGGTGTACCCTGCTGTGTTCTACAGTTATGAAGAATGAAGA
This sequence comes from Nephotettix cincticeps, assembly GCA_023375725.1. Taxonomy (NCBI): domain Eukaryota; kingdom Metazoa; phylum Arthropoda; class Insecta; order Hemiptera; family Cicadellidae; genus Nephotettix; species Nephotettix cincticeps. The sequence goes on along the minus strand of CM041788.1, from coordinate 1,029,915 downwards.
GATATAGAGTTTATTAGAAACTTCCCATATTTATATTTTTTCTATAGTAGAGAAAAATTTAGGATTTCTTTAGGGTTTTCAGGGTAGGTCAGAAAAAGAAGATACTTATAATAATAGAGATCATTGTTAGGTTTAGTCTAGGAACTTTTGATTAGGGACTTTCAGGACTTAAGACTGATATGAGTATTATTAGGAATAATATTATGTAGGTCAAAATTTAAACTACTTTGTAGGAAGCATTTTCTTTTTATTTAGGGGTTTCAGGGTAGATGAGAAAAATGAAGATTCTTAGAGTAGGGTTAAATGTGCAATATTTTCGTAACAAATTTTCATGGATAGAATTTTTATTTAGGGGTTTCAGGGTAGTTGAGAAGAAGATATATTCTTAGAGTAGGTTTAATATTAAAACAGTTTAGGATGTTTTACTTAGGGAAACAAAAAGTTAGGTTTAGTTTAAGTAATTTTAGGTAGTGGTTAGGAAATTTGCTATAGGTATATATTTAGAACACAAATTTTCTTTTTAGATTAGTGATATTAGGTATAACAACAAGGAATAAAAATTTTCTAAGGACCCAATTAGGTTACAGGTTAAACTTACAAAACGTCACCATAGATCAACGAATTATCATCGATCCCGAAGAGTCAAGATTTGTGTTGTGATTAGTTTAGTTTGCATGAAAGTAGACTGTTTGTGCATGGTGTTTTGTAGTAATCGGTTCTTGTATTCAGGCTTAATATTTTATCGGTCTACTTTAATAAAAATGTGTAAACGGTTTTCGGGTCGGAACTGTCAAGAAAGAAACAACCATCATGTTAACAGTTTAAAAGTTTTGATATTCTGAGTTGGAATGTTGGACTGCTGACTTCTGTTTCTTCATGAAGAGAGCTGGATCGTTTTGTTAATATTTTAATCTCCTCGTTGCTGTTCGAGTCGTATCGATTTTGTGAATGCTGCGAACTGAACCTAACTATATATTCCCCATGTACATTATCTAGGTTAAGTTCTATTCTAATTTTAAATGATGTCATGTTATTTTTTTATGTAAATACCAACATGATTTGAACAAAACAACTGCAAACAATTGAAATTAAATTTTGTAAATGTAATGTTATTTTTATGGAACAAATATTTGACATTGATATGTTTTAATTCTGGGGAAGGGGTTATTGTCAATCCATCAGACAAAAATTTGAAACAGAAGTGAGGTCATGTGGTTAGTGGTGTTTTGTGATAATATAGAGAGCTTGTAAAAGAAGTGGATGCATTCCCTTGAGAATTATCCTTCGATAATTATTCCCATCTGGAGTTTCTATAAGGTATAATCTGGGCTCCGGACCTTTTCTTATGACTGTAGCTGGCTGCCAGTCTCTGTGTTCTTTTCTATACAGTACCTTTTCTCCTTCTTCAAATTCTAATCTGTTCTTTTTTGTTCAGTTACTTTGTTGTCTGGATTTTTCCCGAAGTGGGTGATATTGCAAGATTGCTAGCGTGTAATTCATGTATCCTTATAACAAATCCCAATGTCTGATATGATTCTCGAAACTACAATAAAGTAGACTTTTTGTCGTAGTTTGTTAATTGTTTCTACAGGTGCGGTATATTCACCAAACACTGATAGCTTGTTATTTGTGTATGAAATCAAATTTTTAATCTTAGAACCATTAGGTAATTTCTAAATTACTATTTAATGCAACAGTTTTACCTATTACATTAAATTTAGCTCCTGTATCTAATTCGAAAAATACTTCTTGGTTCTTAGGAAGTATTAGGAGTTCAGTCCAATCTCCTGCTTCTTGTTTTCATTCGTTAGAAATTAATTCGTTAGGAACTAATTAATGTTACCTGGTCTGAGTGTTGAATCTAATATACTTCACCATTTTCATTGGAGTCCTAAGTTTTTAATGATTTCACTCGATTATTTGGTTTTGAGCGGCATACCTTAGAGAAGTGGCCAAGAATACCACAGATAGAGCAATTCTTTTGGTAAGCAGGACAGGCTCCAGGGCCATGGCGATATCCACAGAGACTGCAAGCAAAGCTGTTATCCTCTTGTTTTTTGTTTAATGTTTATTCCTCTTGCTTCTCACCTAAAGTTTCATTTCCTTTAACTGCATAAACGTTGCAACATTTCTTTTCAGACATTTTAGATATCTGAAATTCTACGTCTTCAGAAGTCTTACAGACGTTTATTGTCTTTTCAAGCATTAAATTTTCTTCATGAAATAGTTTTTGGGGAGTGTTGTCATGATTTATTCCGGAAACCAGCCTAACTCGTAATAAGCTATCTTTCATTGTTCCGTTACAAGCATTTATTCACTTGGTTAGACCCTTTAGTTAAGAAATCATTTAAAGTTTCTCCTTTACCCTGATTTAGATTGTTGAATACAAAACCGTTCATATATGACATTTAATTTATTTTCAAAATACGAATCAAATTTTGCAATTATATCATCCAAGCTAGTAGATTTTTCATCAATATGAAAACACTCAAGGAGTTCATTTCCATCTTCTCCAAGTACTGTCATAAAAGTAGCTATCTATTTCTCTAATGTCCTCTTCTTCAAATTGACCATTGAAATTGTCCCTGCCAAAAATTCCACTTGGTGGTTTAATGTCCATTGGTAAGTCTTGATTATTCATCTCATCATTATCATAATCAGTGCTGTCTGTATTAACCTCTCTGAATGGAGAACATTGTCTTCTTTATTATCATTTCTGGTTCTTCGTTTAGGCACCATGTTTCTTGTTTTAAAATAAACTAAATATTTAGATAAAGAATTCCATTTTATGAACTACAAGTCAGTTTGTTTACAAAAGAAATATACTAATAATTAACAAGCATATGACTTTATAGTCAAATGTCACTTAAACATTTTTATAATTTTTCCAAACCAAGAAAAATTCTTACATACTATAAAGTTCAAATCATATTGGTAGGTTTTCAGTCGAAGCCAACCAAAGGTGGGATGACCATTAGAATGATGGTCATGTGTGTTTGATTTGTTTGTTAGTTAGTCTGAATACAAGACATCTCGCGAACGATCATAATAAAGGGGGGTTGTAATTAATATTTGATATCGCCAGCAGCTGAGAAGTTAGCAATGGATTCTACAAAATGTTCCAGACAGCCCAACCAAGGTATGTTGATTACAATTTTTTTAACTTTTTAGTACAATCTCCGATGTGTTTATTCCATTTTTTGTAGATTTTCTCAATCTTTATGCTAGGTGTTATTATTAAATTAGAGATAATACATTTTGTTACAATAGGACAGATTAAGATTTCTGACATAATCAATATGAGCACAATCTTGAGTACCGGTAGTACAAAACATGTATGTATATGGATTTAACAGTTCCAAGACAGTTTTTTTTATAAGGCAAAATTAATACGATTATAAATACTTTCATTTATTTTGTATAGGCTAAATTATTATCCACAAAAATTGAAATCATAACGTACCTGTTTCTCACAAACCTGTTCCTTATTCTAATGATAGTAAATTATCAGTAGATAATAAATATTTCCCTGTCCTCATACCTGGTGTATTTATGTTAAGTATGTAATTATTTAGTTTTATTTTCAACTCAAATAGCTTCTCTGTTAGTTACAGGTTTTATTTAGATGTCAACAGAAAGGGGTGGAGGCGATCGTGATTGATGCCGTTGCGAAAGGAGATGTGGGTGTGTGCAGTGTGGGATGGAAGATGAACTTCTTGCCGTTGAAGATAAGACTTCAAATACTTGACTATAGGTAAGTTTTGGCTTATAGTTTGTCATGATAATACTTATTTGTTGAATTCAATATGGCATAGTGGTGTTGTTGCTCAGAGTGCCTTATATTACAACAAACTATTTTTAATTCCATTTAATTCCCCGTACCATGGCTGCTTGTATGGAGTAAGCGAAATGAAGACTTACTTTATAAGGTCTGTTTTGTATGTGCCAACATGATATTGTTTTATGGTGATACATGTTGAAAAAAGACATGTTTTTGAACTCAAAAACGATGTCATGTGTGTGTGTTTTTTCTATTTTATGGTTTTCTTATGTAGCATGCATATAGAAAACAGTGACTTAGTAAAAAGATTGTACTATCCACTTTTGGTACTTAGCGGAGCATTAAATACTATTTTAACTCTTGATAATTTATTTAATTTAGGTAGTTGGTAATTTGCATGCCAGGCTACTGATAATCTATCTTAATTAATATGTGTTATTTTTCTTACTTGTATTAAAGGAAATTGTAGAACTTCTTTTAATAAAATGCTTTTCTCAGATATTGCGGAGGGAAGTGGGCGGAGGTGGGAGCTTCCACAGCATGTTCCTGAAACAAACTGCGTATGTTTACGTTTTCCCTTTTTGTAGCTTGATTGTGATATATTGTCATAAAAACTTTAGTTTTTATTACTAAAACGGCATTGAACTATTTAGCACTCAGTTGACGATTCCTAAAAATTAACCAGGAAATATACTATTATAAAAGCAAAACGTATTAAATAAAGTATATCACACTTGTTGACATTCATATTTTAATTAAAATTTACCACAAGTAAGTAGGAACCATTTTAATCATTTGGGTTGCTCAGGTTTAACCATGGGAGGAGTGAACGAGGAGGTGATCGCTGTCTCGTGAGTCTAAATTCTGTGGATACGTCTGGACCGTGATGTTTTGGTCCCTCCTGGTGGATGGAGATTTTTGCAGTGGTAGCGTTTAGTAAGTGCTTACTTCTAGAAGGATGGGTAAGACAAAAACAATATATTACAACCTATACCTGTAGTTTCAAATTGATGAGGAGGTATTGCCACATGATAAACTGTGGTCCCTGTTGATGTGTAAAAATCTATGCAAAAGTAATGGTGTTCAAGGAAGTAAAGTAAAGTAACTACTTATAAACTTACTTTAATAACAAATTTAAATAGATTACTGGAGCAGAATGTGATCGACTAGGTATTCAACTAATGGACAAACTCAACCAGCAATCTTACTTTGCTGTAAACTAATATGTACATCAAATAACTAGATGTACAGTATACAGAATAAACATAATACAGCATACTTACCCTCAGTATTATATTTGAGTACAAACTGTGGATCATGAGGATCACCGTTAACTGAGGACAGATTACTGAGGAATTTATTTGCATGTTCTATAAAAATAGACATGTAAGGAATATTCAATCTTATTGTTAAACAAATCAACAATTGGAAAAACAATCAGTTGACAAAGGATATTACTCTCATGAGCGTCAGTGAGTTAAAGTTAAATATATTTGCATGTACCATCAAATTTAATAGTATAACTCTTAGTTACAGGCTCTTAGGTTTAACACAAAGGAGTGGAGATGACCATGGATGCTGCATAAGTGAAATGAGAAGTATTGCGGTATGAGATGGAAGATGACCTTCTGACCCTCGAACACAAGCCTGCAACTCCTAGACATGGAGTAAGTTGTGGTTTTGTTTATTAGTTTAGTTTATCTTACTAACTGGTAATAGGTAGAATTGTTTCAGTCGTAGTACTGGGACTGCAGAATAAGTGGGTTTACTCTTGAAGATCAAAATACATTATGTTATTCTTTTTAAGTACCTCCTAATAGTGAACATTTAATGGAATTAAATATATACCATTTTGACCAACTATTTAAAATCTACTATTGGTATAAATGTTTCTATACAATCACAAAAGACTATTAAATGATATACTTGAACGAATTATTTAATAATAAACTCTTGCCTAGTACTTTGAAATTACATGACATTAAATAGCTGATACAAATTAATATAGTAATTGTAGTATAACCCTGTACATTGCGGTTGTGCATATCCTGTACTAAAGGAAACTTCTGCAAAAATGTTACTAATAAAATGTTCTTCTCAGATGTTTTTGCGGAGGGAAGTGGGCGGAGGTGGGACCTTCCATGGCATGTTCCAGAAACAAACCTGGTAATGATAAGTATGATTGTGTGTGCCTTATGTTATTAAATCCTTAATTTTTTTGCCAAAATTATCGTTGGACTATTTGGCTATCAGATAATATATGAATCTCAAACAACTTACACGGAATTCTTGACTAAATCTTGCTTAAAGTCATATTTTAATAAAGCTTTATTACGAGTTGTGAAATTTAAGAACTAAATAACTAACGTAGTTAATAGTTTTATTTATTTTATTAACTGTTCTTTAAACTGGTACCAATCTGTCTACAGGAAAGGTTTCTCTGTTTCAAGCAAACCATAATGACTTGGTGTTTAAACACAAAAGTAGGATCCCTTGTAATCATTGTGGTTATCCAGGTTTAAACACGGGACGGGTGACGAGGGTTGATTGCTATCTTCATGACTTGGAATTCACTGGAAATGGCTCGATAATGAAGTTTTGGAGCATCCTGATATGGATGGACTATTGAAACGGTAGCTTGTAGTAAGTGCTCATTGCTGGAAGGGTGAGTGACAAAAACAACAATACTTATCGAAAGATCCATAGTTACAATCCTGATGTAGAGGTGGTATTCTCACATTATATAGATATGATTCACAGTGGCCACAACTGATGAGTGCAATGATATGTACAAAAAAAGTGCATTTAAAGCAACAGTGATTGAAAGTAGCTAGACTGGATTGTCAATGAACATGTTAACTGTTTACATTCAATAACTGATGTCTTCATGATATAACAAGTATCAGTAAAAATTATGTTGCTGCTTAACAGTGTAAAACATATATGACCAAAACAAATGAGTTTTACAAGGAAAATGTAAAATATCCAAAAGTTTGTTGAGGATAAATCTGAATGTGCATGAACTTGTGCACAAATAAAATAATTCTTTTTACGTTGACGGATTCCTGAAGTAGACTGATCTTAAATGGTTGGTCATCTGTTGTTCAAACACAATCAGCATCACAATATGGTGCTGCTGAAACATTGTGTGTACATCGAAAAGATGTATACCGCATAAAGTTCATCATACATTTCCTCAGTTATATCGGAGTGAAAATGGGTACCGGTACATTATGATTTTCACTGGTAACTGAGAGCTGATTATTGAAGAAATTGAATAAAATAAAACATGTAGTGTGGCACATGATTCATGATTCAACTTATTTTTGAACTATTCAATGAATGGAATACGATTATTGGATAAAGAATATATCCCTCCTGTTCGCCACAGCAAAATATTTGTAGTTTAAAGTATAAACTTAATTGAATCCATTTTTAATCACAGATTTCACTCATTTGTCTTTTTCATGCAGACCTAAATGGGGACATGAATGATTTCTACGCCTACAGTGGGTGACTGAAAATAAGCAGCAAAATAGTGAACCATAACTTCCCTGGCACACAGAGTAAGTGTTTGTTATTGATATTTATGAATAAATATTAGACAGAAACCAGAATAAATAAGTAGTACAAAATACTCCTTCTTTTAGAACAATTTATGTTAAAGTTCATCTGGATTTCAATTATATTCAATTACATAATCGTAGAAAAAGCCTTTTGCTATTGTTTAAAAAGTTTCCGTCCCTTTTCAAGTGATATAGATAATTTTTTAATTTAACAGTGCAGTTGAACTGGATTTCATTGTAATTATTATACGAAGAACTAAACGAACATTGTAGTTAATATCCGTATTCTGAACACCTCGACACAAACTTCTCTTCGTCATTACATTTGTATCTTATTTCTTGTTAGGACTACTTCTAATAATATTTTTTTGTTCAGATATCTCTGCGTTGGGAAAGTGAATGGAGGTGACAGCTAGCTGCTTTGCAGATGTTGGTGTTGAATCTTGTACGTATACAATTATTTTAAATACCTTTACGTGTTGTAATTTAACTATTAGTCAATGGTAATTCAAACAATATACTGTTAGTAAATACAAAATGAACATGTGAATTTTGTTCTTTTTGAGTTATTTAAAAATGTTCCTACTAATACCTGATAGTAATACAACAATAAATGCAGTACATTACAATATATTTTTATTTTAACTTTTAGTTTTAAATAAATAATTGAAATTCGTTAGACAAAAAGAGTAATTTCTCGTCTTTTTTTGTACTGTATTAGTATAATGTTTAAGTTTTAATAAAAAAAAACATTTTTAAAGGATTAAAAAAAATATAATTTGATTATTAAAGACTTTTCTGTACCAACGGCTGTATGGTTTTCAGGTGTCATGTGTCATGTGTTGGAAGTGGACGAGATTTCTGCCTTGGATACTTGGAATGTTCCGGATGCGGCTGGGGAGTGTGGACCATGGAGCTGGTGGACCCTTGTGGAAGCAGGCTTCTAGAACCTCTCTGCATTAGTATGGTGAAATTTTGTTTACGGTCGGTGAGTCGGGTAAATAATTGCTTTGCATGCTTTCAGCTTTCAGGTATACCCTGCTGTGTTCTACGAAGTTAAGAAGAAGAATGAAGAGGTATAGAGTTTATTAGAAACTTCCCCATATTGATATTTTTTCTATAGTAGAGAGAAATTTAGGATTTCTCTAGGGTTTTCAGGGTAGGTCCGAAAAAAGAAGATACTTATAATAATAGAGATCATTGTTAGGTTTAGTCTAGGAACTTTTAGTTAGGGACTTTCAGAACTTAGACTGATATAAGTATTATTAGGAATAATATGATGTAGGTCAAAATTTAAAATGCTTTGTAGGAAGCATTTTCTTTTTATTTAGGGGTTTCAGGGTAGATGAGAAAAATGAAGATTCTTAGAGTAGGGTTAAATGTGCAATATTTTCGTAACAAATTTTCATGGATAGAATTTTTATTTAGGGGTTTCAGGGTAGTTGAGAAGAAGATATATTCTTAGAGTAGGTTTAATATTAAAACAGTTTAGGATGTTTTACTTAGGGAAACAAAAAGTTAGGTTTAGTTTAAGTAATTTTAGGTAGTGGTTAGGAAATTTGCTATAGGTATAGATTTAGAACACAAATTTTCTTTTTAGATTAGTGATATTAGGTATAACAACAACGAATAAAAATTTTCTAAGGACCCAATTAGGTTACAGGTTAAACTTACAAAATGTCACCATAGATCAACGAATGATCATCGATCCCGAAGAGTCAAGATTTGTGTTGTGATTAGTTTAGTTTGCATGAAAGTAGACTGTTTGTGCATGATGTTTTGTAGTAATCGGTTCTTGTATTCAGGCTTAAGTGTAATATTTTATCGGTCTACTTTAATAAAAATGCGTAAACGGTTTTCGGGTCGGAACTGTCAAGAAAGAAACAACCATCATGTTAACAGTTTAAAAGTTTTGATATTCTGAGTTGGAATGTTGGACTGCTGACTTCTGTTTCTTCATGAAGAGAGCTGGATCGTTTTGTTAATATTTTAATCTCCTCGTTGCTGTTCGAGTCGTATCGATTTTGTGAATGCTGCGAACTGAACCTAACTATATATTCCCCATGTACATTATCTAGGTTAAGTTCTATTCTAATTTTAAATGATGTCATGTTATTTTTTTATGTAAATACCAACATGATTTGAACAAAACAACTGCAAACAATTGAAATTAAATTTTGTAAATGTAATGTTATTTTTATGGAACAAATATTTGACATTGATATGTTTCAATTCTGGGGAAGGGGTTATTGTCAATCCATCAGACAAAAATTTGAAACAGAAGTGAGGTCATGTGGTTAGTGGTGTTTTGTGATAATATAGAGAGCTTGTAAAAGAAGTGGATGCATTCCCTTGAGAATTATCCTTCGATAATTATTCCCATCTGGAGTTTCTATAAGGTATAATCTGGGCTCCGGACCTTTTCTTATGACTGTAGCTGGCTGCCAGTCTCTGTATTCTTTTCTTTACAGTACTTTTTCTCCTTCTTCAAATTCTAATCTGTTCTCCAAGGACAGGCTCCAGGGCCATGGCGATATCCACAGAGACTGCAAGCAAAGCTGTTATCCTCTTGTTTTTTGTTTAATGTTTATTCCTCTTTCTTCTCACCTAAAGTTTCATTTCCTTTAACTGCATAAACGTTGCAACATTTCTTTTCAGACATTTTAGATATCTGAAATTCTACGTCTTCAGAAGTCTTACAGACGTTTATTGTCTTTTCAAGCATTAAATTTTCTTCATGAAATAGTTTTTGGGGAGTGTTGTCATGATTTATTCCGGAAACCAGCCTGTCTCGTAATAAGCTATCTTTCATTGTTCAGTTACAATCATTTATTTGCTTGGTTAGACACTTTAGTTAAGAAATCATTTAAAGTTTCTCCTTTACCCTGATTTAGATTGTTGAATACCATACCGTTCATATATGACATTTAATTTATTTTCAAAATACGAATCAAATTTTGCAATTATATCATCCAAGCTAGTAGATTTTTCATCAATATGAAAACACTCAAGGAGTTCATTTCCATCTTCTCCAAGTACTGTCATAAAAGTAGCTATCTATTTCTCTAATGTCCTCTTCTTCAAATTGACCATTGAAATTGTCCCTGCCAAAAATTCCACTTGGTGGTTTAATGTTCATTGGTAAGTCTTGATTATTCATCTCATCATTATCATAATCAGTGTTGTCTGTATTAACCTCTCTGAATGGAGAACATTGTCTTCTTTATTATCATTCTGGTTCTTCGTTCAGGCACCATGTTTCTTGTTTTAAAATAAACTAAATCTTTAGATAAAGAATTCCATTTTATGAACTACAAGTCAGTTTGTTTACAAAAGAAATATACTAATAATTAACAACCATATGACTTTATAGTCAAATGTCACTTAAACATTTTTATAATTTTCCCAAACCAAGAAAAATTCTTACATACTACAGAGTTCAAATCATATTGGTAGGTTTTCAGTCGAAGCCAACCAAAGGTGGGATGACCATTAGAATGATGGTCATGTGTGTTTGATTTGTTTGTTAGTTAGCCTGAATACAAGACATCTCGCGAACGATCATAATAAAGGGGGGTTGTAATTAATATTTGATATCGCCAGCAGCTGAGAAGTCAACAATGGATTCTACAAAATGTTCCAGACAGCCCAACCAAGGTATGTTGATTACAATTTTTTAACTTTTTAGTACAATCTCCGATGAGTTTATTCCATTTTTTGTAGATTTTCTCAATCTTTATGCTAGGTGTTATTATTAAATTAGAGATAATACATTTTGTTAAAATAGGAAAGATTAATATTTCTGACATAATCAATATCAGCACAACCTTGAGTACCGGTAGTACAAAACATGTATGTATATGGATTTAACAGTTCCAAGACGGGTTTTTTTTATAAGGCAAAATTAATACGATTATAAATACTTTCATTTATTTTGTATAGGCTAAATTATTATCCACAAAAATTGAAATCATAACGTACATGTTTCTCACAAACCTGTTCCTTATTCTAATGATAGTAAATTATCAGTAGATAATAAATATTTCCCTGTCCTCATACCAGGTGTATTTATGTTAAGTATGTAATTATTTAGTTTTATTTTCAACTCAAATAGCTTCTCTGTTAGTTACAGGTTTTATTTAGATGTCAACAGAAAGGGGTGGAGGCGATCGTGATTGATGCCGTTGCGAAAGGAGATGTGGGTGTGTGCAGTGTGGGATGGAAGATGAACTTCTTGCCGTTGAAGATAAGACTTCAAATACTTGACTATAGGTAAGTTTTGGCTTATAGTTTGTCATGATAATACTTATTTGTTGATTTCAATATGGCATAGTGGTGTTGTTGCTCAGAGTGCCTTATATTACAACAAACTATTTTTAATTCCATTTAATTCCCCGTACCATGGCTGCTTGTATGGAGTAAGCGAAATGAAGACTTACTTTATAAGGTCTGTTTTGTATGTGCCAACATGATATTGTTTTATGGTGATACATGTTGAAAAAAGACATGTTTTTGAACTCAAAAACGATGTCATGTGTGTGTGTTTTTTCTATTTTATGGTTTTCTTATGTAGCATGCATATAGAAAACAGTGACTTAGTAAAAAGATTGTACTATCCACTTTTGGTACTTAGCGGAGCATTAAATACTATTTTAACTCTTGATAATTTATTTAATTTAGGTAGTTGGTAATTTGCATGCCAGGCTACTGATAATCTATCTTAATTAATATGTGTTATTTTTCTTACTTGTATTAAAGGAAATTGTAGAACTTCTTTTAATAAAATGCTTTTCTCAGATATTGCGGAGGGAAGTGGGCGGAGGTGGGAGCTTCCACAGCATGTTCCTGAAACAAACTGTGTATGTTTACATTTTCCCTTTTTGTAGCTTGATTGTGATATATTGTCATAAAAACTTTAGTTTTTATTACTAAAAAGGCATTGAACTATTTAGCTCTCAGTTGACGATTCCTAAAAATTAACCAGGAAATATACTATTATAAAAGCAAAACGTATTTAATAAAGTATATCACTCTTGTTATTCATATTTTAATTAAAATTTACCACAAGTAAGTAGGAACCATTTTAATCATTATGGTTACTCAGGTTTAACCATGGGAGGAGTGAACGAGGAGGTGATCGCTGTCTCGTGAGTCTAAATTCTGTGGATACGTCTGGACCGTGATGTTTTGGTCCCTCCTGGTGGATGGAGATTTTTGCAGTGGTAGTGTTTAGTAAGTGCTTACTTCTAGAAGGATGGGTAAGAAAAAAACAATATATTACAACCTATACCTGTAGTTTCAAATTGATGAGGAGGTATTGCCACATGATAAACTGTGGTCCCTGTTGATGTGTAAAAATCTATGCAAAAGTAATGGTGTTCAAGGAAGTAAAGTAAAGTAACTACTTATAAACTTACTTTGATAACAAATTTCAATCGATTACTGGAGCAGAATGTGATCGACTAGGTATTCAACTACTGTACAAACTCAACCAGCAATCTTACTTTGCTGTAAACTCATATGTACATCAAATAACTAGATGTACAGTATACAGAATAAACATAATACAGCATACTTACCCTCAGTATTATATTTGAGTACAAACTGTGGATCATGAGGATCACCGTTAACTGAGGACAGATTACTGAGGAATTTATTTGCATGTTCTATAAAAATAGACATGTAAGGAATATTCAATCTTATTGTTAAACAAATCAACAATTGGAAAAACAATCAGTTGACAAAGGATATTACTCTCATGAGCGTCAGTGAGTTAAAGTTAAATATATTTGCATGTACCATCAAATTTAATAGTATAACTCTTAGTTACAGGTTCTTAGGTTTAACACAAAGGAGTGGAGATGACCATGGATGCTGCATAAGTGAAATGAGAAGTATTGCGGTATGAGATGGAAGATGACCTTCTGACCCTCGAACACAAGCCTGCAACTCCTAGACATGGAGTAAGTTGTGGTTTTGTTTATTAGTTTAGTTTATCTTACTAACTGGTAATAGGTAGAATTGTTTCAGTCGTAGTACTGGGACTGCAGAATAAGTGGGTTTACTCTTGAAGATCAAAATACATTATGTTATTCTTTTTAAGTACCTCCTAATAGTGAACATTTAATGGAATTAAATATATACCATTTTGACCAACTATTTAAAATCTACTATTGGTATAAATGTTTCTATACAATCACAAAAGACTATTAAATGATATACTTGAACGAATTATTTAATAATAAACTCTTGCCTAGTACTTTGAAATTACATGACATTAAATAGCTGATACAAATTAATATAGTAATTGTAGTATAACCCTGTACATTGTGGTTGTGCATATCCTGTACTAAAGGAAACTTCTGCAAAAATGTTACTAATAAAATGTTCTTCTCAGATGTTTTTGCGGAGGGAAGTGGGCGGAGGTGGGACCTTCCATGGCATGTTCCAGAAACAAACCTGGTAATGATAAGTATGATTGTGTGTGCCTTATGTTATTAAATCCTTAATTTTTTTGCCAAAATTATCGTTGGACTATTTGGCTATCAGATAATATATGAATCTCAAACAATTTACACGGAAAATTTGTGTCATTTAAAAAGCAAAAAATTCTTGACTAAATCTTGCTTAAAGTCATATTTTAATAAAGCTTTATTACGAGTTGTGGAATTTTAGAACTAAATAACTAACGTAGTTAATAGTTTTATTTATTTTATTAACTGTTCTTTAAACTGGTACCAATCTGTCTACAGGAAAGGTTTCTCTGTTTCAAGCAAACCATAATGACTTGGTGTTTAAACACAAAAGTAGGATCCCTTGTAATCATTGTGGTTATCCAGGTTTAAACACGGGACGGGTGACGAGGGTTGATTGCTATCTTCATGACTTGGAATTCACTGGAAATGGCTCGATAATGAAGTTTTGGAGCATCCTGATATGGATGGACTATTGAAACGGTAGCTTGTAGTAAGTGCTCATTGCTGGAAGGGTGAGTGACAAAAACAACAATACTTATCGAAAGATCCATAGTTACAATCCTGATGTAGAGGTGGTATGCTCACATTATATAGATATGATTCACAGTGGCCACAACTGATGAGTGCAATGATATGTACAAAAAAAGTGCTTTTAAAGCAACAGTGATTGAAAGTAGCTAGACTGGATTGTCAATGAACATGTTAACTGTTTACATTCAATAACTGATGTCTTCATGATATAACAAGTATCAGTAAAAATTATGTTGCTGCTTAACAGTGTAAAACATATATGACCAAAACAAATGAGTTTTACAAGGAAAATGTAAAATATCCAAAAGTTTGTTGAGGATAAATCTGAATGTGCATGAACTTGTGCACAAATAAAATAATTCTTTTTACGTTGACGGATTCCTGAAGTAGACTGATCTTAAATGGTTGGTCATCTGTTGTTCAAACACAATCAGCATCACAATAGGGTGCTGAAACATTGTGTGTACATCGAAAAAATGTATACCGCATAAAGTTCGTCATACATTTCCTCAGTTATATCGGAGTGAAAATGGGTACCGGTACATTATGATTTTCACTGGTAACTGAGAGCTGATTATTGAAGAAATTGAATAAAATAAAACATGTAGTGTGGCACATGATTCATGATTCAACTTATTTTTGAACTATTCAATAAATGGAATACGATTATTGGATAAAGAATATATCCCTCCTGTTCGCCACAGCAAAATATTTGTAGTTTAAAGTATAAACTTAATTGAATCCATTTTTAATCACAGATTTCACTCATTTGTCTTTTTCATGCAGACCTAAATGGGGACATGAATGATTTCTACGCCTACAGTGGGTGACTGAAAATAAGCAGCAAAATAGTGAACCATAACTTCCCTGGCACACAGAGTAAGTGTTTGTTATTGATATTTATGAATAAATATTAGATAGAAACCAGAATAAATAAGTAGTACAAAATACTCCTTCTTTTAGAACAATTTATGTTAAAGTTCATCTGGATTTCAAATATATTCAATTACATAATCGTAGAAAAAGCCTTTTGCTATTGTTTAAAAAGTTTCCGTTCCTTTTCAAGTGATATAGATAATTTTTAAATTTAACAGTGCAGTTGAACTGGATTTCATTGTAATTATTATACGAAGAACTAAACGAACATTGTAGTTAATATCCGTATTCTGAACACCTTGACACAAATGTCTCTTCGTCATTACATTTGTATCTTATTTCTTGTTAGGACTACTTCTAATAATATTTTTTTGTTCAGATATCTCTGCATTGGGAAAGTGAATGGAGGTGACAGCTAGCTGCTTTGCAGATGTTGGTGTTGAATCTTGTACGTATACAATTATTTTAAATACCTTTACGTGTTGTAATTTAACTATTAGTCAATGGTAATTCAAACAATATACTGTAAGAAAATACAAAATGAACATGTGAGTTTTGTTTTTTTTTAGTTATTTAAAAATGTTCCTACTAATACCTGATAGTAATATAACAATAAATGCAGTACATTACAATATATTATTATTTTAACTTTTAGTTTTAAATAAATAATTGATATTCGTTAGACAAAAAGAGTAATTTCTCTTCTTTTGTATACTATTATTAATACTATTTATATTATTAAAGACTTTTCTGTACCAACGGCCGTATGGTTTTCAGGTGTCATGTGTCATGTGTTGGAAGTGGACGAGATTGCTGCCTTGGATACTTAGAATGTTCTGGATGCGGCTGGGGAGTGTGGACCATGGAGCTGGTGGACCCTTGTGGAAGCAGGCTTCTAGAACCTCTCTGCATTAGTTTGGTGAAATTTTGTTTACGGTCGGTGAGTCGGGTAAATAATTGCTTTGCATGCTTTCAGCTTTCAGGTATACCCTGCTGTGTTCTACAGTTAAGAAGAATGAAGAGGTATAGAGTTTATTAGAAACTTCCCCATATTGATATTTTTTCTATAGTAGAGAGAAATTTAGGATTTCTTTAGGGTTTTCAGGGTAGGTCCGAAAAAAGAAGATACTTATAATAATAGAGATCATTGTTAGGTTTAGTCTAGGAACTTATAATTAGGGACTTTCAGAACTTAGACTGATATAAGTATTATTAGGAATAATATGATGTAGGTCAAAATTTAAAATGCTTTGTAGGAAGCATTTTCTTTTTATTTAGGTGTTTCAGGGTAGATGAGAAGAATGAAGATTCTTAGAGTAGGGTTAAATGTGCAATATTTTCGTAACAAATTTTCATGGATAGAATTTTTATTTAGGGGTTTCAGGTTACCTAGTTGAGAAGAATATATATTCTTAGAGTAGGTTTAATATTAAAACAGTTTAGGATGTTTTACTTAGGGAAACAAAAAGTTAGGTTTAGTTTAAGTAATTTTAGGTAGTGGTTAGGAAATTTGCTATAGGTATAGATTTAGAACACAAATTTTCTTTTTAGATTAGTGATATTAGGTATAACAACAAAGAATAAAAATTTTCTATGGACCCAATTAGGTTACAGGTTAAACTTCAAGAATGTCACCACAGATCAACGAATGATCATCGATCCCGAAGAGTCAAGATTTGTGTTGTGATTAGTTTAGTTTGCATGAAAGTAGACTGTTTGTGCATGATGTTTTGTAGTAATCGGTTCTTGTATTCAGGCTTAAGTGTAATATTTTATCGGTCTACTTTAATAAAAATGCGTAAACGGTTTTCGGGTCGGAACTGTCAAGAAAGAAACAACCATCATGTTAACAGTTTAAAAGTTTTGATATTCTGAGTTGGAATGTTGGACTGCT
Organism: Nephotettix cincticeps; assembly: GCA_023375725.1. Lineage (NCBI taxonomy): Eukaryota > Metazoa > Arthropoda > Insecta > Hemiptera > Cicadellidae > Nephotettix > Nephotettix cincticeps. The sequence continues at coordinate 1,012,791 of CM041788.1, read as the reverse complement.
GACTTCTGTTTCTTCATGAAGAGAGCTGGATCGTTTTGTTAATATTTTAATCTCCTCGTTGCTGTTCGAGTCGTATCGATTTTGTGAATGCTGCGAACTGAACCTAACTATATATTCCCCATGTACATTATCTAGGTTAAGTTCTATTCTAATTTTAAATGATGTCATGTTATTTTTTTATGTAAATACCAACATGATTTGAACAAAACAACTGCAAACAATTGAAATTAAATTTTGTAAATGTAATGTTATTTTTATGGAACAAATATTTGACATTGATATGTTTCAATTCTGGGGAAGGGGTTATTGTCAATCCATCAGACAAAAATTTGAAACAGAAGTGAGGTCATGTGGTTAGTGGTGTTTTGTGATAATATAGAGAGCTTGTAAAAGAAGTGGATGCATTCCCTTGAGAATTATCCTTCGATAATTATTCCCATCTGGAGTTTCTATAAGGTATAATCTGGGCTCCGGACCTTTTCTTATGACTGTAGCTGGCTGCCAGTCTCTGTATTCTTTTCTTTACAGTACTTTTTCTCCTTCTTCAAATTCTAATCTGTTCTTTTTTGTTCAGTTACTTTGTTGTCTGGATTTTTCCCGAAGTGGGTGATATTGCAAGATTGCTAGCGTGTAATTCATGTATCCTTATAACAAATCCCAATGTCTGATATGATTCTCGACTTGAAATTGCTGGATAATTTCCATCAACTACAATAAAGTAGACTTTTTGTCGTAGTTTGTTAATTGTTTCTACAGGTGCGGTATATTCACCAAACACTGGTAGCTTGTTATTTGTGTATGAAATCAAATTTTTTTAATCTTAGAACCATTAGGTAATTTCTAAATTACTATTTAATGCAACAGTTGTACCTATTACATTAAATTTAGCTCCTGTATCTAATTCGAAAAATATTTCTTGGTTCTTAGGAAGTATTAGGAGTTCAGTCCAATCTCCTGCTTCTTGTTTTCATTCGTTAGAAATTAATTCGTTAGGAACTAATTAATGTTACCTGGTCTGAGTGTTGAATCGAATATACTTCACCATTTTCATCGGAGTCCTCAGTTTTTAATGATTTCACTCGATTATTTGGTTTTGAGCAGCATACCTTAGAAAAGTGGCCAAGAATACCACAGATAGAGTAATTCTTTTGGTAAGCAGGACAGGCTCCAGGGCCATGGCGATATCCACAGAGACTGCAAGCAAAGCTGTTATCCTCTTGTTTTTTGTTTAATGTTTATTCCTCTTGCTTCTCACCTAAAGTTTCATTTCATTTAACTGCATAAACGTTGCAACATTTCTTTTCAGACATTTTAGATATCTGAAATTCTACATCTTCAGAAGTCTTACAGACGTTTATTGTCTTTTCAAGCATTAAATTTTCTTCATGAAATAGTTTTTGGGGAGTGTTGTCATGATTTATTCCGGAAACCAGCCTAACTCGTAATAAGCTATCTTTCATTGTTCCGTTACAAGCATTTATTCGCTTGGTTAGACGCTTTAGTTAAGAAATCATTTAAAGTTTCTCCTTTACCCTGATTTAGATTGTTGAATACAAAACCGTTCATATATGACATTTAATTTATTTTCAAAATACGAATCAAATTTTGCAATTATATCATCCAAGCTAGTAGATTTTTCATCAATATCAAAAGACTCAAGGAGTTCAATTCCATCTTCTCCAACTACTGTCATAAAAGTAGCTATCTGTTTCTCTAATGTCCTCTTCTTCAAATTGAGAGCAATATTATCACCACTGAAATTGTTTCCGCCAAAAATTCCCCTTCTTTGTCATTTCACTACCACTAACAGTGGCTTTGGTGGTTTTATGTTCATTGGTAAGTCTTGATTATTCATCTCATCATTATCATAATCAGTGTTGTCTGTATTAACCTCTCTGAATGGAGAACATTGTCTTCTTTATTATTATGTCTGGTTTTTTTTTCGACTAAATCTTTAGTTAAAGAATTCCATTTTATGAACTACAAGTCAGTTTGTTTACAAAAACAATTTTTATAATAATAATTTACAACCATGACTTTTGTAGACATATGTCACTGTTTATTACAATCGATGTTCACTATTACTCAAACATTTTTATAATTTTTCCAAACCAAGAAAAATTCTTACATACTATAGAGTTCAAATCATATTGGTAGGTTTTCAGTCGAAGCCAACCAAAGGTGGGATTACCAATGGAATCCATTGTTCATGTGTGTTTGATTTGTTTGTTAGTTAGCCTGAATACAAGACATCTCTCGAACGATCATAATAAAGGGAGGTTGTAATTAATATTTGACATCGCCAGCAGCTAAGAAGTCAGCAATGGATTCTACAAAATGTTCTAGACAGGCCAACCAAGGTATGTTGATTAAAAATTTTTACCTTTTTAGTACAATCTCCGATGTGTTTATTCCATTTATTGTAGATTTTCTCAATCTTTATGCTAGGTTTTGTTATTAAATTAGAGATAATACATTTTGTTACAATAGGACAGATTAAGATTTCTGACGTAATCAATATCAGCACAATCTTGAGTACCGGTAGTACAAAACATGTATATATATATGGATTTAACAGTTCCAAGACTTTTATAAGGAAAAATTAAAACGATTAAATACTTTCATAAGTTTTGTAAAGGCTAAATTATTATCCACAAAAATTGAAATCATAACGTATGTTTCTCACAAACTTGTTCCTTATTCTAATGATAGTAAATTATCAGTAGATAATAAATATTTCCCTGTCCTCAAAACTGGTGTATTAATGTTAAGTTTGTAATTATTTAGTTTTAGTTTCAACTCAAATAGCTTCTCTGTTAGTTACAGGTTTTACTTAGCAGATGTCAACAGAGAGGAGCGGAGGAGATCGTGATGGATGCCGGTGCGAAAGGAGATGTGGATGTATGCATCGTGGGATGGAAGATGACCATCATGCCGTTGAAGACAAGACTTCAAATACTTGACTATAGGTAAGTTTTGACTTATAGTTTGTCATTGTAATACTTAATTGTTGATTTCAATATGGTATAGTGGGGTTGTTGCTCAGAGTGCCTTATAGTACAATAAACTATTTTCAATTCCATTTAATTTCCCATACCATATCTGCTTGTATGGAGTAAGCGAAATGAAGACTTACTTTATAAGGTCTGCTTTGTATGTGCCAACATGATATTGTTTTATGGTGATAGATGTTGGAAAAAGAAATGTTTTTGAACTCAAAAACTATGTCATGTGTATGTGTTGTTCTATGTCATGGTTTTCTATGTAGCATACAAATAGAAAACAGTGACTTAGTAAAAAGATTGTACTATCCACTTTTGGTACTTAGCTGAGCATTAAGTATTATTTTAACTCTTGATAATTTATTTAACTTAGGTAGTTAGTAATTTGTATGCAAGGCCACTGATAATCTATCTTAATTAATATGTGTTATTTTTCTTACTTGTATTATAAAGGAAATTGTAGAACTTCTTTTAATAAAATGCTTTTCTCAGATCTCATTGCGGAGGGAAGTGGGCGGAGGTGGGAGCTTCCACAGCATGTTCCTGAAACAAACTGAGTATGTTTACGTTTTCCCTTTTTGTAGCTTGATTGTGATATATTGTCATAAAAACTTTAGTTTTTATTACTAACAATGGCATTGAACTATTTAGCTCTCAGTTTATTGATTATTCCTACTAATAAACCAGGAAATATACTGTTTGAAATATTTTAGAGCTGAATACCCAAACTAGGTCTGGCTTTTGTGGGAGCATAAATAATATTTGTATTTATTCTCTTAAATACCATATCTTAAGTGGTAACCAACTCTTGACATGAAACACTCTCTATTAATAAATGTTTGTTTTAATGTGTTGAAAAACCTTGAGTAGGAACCTTTTTAATCATTTCGGTTACTCAGGGTTAACCATGGAAGGAGTGACTAAGGAGGTGATCGCTGTCTTCGTGACTCTAAATTCTGTGGATACGTTTGGACAGTGATGTTTTGGTGTCTCCTGGTGGATGGAGATTTTTGCAGTGGTAGCATTTAGTAAGTGCTTACTTTTAGAAGAATGGGTAAGAAAAACCATATATTACAATCTATACCTGTAGTTTCAAATTGACGAGGAGGTATTGTCAAATGATAAACTGTGGTCCCTGTTGATGCCTCAATATCTATGCAAAAGTAAAGTAACCATTTATAAACTTACTTTCTTAACAAATTTCAATTGATTACTGGAGCAGAATGAGATCACTTATTCAAATACTGTACAAACTCAACAAGAAATCCTAATTTACTGTAAACTCATATGTACATCAAATGAAATAGATGTTCAGTATACAGAATAATCAGAATATACCTTAGTAATATATTTGAGTACAAATTGTGGATGAAGAGGATCGCCGTTAACTGAGGGCAGATTACTGAGGAATTTGTTTGTATGTTCAATAAAAATGGGAGTGTTGGGAATATTCAAACTTATTGTTGAACAGTTCAACAATTGGAAAACAATCAGTGGATAAAGGATATTACTCTCACGAGTGTCAGTGTATATTAAAGTTATTTGTATTTAGCATAAAATATAATAGTATAACTCTTAGTTACAGGTTTTAATGTTTAACACAAAGGGGTGGAGATGACCATGGATGCGAAATGAGAAGTATTGCGGTATGGGATGGAAGATGACTTTCTGGCCCTTGAAGACAAGCCTGCAACTCCTAGACATGAAGTAAGTAGTGATTTTTTTATATTATTTTTGTTTATCATAATAACTGGGAATAGTTAAAATAGTCCCATTCGTAGTACTGGGACTGTATAATAAGTGGGTTTTCCTTGAAGATCAAATACATCTTTTTAAGAACCTCCTACTAGTAAACATTTTATTGAATTAAATATGTACCATTTTGACCTTCTATCCAAAATCTACTATTAGTATAAATATTTGTATACAATCAGAAAAACTGTTAAATCATATACTTGAACGAATTATTAACTCAATTTAACTCTTCCCTAATCTTTATACAGTTTTAAATTACTATACATAAAGTGTTATAGATATAATGAATACCACAATGTGGATCCTGGTAAAGTGATAGTGAATGTCATAAGATGGATAGTGGTCTGGTGATAGTTAATACAATAATCCTGATCGTGGTAAAGTGATAGTGAATACAATAATGTTGATAGTGTTATAGATGTGTTATAGATATATTAAATATCACAATGTGGATTGTGGTAAAGTAATAGTTAATAGAACGATGTGGATATTTGTAATAAGATTGTGAAAACCACAATATGGATCGTGGCAAAGTGATAATCAATATTACAATGAGAATCGTGGTAAAGCAATAGTGAATACCATAATTCGGATCGTGCGAAAGTAATAATAAATATCATAATGTGGAAAATGGTAAAATGAATACTTCGATGTGGGTCGTGATAAAGTGATAGTGAATAGCATGATGTGAATCGTGGTAAAGTGATAGTGAATACAACAATTTGGATAGTAATAAAGTGATAGTAAATATGGCAATGTGGATAGTAATAAAGTGAATACCACTATGTAGATTCAGGCAAAGCAATATTATATACCACAATGTGGACCATAGTGATAAAGTGATGATGTGGATAGTGTAAAGTGAAGAGTGTGGATGTGGCTATAAAGTGATAGCTTATACCGCAATGTGGATCGTGGGCAAGTGATTGTGAATACCACAATGTTAATCGTGGTAATGTGATAGTGAATACGACAATGTGGATTGTGGGAAAGTGATACTGAATACCATGATGTTAATTGTGGTAGAGTAATTTAGTAATGATGAGTAAAATTTAGAGTGCAAAAAAAAGATAGTCTACCATAAACAAATAAAACCAATTATCATAGTAGGCCTTGTAAAAAATCAAGTAAGTTAATTAAGCAAGTAATTAATATTATTAAACTACTGACAAATAAACATTACTGACTACTGACTTTAACATAAAATAAACGGTTTAAGGGGACTGACACATACTTTCTCCCTTAATTAAATAAAAAACTACAAATCTTCTTTAATGTTCTAAATATTTAAAATCTATCTTCTCAAAAATAATCATCCAATTTCTTAAACTAACAGCAAGAGAAAACAACACTATCATTTCGTTGCTTTTCCGGAATGTCTTACATGGTTTTTAACGCATGTTGTGCGACGTTCCTTGACGTTTCGCCCATCATGTGTTGGGCATCTTCAGGAGGTGACTATGAGAGGTGGTTGCAGGGTAGCACTTAAGCACTTACTTTCGTGTAGAGAGGAGTCAGGGTGAATTATTTGGCGGCTCGGCCTTTGTCAGAGACTTTAGCTAGGGTGGAGGTTGGGGTTTCCTGAGTAGACGATCCAAGGAATGATTGTGAGGGTTACCACCGCCGGCTGGTTCATCTCCCCACTGATGTTTTTTTCTGGACAATCGAAAAAGCAATAGACCGGACATTATAAATAAACACACTCCATTGAAACTAAACATAGTATTAATTTCGATCAGATCAGTGTATTATCAAAAGCATCTAAATACAGAGAAAGAATGATCAGAAGGCAGTAGATATTAGAAACTGCAACAAAAATACCGTACTAAAATTATTGGGGCACCTGGGCCCAATAAAAATAATTCATAACAGCTTCAGAAACACGCATCAGTGGGGAGACAAACCAGGCAGTGACGACTACCCTCACAGCCATTCCTCGGGTCGCCAACCAAGGAAACCCTAATCTCTACCCTAGCTACAATCACCAACAAAGGCCGAGCCGCCAAACACCTCACCCTGACTCCTCACAACACAAAAGTAAGTGTCACCCTGCAATCACCTCTCATAGTCACCTCCTGAAGATGCCCAACACATAATGGGCGAAACGTCAAGGACCGTCATGCAACATGCGTTAAAAACTATGTAAGACATTCCGGAAAAGCAACGAAATGTTAGTGTTGTTTTCTCTTGTTGTTAGTTTAAGAAATTAGATAATTATTTTTGAAATGATAGATTTTAAATATTTAGAATATTAAAGAAGGTTTGTAGTTTCTTTTTAATTAAGGGAGAAAGTATGTGTCAGATCCCTTAAACCATTTATTTTATGTTAAAGTCAGTAGTCAGTAATGTTTATTAGTTAGTAGTTAAATAAACTTAATTATAGATTTTTTACTAGGCCTACTATGATAATTGGTTTTTATTGTTAATGGTAGGCTATATTTTATTCATTTTTGCACTGTATGACCTGGTTCATATCCATATGACGCTGTAGATATAAAGAATTTCTGGCAAGAATAAATATTAATTTTATTACTTAAGGCATATGGTTGAAAGTTAGTTTGACATCTGAAATGTAATTCACAAACATTTTAAATTAGAATTGATTGAGATTGTGAATGAAACTACAGACTAAAAAACGAGACAGTGGCGACATCCTGTAATCCAGCTACTTGGAGGTCACAAATTGTTGATAGTTGTGAGGGATGGACGGTGGGTTTAGTGTTCTCTTGTGTGGATTAACGACCGAACTATTGAAAACTTCGTTAATCCGCAAAGGCCATCCTCAAAATTAGACCAATTCGTAATTCAGAGGCCATGATTCGAATTCCAGTTAAACTGTAGGTCCTTTGTTGCCATCGGCTGTTGTGCTATTAATTAATAGTCCTGTCTAAGGAACATGTCAGCCTTAGTCAGTAACAAGACTACAATAAGATCGCCCACAATCATCTTACACTCAATCCTCATTCATACTTGGCTTAAAATACCTACATTGTAGTAGGATTCCATTTCAATGATAAAATCTAATCTAATAAAAAAATTATAAATATAGTGGTAAGAGAGAAATATTTAAAATATATTTTGGGATAATCTTACTTCAAAGGTTTTCAGGGGTAAATAACCAGAGCAGTTTGATTGAAACCCATACCAATGCACATAAATTTTCATATTCGCCCTAAGGCTTCCTTTAGTCAAAATTTAAAAATTTAATTTGAATATCAAAGTCAGTACTCATTGGTTTGGATTAAAATTGTAGCCGGATTAGAGGTGGGATACTCTGCTTGGGATATTCCAAATTCACCCCCCCCATCACCTGTTAACAGCTTGTTTCCATATTTTCGTTTGGAGATGAGAATTATTTTCGCATGAGATTTGACAAACCTGTAAATAAATTATAGTTTCATTTGATAACTTCCAAGCGCTTAGGATATGAGTAATATTAGTTTAGTTTAAATTCAATAGATTGCCTTACATCTTGCTGAGGTTGGCTGTAGGTTTAGATTTCATTCAATCTGCCAAAACTGAACTGAATAGAATGTTGAAAAAAATAAAATTCAACCTCACAGTTCCTTTTCTTAAATTAATTTAGTTACCTTGTGTTAGTTGCTAACGCATAAGGTTAGTGTTAGTGTGAAATCGAAAATTCAATTTGGATAGTTCAAGAACCACGTGGATAATTAAATATTCATTAAGATTCATCAGATTCAATTATTGAATCTGACGACCATATGATACATCTAAGAGTTAACCCGCGGGGGCGGCGCGACGGCGCGTCAGCTGTTAATTCGTTGGGTTGGGCATAATTTAGTACCTCTCAGTTCACAGTTGTGTTTGTAGTATTTAAGTTACGGTAAATTTTAACTATCGGTAGAAAAAAACTAGTCGATATATAGTCAAACGGTTTCCGATTACTTGCTTCTTAAAATGATTTATTTCCTTATTATATTTATTAATCCTTAATTTATTAATTAATTGTAAAATTACTATTTTTAGCTCCTTATTTTATTTTATTCTTAATTTATAACTTTATATTAATTGATCAATGCAAGGTATTAATCGGATCAATATACAGTATACTTGATTTCATTTACGAAAAATTGCCGATACCATTATCAAGCGTTGCAACAAACCTACTATCATAGATCCGTTCCTCTCTGCTACTATACTGTTGAAATATTATTTGCATCTTACAAATTACTACCATTTTCAATCAAAATTTCTCACTTTATCGTATTAGGCTTAGTAATTTGGAGGAAATTATGAAGATAAGTGGAATGGTATTTTAAACTTCAAAAGTTTTAGAAAAGACCTACTGTTGTTAAATTTAACTGTTAGGTGTTATTTTTCATATCAACATTTTATAATATATTTATTTAGGCACGCGCTGCTCTAAGGACTTCCTTGCCCTGAGCGAGATCGGCGACTCACCCATATCAAGTATATTGTTTACTCTTTGGGCTCCATGCTTCCTTGAGCGATTGCCGAACTACAGTATCTCTATTGTGATGCGATCGGACCAAAGTGTTTTCCTAGACTGTTATATAATTTTATGTACAAGGGCTTGCAAGAGTACATGTAGATTGCATTTATTTTAAAAATATTTCCATTTCATAACCTGTTTCATATTTTTACAGTTGAAGGGATCTATCTGTCTTTATTTATAATTTAAATTTTTAAATAATTAATTAAAATTTTGACCTGAAGGTATTCTATTCATATTTTAAAATTTGTTTGCCGCCATACAAAATCTGCTCCGCCGCTGGGCGGCCGCCCCATCCACCTACCCCCTGAGGCTCTGTATTTAGGCCCAAATAAGTTTGTTATCATTTATGTAGGCCCAATATTTAATATATAAGATATCTCAATAGCTTTTTATTTTTTATTAATATGATAATGATTATATTTAAATCCCCTTCAAAAGTATCAGGATATTACTCATATTAACAGCTAACTAATGAGGCTGTTATTTGATGTCGAGGCAGTCGAGGAGAATATAAATTTAGGAATGAATTTGGGGGTTTATGCAGATCTTATATTTAGTATACATTTTCAACAAGTTTCGGTATATTGATTTGAGGTTTTCATGTTCATCTATTTTATTAAAATAAATTTTACATGTTCTTTGCCCAACCAAGGTAACTCGCCATCGACCCTGTTCATCTGACTAATAAAACGCGATCGGTTGCGCGTATAGCTGGCATACGAGATCCCCTTCGCTTTAATTCTTCTTCTTTTGTGAATCTGTCAGACTGACAGGTTTCAACTGCACGACGCTCTCCATTTTTCTCTGTCCTGAGCATCTTCCCTCAGTTGCTGGAATCTCCTTCCTTTCTTAATAACGTCCAGTATTCCAATCCTTCTTCTCCCCCTTCCCCTTACTCCCTCAATCCTACCTTCCAAAATCCTTGCGTGCAGACAATTTCTTCGAAGTATGTGTCCCAACCAACATGCTTTTCTTCTCCTTGTGAGCTTAATTAGACATATTATTACTATTATGTTTTTATAATTATATATTTGATAGCATTAAATGGTTAAAATAAAAAAAAGCTAAAATATATTTTATTAAACATCAAAAATTTTGCAAGCTATCTGGAGTGATAATTAAGACAGAACAAGAGTTTGAATATTTAAACTCTATAAAGTAATAAAAACATAGATTGAGTTTAAATTAATTTAGTTATTATGACTATTAATTAACTTAATTAGTATTAAAGTATAAGTATTGTGCACGGAATGCACTTCTGAAGCAACATAAATATCGACATCAACCTCTTCATGGCAGTCGAAGTCGACCACGATTTCATTAGAATTCCGTGAGGTTAAAACCGTGGGAACATCCGTTTCCATCGAGACTTGCTCATCTACAATGTGCAGGCATGAACAACTGTTTCTACGGAGCAGTGACAGTCGTTCCATAGAACTGCTGTTCTCTAGTACCGGTACAACTGAAAGAAGTGGAACGTAACTGGAACACTGTTCAAAATATGTTCGCGTGGCAATTAAATGATCATTAGATATAGTGAAAACTTAGTTTCCATTGAAAGTCAAAATATTTTAGCACATATATGGGACCGACAATTCGAACACATGATTTTACTCATAAGACAAATACTTTTTTATACTTTTTTAAGACAAATACATTTGGTTATCGTTCAAAACCAAACTTTCCGAAGAAAAAAATGTTTGTATTTACTTCCCTGTGGGAAAAAGGTTAGATAATCGATAAGTCTAAAGGGGATATTTTCAGTTCATCTAAACAGCTGTTCTTATCCTTTTATACTAAAAATTCAATGCAATAGCTCTGTTAGTTTCTATGGAATCCTGTTACATATTTTCCATCTTAAAAATCACCAACACCCACCCAAAGCTAAGACCAATAAGACCTATCCATGCCAGCAACTGATTCCATTCAAAAATGGAGAAACAGTAATGAAAATGAAACTGTTTCAACTTAAAACAGATAAACTATTTGGCACAGCTACATAGAACAGGTTTGTTTGCGTTTGCGCTGCGAAAGTCTCAGGGGAGCAAGTCTCGATGGACACTGTATCGTGGGGTATTAAAAAATGCTCACCACCTTCGCAACCGTCCCGCGCAAAACTGTTAAAATGGCTGTCTTTTTAGAATAAACAGAATGAAATGAATGAGGTTATGCATAGTTATTGCATTAGTTTTACTGGATTTGGCGAGGTTATTCGATCTTGGTGTCAAATTATCCAAACTAATTAATTAGAATTTATCGCATTTTGCTCTGTTTTTTACGCAAAATAATGTCAAAAAATACGTTGTTCAACTATTTTTCAAAATCCCCGGGATCAGCAACAAAAAGCCCTAGCATCAAACCATCTCAACAACAAAAGACCCCTTCCAATAAACGTAAGATAGAAAATAATAAAGAGAATGGTTCTCCAAAAACGTCTGAGGAAATTAAAAGGAATGTAAATACTCCTAAACCACTAGCCAATGGATCTGCCTCAAAAAGCAAATCAGGTTTGTTTTACAGTATTTCCCATTTATACCTAACCAAACACAAGAGTTCATTTGGATTTCTCCCATTTAAATAAATAAACTGTATCAAGAATAAATTATAATAGAGTATGAGCAGTCTCTCACATGTGATTTACTATTTGAATACCATATGACCTATTTTTATTAAATATGATGTATTGTGAAGCTTGCAATAGCCTAACTTGTATCATGTTTATATTGTGTGTTGTTTGACATTTTCAAATAGCCTATTTAATCACAATTTCTTGTTGTATTTACATAGTACGTAGGCATAGTTTGCAAAAAATGTTATTTTTTATTGTTATAAATAATAATTTATTGTATGTTATAAATAAATAAATATTTGAGTATTGTAGGATCCAAAATTAAAAAAGAAATTATTTACAAGTCTGACAGTGAAGAAGAGACAGTAACACCACCTGAAAAAAGAAGAAGAGTTTTTGATATTGACAGTGAGGGAGATGCCTCTGAAGATGAATTTAAACCAGGTAACTAGCAACGATAAATATATTTTTTTTATCTATGTTAAATGTAGCATAAAAAACTGGTCAAGGCATACTTGTGCAGACTGTTCTATATGTGCGGTGATCAAAATCGATAATTGTGGTGCCCTTATGTGTCTTGTTAGTTATTTGTAAGCTTATAATAGATACAGCAAGAGCAACATGATTGTGGGCAATCACATATGATTTGCCCTCGCATGAACAAGGTCAACTTAGTTTTTTTTTGTGATATAAACCACTTTTAGTATACACTAACTTCACTCTTCCCTGAGATGTTCCTTCGGAAATGTTTGCTGTGCTGTGAGTAATAGGTTACTCGTAACTACGCAGGTTATAAATAGATACATACAATCTTTTAACATGTTGATTGAGGACCACTTGGATTGAAGGGGCACAGTTCCGGCGCACGGAGCTGACTACTCAGATGCGAGTGGGGACTATTTAGTAGGGGTGTGTGAATATTCGAATCTCGAATATAGCAATATTCGCTCTGACTCGAGATTTCTGACAAAGTTCGATGTCGGTAGAATATTCGAAGATGATAAATAATATAAAAGAGACGTCTGTCAAAGCTGTAGAGTTTCCATTACAAAGTTAAAAATTAGCATACTATTATGCAGCTTATTAAGTTGAAAACTAAATATAACCAATGCCTTATCATCTGGTTACTGACGGATAAAGATATGAACATGACCGATTCTCGATGCCGATTGGTTGTCAATTCCACCAATTGCTGGTATTGGCATTGATAGTCTATCAAGAGTCAATTGACCAAAGTCGATACCTATACCAGTCACTGGATAAACAAATATATTATTTCTTGGAAAATTTGTTAGTTGTGAGAATAGATCAAATTTAATTAAGAATATCTCAAACCCCACTAACATCATAGCATTGTCTTTGCCTTTGCAGACGAAACAGCTATAGGTTCACCGAGTTATCTGTACGCTCGTATTCCATTAGAAAAAGTAGACCCATTTTTCTTTATCTTCTACGATTTAAATTGTCCTACATTGAAACTAATTTTAATATTATTTGTAAGTACATTCAAGGAAAAATGTAATCAAAGTTAAAAAAATAGTTTGAACAAATAATCGTTCGTTTTTGTTTGTCATGAAACGTGGTATGAAGTGTAAGGTCAAATCACCCAACAGAAATAACTAATAAAGGCTTGGTATTACGAGGGGGGCTGTTTCCCCCCATACAATTCGAACAATTAATTTAACTTTGTCTCTCTTGTTTTTGGTTCAGAAATGGGATTATTATTTTGGAAACAATAAATTATTAAATTATATTTAGATAAACTTTGAAGAACATGATAGTTTTATTACAGATTTCCTTTTTTAAATTTGCTTAAGGGATAAAGTATGTGTCAGTCCACTGGTACCGTTTATTTTATTAAACTTGGTATTTAATTTCTTGTGGTTGAATTCATATGCTTCAAATGCTTAAAAATCATAGTTAATGTGTTTATCGTGGCTGCAAAACTGCATACTTTTTTCCCATGTTAATAATATAGGGAATAGGCAAACTCCTTTATTTATGGACAGATGTTGATAAAAGTTTTTATAATTGTAAAAATAAAAATTGTTTGTGGTAGAAATGCATACTTTCAGTGTTCCTCACAGCAGAAAACCTGGATACTCTTTCCCATGTTAATCTTATGGAGAATAGGCAAATAATTCTCATATTTATCGACAGATTTTGATAAAACTTGTCATATATTATTATTATTATACTATTGATTATGACATTTTCTGAGTACGCAGGTTTGCTGCGATGGGGGGGTTAAAAAACTTTTTATAGACTAGCAGTAAGCCCGTCCTTTGTATGGGTTCAGGATTCAGTTTAATGAAGAAAGATAATCATACCAACATGTAAACCTGAAATCCTAAACAAATCAATACAAAGAAAATAAATCGATACCCAGCTTTATTACTTAGTATTACTTTACAATTAAATAGATAAGAACATTTATACAATTATTTTAATTAGTTATACGTTAAAATAACGTTTTAATATAGTATGATTTCGAAATGGGTTTAAGATCTATGACCAATATAAACTAACTAATATTGATTTGACAGCTGATTGTTTTTATTTCTATTAAATCTTCAAACTACAAAGACAGTCGATTATTATCAGTAGGTTATTCATTGAAAACTGAATCAAAATGCGAGTAATATCACGTAAAAGTGGGTTTTTAAATGCTTGTTGCTTACTTTTTCAAGCATTTCCTGAACCTATTATCTCAACCTTCTATGGAATTTAGGAATACATGAAATAAGTTTCATTGTAATCAGTTCTCCAGTTTTTCTCCGTTCCCGTAGAAGACGGTGTAAAATCCTGCAGCGTCACAGACAAAAATTAAGATAAGACCGGTTTCGCCTTCTCTAATGCACGAAAAGAAAAATAAATAACAAAAAAATGAATAATTCTAAGCAATAAAACTCTAATTTTATTTATATGGACATCCTAATAGTTGGAGGCTGGCTCTTCTTCACGTTTCTGTGAAAGAGTTTTGTAGGAATGCAAATGAAGACTGCACCGGAAATAAACATTATATGCTATTAATTTCATTCAAATTTTCCAATTAATTCATAATAAAATAGGCTATAAAGTAGAAAAAAGAAACTATTCACAAACTTTATAAGTTTTTGTAGAAAATTTTACTTACTGTATTGAAACAATACAATAAATTAATAAGACAACTAAATATATAGGCCTACGCACAATACACAATTTTTTGCAAGCAATGAAACAGGTGCAACAGCACTATTTTATAGTTTTAGAAGGCTGCCAACACAATAAAACAAAATCAATTTAGGATGAGCACACAGTTAATCTCATTGCCTTTATAGTGATGCGAAAAATAAATCAATCTGTTGAGTACGAGTGTGTATATATATATATATTAATAAAATAATAGATTGGTAAAATATTGGCCGATTGCATTCTCAAAATCCGCATATCGGTAGAATTTTGATCGATGGCCAGTTCCAAGGTTAACCGACTTCTAGTGATTTCTAACTTAATTCACTACCTATCTGTCAATCCCCCACTCCCATTGTTACTGAGCCTGTTGAAACGTTGGGGACTTATTCTACAACTACCCATAAATATTCATTAAAAAATTACCTTGCTCAGTTAGGAATGAATTAAATAAAAAATATTTAAAACTAAATTTAAAAAAATATTTACTTGAAAAATTTACCCATTCATTAGAGGAATTTACTGAATGACTTTAGTCTGACTTTAAATGAATGACTTTGAATGACTAATTTTAGTCATAGAATTATTTTAAATACTGTATAAAAATTTGTGTAAAATTAAGTACCAGTAACATAGTTCTTCTGTACTATTTGACACTATTTATTGTACAAATGTACATGGTTAAAAATAAAGATAAGTTGTATTGTATTTTAAATATTGTCATTTCAGTATCTTTTTCAGTTTGTTATTATATATACCGGTATCTTCCTAAATCAATTAATGTGTTAAGAGGTGCAATAAAGTTCTATTACATTACTGTATAGCTGTTTTTCTACCTATGAAATGCATTGTATTTGCTCCTCACGATATCTGATTTTTTGGCCGTTCCCACCATGGCCCCTAGAAGGCCTTAGGGGATGTTTTGAATAGGGGCCCCTGTCATTCTACCGTAATTATTTTAACATTGTAGTAGATGTATGGATCTCCCAAGTTATTTTGTTGTCGTCTGTCATAAAAAATAAAGCTTGATGTTTTAACAACTTAATTCTGGTCGTTAAAGTTGTGTCTGCGTGGGAGTGATGAATGGTTTGTGGGAAGCTTGATAACCCAAACTGATGGAGTAGTGAATGAGGTTCAGCTCCAACTGTTGCCTCAATACTTTGTTCAGAACTTTTCACCTTTTGTGCTCCTGCAGAATTCAGCATGGTATGCCTACTGCATCCTTGCATAATTACAGTCGCTTGGGACTGTAATAAATTTATATAGAACGTGTAGAAAGTTTTCATAATACTTATAAAAGTATAATTATTATGTTTGACTCTAAATTTAATTGGAACCCCATCTTTGGACCATTAAAAATAAACTGAGAAATATTTTTGTTTCGATATCTTAAAGTAAGTACATTTTAAACAAATCACACTTTGAAATGTTGTATTTTTCATTATAAAATCCCTTTTGTGATATAAATAATTAACAGTTCACTCCTGAGTTCACACCAGCATAAATAAATTATATGCTCATGACCGAATTTAATTATTCTTTAAATTTTAAACAGACGATCTTGAAGAGAGTTCCGAAGATGGGTCTTTATCAGAACACTCGGAATCAGAACCTGAGCCTGTTTCAGAAGATGATGGCAGCCCGGTCAAGGTTTGTTTACTAACTAGCTTTAAAATATAATCAGCTACTGTGGATATAGTGGAACTTGGATATAACAAATTTTAAGGGACTAAGAAAGATATACGTTATATAGGGGTGTTCTTAAAAACGAGGTTCGTTAAATCAAGGTTGAATTTTGCCGAGATTTGTGAGATAGGGGTTAGTCATAACCTCTAAAAAAATATATATTGAATGTGTACAACCTCTATTTAAAGTAGATTTTAGACATATGTTATTTCTGTTATACTGTATGTTTTACTGATACAGATTGGCTTAACCAGCCATTGCTTGCTTGAAAACCATTTTGGCCCAATTGCTTGGCCAATTGTTGAACTTTTTTCTGAAGTACAGGTCCCGAAATGGATAAATTTTTGTCACGGCATTGTTTCATCCATAACATGACAGCACTTTCAACGTTCTGTAATTCGGGCGGTTTACCTTTTTAATACTGACCAGAAAGTCCACCTTCGTCTTCATATTTATATTTATTTTGACTATTAATTGTTTGAAGAGTTGTTGGTGTTTTTTAAAACTCCTTAGCAATGTCCACTTTCTCCATATGGGGTTTCTTCTATGGTTTTTAATACATCAAATTTGAATTCCACACTAAGAGCTTTTCTACTATTTTTCTACGCCATGAAGCACCAATTAAAAAAACACACCAACATGTTAAGCACAATCACACATGTCACACGGGCTTATCAATAGGTGCTATAGATTAGCACCTTCTATGAATATTATGTGCGGCGGGCAGAAATAAGAAAAATCCCCCTTGAGTGATGGCTTAGATAAAAATAAAATACGTAATACAGGGTCCTGGACCGTGAGAATACGTATACGTGTTATATTTGTTATATAGGGGTTTCTTACATTGGATATTTGCTATACAGGGGTAAGAAAATGATTAACAAACACAAAATATTCATTATATAGAGGATTTTATAAGTATTTTGTTTCCTATATAGGGGTAAATTTTCTATTGAGTTATGTGGCGTTTTCAAAGGGATTAAAAAGAATATGTAATACCGAGTAATCCTTTACATTGAGGTTCATTATAAAGTGGTTCCACAGTATATGAAAGTTCAGAGATCAAACAAATTTTTTTGAAGAACTTCGCTTGTTAATTACCGTAAAAAAAGTAGATATTCTAAGTGTCCTATGAATTTCCCTTCCTGACAGAAAACTAAGGCAAATGAAGCCACAGATTTGGCTGGGTTCAACTCTCGGGTTCTAGGGTCTTGTTCACAATCACCTAAACCGTATGTTAATTATCTCAAAAAAGTATTACCAATGCCAATAACTTTCTAAAATACTTCTTACTGTTATCGCCAGTACAGTAATGCAAAAAAAGATATCAGTAGTGTGGTCATTTGAAATTTTGTGATGACATGTATCTAGTTACGTTATCTTAGTTTATTTTAACAATTTATTTTTAGCCCTTATTTCAAAGAAACCAATCTTAGCATAAAGTATGTTCCTAATGTGAAGAGTTTAAAAAATTTGAATACTGATTTCTTGAATCTTTACAATAGCCAAATTCTTGTTTTATCAGAAATTAACTCTACATTAAGGATTGGTTTACCCAGATCTGAATTATTAAAAAAATTTGAGCTTCATGTAGAGCATCCTCAAAATTTCAGACGCAACTGCAGTACATGCTGTTCACAACAAGTATTACTAACAATGATTGCATAATATGAACAGACACCCCTTATTTTGTGTATTTTTGCCAAGGGGTATGCTATTGAGGAGAGTACGGCAGATTGGTTGTCTTGTCAAGAGGAGGTCTCTCGGCATCACACTCACCAAAACCTTTGGCTTAACTTTCGCCATTAGTTACATGTAATTTGCTGCACTGCAATTCACAATTGTCTTTGTGACGTGGGCGTCTATAACATGTTATTTTTTCAGATCATCTTGATTTTTGGCTATGAGGATTCGTACCTAGCCACATTAATGTGGATAATTCAGACTTAACTATAATAGTACACTAACGAACTTTGAATTTTCAGGGTAAAAAACGTAAGGCTCCAAATAGTAAAAAGAATGGGAAGAAAGTTCCATGTGTTACCCCTGGCAAGCAAAAAATCTCAATGCAACCTTCCACCCCGACAACTAGAGAGGTGTGTATGTTTATGAATAAAATCACTTGTACTAATACTGTACAAGCCTGTGTGTTGTCTTCACACTTTATTGCAGTGAACCAATTTCAAATCAAATTAAAATGGCCTTTTATTCATTAAGTATTTCATTAATACGCTAAATCTCATTTATCCAGTGATCACTTATCAGATACGTCGGTTTATCTGAAATAGTTCTTAGACAAAAACAAATAATGTTGAAGGAAAAGTACAGCGCGATTGGCGACATCCTGAGCAATTCAGGCTGTTTTGGTGGCTGTATTCGGCACAGCACTGTGTGGTGCTTTCGAGACCATTCACTGTAAGGTCTTCCTAAAACGGTGACTGTTTTTGTTAGTTTGCACTTCAACTTGTTGAAGTATGTAAACACCAATTTTATTTTAATACAAATTATAATTATAGAAACATTTATTAAACAATTTTTAGTGCAAATGCTGTATAAATGTTTTCATTAAAGAAACGCAACCGCAATGCGCTCCCGTATTAGGTGTAAGGTATTGGAAAAAACTGGAGGTGTTTATTTAGCGCTCTCTCCCCAGAAATTGGTAAAACGCTTTTTCTGAAATTTGCTTCTATCCGAAATGAATGCTTATATCCTGGTCCCATAAAAACTGAATAAACAAGGTTTTAGTGTAGATTGAATGATGTCTAGTTAGATATGTAAGAGGCTGACCCAATCATAGTAAAGAGACAGAGCCTGAGCCTAAAACAGTAATATAATTTCTCCAAGATAAAATTTATTTTCTGTGAAGTGGTGAAACATTCGGTCCGGCCCTCAGCCCAATTTTGTACCTCTGGTATACCAATAGTGTACATCCCGGTGACTCCAAACATTCAACTGTCCCTCTTTGCTGACGATGCAATGTTCACTGCCAGATCTGCAAAACTCTGCATGTCCCGGGTCTACGTTCAGAGACAGCTTGATATCCGCCAACCATGGCTCACCAAATGGAGGATTAAAGTCAACGCAGACAAGAGTGACACCATCAAATTCACTCGATCCATAAGACAGAACAACGGCAACTTTCTTCACCTGGGAACAGATTAGAATGGAAGTCTACAGCGAAATACCTGAACATATTCCTAGACAAGCATCTCAAAATGAACACCTGACATCAACCAGCTCTACAACCTAGCTATAGAGTTTATTAGTTTAATGGTGATAAAATAAGAGCTCCATTATATTAGATATTCACTTTAATACACTTTCGGTACTACATTTAAATAAGTTCAACAACTTCTCTCTTTTACAGCATTAGAACATGAGGTCGAGACACAGGTTATAACATAACCCTAAAACTCAATATACAAAAAAGTTACAGTGCTACCAATCTTTGGGGATCTACATCACAATCAAACTTTATACGCGTTTTTAGGCTCCAAAAAAGAGCAATTCGAATTATAGCCGGAACCCATAGGAGAGCACATTGTAGAGTTTTTTTCAAATCGGTAGAAATTTTAACGTTACCTTCCATTTATATTCTTGAAGTTCTAATGTATTACAAATTTAAATCAACCACAATAGTGACCGGTACCGATATTCATAATTATAACACAAGGTACAGGCACCATCATAGACAAACTCCACACAGGTTAGAACTAGCCGCTTCGCTTCCTCAGAATATTGGACCAAAATTACTAAATAAATTACCTGAAAATATAAAATCAATTACTTCTGAATCAAAATTCAAAATTCAACTAAAGAAATACCTTTTGGAACGTGCCTGTTACTCTATTAGTGAGTTTTTGGAGTAGGCCTCTAACAGAGATATTGATGGAACATTGGTTGGTCTGCAGAATTTTGTTTTTTACCATTTTTCATTCATTTTTTTAATTTATCTATTAATTTTTACTGTGGTGTAGTTGTGTTTTGTGGTGTTTAAGTTTGACGTTTGTAATGCAATTTATATTGTCTTACTACAATAAAGAATTTTGATTTGAATTTTGATCTCACAGAAACTAATAGCCTAAATATCTACTGGTACTTAAAATTGTTGACATGATCATTGAATGTTTCCTACATCCCCCTTCAATTTTAAGTCCAAAAAGAAATTAAATTCTTCACATAAAGACAGTTTTATTTAATAACACATCATTGAACAAAAAACTTAAAATTGCACTTTAGAATTACAAAATTTAATGTAAAAGATAAATGCTACATAATCACTGTTTTTTTTTCTTGTCTAACAATTTAATTAAATATAGGCTATAACTTAGCAGATAACTGTAAACAATTTTACATCAAAGCTGAGAGTTTAGTTTAGCCTATAAAACATTTGTTTAGCCTATATAAAATTTGTAGGCTATAGTAAAATAATTTCAGAGATTCATGTATGTACCAAAAAGTACCTATAAAAACAAAATATAGGGCCTATATACTAAAACTAAATAAGACTTCCTCGAAGCATAGAAAATTCTTTGAGTTTAATAATGTACCCATTTTAAGTAAGCTAACAAAGAACACATAGGTACCGAAGTAGAAAACTAAAACAAACTTTTCAAAAAAAATAATGAAAACAAATGCGATTCTTGACACCAAAAAAGACTATAAAAATAAATTAGGCTATGGCCTATGTTTATCAATTCCAAAGATGGATACAATAGAATACATATAGGCCTAGGCAAAATAGGAATGTTTTAGGCCTATTTTAAATTCAAGTTTGAGACATGTAAATTATGTTTAGGCACACTGAGTGATTTCGTAAAAATATCAGCAACATTGTTTTCAGAGGGCACATACCTTAATTTGAACTTTTGCTTCTTCATGACATCTCTTATAAAATGTACCTTGATATCTATATGTTTGGATCTTCTCGAGTTTTCATAGTTCGATATCATAGAGATAGTACTCTGGTTGTCCACAAATAACAAAGTTTCAGTAGAATAGTTGAAATCCTCAGCCAGTCCTTGAAGATACAACACTTCAGCAACACATGAAGCCGCAGCAATATACTCCGCTTCAGCAGTTGATAGTGCTACTACCTGCTGTTTCTTGGAACTCCATGAGATGAGATTCTTGCAATGGTATACAGCTTGTCCACTGATACTTTTCCTGTCTGCTTTATCAGTAGCCCAATCAGCATCCGAATAAGCTACTAAAGATTGGTCGTCTTCATTTTTGGTGAAAATAAGACTCAAGTCTTTCGTTTTCTTTACATACTGTAAGACACGTTTTGCTGCTTTCCACACACTTAGGTTGGGTTTGTCCAAAAAGCGGCCTAAGAAGGACACTGAAAAACAAATGTCAGGTCGTGAGATCATAGCTAGGTAGTTCAAGCTACCGATTAACTCTCTGTACGGTACATTAGTTATTATCTCTTCTTTAGGGTTAACTTGAAAATTAACTTCCATTGGTGTGCTTTTTCCTTTACTTTCTTCCATGTTAAACCGTTTCAGTATCTTCTCGATTAGTTTCTTCTGATTTATTTTGAGACAGTCTTTGGTTTGGATCACTTCAGTTCCTAGAAAGTTTTCAAGATTTCCAAGATCTTTGGCGTTAAACTTTCGTTTTAGCTTCTCAACCAAAATTTCAACATTGTTTTCCTCTCCGGTAATCAAACAGTCATCGACAAAAAGCGTCAACCAAACATTGTCATTAGAGTATAAACAAACATCATGTGCAGATCGTGTCAGTCCATTTTGTTTCGCAAAGCTATCGAAACATTCATTCCAGCAACGAGGCGATTCTTTCAAACCGTATAGAGCTTTATTTAGTTTCAAAACTTTTCCTTCAGCTTCTTTTACTCCTTCTGGTATCTTGATATAAACTTCTTCAGTTAATGTTCCATTAAGAAAAGCGGATGGGATATCAAGATGTCTTAATTTCCAATTGTTCTGCATTGCATGCGACACAGTCATCCTTATGGTTGGCATCTTAGCGACAGGAGCATATAATTCATTAGAGTGGTAGGTTTCCTGGAATCCTTTGGCTACTAACCTAGCTTTTTTAACTCCATCAGACTTGGTCCGAAAAACCCACTTTGTTTCAATGGCTTTCTGATTTTTTGGTAAATCTGTTGCTGTCCATGTTTTGAATTTCTTGTGAGCATCGAGCTCTGCATTAATGGCTTCTTTCCACTCATTTCCAGCTTCTATAGCTTGTTTATAGGTGACTGGATCTTTATCACATGTTAGTAAGCAGTAAGCAGTATATACTTCATATTCTTCCAAGTGTTTTGGTATTTTTACTTGTCTTTTACCAGGCACTCTTAGAGGTGTTTTTTGTTTGCTTGTAGGCCTAGGGGATTTCACATTTCTAGTTTCTGTGTCTTCATCTTCTGAACTGTTCTCACTAAAGTCTGTTTTTCTTTCTTCAAAATCTTCATTTTCATTTTCACCATTATAGGCCTATTTGAATTAAACACATAGTCACTCTCATCAAATGAAACATCTCTTGAGATAACTATCTCATTAGTTTCAGGATTCCATAACCTGTATCCAGCTCCTGCGTAGCCTACCATTCTCATTTCCAAGGCTCTAGGCTCTAATTTGCTTCCCTTCGGCAGCCTATACACCCATGCTTTACAACCAAAGACACGAAGTTTCTCCAGGTTTAAGTTACTTAAATAAATCTGAGCAGGCACATTACCATTTATTGCTCGTGTGGGTGATCTATTAAGTTGATACACAGCACATCGAATAGCTTCTCCCCATAAGTGTTTTGGTAGATTAGTATCTACAAACATAGTCCTAACTTTGTCCAACAAAGTTCTGTTTAACCGTTCAGCTACGCCACATTGTTGTGGAGTGTAGGTTGCAGTTAATTCATGCCTGATGCCATTGGAAGTGCAGTATTGTTCAAATGAATTTGAAGTAAATTCTTTACCGTTGTCAGTTCTCACTCTTGAAACTACTATGTTTTGAGCTCTTAATTGTTCAATATGTTTCCTCAAGTTAGGTTCTGCTTCTGACTTACTTTGCATAAGATAGACATGAGCGAAGTGAGAGAAATCATCAACTACAGACAAATAGTACTTTTCACCGTTTTGTGTCGGTTCATTTACTGGTCCCCATATATCTGAATACAATAGTTCACCAATTCGTGACGATCGAGGTTTTTTACAATCCTTAAAAGGTGGTCTGCACGCCTTTCCTTTTTTGCATGAATCACAAACTGTATTACTGTAAGGTAGGTTAAGTATTTTTAATCCTAGCCTATTAATATGCCCTAGGCGTAGATGCCAGAGATTTTCCTGATCAGATTTTGATTTCAACACTTTGAATCTACTATGGCTTTCTATTAGGCCAAAGCAGGCAACAAACAGGTTATTTGACACTTGACAACTGAATAGATTTTTGTTTCCTTTTGAAACTTGTGCATGTTTGTTTTCAAAGATTACTTTACATCCTGCTTCATTCATTTTTTGCACTGATAACAGGTTATATGGCAGCGAGTCAACGATAAGAGCATTTATATTGATCGACTGTTCGTTATTCAAACATTTTACTTTCAGTTTACCAGTTTTATTTGCTATCATAGTCTCTCCATTCGCTACTTTCAATTTTACAGGTACTATATTTGCCACATCACTCATAAATGACTCATACTTCGAACTTACCATGTTGTTGGTAGCACCGGAATCAAGAATGAAATTGATCACTCCTTCGTCACTACATTCAAGTTCTGAAGACAAGGCTATAAAGCTTACTTCTTCCTCAACCACATTAACTTTTGAGTAATGAGTTGATTCTTGATTTTTGGCACTATTATTCCTGTACGGTTGCTTACCTCTGCCTCTATTGGGCCTAAAATTACCTCTTGAATTTGTAAAATGTTGAGGTTTCGGACAATCTGATATCAAGTGTTGAGTACTTCCACATCTGAAGCATTTAGGCCTAGGCTTTGGCCTATATTGAGTTCCATGACCTACACTAAAAGAACAGTCATTCATATTATGTTTACTAGCCGAACTTGTTGCCTGATTAGTATTTTGCAATTTAAGTTCTACGTCTAGCAATTTACTTTTCACATAGTCTAAAGTCAGTGTCGAACTTGATGTTTCTAAGACTGTTGTAACAGTATCGAACTTCTTGGGTATGCTTAGCAACAAGTGGCAAACTTTGTCATCTTCGTCTAGCTTGCATCCTGTTGCTTCTAAGTCTCTTATTAGAGAATCAAACTTTACAAAATGATCTTGCAACTTAGTCTCGTCATGACACTTTAAGGATAGGAGTTGTCTCCTGACATACAACTTCGATAAAGTACTCTTTCTCTCAAAAATATTTTTAAGGCAGGCAAACATGTCATACGCTGTTTCGCACCCCTTAAGATATTCAAGATGCCTATCAGTAACACACTGGACGATCACAGACATTGCTTTAGCTTCCCTAGCTTTGTAAGCAATTACATCTTTAGATTCCATCTTACTTACATCATCATCTGACAATTTCTTATCAGCCACATCTTTAACATTCTTCTCTGCTAAAAGACACTCAACTCTAAATTTCCAATTTGAAAAATTATTGTCTGACAATTGTGGAAAATTTTGAACTGAACTCATGGTCACTTTTATACCTCACTTTATACTTCACATTCAAAATTTCACACTTAAGCAGATTTTGGGCTGGGCCTGGGCCCATAACCTATAGAGTTTATTAGTTTAATGGTGATAAAATAAGAGCTCCATTATATTAGATATTCACTTTAATACACTTTCGGTACTACATTTAAATAAGTTCAACAACTTCTCTCTTTTACAGCATTAGAACATGAGGTCGAGACACAGGTTATAACATAACCCTAAAACTCAATATACAAAAAAGTTACAGTGCTACCAATCTCACAGAAACTAATAGCCTAAATATCTACTGGTACTTAAAATTGTTGACATGATCATTGAATGTTTCCTACACTAGCCTTGAAGGGGCCTAGGCTTCCATCTCCCTTCTACTTAGATCCAGGAACCTTCCGTTCAAGACAGAGGTCCTTCTCTAACAGCACTGCTTCATCCAGTCCTGACCCACATGGCACCGACCTGGTACTACCTTTTTTCCAAAACCTTAAGAAAGAAGTTGCTCTCTGTCCAGAGTCGTTACAGGTGTGCCACAAGCTCACCCAGGTTCGTCAAGAATCAGACCATTAGAGACTCCACGAAAATCCTGACCATCCGAGGCTTTGTCAATGGACTGTCGAGGATTTAATCAGAGGGTGGAAGGAACAGTGTAGGATCACATCAGGAAGTTCCTTGAAGGTGAAGTCTGCGGCACAGGACGAATGACTAAAGATGACAGGAGGACGTGGTCCTCTGAAGACAGTTGATCCATTTCCGTCAATCAGCTGGTACCTACCAACGTAGATGCTGAATAAGATGTAGCTATAAGCTGCAGAGGGAGGGAGGAGGCAATGTTTGTTTTGCAGTCGGTGTTTGACGGTTTCACTGTACCTCACGCACCTCTTTCCTGGAACTGATCCAAAAATGTACGTTTTGTGAGTGTTCGGAGGTAACTTCTGTGTATGCTCAATCACGTTTCATAAATAAAAATGCTTTAGTAAAATATATTAATCAGACTATTAATTGGATTTATTTAATTTGTAAAGTGTGTGAATTTATTAGCTTTATAGTAATAATTGTTACTGTTACTATCCTAAACCTTTTACTGATATTAATGGAGAAGACGATAGTGTTAGTGGATCAGTGAAATATTGTTCAACTAATGTTAAATTTACATGTTATATTCTTCTTTATATTTATAAAATCAACTTAATCCATTTTTAAGTAATTTCAATCTAATGATTTAATTTTTAGTTTTTTTTATCCTTTATGATATTGCTATTGCATAAGATGATGATATGATCATGAGGGTCCAAATATTTTTTAATTTGAGTGAAGTATATTTATGTTATTTATCTTTTTATGACATAAAACTCTGATTATAATAATAAACAATATTTTTACCAGTATTTTATCTATCTTTTTTCCAAATACCTTCTTCATATGCGCCTGAGAGTTTCATGAAAGTTTAAATTATGGAGTCTACCAACCTGGAATACTTAATGAATTCAAAACTCATGAAGTTATAACATGAACTACTTGTTCTGCTACTACTGTTCAGCTTTTAACTCTGGTGATATTATCAGATTAGATGATTACCACATGACTATGCCTTGACTGTAAACACCAAAAGTGTATACAGTGTATAAGTGTATACAAATGGGTAGTCGCCTCTCCCTGACCAATGTTCCCCAAACTACACTAAGAAATTTGACTTGATGGTGCTGTCTCCGGCAGACTAATAAGTTACAAAACAAGTGAAACTGCCTACAAATTAATTACACTGGAATTTAAAAAAATGTTATTCAATTAGATTAAATTTTGTGACCTCCACTGAAAAAAATTAATAATATAATAATTGTTTTAATTTTCCAGAATGGAATTTCTGACGGAGGGGACAGCTGGCCACATCTTAAGTACGATTTTCTTCAACCAAATCGAATCAAAGATATCAAAATGAGGCCAGCAAGCCACCCCGAGTACGATCCAAAGACAGTCCATGTTCCAGAAGATTTCAAAATGAAACTAAGCCCTGTAAGTTGAGAGTTGTTAATTTTACTCAATGTTTTTAGCTATTGTTCTTTATGTGTGTGTTGAAGTTTCAATGTGTACTTCAAATGTAGATTTAAGTCCAGTTTATTTTATTTTATTTCAATATTACATATCTACTGTGTTTTTTACATTTTCATCCAATACTATAACTCCAGCAAGGTTTGTATATATTTGTACACAGATCTCGAAAACTGCTCTAAGAATTTCTGTAAATTTTGGAAATAGCTAATTTCCGAGTAGAAAATAAGTTCTAGATAGGTCTGATGTCCAGGAAAATTCAGATTTTCTTGTAATATTAAGTTTAAAATCCAAAAAATAACATTACGCTTATGGAGATCAAATTTAAACAATACTTAATCAAAACATCTGTTTATAACCGTTTGACAGTTGTTGATTAAAGATGGTGGTGAACAATATGTGGAAAGAGGTTTTGCATACATATTTATTTTATGTATAAATGAAAAATTATCAAATTACTAAACAATTTGTAAAATCTTAACGGTAACATAACTGCGAAATAAAAGCAGAGAAAAGTATTTCCAAAATCTTTTGTGTTTTGATAGAAACCTATTCATTCTATTGTTTGAAGCCACTGAAACAAACCAATTAATTGGTGTAAATTAAATTTATCTTTTGGTTTTCAGTCTCATTCCTTTTCTAACAAAAATCAGTTGATCACAGGTTAATAATAACCGTATGGATAATTAAATACAGTACAAGATCAGCTAAAACAATTGAGATTGACCAAAAATCCTTAAACGACGGTCCTAACTTGGCTGATGCCGTAGCTCAGTTCTAGCGCTTAGGTACCAGGTGTCAAAAGTTGTGAGATCGATCCCAGTCCGAGGCATTACATTTTGTTCAGTATTTGTGCTGTATTAATTAAGGTGTCTTAAATATTTTTATGTTTTCATTGAGTAATAAATTTGTTTTAATTTTGCTAATTAACTTGTATAATACGTGTCTTATTCTATTTGAGCAAAGCTCGGTCACCAGGTACTATTTTATAAAAAGGATATTCTAGACGGAAAAAGAATGGATATTCTGTTTAATAAGGATTTTTGTTACGATTAAAAAATTAATAGTTTTATTTTTACAAGTGTCTCAAAACAATTTAAGTTCAGAAGGCGGATTACTCGTTACACATAATGTCACACTTAATTGTCCAGTGTTAATCTATCTATTGTTGATCACAGACCTATGAATTGCATACTAGCTGAAACAGCTGGTTACAAAGATTTATTTTCAGTCCCTTAGTACCCATTGTATTCGTAATACTTTATAGTGTCGAACATTATCTAATATCGCTTGATCACAGTCAAACCCTTTTAGTGATGAGGCTATTTTCCACAAATCGGTATTTGTAGCTCACCATATTTATATTTTAAAAGGAGGAAATCATTCTTTCGTTAAAATTGAACGGCATTTTTCAAAGATCAGTGTGTCGTGTGTTCTGAAATAACACACTGTGTGTCTGTGTTATTATGAAATAAGAAACAATTTTTTGTATTCCTTATTATTTATCATAAATGACCTCTACACAATGCAGTGTGTTAACCACAAACTCTGAATTTCAGATTTATCCACATCTGTTAATCTTAACTTAATAGTAAAAACTATTTTTATTGCTAAGCTATCTGAGTCATTTAAATTGTTCTTAAAATCATTTAACATGAGTTTTGCTATGAAATAAAAAATAATCTAATATTGACATTTGACAAAATTAAAATTGATTTTGTAGCCCAGCATTTTCTATGTGTTTTAAGTTGCTACCATGGGTCAATAGATTATCGACATTTTGTTTGAAGGCATCCCCAGTCAGCACTACTAATTTTGTATTTGGTTTCTGGTTCTTGTATTATTCCCCTTCTCTAAAAAACTGAACGATGTGAGGAATCCAGATTATTTGCCGCGAAAGCTTCTCTTGACTTATCTTAAAATTGATTTCAGGCAATGAAGCAGTGGTGGGATTTGAAAGCTAAACAATATGATAGCATCCTTTTTTTCAAAGTTGGGAAATTTTATGAACTTTATCACATGGATGCAGTTGTTGGCGCAAACGAATTGAATCTGCTTTATATGAAGGTAAATGTAACAATTTATGTATTAAAAGCAGAGCTAATATTATTGATATTAGAAGAGGTGGATAGGATATCAGGCTTCCAATGTGTAACAAGTGTAGGGGTCTGCGATACAGGAAATTATGAGGTCGGTACAAATTGTTGTACCTCGGTTCTCGGTACAAATTCGGTACGGTACGGTACATGAGAATAATTGACATTGACATAATAAATAACATTGACCGAGCTCATTCTTTTATTTATAAGTATTTTCCAGAACTTAATTAGTGAAAACATAGAGAAAGGAGTTAAAAAAAGATATACAATGTCAGAAGAAATATTTTAATTTTCAAACTGTAATATGATTTGTTTAAATCCATTCTTTAAAAAACATATCTCATTAAACATATTTATAATTTATGTTCTATCTAATTAATAAAGGGAAATAATCTTCTTGAGTCTATATGAAACTAAGGATGAACAAACAAAATTAAAAACTATAATGTATTTTATTGCAGAACAAAAATACAGAAAATATATTGAGTCAATACCATTAGCCAAGAGTTCATTAGACCTATGTTTTATATTGTCCTGGTTTATTATTTTCAATTCAACAAATCACAATCATAGTTCAAATTAAATCAAACACTTTCATAAAATGTCAAAGGTCTCTTTAGACTAAAATAGTTATTTTAGTATAAAGTGGTTAATAGTTTAATATTACAGTGGAACCCCTCAAATCTGAACATGTTCTCAGGAAATAAAAAAAAGAAATAGCTGGAAATTTAAAAAAATTAATCACATAAACTTATTTTTTAAGGTTCAAGTCTGTTATCTCTAACAGTTGAAGTGAAGAAAATCTTCACATGAACGTAATTCCAAACCACATGTTGTTTGGCAATACACACTTACCAGCAGGTAAACGAATACAAATAAATAATAATACAAATACAAATATACTTTATTTTCAAAATACATAAAGTATTGAAATGGCGTCAGCTGGATGGTTAAAAAAAAATGTTTATCGTCTTCTTTCCATGAACTCGGCCAATGTATGAACGCTCGCTAAACTAGACACAGACAGTAGAAAGACGTGATACGCATCCCAGTAAGCGTTGGGGGTAGGAGGAGAGTGATTTATTTTTAGCACAGGCTCAACTAGAAACATGGAATGTCACGGAACGTACATCCACTCGCCAAGGGCAGTGCCCTTATGATAACATCGTCAACAGGCTGTCAGAGCAAAAAGAATCACTTGATAAAACACAAATCTCAGTTTAAAAGGTTTTCACTGGGATTGAAAAATCACAGGTAATCCCATCACTATTTGAAACACGACAAATACGAGCTTCATATTGGTATGACTATTTTGTTGCGTCAAAATGAGGAACGGTTCCCTGATCGCGTAAGCGGCTATACGTGGATATGAAAGTACGCTGCGAATGCACAATAATTTAGAGCCGGCAGGGAGACGGCTGGTTGCCTGAAGCGCTTGTGACAGTGAGGTTTTAAATTATTATCATTCACCAACACGCTATCAGCCAGTCTTACGTTTTACGTTCAGTATTTGCCGTACATCTGGGCAGTGTTGTAATTCTATAGTACTTGTAGAATATAAAGCCTATAACCGTCGGGTTTTATTCAATGTTTTCGGCGGGAATTGTTCCACAGTTATATTTGATGGCAACCTAGACTGGATAGTGACTTAATTTTTTCTTACTTGTACCGTACCGAACTTGTACCGAAAAAATTCTTGTACCGTACCGAGGTTCGGTACAAGGCTGGAACCGTACCGTACCGATTTTTTCGGTGCACTGCAGACCCCTAAACAAGTGTCCTGTAAAATTTGCTTACAAACAAATGCACACTAGCTTCTGCTACTTTACTGCTTTAGTAATGGCATATCCCTAGTTATGTGATCAGTTATTATGTAGCTGTCGGCGATCAAGAGCTATTCATTATTTTTAGCTCTGCTAGAAAGAGCACCTGTATTTTATGCATTCAACTAATGCAAAGATTTTTTCCACTAAAATAATCAAACCCTTTAACTTTGTTTGTAAAAGTTCTTTCCTCATTAACACTTGTAATATAATTCTTGTTATCTGTTGATTGGCAAACGGTTTGTCATTAGGTATTGATAGCTAATAAATAGTTAGGTAGTTAGTTATTCGTTCAATTTTATGTTACCAATTTTATTTACTTATCGTCAATTTTATTTACCATCAGTGCCAGCCAACGGACGGTCTCAGTGACCAGTGTTAAAAAGTGCTGTAGAAAGATATTGTCTATCATTATTATGACTTTTTAGTTAAATAATTAGTGATAAAAAGTGTCAACAAATATTGTTTTTCATTTGATAAAGCACGTTTTTCTTCTTTCTTCTTCTTCTTCATTAACACTGGACTATTTTTTGGTTTATGTTAACTTAATCACATCAGTACAATGTCTTGACAGTTCATTGCCACTTTGACTTAGTCTGAACTCTCAATTTGTTTTTTTGTCAAGAGTTTTGATTTAGTCTGAACTCTCAATTTGTTTTTGTCAAGAGGTTTGCGTGTTACTGCACAGTGTCGTTTTACATCTGTTTTCTGAACAGTAGTGTGCAAAAAAATTAACGTGTCGAATCAAAAATGTAACATGGTGACAGCTTACGATCACACATATTGATAAAGGTAAAATATGTAATGAATTAAATGCGGGAAAAAAAATGGTTAATAGTTGGTGTCATAATCAAAATTTTTGACTACCTTTTGTCGAGAGTGAAAAAAGATTAATCCGAGCGATGATAATAATAAATGAAATGAATAAATGATAAGGCTTGGAATTAAATTAATCTGCTGTATCGTGATGTGTAAACTAAATTGTTTGTATTCATCGATTGTTCTCTTAGGGAGACTTTGCCCACACTGGTTTTCCTGAAGTGGCTTATGGCAAGTATGCTGCATCATTGGTTGAAAGGGGCTACAAAGTAGCGAGAGTAGAACAGACCGAGACCCCTGACATGATGGCGGAAAGGCTCAAGAGCAGTGAGTAGACCTTCAGCTCTGACAGTTCATCTTAGCATACTATGAGTGGCCATATTTCTCTTTTGAGTGTTTCCAAGTCCTCCCTTCTAGATTGGCTGACCTTTTGCTCGAGAAATAAACAGCTTGAGTTATATAAATGAATAAAAGTTATTCATTTCAAACAATCTTTTTCAGTAAAAATTACAAATAATTTTTTTTGGTAAAAATAGTTTTTCATTAGAGTTTCTCTAATTCATCCTGTTTTTAATAATTTACTGGTATACATCTAATGTATATGACAGGGATGAAATACTTAAAATATTCCATAATAGTGTCAAACCGAGCTTAATTTACTAGGATTTCTTATATTTCAAAAATATAAGAAATATATATATAAGAAAAAATATTATCAAATGTAACTCGTTAATTTAGATAGGTATGTTAAATGTTTTGATACAGTTTTCTTAAGGATATTCTCGATTCCGATTACAGGCATAGATTCAAAGACTTGAAGTAATA
The DNA here is from genome assembly GCA_023375725.1 of Nephotettix cincticeps. Classification (NCBI taxonomy): domain Eukaryota; kingdom Metazoa; phylum Arthropoda; class Insecta; order Hemiptera; family Cicadellidae; genus Nephotettix; species Nephotettix cincticeps. The sequence continues at coordinate 979,887 of CM041788.1, read as the reverse complement.
ATTAGTTCAGGGGATTAATACCAATAACTCATTTATTGGCAAGTGAATCAACAACAAGGTTATTTTTTCAACTAATTTTTGCATATGTAGCCTAAAGTAGTATTCTTAGATTAGACAAAAGATCAAGGTTAGGCTCCTGAATTAAAATTATAGGTTTATTTTTAAATACCAAATGAATGAAAGTATATTATTTAATCTCATTGATTATTATTGGATAATTAATCAAAATACCTAATAGACAGAACAACAAAGTTAAAATTCATACAAGTTATTATCAATCTTCAAAACACAAGTTTAATTTGTCCTTAAATTAAATTAGCAGGGTTGAATAGAAAAATAAATAAATAAATATATATATTTATATATATATATTATCTTTAAATAAGTCAACCGAGTACCCTTAGAAAACATTTTAAATATTTCTTCAACATGTTTCGGGAATCATCCCATCTTCAAGAAGTACAAATGTTTAACCTCATGGGATGATTCCCGAAACATGTAGAAGAAATATTTAAAATGTTTTCTAAGGGTACTCGGTTGACTTATTTAAAGATAATTATATTAGTAGCCCTATTTGATGAACTAAATAGTGAAATATATATATAATCCAATGGACAATTTGATGAATTACAGATAAATTTATTTGAATGTAAATCACCATATCAACTTTCTGTTCATTACTGTTTGAATTAAAGTAGACAAAGAGAAAGAACTAATTTCTAATCCTCCACAATCAGATGACATGAGCTACAAAAGTGTTTTAGCAATACAATTATATCCGCGAAATGATTGTGCTGGCTTATAAATTGTGATAGTCGGATTATTGTAACTTTTGTGATGAGAAAACAAGCTTTTTATTAAACCATCAATGTTTTTAAACACTTATCAAATTATCTTTGCAAATTCAACATCATATCGACAAAAATAGCACAAAGTCATGTATTTAATATCCCTGGTATCTTTTTACTCAAAACTGGCTAGTTTGTGAATTCTAAATTTATTTTGATTAGATTAGATTATTAAAATAGGGACTTATCCAGGTAAGTATTTTAAGCCAAGTATGAATGAGAAATGAGTGTAGGATGATTGTGGCGCAATTTTGTAGTCTTTTCACTGACTAAGGTGATATGTTCTATAGACAGGACTAATTAATAGCCCAACAGCCGATTTTAGTCGGCAGGGCGACAGTGTTTGGAATCGACTCAACCCTAGTTTTTTATAACATAAGAAAATCTTTGCTCAAATTTTATTTTCACAAAACATATTGGAAAATTTGTCATTCGCAGAAGGAAAATCTTCAAAATTTGACAAAGTGGTGATGAGAGAAATTTGTCAGCTGACTACAAAAGGTACAAGAGTGTTGACGGTACAAGATGGAGAATCTGCTGAGGCTGACTCAAATTTTCTTTTGGCAATCACAGAAAAGGTCGGTGGATCTTTATGTCTCTGGCTAGATAATGGTTGGGTCACTGTAAAATAATGTTGTTGAAAGGATGTAGTAGTCAAGTGATTATTGATTTAAAAGAATATTGATTTCGTTTTTATATATTATTCTTTTTAAAGTCTATAAAAACCAATTTTCGTTTAATAATGTTGTTAACCTCATTTCTGTTTTAGTATTTTTAAATCATATTAATAATTCTGTAACCTAAATATCTTTAAAAAATAATAACCCAACTCAATTTTTTTACCTCAACTGCCCAACACCATTTCGGTTTATGTGGTTGCAACTTTTCAACAACATTATTTTATAAATTGTAGGTTTAATAGAAGTAAAATTATAAATGTATGATAAAATAATATAAACTATGTATAAAAAATATAATTAGAATATTCAAGTCATTTTAAATTGTAATTGTTTGGTCATATGTATTTTTCTGTGTAGCTATTAATAATCGATTTAGTTCATTCATTTTATACATTTATACCCCTGAACTAGTCAGATAAATACAATGATTTAAATAATTTACTTGTGTTATCTTCTTTTTGTTAGTTACATGTAAAGTCTCCAGTATTGGTCTACACCCGTGCAACTTAAATATTCTCTTAACTACAAAATTAACCCTTTCAGAAGGAACCCTTTTTTTGTAAGAACGTCATTTGACGCCCTTACAAAATAAAAAATTAATAATTCAGTAATTAAAAGAGGAAATATTTTTCTTGATTTTCAACTCCTATAGGCAAATCCAAATTGGACGTCATATGACATCTGCACTTTTTAATGGGTTAACTAAATATACTCTTCATTCTTGACTCAAAATTTTGACCATAAACCAGAATATGTTTATGTAAAATGTGCATGTATATAAATAGCCTTGAGTTTTAATTTAATCCTGATAATGTCCAAACAACTTAAGAGGGTAGATATTTTTGTTAAAATTTGGTTTCTGTATAATGATGAGGTAATTATCGAAAATGTGGTTTTATATAGATATTTTTAAATTTTATTGACCTGTAATGAAACAGGTGACTCTATTAAAATATGAAATAAAATCCATGTATTAAAACTATATATTTCAAAAGTTGATGTAATAAGACCATTGTGTAGGAGGAAGAAGGTCAACCAATGTATGGGGTGTGTTTCGTGGATTCATCCATCGGTGTTTTCCACTTGGGACAGTTCACTGATGATCGGCATTGCTCAAGACTACGAACGCTGTTCGCCCACTATCCTCCTGTACAGGTTAGTCATGTTTACTGTGTTTCATAGTTGTGTATCACAAGTTCGTTCTAGTGTTTAATTCTATTTATTCAGTTTCAAAAAGGATTCTAACATCTTCACTAGTCCATGTACATTTCTTTGTTTTTGTCTAATACCCATAGTTTTTCAATGTTTTGTATGACTTCTTTGTAATATTTGTGTAAAATATGATGTTCTTTTGAAATGATTTAAAGGCTGGGATATTATCCTAACCTAGTGGTTCTCAAACTGTGGGTAGTGACCCACTAGTAGTTACGATGGGTCTTAAGTGGGTTGCGACTTGGGCACAAAAGTAAATTTTATTTTTTTAACTAATGTATCATTTACTGAACACACAAACTCATATAATTTACCATAACTAAAATTACGATTTATCCTTCAGTTAACCTGCGAGCATATGCGATTGAGTTAAAATATTGTTTAAAATAAAAAACAATATTAGCTGGGAAGTAAGATGACATAGGCCGGCTACACCATAACCACCACCATAGCCACCAGCATGCTGTGGCTTCACGGTGACTAGGCGCTAGTTTTTTCGTACTTTCCTGATTTTGCTAATGTTGCAATGAAGTTTTTAATAATGTTTAGTACCACTAACTTATGTGAGAAATCACTTAACCTTTTCAACAACCTTTTCAAGCTACTACTTTGTAGCTAAATGGTATTTCACTATTTTTATATAATCAAAAACTAAGTAGGCCTAATGATATTTCATTTAGAGTTATATGTTTCCTGATAAGGATTAAAAACATGTTTAGTTTTACTGACACTTTCTCATCCTGTAAAATCATTTTTTTGTTTATTATTAGTCAAATTATTTTAGTATGGATGTATTTATTGAAATCAAAGGAAACAAAACACATGATTTTAGTTTTATGGAGCATTGAAGGGGATTACCTGGTGTTTGAAAGTATCTTAACTTAAATACTAGTGGGTCGCAAAATAATGTATAGGTTGTAGTTCTTGGGCCTTGGGTCAAAAAAGTTTTGGAACCACTCTATAGGAAAAGTTCCTGCGGTTTATGGTCAACCAAGGCTTATTTCGTGTTACAAATTGAAAAAAGTGAGCTCGCCTATTACCACCATGCCCCCTGTAGTGTGATTGTTTGATAATAGCAGACAGATAAGAAGAAAAACTTGGGTTAAATGAGTGAGGACTAGGGGCCTGCGGGCTTAAAATACGGTAAGATACAGAGCACAGTGCTTAAATACACTCATTTGTTCTGATGTATTTAAGTATGTTTTTTTACCGACTGTTTGAAAACGGTTATACAAAAGTGCTCTAATATACCTTAAAAAATGAATAAAAATAAAATAAAATAATTCCCTGTAATGTTTCTGATGTTTGTGTGGTGTGGTGGACAGATCCTTTACGAGCGAGGGCAACTCTCCCCTCGCACTCTGCAAATTCTCAACACCTCGTTGGCTGCAGTCCTGAAGGAGCAACTCGCTCCGGACACAGAGTTCTGGAGTGCCACTAAGACACTCTCCACACTGTCGGAGAGAAAGTACTTTGAGGAGAGCGTGCCCGAGGGGCTTAAACAGTTTTTGGGAGAGTGTAAGTTTCTTCAAATCTATTGTTGTAGTTCTGAACAGACTGAATTAACCCCTCAAAGGTTTTTGCCTTCAGGATAATATTTAAGGGGCAGAAGAACACTCCCATAGGCATTTCAGCCATCTGTTGCTTATTGTGCATGACTTTAGGATATTTTTCATCAGATGAAGTGCTAAAAATAGGCCATTTACGTGATATAGTTTCCTGGTAAAACATTCATTGTTGTTTTCTGTCGCAATAAATCATCATAGTTTGTTGTTAGTTCACTGCTGGAAGGTGTAAGCATTCACTTATGAACTGTTTCCTTACATCTTTATTTTTGTGAGTACGTTGTAGACAATTCAAAACAGCTGCACAGTTGTTGATTTACATCTTGATGGCAAGGTTATTTATCGTTGTGTTTGTTTATTGGTTTTAATGTTGTAAGTTTATTTTTAATTCAGGCTTTTATGACCTTTCAATATTTTGTTTTTTAAATGTAATATAATTTATTTTGTAAAATAATGTAAGTTGAAGTATAAAAATGTATGAAAATATAGGGTTAACCCAAATTATGTTACTTAAAATGGGTTTAATAAATATTTTCCCTTAAATATACTTTTATTAACAGTACCAAAAAAATTTTTGAAAATAATCTATGCAATTTTGGGTCATTTAAGGTAAAAAAAGAACCGTTAAGGGGTTAAATGTCTTCACAATTCAGAAGGGAGTTTTTCTCCACTACCTAAACTGGCATTTTCAACTGGCAATGCAGGGATGTTCTCTTCATTGAGAACTCATCAAAATTTGAATCACAAACACATTTGTTCATTTGTAACACCTTACTCATAACAAAAAAAAAAATGTTAGAACAGCTATATCTGTAAGACTACCTTTTAATGCGATTGAAGGTATTTTTGAAATTTTCTGCAATTTTGAGTACTAATTATTTCTTTTTTATTATATATTTTTCTTTTATTTTATATTTTTAAGTTTTATTTACCCAAAATCCGTTATCAGGAGAGAAAAAGAAAAGAAACAAAAATGTGTTTTTCTGACCTATATCTGCTAGAGGTGTGCAGATATCCAAAAAGTCGGATCGGTTTCGGATCGGAGCCGGATATCTGATCCAATCTGATTGCAAAACAAGTATCCGGTCAAGTCCAATAAATATCCGAACTTTCGGATAGACCGAATAAAATGAGCACTATAACCAAAAAATAAAAGCAAAACTTTCCGTTTGAGAAGTTGGCGATACAGAAAATCTTTGATCGAACAAAAATATTGAATCAGATGACGAAATTACGCAATTCATATCCAATTAGAGTATAAGAACGTCATTGGGCGGTCCGAGGATGCAGTATACGGCCCAATATTCCAACTCTGCGCCTGCGCACAGGCCTTTGATAGCAGCTGCGCTGTCACTGCTTTTTCTAAATCCTTATCAACGATATATCAATGACAGAACCATATCGGTGACTTTATCACCGGTACAGAAATATCTCATATCCCTACCGATACGCAGATAGCTGATGGCATTGAGCCAACATCGTCTGTCAAATCTTCATTCTTTGTTAATAGTGATTTGTTTTTATCATTGTAATAAATAAAATAGTTGAATCATGAAATAAAATTGATAATTACTACCGTACTTATAAATCCATCCATGGTTTATGTAACTAACTTTTAAGAACTGCTGATGTAATTTAGTGGTGAATTTCATTTTTTTGTTGATTTCATTTGTGAATTACGCCATATTAAAATTTGTTATCATTTGTAATGTTGTTTGTTAATTTGTTACTTTTAAATGCTGTGAAATAAAAATTTTAGTTTTGTTTGACATAACCTTAACTTGACATAAATACCTAGCTTATCAAGATACCAAACTGCAGAGGTTCAAATGAATGAATAAAATTAAATTCTTACTAAAAATTTCATGAAAATTGAAAATTTTATGAATTTAATAAAAAATAATTTGTGTATAAATAATTGTGTGTTTTGTGTATTAATTGTGTTATGTGTATTAATGTGCACTATGTGTATAATTGTTAATTTTATTTTGATAATTGGAAGATCACTGGTGCATAATCCAGTTATATTGGCATTTTATAAAATATTTTAAATGTAAAATGTCACTTTTTTGACATACTCTCTTATAAGAAATTGAAGTTAATTCCTAACATTCATTATTATTCACTCTTATGAAATGTATTAAACTGTTCCAAAATTGATGACTTAGTTTAGTCTTTTGAGTAAAAAACATGTATGTAAACTAACTATTTATTTTAAAAACTTATAAAAATTTTTCACAACCACAAAAATGTTAATCCTTAAAAGTTTCAACCGCTTTGAATACTTGTTGTTGTTGTATTTATGGGACTGAGCAGACGTGAGAAACCTGTCACGATCTGTTGGGCCATAAGGATGCCATTAGCAAGCCCGTTTTGAATATAGGTCAGCTTTGCTCTGTCAAATTGGCCTTTGAGTAGGTCAGTGAAGGTTGTGCCATTGATTGTTGGTGATGGTACCAGAGTCTGTAAACTGGGAAGGATTGAACTGATAGCGGGAAGTACTGGAGGTATTATGTTTAAAATTCCAGGCGTAGTTCCAGGGGTAGATCCAGTAGCTTCTGATGAAATAGGCCTCACAAATGTTCCTGGTAACCCAGGGAACAGGGGTGTGTTGGGAATAGGGAAAACCGGAGAAGAGACTCCTGGCGTTCCAGCTAAGCTAGGCTGAAGCGCAGATGATGCATGAGGGAAAAACTTGTTGTATAGAATGCCAGGTACCGGTATGGATTCCAAGTGAAATACCTGAAAAAAGCATATTTATATAGATTGCAAGTAAAAGTTAAGAGACTATCCTCAGATATTTTGGCTTCAAAGAATATGACTAGTTAAAGTTGAACCATTTATATTTCTGTTAGTTCATGATTTCCGTTTTATAACGTCTGAATTTAAAATTAATAAACTAATTTAAATGTTATCAATTTGGAATTTTTTTAGTAACTTAAACAAAATTTTTAAATAATTCAAACCACTTATATAAAAAAATAATCACAAATTAATTAGGCAAGTTATAGTTTTTTTTTTTAATTTTGTATAGAATTTTTTGTAAAATATTATTATATGAAAATATTAATCAGTCATATTTGTTTTGACAATATTTGATATACATTTTGTATATTGATAAGCAAAAAAGTTTTAGAATTTGTTTTTTATTGAAACTGGTTGGCGAACAGCCTAAATCCTTTGTCTGTGTGGATAACGAATAGTGTAAGTAGTTTCAAGGACTTTAGTTCTCATCGTCCTTTAATAAGTTAACTCTAGTTTTTTCAAGCAGGATGTGCTATGATGTCTTAGCCTCCCAATTCCTTCAGGGAATCAGGTTAAACCTGGCATACTTGAGGTGTATTTCTTCCTCATTAACAGCATGGGATGCAACTGTTAAAAATTAATCTTTTTTTGGAAATCTAATTGGAATTGATACTCATACTCATAGGGTCACTGGTCACGAGAGGACCGTTGGAAGCTGTATAATTGAGAATTGCAAGCACTTTAACTTTATGTCTGTTTATGGCTATAAAGATCGCTTAGTAGCTGATTGCTGGTAACTCATTTGTTATCTTTTTGGTTACGATAATATTGAAAGTATTCAGTAAATAAATGTTAGTAATTTGTAATTTGATTTGTTGTGAAATTTTTTTACGACCAGACAATTGATATCAGTAATTGATAAAATAATGAATGGAATAATTAATTTATTTATTGAGATTATGAGGCAAGGACATGGAACTACTGATGCTTTTCCAATAGAAATATTGACAAATTAAAAACATTCATCATTTCTATGATGTACTTCTGCTTAACAAGTCGTACGAATTAAAAATTTAATATTCCTCCCTTCAAAATGAAGGAACCAATACAACATAGAGGTGGTGTATTGTTGTTTGGTTGGCCCAAGTGTCTTCTTGTGACTCGCAGACAATTTATGTTCTTTACTCTGTCGAAACTAACATAGAAAATATTTTTTTTAAATTAATTACAAAATAAAATTATGTGTTTTAAAAATGGACGTTGGTCTAAAGGTGACCATTTGATGAAGGTTTTACCTGATGCAGCAGGAATATTAGCTTCAGTGCAGTGTTCATGGTCTTGTGGCCTTACATTTCTCTGTCAACTTATATTCTCCTCAATGTCATTGTGGGCTGGCATAATTGCAATTTATCATGCCTGCACCGCCATATCATTTGACCTGTTTTTCTTGAGTTGTTTTGACATATTTTTCATTGCAACGTTGAAATAATTGTAATATTTTAACGTAACGTAACCGAGCATTGAAATATGTGTTGATAGGCAGCAAAAAATTCATGTTTTGCAAATAGCCCCAGTTGTAAATATCTTCTTTTTCAATGTATCAAGGTATGTTTTGTTTGATTCTGATGATTTTGGTGTTGTCTTGAAAGCATTATTCTTGTTAAATTGTTGTATTTTTTAACATTTTCAGATAAACAATTAATCTATAATGGGCGCAATTTCAAAATTTTAACTTGGTAAAAGTTGAATTTTTCTACAGTATGTCCTTTTATTTAAATAACCTTACTGAATTTTATAAAGATCGATTGACAAATTTTAAAGATCACAAATATTTTGTAAAAATTACAAAATGGCGGATATCTGTTAAACAAAGTCTTTTTGAAAAGAAATTATTCACGATTTTCTCCTCATCTTTACCCATATAACCTTTTCTCATAGTTATGAACTTTACTTTTGGATAGCCTATATATTTCAATACCTACTTCATATTTAGTAAATTATTAATGTTTGAGATATTAAACCCTGTCCTGTAGTTCGAATTGAATTATTGTGAAAACAGATTATTTAATAAAATTAAAGTTTAATAGCCAATACTTTCCTATGTTGTATGGAACCTAGGTGTACAAAAAATTGACAAGTTAGAGCATTTATGAAAATTAAAGAAACATTAAACGATTAAACATAATAATAATAATAATATCAGTTTACACTTTACTTTTGGTTCAGAAATCATAATTTTAAAATTTTTAATTCCTGATGTTTCTTTGCTTAGTAAGAAATATATTAATGGATACTAGATAAAATATCCTTGAATGGATAATAATTTACTGGAACATTATTTACTATGTTATGTTATCCGCCGTAAACTTCAATACAACCAGATGACTCAGAGGTGTTTGTTTATTATATCTATTTACCTTATTGTAACTTGATCATTTGCTTCACAGTTGTGAATTATTTTGCAGATGATACACTTGGACTAAGTGCGAATAATGAGTCAGAACTAGCTGTGCGAGCTCTGGGAGCAATCACTTGGTGAGCGTCTCTCATACATACTGTCCCTTGATCATAAACGTTATCTTAAGCTTAATAACTTTCTGTCCTAAAGTTCAGTTTTTCTTTTCTTTTCTTTCTACTCCCTGTAAATAAAGGGAATAGAAAAAATAACTGGCAAAGTGGTATTATAAAAGAGGCTTCTTCTCAATGTTTGCTATTGCTATGGCGATTTATTCGGTACTTGACCGGAGAAAGGTCTCAATGGCAAGTAGGACAAATCCCAGGCATCGGTGCGGAGTCCAAAGTTCACTTCTTTTAGCTGTCTTTAACTTGGTAGATACTGTGGATCTGGAGGCGTAGAGGCCTCGGAGTACCAGTAGATTCTAGGGTTCAGAATGTGGTCTTTACCGCTTTGACCATGATTTGTGGACTTTCGAAAGCTTTGGATGAATAGATTTGTTGTGGTATCATTGTTAGATTGTTGTTATCATTGTTAGTAGGAAGATGAAATATAAGCCTTGTAATAAGTGTTTACTTTGATTGCAGGTACTTATCTAGATGTTTGATCGATCAGCAGTTGTTGTCTTTGGGACAGTTTAAATGTTATGTTCCAGTCGATTGTGATGATGTTGCATCAATGGAAGAAGATAACAAGCCTGAAGACACTATAACAGGAAGACATATGGTGAATTATAACATTTGGTCATATTGAAACTCTTTGCAGCTATATACGCTATTGTATTTAACCCTCCATCATTAATTTTAAAATATAAAAGGACATTAATGGAAGTTACCTTTGGGTATGTAAAAACAATACATTTACAGTAGGAAAAAATTTTAAATAATGTAAAAAGTATCGGCGATCATACCAAACATTATCACACATGGGGTTAAAATCAAATAATTTCACACTATGACCTACCAATCACCAATTAATTTTATTTTTAATGTTCATCTAAAGTGAATTTGGGGTCTATAGATAGTCAATATCGATTCTAGGAAAGACGTACATCACCAGCACTGGAGGTCAGCACTCCCGGTCGCTGAAAAATATATTAACCGACTAAATCTGATGACTGAGGTAACATATTTTTTTGCGCCTGATGGAGGGTTAAAATAATCTATCTTAAAGTATCAAGTTAATTATGTCCTGCAATCAACTACATTTAAAATGAACTAATTACAGATAGATTGATTATTTTCCATTAAAATCTTTTGCTCAAAGGTTATACCATAATTGTTAAGTAGTTTTTTATCATCATTGTTAAAATATTTTTTTAATTTTTGAAGTAACTTAGTAGTCCAAATATTCAAAAATTCTTGGCTGACCACTCAAGACTGTTATTTGGATTTTCATTACGGACATTTCATTTCACAATTTTAAGTAAAACAAAGATTCATAACATGTCATGATCTAGAATCTGACCATGTCCTCAGGCGAGCTAGAACCTAAAACACATCACATTTAGTACACAATCCAGACTAAGCTGGTATAAAGCTGAAATCAAAAGAGTTCAAGGTAGTAAAACAACTTAAAAATACAATGCTCCAATGGCTCTGTGTAGTTGGCGGAACCCATTTAAGAAAATGGCATAAATATATTTTTAATCGTTTGTTTATCGTTTGTTTACGTTTGTTTAGTAGTTTTTAGCGTTTGTTTACGTTTCCTCTAAGCGCAATAAATAAAACAAATTTGTTTTCAAGGTCATTTCTATTTTTTTCCATTTACGGCAATAATAATGTATTTAGACTAAATTGGACAGCTGGAATGGCTTAATATTCGTTTGTTTATGTTTGTTTAGTGTTTTTTTACGTTTGTTTACTTATTACAAGGCAGTTATTACAAAAAGAAAATTGCAAAATTGTATAGTTGGCGGAACCCATTTGTGAGAAAAACGAAGAACCATTGGAATCGCTTGATCTTCGTTTGTTTACGTTTGTTTAGCAGTTTTTGGCGTTTGTTTACACTTATCTTGGCGTAAACAGCGGTAAACAACCAGCGGAACCCATTCTGAAAAATCAACTTTTTATCATTGGGATCGTTTGTTTATCGTTTGTTTACATTTGTTTAGTAGTTTTTAGCGTTTGTTTACGTTTCCTCTAGGCGCAATAAATAAAACAATTTGTTTTCAAGGTCATTTCAATTTTTTTCCATTTACGGCCATAATAATGCATTTAGACTAAATTGGACAGCTGGAATTGCTTAATGTTCGTTTGTTTGCGTTTGTTTAGTAGTTTTTAGCGTTTGTTTACGTTTCCTCTAAGCGCAATAAATAAAACAAATTTGTTTTCAAGGTCATTTCAATTTTTTTCCATTTACGGCCATAATAATGCATTTAGACTAAATTGGACAGCTGGAATGGCTTAATTTTCGTTTGTTTACGTTTGTTTACTTATAACAAGGCAGTTAACAACAGGAAAATTGTTTCAAGGTCATTGTATAGCTGGCGGAACCCATTTGTGAGAAAAACGAAGAACCATTGGAATCATTTATTGCGCTTAGAGGAAACGTAAACAAACGCTAAAAACTACTAAACAAACGTAAACAAACGAACATTAAGCAATTCCAGCTGTCCAATTTAGTCTAAATGCATTATTATGGCCGTAAAGGGGAAAAAATTGAAATGACCTTGAAAACAAATTGTTTTATTTATTGCGCCTAGAGGAAACGTAAACAAACGCTAAAAACTACTAAACAAATGTAAACAAACGATAAACAAAAGATCCCAATGATAAAAAGTTGATTTTTCAGAATGGGTTCCGCTGGTTGTTTACCGCTGTTTACGCCAAGATAAGTGTAAACAAACGCCAACAACTGCTAAACAAACGTAAACGCAAACGTAAAAAAACGTAAACGAAGATCAAGCGATTCCAATGGTTTTTTCGTTTTTCTCACAAATGGGTTCTGCCAGCTATACAATGACCTTGAAACAATTTTCCTGTTGAAATAACTGCCTTGTTATAAGTAAACAAACGTAAAAAACCACTAAACAAACGTAAACAAACGAACATTAAGCCATTCCAGCTGTCCAATTTAGTCTAAATGCATTATTATGGCCGTAAATGGAAAAAAATTGAAATGACCTTGAAAACAAATTTGTTTTATTTATTGCGCTTAGAGGAAACGTAAACAAACGCTAAAAACTACTAAACAAACGTAAACAAACGATAAACAAACGATTAAAAATATATTTATACCATTTTCTTAAATGGGTTCCGCCAACTACACAGAGCCTGCTCCAATAGTCATGCACATGAAAAAAAATACGTCCACTCGTCACAAAGATTCAAAGACAACTGAATTGGAATGAGCATGTCCCCCGAAACCCTGTTTTTTTTTGTTTCCAGCTTTATACCAGTGTAGGTCATTCATTCATTCATTCATATCCTGTCCCGTTCCGATTATCTTCGGGTCTGGGTGTTTACTAGGCCTCTCCATCTTCTTCTGTCCTTCCACAATTCTTCTTCCTCCACATACTGCCATTGTACTCCTCTTGCTTCTACATCCCGTTTCACCTCGTCGATCCACCTTCTTCTGGGTCTTCCTCTAGGTCTTCTTCCATTCATTTGCAGCTCGCTCATTCTCTTTGGGATTCTTACATCTTCCATTCTCTTTACGTGACCGAACCATCTCAATCTCGACTTCTCTACTCGTTCTCTCAAACTTTCTTCGACTATTCCTCCTCTCAGCTCTTCATTTCTCATTCTATCTAATCTTGTTTTACCTTTAATCCCTCTTATAAACTTCATTTCCCCTGCCTGAACCCTACTCCATTCCCTTTCTGTTATGTTCCAAACTTCTGCACCATAGGTAACTATCGGTATATAGTACATTTTGTACATGGTAACTTTAGCTTTCTTTGGTATATCCTTATCCCATACTAGATGTCTAACACTTTGGTAAAATCCTGCGCCTTTCCCCAGTCTCGTTGTTACCTCTTGCGCCATCCTTCCATCGTTCGAAATCACCGTGCCTAAATATGTAAATTTCTCAGTGTAGGTCATATTATGTAATAATCATGTTAAGTTTTAGGTTATAGTTTGCCTGAGGGCGGGATCATATGCCAGATCCCGAAACATTGTGAAATTTTGGTTTTTCTTAAAATATTGCTGGGAAATTACTGTGATAAAAATCTAAATAATATAAATCCACCATCACCAATAATAAATTTCAAATAGACGTCAGTTCTGCAAACCAGTTCTTTTTAGTTCTACAGTTTATAATAAAAATTGAAACCAAAGTCAGTTTTTACCCAGTCATGTTTCGTTTAGTTTTGAAAATTACAAAACAGTAATGTGTGAATTTTTAACTGGGGGATTTTAATTTCAATGTCTTTTTTCAGATTCTCGACTCAGTTACATTGAAAAATCTCCACATTCTGGAGAACTCTTGTGGAGGGACAGCTGGCACCCTGCTGTACAAGCTTGATCATTGTTCAACCCCTATGGGCAAAAGGTATGAATACTGTATGTACTGTGCTGTGGATTATCTTGTGTTAAAGTCAACCTCAATAAGTAGTGTTAGTCTTGCTTCTTTAAATCACCAAGTAAGGGTAGAGTAGGTTTTACTTGGGCCTTTATTTCCCGCTTCTAGGACCTGTATCAAAATTTCAAATAAAATTCAAAATTCTTTATTGTCCGTTACAGATATACATGCATGAACCAAGTCAATTACCGTAACACAAATTTCACAGTTACATAAGTCACAGTACAACAGGCAAGAATCTTACAACTAAATCAAAGAAGAGAGAGGCTTCTTACCTTTATTTCATAATAACAGTGTCAAGGTCATAAGGACTTTTTGAAACAAGCCATTTCTTTAATTCGATTTTGAACTTTTCCCCTTCCAATTTTTTCAGTGACAATGGCAACTTATTGTAATAGATTGCTCCTCTCACATAAGGGCTATTTGAAGTCATGTTTGTCCTTCTTTGGACTCTATGGATGTCTAGCCTAGACCTGGTAAAATGCTCATGAACCTCTACATTTCTAATGGTAAAATTGCAATCATTTGCGACTAACAATACAGTTTGGAAAATATACATATTGCATATATAGTCATAATTTCTAAGTTTGCAAAAATTTCTCTACATGACTTTCGGTTATCATCAACCTTTGCAACAATGCGAAGTGCCTTCTTTTGTAGGATGAAAACTCGCTTAACATAAGTTACATAAGTGCTACCCCAGAGCATAGGCCCATATGAGAGAAAAGGGTAAATAACCCCAAAATAAATGCCTCTTAATACTTCAGTTGGTAAATACCCAGAAATTCTCCTTAGCAAAAACAGACCAGAAGTTAGCTTATTACAGACATGATCAATGTGTTGTTTCCATGACAAATTCTTGTCAATAAAAAACCTAGAAATTTACATGAGTCAGAGCACTGAATTTGTGAACTACCACTTAAAACTACCATATCTGAGACATTTGAATTAAAATTAATAAGTTCAGTCTTTTCAACATTGAGCTTCAAGTTTAGGCTACTAAAAAAATCAACACTATTGTCAAGAAAAACTTTAACATTTGATTCTAAGCTTGTAAGATCACTAGACCAGATGAGACCAGACGTATCGTCTGCATACATGGTCGTTAGATAACTATCTGAACAAGGGAAATCATTGACATAGCATATAAACAGATAAGGCCCTAATATCACCCCTACACAAAACCTCTTGTTTTATTGTTGTGATTGAATAAAATATTTAAAAAAATGAATCATCAAAAGTATTTTCTTATTAGAAAGAACTCAGCGCCATAGGACACTATTATAAACAAAGAGGCAATGTCAAATTCATTAAACCTAACCTTAAAACCACTGTGCAACAAAAAAATATTATTGTAACATGCATGAAATTACTTAATTACATGCATGTTGATTACTTATAATTAATTGTAGATTTATTTTTTGAATATGCACCGATTATCAAATGCATAATTATAGGATCTGAGCAAAATAAAATTTTAAAATATTTAATTAGTACATATTAAAATTGAGTTTAAAAACTCAGTTGGTAAATCGAAAACCTAAGAACATACTAAATTTATGTACGTTTGACATTTTCAGAGTTATGAATTAAATGTGAAACAACGGATTATAATTACCTTATTCCTAGGCCACGCAAACCTGAGAATGTGTTTGACCTTGTCAACAATTTGCCTCCACTAATTAGACTTATATAAGTATAAGCAGACTATTAAACTGATTTAATGATTAATTTGACACTTAGTGCTATATTTCAAGATATATATTTTAGCACTTAGTGCTATATATTTTGAAATTGTACAAACAATCACATAATCGCATCAAAGCGACATCACATTTTTGTGTTAAACTGATGACTATTGAGTTGCCATTTCAAAACTGTACACGTGACTACAGATAATTCATTGTCATATGGCTGAAACGAGATTGGTATGATTAACCATATTGCTTAACCCTCCAACTACCAATCGGCGGATTCTGGCCATTTTTTACATGGCCTAGACTGCCAATCGACGAAATCTGGTGATAAAACAGGCTCGTCTAAATCTTCTCGTAGTTGCTCACCACAGTACATCGAAAATATACTTTTATATATACCATTGTAGAGAGGAGGTTATAATCTATGTCCTTGGTAGTAATTGCAATTTTTATAGTCGATGCATTACATTGTATGATTGCATTGCATTGCATCATTGCATTAAGTTGCATTGCAACGTTGTGCCAACAGCTGACCGAGCCGTATGCTTCTGTGTCGAGTTCTGAGTCGAGCTATTGTGTTAGTGTTTTGTTGTGTATTTTGCGTGAATTATCTATAATAACATAAGAACTATCCATAACACCTTTCTCATTGTACTTAGTGTCCTATATAGGCCTAATGTCATACTTTACAATGTTTTTAATGTTTATTTTTGGTGATTACTATAATAGACCCTGGACTAGGCAGTAGTCTATTAGGCTAGGCATCCTGATCTGTTAGGATGAGATAAATTACAAACGTTCCAAAACCAATCAAATTCATTGCTTTTCCAACTTTGTTATCTTTCATTATTTATTATTGATAGACTGTTGCGCCAGTGGCTCTGCAATCCTGTAACCAACATCCGCAGCATTGAGGCGCGGCAGAGAGCCGTCACGGAACTGATTGGTCGACGGGACCTTGTACAGGACGTACTACCTCTCATGAGCAAGTTGCCTGACCTTGAGAGACTGCTCACCAGGTAATGATTAATCACAAAATGAGGTTGCAATATCAGAATCTTGTTTGTTCTCTCATCGTTGACAAATTAATCAAACTACAGTACTGCACTACCAGTACTAGCAGTAACCACATGTCCTGAGAAGGATTAACAGTTCTAAAATGTTCATTTTAGGGTGTTTTGAACCTGATACACATTTTGTGCTATACTTACAGTAGGCTGCAATAAAATTTGGTGAAAAATATTTTACTCCTGTGTGATTGATCTTATCAGCTCTGAAATAGTTATAAAACTTCATTACTTTGTGAAGGGTTAATATAGCGTAATGTTGAAATATAAGTTTGTAATAAATGATCAATGTAACAAATTAATTTTGATTATTAGAAGGGAATTACAGCTGTATTTTTTATTTCTTTGAAATAACTTCAATACATCACTTGTTTAGTACAAAAAGAAATTGCTACAACAGGGGTTTTGAGAGCTTACTACTTCTTTTTAAAGGCTGTGAGTTGTTTTAAAATATACAAAAACCTACTCCAAAATTTATAGAATAATGAAAATAGTTTCATTATTCAGTGCTGTAGTTTTCACAGAAAATACATACATAGTTGCCTTATGCAGGGTTATGGACAAACTACCCAACATTGAGATAAGACCCCTATTGTCTTTCCTGGTGTATGAAATATAAAAATAACTAAAATTGTCCCCATTCCAAATTATTATAAGACAGTCTAAAATTGTTGGTGTATAGATAAATGTAAATTAATTGATAACCTTACTTCAGAATCTTCGCCCAGAGCAGTCGTGGCTCTAGCCCCAAACATCCGGATAATCGGGCGATATTTTTTGAAGAAAGAACTTACTCTAAGAAGAAAATAGAAGAGTTTATATCAGTGCTGAATGGATTTAATGCAGTCCAAGAAATAGCTGTTAAATTTCAAGGTGAGTCTTTTTTCGAATTCTCACATGAAAATTTGGTATAAATTAGGGGTGTGCGAGTTCTCTAAACAAATTACTGGTGGTTAATTAAGAAATTCAGAAAGATAATAGATGGTAATATATTTAGGTGTTGATAGGTTAACAAAGAATTGATCTCTGATTATTGTTAAAATACAGTAAAGTAAAATTCATCCGAATCTAGATTCTGGATTATACGACAAAAAAAAATTAAATAACTGTTAACAAGTATTACTAACGATTAATATGAGCAAAAAAATAAACAAAAGTTTATTACTTTAAGTAAAGTTATAAACAAAAGTCGAGTTGATCCGAATCCGGATTCTGGATTACACAACAAAAAAATTAAATAACTGTTAAAATATGAGTTTTATCTTGAGAACCTTCAAAATTTCATATGTAACCGCAGTATGTTGCGGCAAGTATTACTTACGATGAATGTGAAACATATGGGAGCGCTACAAGCACTTAGTGAGTGCTAAAAGAGGTCAGAAAAAGCAGAAAAAAACAATTAAAGCCCGTGTTACGAAATAAGATGTTTATAGATTCAATACTATAACAATGATTTTTCATATGACATAAAACAGGGTTTCCTTTTGAATAGGAGTTTTTATTTCTTACCTAAAACTAAGAAATATATCATTGTTTTTTTCAGACTTTATTATATAGGCCTATTTTTAATAAAATTAAAAACTGCCTTTTAACACATTAATCGCCTGCGATGTATTGAAGGTATTCTGTTGTTTGGTAGTTACTTTTGTTTTGCAGCACTCATTTTGTAGGCACTAGTCACGATTGTTGTCTATGCAACGTAGACATCTATCCTGTTATAATCATTTTAAGATTGTAAAGATTTTCGGTACTACACCACATTAATCTGTATAAACCGGATTTTTCTGTGTATTTTGTGTAGTGTAGGTGTTTATAAGTTAATATTTTTTTTTAATGAGAAAAAGTTTCCAGTTTGAGTCATTTATATTCAAAATTGTCATGATGTTCTGGCAACTGCTCGAATTCTTAGATAATGATGATCGTAGTTAAATAGTATTCATTGAATATATTTTATTCGTAACTCGCCTTTCTGAAAATTCTAAACTTAATAAAGTATACTTGAACCTGCAAAATGCAGGTTGCTAAAATAATGAATCCAGGAAATAGGAATACAAAAATATGTTTTCATAACACATAATTATAACAAAAACTAGCCGATGCCTTGAACAAAAATAAACATCAAATGATGGTGTTTCAATAACAACTTAGAAGTTAAAGACAAAAAATATATTAGTTTTTGTTATAATTATGTGTTTTTTTATGTGTTATGAAACCATATTTTTGTAGTCCTATTTCCTGGATTCATTATTTTAGCAACCTGCATTTTGCAGGTTAAAGTATACTTTTTAAGTTTAGAATTTTCAGAAAGGCGAGTAACGAATAAAATATATTCAATGGATACTATTTAACTACGATCATCATTATCTAAGAATTCGAGCAGTTGCCAGAACATCATGACGATTTTGAATATAAATGGAAACTATAAAAACTCAAACTGGAAACTCTTTCTAATTAAAAAAAAAATGTTAACTTATAAACACCTACACTACACAAAATACACAGAGAAATCCGGTTTATACGGATTAATGTGGTGGGTAAGAAGGATCGGCATTTGTTATAATTCCTATGAGCCTTGTGGCCCATTTATAGCAGAGCTTTTATATTTTTAGCGAGCTGGGGGGAGGATTTATTCAAGATATTCCGAAATATGAATATTCCGTTTGCCAATTAAGTCTGGTTTATTTTTAATAAAAAAGGAATTAAAAGATTAAAGGAATTAAAGGTAAATTAATCCATTCCTGTCTAAATTAATCCATAACATAGGACGTACATTGCACGTCCTCTTATTTTGCTAGACAAATGACTAAAGACGTGCACTGTACGTCCTAAGCAAACAATGTGCTTAGCCTACTTATATTTCGACGGAGTTACTTTTCCCGCTGTTATTAGTGCTATTAGTTCATTTCTCATCCGAAAGATAGTGTTTTTTCCTCTTTAAATCATCGTATTTAGTGTCCAATGATCCATGTTGAAAGTAAATTATTGTCTCATTCGCTCAATTTGTTCAGCGATTGAACTTATTTATGAAAATACAGTAAATGATTATTTTTTTTTAAAGATCTATCATTAACTATTTATAACAGGTAACTGTAAATAGATGGGCCAAGTGAATTCAAGGAATAATTTGAAAACAAAATAAGTCTTTCTGAAAAACTTCAGTAACAATTTTTTTCTTGCTAAAAGTGAATTTATATGAGCTTGTGGCTGGTCAGAGATACGCTTTGTTTCCTGAGTTGGTGGGAGGACTGAAGCAGAGAGTTTTGTAATACGTCTCAGTACTCTTTCAAGCTAAACTAACAAAATATTTATACTTGTCTTATATTTTGCAAATAGATATTTCATTTAAAGTTATTCTTGTTTAGAGTCTGGGATCTGTGAAGAATCGGAAATGCTCGCCCAGTGTTCACACTTTGAAACATCAAACCCACCAGGGAAGTTTCCAGATCTAACCAGCCATCTCAATTTTTTTAAGGTAACATTTTCTTTATCTATTGAAATTCTAAACTTAAATTTTTAGGGATGTGAGAATAGTGATTTTTGGGTTCGAATCGAATATTAGTATAAGTGTATATTTACATCCATTTAGATGATCTGCAAAACTTGGGTGTGTAAACAGCGTAATAAATAAATGTAGTAATTGCATGGCTTAAATTATGTAGGGCCTGTATATATGATTTTCTATTCAATCCTCTCAATTAAAAATACACAAACTGTTTTAACCATTATTACAACAAAACAAAACAATCTCTTTAAAAAATAATACATATTGAAAAATAAGTAAAGTTTGAAAATTCTTCATGTAAAAGGTGCGAATGGTATCCACATTTTTTACAAAGAATAGTTTTGACAATTGTTCTTTGGGTGGTAGCAAAGGGTTCAAGTACAGAGGTGGAGGCACCGCCCCACATAAACAACCCTTACCGCAGCAAAGACTGGACATAGGTATAATAAACGCTCGTGCAGCGAATGAGGGTTAGGACCCGATTTAGCTACCGAAAGGCATAAATCATTTTCCTAATCCTTTCCCTGATGTAATGAACATGCGGCTCCCATGTCAAGTTATGATCTATAATTACTCCCTGGTATTTGTACTGAGCCACTTGTTTGATCACACAACAGCCACAGACACCAGACCGCACATCGCCGCAAGAGTGGATCCTAAGACCAGGACCCGAGTTACTACGAAAATAGATAGGCAAGCATTTTTTTATCTACAGCAGTATAAAATTCGGAATATGCTCCTAGAGGACTAATAAGGAATAATTAAACTGAAAACCGCTCTCACCAACTGGCTAGTAAAGAATCCCCTCTACTCACTAGTTGAGTTCCTGCAATGTAGAGAAACTTTCCATACATTGACGTATGTTTTATTTTTTTTCTATATTGATGCCATTGCAAATCTTAATGTTTTTTTTAGAGGTGTGCGGATAGTGAATTATTTTTTCGGATCGGATTCGGTTCGGATAGCTCAAATTCGGATCGGATAGTTTGGGTTCGGATCGGATAGTTTTCGGATTCGGATACTCGCAATAAAAAAGTGAAATCAGACTTATCTAAGAATAAATTAGGAAAAAATCAATAAAATGTTATCAAAATTATTAAATGGTACATAAAAAATCATAAATTCTTCATAGGATGAACAACAAAACTAAAAATTTTACTTCACTGCATTTAAAATTAATAATAATAATAAGTTTATTCCATCAATAAATACAAATTTACAAAATAACAATTACCAGTAACCAATTTTAATATGGCGTAATTCACAAATTAAATCAACAGAAACCTTATAATTTGCCATTAAATGATATCAACTTTCTACTAATTCATCAATTCATTCTACTAATAATCAACTAATTCTCAATTTTATTTCACGATTCAATTATTTTATTTAGTACAATGATAAAAACAAATCACCATTAACAAAGAATCAAGATTTGACAGACGCCGTTGGCTCGATGCCATCGGCTATCTGCGTATCGGCAGGGGCAGTGACAGTGCAGCTGCTATCAAACAAAGGCCTGTGCGCAGGCGCAGAGTTGGAATATTTGGCAGATAAAATACCCCGATCGGCTGTGTAACAATATTGAAACTCGTGAAATTATGGTACCTCGTCGTAATCTAGTTAGTTATTCATCTTAAAATTATCCAAAAATGTAAAACTAATAACGCTTAAATTCATTTATCAAAGATAAAAAATGTAGATTGAAAACAAGTGGAAAATTTGTTGGTTATGTAAACACTGAACGACGAAACAGGCCAAATGTAAATTTGGCAACACTTTATCGTATTGCTCAAACCCGGAGTAGTTGAGAATGCGATAACTAAACAATTCATCGTCTACGTAGACGATCAGAATGAAGTAGTATTATTTTTGCCGGAAACCCCGTCGGAAAACGAGGTATTATGATGGTTTGTTACCAGTAACATTAAATCAACAATTCAAGTTTTTTCGTAGCCGAAATGAAATTTTATATGGAACAATATCAAACCGCAATCTGATACTTGGTGCAACTACCGATGACGCTATGCTTTGTATTTAAAAATGCAATATCGTGTTGAACATACGGTTACCGTACTTAAATGCGTAGTTGAAGAATCGAATAATCATACCGCATCCTCGGACCGCCCAATGACGTTCTTACATTCTGATTGGATATGAATTGCGTAATTTCGTCATCTGCGGTCGTCATTCATCATTCGAATCGCTATAAGTGTATCGCGTCTACCAGTCAACGACATTGTTTTGATGAAAGACTACGTAATTTCGTCATCTTATCAAGGTTTAAGCAAAAATTATTCCAGCTACGCGGGTATTAACTCGACGAAAATCTCGTTGTTTTTGTTCAGATTGCTGTATTATACAGTCTATCCAAAAATTCGGATATTTATCGGATATCTTAAATACATTCGGATCGGTTTCGGATATCCGATCCGATCCGAATCCGAACCGAATTTTCGGATATCCGCACACCTCTAGTTTTTTTAAATAAAGTGATTTTGATTGAGTGATTGATTCTTACCTTATTGGGATGGAAAGACTGACCACAGAATTGTTTTTAGAATGCTTTTGACCATGAGGTAGCAATCAAGGAGGGCCACATTGTACCGAGCCATGGTGTGGATGCAGACTACGACAAGGCCATGGACGACCTGCATCAGCTGGACCAGCAGCAGAAGGCTTATCTCAAGAGCCAGTGCGAGTACTTCGGCTGCAAGGTATAAGTAGTTACAGGCTTTTTAATTTGAGTTATTTTGTTGGCACTTAGATACAGGGTCCTTCTGTAAAGTAAGTTCCATGTTTTTGTAAACACTAGTAGTTTGTTTGTACGCCACAATGAGCATGTGCGTCGTGCACCGCACAACGGCATACTTCAGGAACAACGTGCGTGCTAATTTTCAGCCGTCTAGCTAACCTGTACGGTTCTGTGATGGGCTTTCAAAATGTTTAAGATTGTCAACTCCCCCGTATCGAATGGGGTTTGATCAGTGATATGCTTTTTTTTCCAGTAAGGAACTGGTGCTGCAGTAATTCATTGACAGATTTAAGCAAAACACGATGATACTGTTATAGTGACATTAAAGTGCGTTAGTTGTTACGAGAATTCAATGAAGTGGCCATGACAACATCCATGATGACTTCAGGACTTCGCCACTGTCCCATTAAAAAACTGATGGTGATGATGTGATGGCTTTTGTTTAAGTGAGGATTAATTTGAGCAAATGCTTCTCAATAATGGAATTTTCTAATGTGTCGAGGTCAGTGCTTTACAAAATTGTTTTTGAATGTGTATATTTAAGAAAACTATGTTCCTATTGGATCCAAAAGTCCCAATAAAAGGACTCCCACAAAATAAAGATTTTTAAAGCTTATCACAGAACCATATATTGTAAAAGGAGTGTAATTCAATATCTTTATTGGAATTTTCAAACACGTCTTTGTTTTTAACCACACAACGTTTCTGGAGGTGGAGTAACGCCTCCAGATTGAAACGATTATCTAATAATTTACATTAAAAAGTGAAAGTTCAATTACGGATATTAATTATATAATTTTGTCAATAATAGTTAGCGGAGAGGTACAAAATAGAGTCTTTCTCTACGCTATCTTATATCTCCTTGCTAGCGCGGAGGCGGAGTGTTGTAGTTGATGTATTAACCAAGTGGCTGATGTGTTTAGCAATCCACTTATGTAATGTTTTATTAATATAGTTTGAATTAGTTAAAAGTGTAAAAAAAACTCACCATATAGGTTAGCTACAGTGCTGAAATTGGGCACAGTTCTTCCTGAGGTATGATGAACACATTCATTGTGGCATATGCACGAACTACTAGTGTCCACAATAAAACAGAACTTACTTCCTGAACGTACCTCGTGCTTACGTAAGATTGATTACTTTAATCAGGGTTAATTAAAATAATCCAGTATAACTTATAGTTCAATTTTTTAAAATTAAAACTTATCTCCCTGTCATTAATTGGTTATTTCTGTTCTTCCCAGGTTACTTTTGTTGGTACTGATAAGAAAAGATTTCAATTGGAAATTCCAGAGTCTGCATGTCGAAAGATAAAGTCTTCAGATTACCAGCTGCAAGGGCAGAGGAAGACGTTTAAGAGATACTACACTCCCGAATGCAAGGTAATGGAACTTTTATAGATTAATTTTATGTGTTGAATGAATTATAATAAATTGAAATTTGTTAAATTAATTGTAAAAACTAATTTATTGCTAACCCATTGGCCTATCATGGCCAATGCTATGGTAATTCTACGGCTATGGTAGTTTCTCGCATGGATCCCGCCTGGACTGTTCCTAGACAAAAATGGCAGTTCCTGGTGCCTTGGTGAATAACGCTCTGTATACTGCGTACTTTGTCGTAGTTAAAAGAAAACCCGCTAGATCGTAGCAGCGTCCATTTGCAATTTAA
Source organism: Nephotettix cincticeps (assembly GCA_023375725.1). Lineage (NCBI taxonomy): Eukaryota > Metazoa > Arthropoda > Insecta > Hemiptera > Cicadellidae > Nephotettix > Nephotettix cincticeps. The sequence goes on along the minus strand of CM041788.1, from coordinate 955,163 downwards.
TTCTAGTAACAATTTTGTATTTTTATTCAATTATAACTTAATAAAAGTTAATTATATAGAATATTTTGAGCAGAGATTTTTTCGTGCTTGTGCTTTCTTAGCGGCCCCCTAATTTTTGACGTATATATGTAAACTCTTTGTTTTACCAAAATTTTTCTATTACATTTATGTATGTTCTTATGTTGGCACTAGTGTCAGCTGACAAATAATAATAACAGCAGATAATGTGGAGGTTTGTTTTGGTTTAGTAAGAGGTTGTAAACAGTTGGTTTACTGGTGTTTTAGTTACATGTGGTAAAAAACTAGTAAATTTGTTATATTCTTCAATAGGGCATTTTCTTTTGCAAAATTTAATCCTAAACATATAAGTGAAAATTATACTGAAATCGGTTGTAAATTACTAAACTTTTTTTTAAAAGGTTTTTTTAGTCTACAAAGTCATAAATTTTAATTGCTAGGGCAAGGTCTGGCACATTGTTTGAAAATAGCTAGTCCATTGGGTTAAAGTAATTCCTGTTGTTATTTAAATGGTCCCATCTTTGTTGATAAGTTAAGTACTATCATTAGCCAAAAACCAAAATTTGTGGATTTCACTACACAATGTTTCATAACTTTAATCAATTTCACTATAACTAAATGAAACTTTGTAACATATAAGAAAAATATCTAACAAATATATTGAGGAGGTTTGCTACACTAAAATTTTTCCTAGTTTTTGAAATATGGTATATCGATTAAAAAAAAATGTGAAAATAGACATAGTATGCATTTTAAAAATTGTTTATTATTATTTTTGCTTGTGCTTGTCGAAACAACTTTAATTTTTCTTAAAATACACTTAATTATAAATAAAATGACATAAAAATTATGCTTATATCTTTGTAAATAATGATTTCATTGGTGAATTAATAAAACTTTACAAAAAGTCCTTTTTAGGTGTGGTCTTTTTCAACTGTACCAATGTAATGTAAGCAAGAACAAACAATTTGTGTGCATCAAAATTGTTGAAAAAATTTGGCAGTCCTAAAAGGGTTAAAGAAATTTTTACACTGTGAAAATTCAGAGTCGTGTCCAAAGATGTTCAGTAGTGGTTTTATTTAATTATTTGTAAACATCAATATAATTTTAATAATTAAGACTTGGCACCATACATATCAAAATAAGAAAACAATTTTTAGTTATTCATAAAACAGATTCATAAAACAGAGACATAAAACAGAGAAACAGATCTTAGTCAAGAGGTTTTTCTTTTAGATCTGAGGTTTAATTTTTGTATCTTATTTTTCGGGGGTTTGCAGGGTAAGAATTCTAAAGCCATTAAATTCTGCTCTTGGCTTCACGTCAAAATCGGATTAGGCTAAAAATAATTATGTAATTAGTAAGTAAGTAATGATTTTCGTTTGACCTGACTCGATCTTTGCCCAGGAAGAATTTCTGTGACACAATCCGCTGACAGTCACTGATCGAACCTGAAAAATTCATGGAACCTTCAGACTTCTACTTATTCGTCATTGAATTTTACACATTATTAGTTTTTTATTTTCTAGCAACTTCTAGAGGAGCAAATAGCTGCTGAGGAGAGAAAAACTAATGTTCTGCATGGACTAAGGAAGAGAATATTCACTCGGTTTAGTGAAAGGTCAGAGCTCATATAATGTTATTTTTCATAAACGTTTCTATATCTTATTCAATTATAGAAGGTACATATTTTACACATTATAATTAAAGGCGAGAGGGTTACAGCTGCAATTTATTTTCTGTGGAAGCACCAAATAACCTGCAGCTATGACCCTGAAAGAAGGCAGGTTTACAGCGATGTTTAGGGCCAGTGTCACATAGTAGAAAAAATAAAAACACTTTATTTTACGTTTGAGTAGTGTCTGGTAGTCTTGCAGAAAATATGAATCTGCAAAATTTTCTATAAAAATAAAAATCATTTTATCACCGTAACTGAGCAAAATGAGCGCTTTCAGATGACGTTCTTTCTCTTATTAACTTACTTTTCTTCTGTGGAGTTTTGTTCTAAAAATAATAAATCTTACTTTGTATAAAGCCATTCATCGGCTCGTGGTGACAATATTTTGAATTTTAGAGTTGAGAGTGAGACATCTCACTTCATTAAAAAAGTTGGTGTGGATAAAAGGTTTTTTTTTTATAGTAACAAATTTAGAATGACAAAGTTTTAAATAATGAGTTGAGTACAATTCATTACGTTTATACTCATTAAGGTAAATACAACCACTTAATTACGGTGTTCTCTTTGACTATATGACTTTGACTTTGAACTATATATTTTTATTTTTAAATTATAAAAAACACTGCAATGCTAAAGATAATCATATAATTGTTTTCCATGACTAATATAGATTATGTATTACATAGATTACATCTTTTATTCCAATAAAAACTTGCATGCTTTTTATGAGCGTGTGTATAAAAGAACTCACAACACAACACTGGAATCTGCCACATAGTTGTAGTTTCTGTCCATCCTGAGACTGACTCCTCGGACTATATTTTAGATTTGAATCAGCGGTTAGAGTTCCATGGCCATTCCTGTGAAAGATTCTTTTATATCTTAAAAACTGATTATACTCTTGAGTTAATATATCATAGTTTTATTTGTTTAAAATTAAATTGTAGTTCTTTACCACCTCCTTGAATGAAAGTAAATGTGTACAGGTTCTCGGATTGGATGTCAGCGATCCAGTGTCTCTCGGTGTTAGATGTTCTGATGGCATTTGCGGAGTACAGCCGAGGTCAGACCACTGACACTTGCATCCCGGAACTGGTGCCACCCGGGAACTGTGTCCAGGTACTTGTTCTGGTGCTGATAAAAATAATTTAAAACTGATAATGACAAATGATATAATAATTAGTCGTTTATAATAACTTTTTATAAAAATAATGAGTACTTTTAGTTGGTTGTAATTTGTTTGATGCCAATACCATTCTCAATGATTGTGTGAATAAAGAATTTTTTGTCTATTGTTTAAACTGTGTCCAACATTTTTTCACTGTAAGTATACGGTTTTGTTTATGTACAGTAACAAAAAATATTATATGATTAATTACCGTGATCATTTTAAGTAATATCTTTGACTATACATATTAATAGACGTGTCATTCTTATGAGCAAGCTGTAGTGGCTTGAGTGGTCCTAGAATCGGCTTGGGGAGTTAGAGTGTGGTTCCCTGTATAGGAGCGCTGTCGTCTGCTACCCCCCTCCCCCCCTTGGGCCAACCTCCAACCAATCAGAAGAGCGAGAGAGGGATGTGCGCCGTGTGCGCGCATTCCTGAGGGCGGGGCCAAGTGAGCTTACAGCCTTAAGCGGCACTACACTCTCGGGCCTTCCGAAATTTTGTTGGCGACAACTTTTAACCATGAATGACATGTCTATTAATTAGAGGTGTGCGGATAGTGAATTATTTTTTCGGATCGGATTCGGATCGGATAGCTCAGATTCGGATCGGATCCGGATCGGATAGTTTGGGTTCGGATCGGATAGTTTTCGGATTCGGATACTCGCAATAAAAAAGTGAAATCAGACTTATCTAAGAATAAATTAGGAAAAAATCAATAAAATGTTATCAAAACTATTAAATGGTAAACTTACATAAAAAATCATAAATTCTTCATAGGATAAACAACAAAACTAACATTTTTACTTCACTGCATTTAAAATTAATAATAATAATAAGTTTATTCCATCAATAAATACAAATTTACAAAATAACAATTACCAGTAACAAATTTTAATATGGAGTAATTCACAAATTAAATCAACAGAAACATTATAATTCTCCATTAAATGGCATCAACTTTCTACTAATTCATCAATTCATTCTACTAATCCTCAATTTTATTTCACGATTCAATTATTTTATTTATTACAATGATGAAAACAAATCACCATTAACAAAGAATTAAGATTTGACAGACGCTGTTGGCTCGATGCCATCGGCTATCCGCGTTGCGTATCGGCAAGGGCAGTAACAGTCGACGTCGACAGTGCAGCTATCAAACAAAGGCCTGTGCGCAGGCGCAGAGTTGGAATATTTGGCAGATAAAATACCCCGATCGGCTGTGTAACAATATTGAAACCCGTGAAATTATGGTACCTCGTCGTAATCTAGTTAGTTATTCATCTTAAAATTATCTAAAAATGTAAAACTAATAACGCTTAAATTCATTTAACAAAGATAAAATGTATATTGAAAACAAGTGGAAAATTTGTTGGTTATGTGAACACTGAACGACGAAATAGGCCAAATGTAAATTTGGCAACACTTTATCGTATTGCTCAAATCCGGAATAGTTGAGAATGCGATAACTAAACAATTGATCGTCTACGTAGACGATCAGAATGAAGTAGTATTATTTTTGCCGGAAACCCCGTCGCAAAACGAGCTATTATGATCGTTTGTTACCAGTAACATTAAATCAACAATTCAAGTTTTTTCGTAGCCGAAATGAAATTTTATATGGAACAATATCAAACCGCAATCTGATACTCGTTGCAACTATCGATGACGCTATGCTTTGTATTTCAAAATGCAATATCGTATTGAACTTACGGTTACTTAAATGCGTAGTTGAAGAATCGAATAATCATACCGCATCCTCGGACCGCCCAATGACGTTCTTACATTCCGATTGGATATGAATTGCGTAATTTCGTCATCTGTGGTCGTCATTCGTCATTCGAATCGCTATAAGTGTATCGCGTCTACCAGTCAACGACGTTGTTTTGATGGAAGACTACGTAATTTCGTCGTCTTATCAAGGTTTAAGCAAAACTTATTCCAGCTTCACGGGTATTAACTCGACGAAAATCTTGTTGTTTTTGTTCAAATTGCTGTATTATACAGTCTATCAGAAAATTCGGATATTTATCGGATCGGATATCTTAAATACATTCGGATCGGTTTCGGATATCCGATCCGATCCGAATCCGAACCGAATTTTCGGATATCCGCACACCTCTACTATTAATATGTATAGTCAAAGGTAATATACAGTGCAAAAACTCTAACAATGATGTAAACTTTAAAATATGCCCGAAGCTGAAGTGAATGGGTGGTTTGCAAAACAATAACCAGGTACTGCAGGATTGCTCCATCAGATAAGTTGATGAGGAAGTGGTGAACACTGTGATCTTGAAGAAAAATTCTCAGACCATGACTTGAATAAGTTTACTGGCCCTATTGCCATTAATACAATGTCTTTTTCGCGTGTTCCGGTTCTGACAAATTGATTTCAGATTGGCATTTTTAACAAAAAATTTAGAATTGATCAAATTATATTTAGTTTTGATTTAAATTAACCAAATCAACAAGAAAATTTTAATTTAAAATACATAAAATGCTAGGGACAAAGATAAAAGTTTAAAGTACTTGAACTATCCAAGATCACTGTTTATTATTTTTTTACTTTGCTGTGTAAACAGTATCACTTCATGATCGCTCTCTGTTCCATGGTCGTGAGCAGCCGTTTGTGACATTGAAGAACGGCAGCTATCCATGTACAGCCGCAGAGGAAGTGTTCATCCCCAACGACACGGTGATCGGAGACCTGCAGAAGCGCAGCCCTAGTCTGCTGCTGGTCACCGGCCCCAACATGGGTGGCAAGTCTACACTCATGCGTCAGTTGGGGCTCATTGTCATCATGGCCCAGCTGGTACATTAACCTTGTTTATGTTAACAATTAACCATATTGGGGTCCAAGGGCGGACGGCATCCGGACGGCTCTTGACGTTACATGAATTAATTCAAAACAAATTTTAAATGTTGAAAAACCCCATCCCCCCACACTCTTATTACCATTTTCTAGCATGGTCAACTGGGTGGAAGCATTTGTTTCCACCCAAGCCAGTCACTGTTAATTTAAGGCGGACCCTCCACCCTCTATACCACACATTTGTAAGCCAAATTGGGATTGCTCATGGTCAGGATTTGAACCCTAGCAATTTCGAAATACCTCGACATTTCACTCGTCAGTGATACGCCTTAACAATCTCAGCTACACAAGCCTAGTGTAATAGAGCGCTTAGTTGGCTATAAAACATACTCTAGCAGCAGAACATGGAACTCTATGAGATATTTCCGAGATTCGATCATAGGGGGCAGCATTTTTTATGTTTTGATTGGGAACGGTCTAAACCTCGGTCTTGTTACTACCTAACGTCGACTTGTTGTTAGGACGCATCGTATATTATTAGCCCATTGACAAAATAGCAACTGGGTCCAGATTCGACCCTTGTGGGATTCGATATGGCAAACTTGAGTTTTGAAGGTGGGCACTGTAAGTGTAAATACGCAGTAGGATGGTCAAGACCAAGACAGAGGTGTAAAAGTCGACTGGTCCTTGGTCTGTGCAGCCAGAGTGTTCAACTGTGGTCAAGCATCCGTCGTGTTTTGGTCTGATTAGTGCGCGTTGCTCCTTACAATTCCATGTTATCCAGGCCGCCTAGGATAACAACGTTCCTAGTCATGGTCTTTTTCTCGGCTGGGTTAATGCACATTTACCCTAACCACTCAGCCAGTTAAATCCTTACTGTTAAATAAAGTAATTACAATATTTGAATTTACATTTAAATACAGTACATTTAAGTACTTCTTAAAAATGCACTCTATCAAAAGTATTTACACTTATTTACTTTAATGTACATATCTGCAAAAAAATATAAAGATTTAAAGGAGTGCAATGTCCAACCCCTCAAATGTTGTTGGATCAAGTAGCCATAAACTATGTAGCATACTACGTTTCTTAAGAAACGGTTGTAAAATACGAAGAAACTGATTACAAAAATTCTACTTAAGAATTACATTGGGCTTTTTTAAACAATCTATGTGTTTATCAAGGATAGTTATTTCGCTCTTGTCTGAAACTGATTATCATAAACTTTACTATAGTTATAAATCCCAAATTATTGTTTTAATAGAAAGTTTTTTTTACATTTAAGAGCTTGTAACTTTTGAGGAATAATTTGTACAGGCATATGGGTGGTACATAGCATTTTTGGCCTTATGTTAATGATAACAAATCATAAAGATTTAATGCCAATATTTTGAGTAGTTTTTTATGTATTTTATCGGTTCACAGGGATGTAGAGTGCCAGCAGAGAGTTTGAAACTGAGTCCTGTGGATCGTATCTTTACCAGGTTGGGAGCTAATGATGACATAATGGCAGGAGAGAGTACGTTCTACCTGGAGCTGTGCGAGACGTCAGCCATCCTGGCACATGCAACCAAACACTCTTTGGTTCTGATCGACGAGCTCGGTAAATCAACATTACCTCTGAACATGATCAAATTGACAATTATCGAAACAAAACAGTTACTTTTACATTAGTTAGTTACTTTCACTCACTTGTGTTAGGAATGAATAAATTTTTTATCTGAAAATAAATTTGCTCAAAACTTTACTTAACATTTCATTAAGATTCCTTACGTGACAGGTCGAGGAACATCCACCTATGACGGAACGGCCATCGCCAACGCAGTGCTGCGGAAGCTGACCAACATGCAGTGTCGCACGCTGTTCTCCACACACTACCACTCGCTCGTCGAGGACTTCAAAGATAACCCTAATGTAGCACTGGGGCACATGGTGAGTCAGCTGTCTTAAATATACATTTTGTGTAATTTAATCCTATTAGGCCAAAATTACTTGTTTAATTTTGAATATAAAAAATATTTAGATACAAATGTTATGCTGTAATACAATGAAAAGCCAGCAGCTGATAGCAAATATACAGTTGATATGCAAGCCAATTACACATGTAATAATTACATGTGTAATTATTGTGTTTGTTATAGTATTATTATAGATGAATGTGCAAGATTCCTCACATGACAGGTCGGGGAACATCCACCTATGATGGGACAGCCATCGGCAATGCAGTGCTGCGAAGGCTGACTAACAAATGCTTTTAAGAAAAACTTTTTTTCATTAGAAATATGTTATTAACTTGTTTTGCATCATAAAATTTTAACAGTTTTTTACTCATGTGTCCATTTGCAGGCATGCATGGCGGAGTCAGAGATGGATGAAGACAGTGAGGGTGTGCAGGAAAACGTGACATTCCTTTATAAGTTTGCTCCCGGTGCGTGTCCAAAGTCGTACGGTTTCAATGCGGCACGTCTCGCCGGTGTGCCTGCGCACATCATTAAGCTCGGGTACTCGCGAGCTAGGGCATTGGAGGCGGAGTGTCACTTGCGCAAGGCGTTCCAGGCTGTGTTCCGTAACCAGTTTACACTGGACCAGTTTAAGCAGGACATTTCAGCAGTTTGTTAGTTTCTCGGTGTCGAGTAAGTTTAAGTTTGAACCAGTTCCTGACAGTTGACACATAAGTATAGAAAACATTAAGGCAGTTATCTTAGTATTTGAATGACACTTTTAAAATTTAAGAAGTTGTAGCGGTCTGCTAAGGAACATTTCAGTGTTGTCCTTGTCTTCAATTACAAAACCAAACTGACCAATCTATTTACAGGTTTTCATTTGACAGATTTGATAGTAATTTTGTTTTTGAAAATGTGTTTCATAATTTCAGAACTTTCAACAAATCAATTCATGTATTATTTTTTGAAGTAACAATAACAAATACCTTCTTAAAAACCATTCTCCTCTAAGACACAAGTCAAAAGTACAAAAATGTGTTGTTGTTATGTTTACTTGTAATATATACCCTAGGATATTAATCTAGTTTATTGTTAATAAACTGTTCCAGTTTAATTTCAAGTGAAGTTTGTCTTTCAGTGACACTTTCATAAACCAACAAGGTTGTTGAGTCTGCAGCCAGAAAGTAATGTCATTAGACGTGTTTTAAGAACTAGTGCCTTGAAGTGGTGTTAATATGTGAGAATTGGTCTGATTGTTAGGATTGAAAGAAATATTTTCCCAGCCGATTTTACCAATCCGTTTGTTTTTGTTATAGATTTATTTAAACTTGAGTTTCACAAACAACATCACTTGTTAAGGTCTGTTAATATTTCCTTTAACTTTTTTTTTCAATACACCATAATGTTTTTGAATTTACAAATTCCTCAATCAATTTCATGAAATTCTAATATTTATGGTTTTGATTTATTCCTTTTCATACCCTCATCCAGTTGTTTGCTTGTCAACTAATGTTAGTGTTATTTTTTTGTTTTTCACTGTTCTCTGTTTTTAAATGAAAGTTTCTGAAACTATTGAATGTGTATTTTTTATTTAAATCCTTTTTTCAATCACAACTTTCAACACAATTCCTCGCATTTTCTTTTCATCCAACATCCGTTACAATTTCCTTCCCTTACTTCTCACTCTTTCCCTCCTTTTCCATCTCTTAAATAAATAAAATGCAACCTTCATCGTTTAATCCTCCTTCTTTCTTTTGTACATTGCCAGCTCGAAATACATTTAAATTTGTACATCATAGGATTAATATTTCTGTATATTATTATGGAAAAGCTGCATTTGTAAATATATGAATTGTAAAGAATAGGAGTGGTGATGAAGTTAGACTCTTTTATTTGGTTGTGTAATTGTTTGGCCTCCAGAGACACTTGATTTTGGCTATGAACATATTTTTAATGTAGGAACATGGTTCATTTTTATATGGATTTGATTAACATTTTCTCGTTAGAAGTTGGCAATATAAAAATCAAACAAGATTACTCTTAAATATGTTTAATTCAGTAACATCTTTAAGTTTGTCGTAAAAATAATACAGTTTTATGAAAACATTGATTCATACAGAGCTCTGACAATTATGAGTAAGGTGTAGAAGTAGTTAATTGTCAAAAACACAAGGATTTCAGTTTTTATATTATTAATAGAGAATTTTGTAGTTGTGTATATGTTGCTACATTTCACACAGAATATAATTTAGTTAGCATTTTCTCTTTAGCTTTGTTTTATCACGCTGTTTTACAATAAAGAAACAACAAACACAGTTGTGTGGCCAAAATAGGTGCGTTAATTAATACTCAAAATTCATGCTGACTCAGTCCTGGTAGTTATATTAGCCTATACATTGTTGTGAGCATATAGAATGGCTTATAAATCCTGTAAAATGACTAAAACATAAATTAAAGTCTTATAAAAGTGTATTGTTTAAAGGACTTTTAATGACTAATTAAAATTATTTATATCATTTGTCGCTATTTGAATTTTGCATTTTCTAGTTACAGTCTAGGGTCTTTATTTGGTATCAGATATCATTTTCTGTGTAGAGTACAGTTTTCTAAGCGGCAGAGCTTTTAAAATATCTCAAATAATTACTCTATAATGTAACACAAGTTTCAACGTGAAGAAATCAATAAACGATGACATAATTGACAAACTCGTGACTGGTACAGTCTTCATATCATTTATGACCTACATAAACTACTATCATATCATAGCTCTATCCCACTTTAAAGCAGTCATTAAAAATATAAACATTTTATCACAATACATCTTTGGTAAATTAACGAGTGAAAGCAGCAAAGAAATATAAAAATAGCCTTATTTGGTAAAACCTCATTTGTCCTTTTGTAAAATGGAATAATTATTGCAAAGTGAGGTGAAACAAAACTTAACACAGTAGAACATTCAATTTACAACAGTACATATACAGCAACAGTTGAGAAAAGTTAGAAATGTATAATAGACAACATTAAAGCTCCGACCAGCAACAAGGTATAGTAACAATAAATATATATTTGATACATTTAATCAGAAATCGAAAACTTATGTTATAACAGTAACGTAGTAATGTACACTTACAGAGAAGTCGATAAAAATACATGAGCCGTTAAACATCAAATTGTATGTACAAAGATAGGCCATGAACTTGCTCACATTCAAAGTATATTGTGCATCAAATTTTAGAAGATCTAGAGGTTGAAGGTTTACAAATCCTGGCATGTAACTTTGTCATAATAAAATTTTTGTCTTAACTTCTTAATGAAGACAGTAGCCTTCACTTGACCAAAGTGGCTGACATTGTCACAATATAGAGCAATGCAGCTGACCCTGCAGCTATGTTAGATTTATAAAAGTGTAATTTGTGACATCAAAAACTCTTGGCTTTTTAATTCCTCAGTGAATTTTACTATTTATATGTTCATTATAATTTATTTTAATTTACAGTTATTGCGTGAAAAAAAATTATAGTTAAATATTCCCTCAATTACAAATTTAACACTAGATAAAAACTCTGAAGGTGATAATGTCATGATTCAAATATTTTTGCAACACAGTTGTTACACATATCTTACCCCTCTCCCTCAAAAAATTGATAGAATTTAGTTGAAAGTCAATTTATTTCACACTAATTTATTCGGGCAAGTGTGATGAGTACTAATCTAGGAAAAAAAATCATGTAACCTGAAGATTGCATATCAAAGAAAACAATGACTGTAGATTTTACTCTAATAGTTTTTGACCATTAACTAATATTTTATATAATATATGTTGTTCATTGGTACATGTGAAAAGAATATGATTTAGTTCTCTTGATTTATGTAGTCATTACACAGTACTATTATAGTAAATTTTACCTTTATTTTATTTTTTATTAATAAAAGGTGTACTGTCTTATTTAATGTTTTGTTATACTTTTAATATTTGCCTCAAAGTCAAAGCTTAAAATGAAAATTACCTATAACAAATAATATACCTTGGACGGTTGATAGTTTAGAAAAATATGTGGAGTATTTTTAATAAGATTCTATGGCCTATATAGCATTAAAATATTTTAGTAAAACTATAACATCTACATTTGAATACATGTTATCAACAGTTCAATAATGCCTTGGCTCCTAAGGTAATAAATTTGGTAATAATAGTATTTTATTCCATTTACAAAATATACTTCTTAATTAAAAACTAAAAAATAATGGCATTAATGAACCAGGTTAGGTATGACCTAATAGCAAGGATAAAAAAGTTTTAACTATAAAATAACATCAAAGTTTTTTTTGTACTAAAATTTCTAATGCAGAATGACATTTTTAGTGTACGTGATAATTAAATGCAGTATGACATTTAAAGAAACTTTTTGTAATTCTTGTTCGTAAGGTAACAGTTTTTAAAAGTACACTTTCCTCTAATTGAGATATCTAATTTTTTTTGCCAATCAACTGTAAAATTATTTTCATGTAAACAAATGAATAACTAACAGTCTTTAAACAGTGGTCGTTTTTGAATCATAGTTTTACCTCTTTAAATTGTTATTTTAAACTAAAGAGTTCCCTAAATTAGGATATATAATAAAAAACTTATTTATTACAAAAAGTTTTGAAAATGGTCAGTGGGTCCTGTCACAGCAGTAATAATCTATCATTTTTTTAATTTTATTTTTTGTAGTAATATCCAATTTAACATAAGAAATTAGTAAAATGAAAAAATCATGCTTTTTCAGATATCCAAAGACAAAAAAAGAAAAAACCATCTTTTCAAAACTTATAAATTGTTTTGAACTTTATAAATATTATAGCATTAATATTTAATTAAAAATAAATTATTTGTACTTTTGTACTAAACATACTGTATTTGAAAGTTAGTATTAAAAAAATATTCTTGTAAACACCAAACTGAAAAGAAATTCATAATCTAAACCATTATAATAATTCATTTTGTATATGTAGAACGAAGAACCTTCAGTTTGACACCCTGTGAAGATGATTGAACACTTAGGTCAGACAGCATTTGTACGTTTCACGACACAACCACTTGTAAAACATTTTCTCTACACAGTTCAGAAGGGGTAAGAGATAGAAAGACATACGGTGGCGATGAGGGGTCGGGAGTCAGTTGGGCTGGGGGGTGGGGGAGGAGGAGCAGCTTCTGCTGAGACCCCGGGCCGTCTCTGCGGAGAGGAATGCTCCGGACTTGGGACGCTCCGGGTCGGTGGGTCCGACCGGGTCAGCTGGGTCCGGGCCGGGAGTGGGTGTGGGGCAGCGGCGGTCGCAAGGTGCTATCAGCCCGCTCATGGCTGTGAGGGAGATGCGGTACAGACGGAACGGCCGGGCCTCGGGCGACACTGCAACATATCAAACATTCCATCACGAAAGTTAAACAAAGTTTCAAGATGTTTCGGGATCCCTTCTCTGGTGAGCTAGAACCTTAATCATAACAAAATTAGTACATAATCCAGAGTAAGCTATATAAAAATTAAATCTTAATATTTTCTAAATTTTTCCCTACTCAGCTTGAGGTTTTTTAATCGGCAATAATAAACTCTGCAGGTAATTCTTCTTACTATTAAAACTATATAATCTAAGCAGTAGAGTCTCACTCGTGTCAGTGTCTGTATAGCGCTGACTTCCGGTACTTACTCTGTATGTGATCTTGATATATGTGATCCTAAGAAACACACAGTTGATTTCCCAAGCGTGGTAGTGTGTATATCAATTGATCTTTCATTACCGTACTGTCGTTGTCTTGGGCTATTAGTACTTGCCAAATAAAATGGAAACAGTCTTTTATTATAAAGTTGAAATAATTACATTGGTTATCATTTATACATATTTTCTTATATTTTATTCACTTTTAATTTAGAGAATTCATTTTATTTTTCTTGATTTATTTGTTGTAGCTAATTTAAACAAACCCACTAATTTAATTTTGACTTATCTTCTCAAAACCTTCAGGCCAGCATTGTCAAATTTTGAGAAATTAACTGGACCTGGAAATCTGTCCCTTATCCTTCACATCAATGTTATTCTCGTATTTACAATATTGCTTGACAAGATCTTTCAAATGCATCTCGTAGTCTGGGAAAATTTCTTCATTCTCTCTTATACATGTATCAAACTCTAATCTCTAAAAAAAAATAGTTTTATAGGTTTGTATGTTGATCCAAACCCGCCTATAATTTCATCCAATGAGGCTTACCACATTTTCATTGGTCACGATACATTCAAATCCTTTCTCGACGCACTTAGTACTACATAAGCGAGTATCCTTCCCTAACCCTTTTATACTTTACACAACAACATAGATGAGTGTCATAATACTTCCAATTTGAGTCCTGAAAACTATCACATTTAATCTTTTCAACCTTGTTTTGAGAATGTCAGTTACAGCTACATGGAGTGAGTGAGAATCTACTGCACTATTAGCTTAACTCTTCATGAACCGATTTTTTGCTCTAGATTGTGGTTGATTGGCAGGTGACCACCTTTGGTCAATCAATCAATCAGAGTTGAGTCTAAATTCTAGGCCCCAACACATTTTATGAGGGCTATGATGATACAACTGTTGACAGGGTCCTCAGTTGGTAGTTATGAGCTCTTATCTGTGTAAAGTCAGTAACCTATATTACGTAAAACACAAAAAGTGTTATCTCAGAGAATAATTCACTTTTTTTTTAATTTGCATGTTGGAAAGGCATATTTGGGGAGTAAAACATCACAACCTCATTTATTATTTGGAATGAAAAAATTGTGTTTTAAGAAAATTAATATTGTCCAACAGTAAAGCAAGTTGTTTCAGTACCATAGGTTATTTATCATTTTACTAAAATGGATTGGAATAGAAAACCGTTTATTTCCAATAGTAAAATCTATAGCCTGTGCTGATGTCATAAAATAAAAAATTATGGAAATTAGTTCCTCATTTGGGACCAAGCATGTGGAACGAGTCTGTTAAATATCCTCTTATAAAAAATCTAAACATAAATGAACAATCGAAACAGGTAATGCAAGGATTCTGAAATAAAACAAATTTACAAAAAATAAAATAAAATGGAATATGCAATTTATTTCTCAGATATTGAATGTGGTCAAACCATCTTAAACAGATGTCAAAGAACGCACAAAGGTATTTGTGCTCAGCCACTCTTTCACAATATATTCACACGTTAAACATTCATCCTGCCACGCCCAAATGTTTGTAAAGGTTCTCAAAGAAATTAATATATATTTTATTTTTGCAATATTAACTGAAAGCCGACTGATCAAATCACCAATGTAGAACCTGTGAGCCACTAAATGGTATGCCTCCTTCCAGGTGTAACTTTCAAATAGAAAGTCTTTGACTTAGATAAAAAAAAACTTGCCCCAAGTTACAAGTCAATACAAAATTGTTTGAAATAATTGGGAATATTTTAACCAATGGAGAACCGGAGGAGCTATCCGTGATAAGATACTCACAGTGTGGGGAGGACGGGGGCGAAATGCTAGTGTCCCGGTCCACCTTGTGGTCCATTTGAAGTCTCTCAGTTCGGCTCTGGAAGAACTCTGGGGCGGTTGTGGCAAAGAAAATGTCATTCTGTAATAAAACAATGTAGTTACTAAAGTTAACAGTCGATTAGCAATTCTCAGGTCCACAGACAGGTTTTATGTGCAGAATTTTTAATGTCACATTAGGTCACTAGCTCTCTAATTTTGTTCCTGTACATTTTCAGTTTGTTTTGTCTGTAAAGACTAGTAAACACAATGTTAGCGATTGCTGGATATTGAATGTGGTGTTACCTTGGAACATATGAGGGTCAGCTTGGGCATGGCCATGTGCTGGACCAGGTTGCCGTTGATGATGAGACGAATCTCCATCGAGTCAGAGGTGAAGGCGAGAATGTAAGGGAAGGCACACACTGTGACATAATCCAAAGGTAAGACATTATAATGTAATAACAACAAAATAAAGAGTGAGGGCATGTTCTAAAATCAAAACCTGATTAAAAGAGAAGCATGCTATGATAGATTACAATTACAGTATTTTTTTAAGCTGGTAGCCAAGATGAGCAGGTTAAGGGCACATGGGCCATTGGTCCTTTGTTACCTTTGCCCCCCTCAGCCAATAGGATCGTGTTGGCATTACAATAAAAGTAAAATTTGTAGCTGATGAATTAACTTTATTAATTTCTACCATTATACGTAGTATATAGAGAAAGTAGGCCTATTGTTTTGATCGAAATTTTTTAATTTGAGTTGAGAGTGGATATATCCGTTTTGAGGCTTTCTGAATCCAAAAAAGTGGTTTTCAGACTGATGTCTGTCTGTTTGTGTATAAATCCCGACACCATACTGATCATGTGCATTTTGGCGACATCTTCGGGTCATTTTTTTTAATTGTTTACCCCTAAAAACTCTTAAAATGTGAAAACACAAATTTTTCAAAATACGCTTTAAAATTTTGATTAAAATTTCATGGTATATAGGTATTAAGATCTTAAGTAATATGAGACCAACTGTAAATCTATAGAACTAATAGTTCAAAAGTTATGGGCTTTTAAATGACAAAAAATAATCTTTTGGCAAAACAGTAATTTTTATAACATTATACTATTACATTTAAAACCAGCTTAAAAAATAAATAGATTTTGAATCATTAGCCTAAAAATAACGGTTCTAGAGAAAAATGGAATTTTACATCCGTGGTGAACACAGTATGTTGTCTGAGAGAGCCCAAAGTTATTCTTACGGAGAATATTAAAAAATCAGTTTCATCCTCATATCTCAACCGTTTTCCACGAAAATTGGTTTGCAGTGCAGGGCCACTTTGCCTAACAAAACACTCTAAAAAATATGCACTACCTGGGAGGGAGGGTATGTCCCCAAACATTTCTACCAAATATTTTAACTTGTTTTATAAATAAATAATATATTTTTATTATTATGTGTTACTGTTTACTCTAATAAATTGTTAAATAACACTAAAATAAACCTTTAATAATATGATAGTTTTAGAATGAAGATAATAAAGATAGTAGTTTTTTCAATTTATTGAAGGGAGAAAGTACCATTTTGATTTTGAGCCTTCTTATGTCCTCTGATAAGCTGATATTATATTACTAAGCTGATATATTAATATTTACAAATAAAGTATTTAATGAAAGAAACATATGTTCATGCAAATTGAAACCCTTACCAATACGAGAAGGAATAGTGTTCCAGTGAAAGTCAAATTCAGTGCTGTTAGGTGAACTATGTACCAATTTTTGAAAATGGCAAGTGTCTGTAAAAAACAAATAAAAGAAATAATTAATCTTAAATGACATCGTACAGCTCAGCAATAACACACATTTCAACACATCTATGTTTCTATAATTTTTGTAACACTGGTATGCTGAAAGACCCTTTGCGAAAAAAATAAGGGGTGTCTATATACCATAACGGTTTCTATTGTTTCAAGAAGTTAACTCACAGATGGTGAGTTAACAGTGTTTTTCAGATTTATATGAATCTTTATAGAAAAATTAACTCATAATTAATAATAATTTGATTTTCCACAAAATATTGACAGCAGCGACTCTTACTGTTGTAGCACAGCAGCAGCTCTGGCTCTTCGTCCTCGTACAGGTCGATGGCAGCCACGAGGTGGCCCCTGGTGGAGTCCTGGACGGTGAACAGATGAGAGACTTCACCGGTGCGCTCGTTGACGATGTCAAACTGGCTGCGGTAGCCGACGCAGATGATGTTGTCGCCCGTTGTCCCTGTGAGCCCGGCTCCACCCAGCGAGGCGTCAACCAGTGTCATTAGGACCGGCGTGTCATTCACTTGGAACTCCTACAGGACAAAATGGGTGTCACATAATCCTTGTATGATTATCAACAATTGTGTTTAGACAACTAATCAAAAATGTCCTGCAATTCATTGCACGTATTAAATATCTAAGTAAAGCTATAATTCATATTAGAGCTCCAATGGATTTAATTTGATAAGTCCTTCAGTATTTACAACATGTTTGCTCAATTTACTATCTGCTTTAAGTCTGAGTCAAGAGTTGGGTCTTTTACCCTGAACAAAAAAGCATGTAAAGACGCATATAATATTGGTTTATAGATCTGCTTTGGTCTTACATTAGTTTTATTTTTAAACTTTGTGACTCAATACATTGTGGATTTTCCAGTCAATGATGAATCTAGGTAGGACGGTAATGTTGTGTTTAGTTATACCAAGTACCTCAGCAGTATGCAGCCACTTAAACTAAAATTAATTAATGTTTAATTCTTGTTCAGAATTAATTCTTGTGCATTTGGTCTATGATTTTTACGTAATTAATGATGAATAATTCATAGATTAAATTATCTTTGTAAGGAAGGAAACCATACGATTTGTTTAGCTCACAATCAATCATAATCATTTTAAACATGGAGTCTGTACTGAGTTATTGAGACTTTAAAAATATCTGAAAACATGAACTTATTGTCTGTGTTCTTGAAATGACCATTTTTAATCAGAAATATCATGTGTTATTTTAAATTTTCAGAGGAACTTGAAGAGGATAGGAGAATCTTTGTTTTAAATCCTGTAATACAACATTACACTCTATAACAAGACTGCTTATTCCAAAATATTTCTGTGAGTTATGTTATAGTTATATATTCATAATGTACTTTATTATACAACTTTTTTTACTGTAAGTCAAACTGAAATAAATTGACATACTTTGAGGTACTGGAAGCCCTCGACAGTGTCAGTGTCACTGGCCGGGCACCAAGCTGTCCAGGCGGCAGAGTGGCGCCACTGCATAAGTAGCAACTTACGGCCCAGGCTGACAACCTGACAAACAGAAATACAGAATTTAATCTCAGATTTAAGTCCAGTCTGCATCAATATATGTACTGGTTTTTCGGTTTTTTGCCACATTGCAAGCTTATTAAAATATCCCACATAGTATTCAATAAGTAACTTTGAAACTCATTGATAGTGAATTTATGTTTTTAAGATCTTATTGTGAATGTTAGTTATTATTCTCTCACGAATAAGAGATCGAAAATGTCCCAACAGAGGATGAGAGTATCCTTCTTTTCTGTGACGTTCAAAGTAACAACAAACATGCAAACTACTCAACAACAAGCTTTGGAAAAATAGATCAATGAAGAGTTACAGCCAATGAAATGGTTAGTGAAGTGACTTTGGAAGCATCCCTTAGGTGCAGATGCATGAAAAATTTGTGTATTTACTTCCATGTCGGAAATAGCTTAGATTATGGATATGTCTAAAGGGAATGTTTTCAATTCATCTGTTCTTATAACAGCTGTTCTTATAAAAAAACTATGACGTTACTAACCATATGGCGCTACCAACCAAATGACAACACTGTTTCAAATTTTGGTCGGGCAAATCGCAAACACCTCTCCGGGGGTAAGACATATCCATGTCAAAATACAGCAAATTACCTTGGAAACTCTCATAGGCCTGTGCACTTCTAAAATTTTGTACAAGGTACCAAACAAATCAATTGTATCGACACAATTTTTAATTGTTATGTTTGGTCACTAGCAATGCTGTAGTTACCATTCGCAGGTGTGAGCCGCCAGGCCGGCTGATTGCGTAGAGGCCGCAGCCCCGCGTTTTGTCCAGTCTGTGCTCCTTAAGGTCAGCTCGACCTCTTGTTCCCACCTCCACCTCTCCCTCAAAGTCCGACAGTCGGAACACATGCATCTTGCTGTCTCTCCCTGGACGTACCAATCACTCATAAGCTTACACTAGTATCAGTTTTTCAGGATCAAGGTTAACTGTGTTCACTTTCATGTGGACCATGTTGTCCTTAATGAAAAACAGAAAGTGCAGTTCAAATACACTCCTTATAAGCACATGCCAACCACAGTTCTGCTATGTTTTTGAAAAGTCTAATATGAAATAAGCAAGGATTACTGCATCATTTTTTCACCACAATTATTATTGAAAGTACTGAGTTTGTCGATAACTGATCATGATATTTTGTTTTATGTTACTAATTGCCAGTCATTACTAAACACTCATGGTAACGTATTATGTCTGACTGGCTTCTTGAACTAATGAACAAGTCCATAAATGTATCAATACTGTCAAAATTTTGTATTATGTCTGACTGGCTTCTTGAACTAATGAACAAGTCCATAAATGTATCAATACTGTCAAAATTTTGTATTATGTCTGACTGGCTTCTTGAACTAATGAACAAGTCCATAAATGTATCAATACTGTCAAAATTTTTACCGTTGTCCATATAAAAAAAAAATGTATATCAAGCGATTGTACTTGGCCTACTCTGTATAAGGGCTTTTAAATTCATTTTAAACCTTAAACAATGTATTTAATTTTAAATAAATATTTATTTATGATAAAAAAACTTCGAAATGGGTTCAAAAAATTATATATTTTAAAATTTATTGCCAACATAAAGAAGGTGACCTAAAGTAGAGAATAACCTATATAAGAGCTATTATTATTTACCTAAGCATAGTCATAGTAACTTTTTTTAATATTATGAGAGAAAGCCAATGATATTTTGTAATCAAATAAAAGTAGTAAAAAATTTATAAAAAATAATAAATAACATTCTTTTACGTATAACAGGTAACTGTAATATCAGACTACAGTATTACAGTTCCTCTTCAGATTCACATCCACAAGTGTCTCACCTTTATCCGCTCTGAAGAGAAGGATGCCGTGAGCCTCAACCACACTGAGCTGCTTCACTGATATGCTTTTGTCAAAGATTTGTTTGTGGGAGACTCCATCTGTAAGTAAAAAAATACTGTGAAAATATCTTAGAGATATATGATTGTTTTAAGTCAAATTAATCACCGATTATAACGTACAGTATAGTTTTACAGAAGATTATAGATGTAAAAACAATGTCTTCAATATTTTATGAATGCACTAAATTAAACATTGTACATAAAATTGACTTTCAAAATTTTAACGAATAATAGATATTAATCTAATCTATTGAATCTAATTTTTGATTTAGGTCCCATCATCCTTCATTATGCCTTCCTCAATACTCTTCTTTCAAATATCACTAATCGATTCAAATCTATTGTCAACTAATCATGAGAGAACCCTGAGATATTACATGATTAAGAAAATTATAGGCGCTTTTTCTGTAACTGTTTTCATTTTTAGGATGCTCAGCTGTTTAACAAGTACACAATAAAAATAAATCATTAATATTATTGCCTTCACAATGTATAGTACTGACTGATCCGGTATTTAATGGGTTATAGTCAAGATAAGTTATTGCTAATGAGCAATACAGGAATAATAAATAAATATGTGAGTTTCAATATACACTTAACTATCCAAGGTAGCAAGATTATTTTACGCCCCGCTACTTTACACACAAATATTACTGTAAAAGAGCCAAATTATATAATCAAAAAATGTTTATTATGTTAACATATTGAAGGAAATCCCAAAGGAATACACAAATATAATAATTTATCCTCGTAATAATCTCCCATACCCAATTTTTAGATGAACAAATCATTAATACTAATGGTTTTTAAACCTCCAAGTAGTGGACCGATTTTTGCACGAGTTGTGTGTTGTGGGGAGTGGCAAGCTCACTTGGAGTATTTTGCATACTCATACTATTTAAAAAAAACATACAAAATCCAATTTTAATGCAAACATATATATAGTCGAATCCATTTTTTTCAAAATAAACAGTGAAATTTGATGTTGTTAAAACAATTGCAGAAGGGTAAATGTTTTATTAAAAATGAAAAAACTCAAAAATTTAAAAATTGTCACCACTTTGACTAATGTCTAAAATTCCTAAACAGCTATTGGAACATATTACATCCATAAAAGTTATACTGAATTAAAGCTGATTTTATGCTTGTTGTATTGGTACCATCCGATGTCGTTAAAATGAAATTTAACTCAGCTGTGATTTATTGAAGTTGCTTGATTTCGTGGATTTCACGACCCACAACAACCTACAATCAACATTTCATGTCAGTCTACCACTCGAAGGGTTAACGAAGAAGTCATGTATGAACCTTCTACGAGGTAGACGCCCAGGTCAGTGGCCACGATGAGCTTGGTATCGCCCCATGAGTCACCGCAGTTGACCTCATGACTAAAGTCTGGGTAGAAGCACTGTGGCTCCCAGGGTGCCCGCTTGAACAGCCCAGTGGTGGCGAGGCTCGTGGGCGCGTCGCCCTTCACAATGGTGTCCAGCTTCAGTGCTTGACCGATCCTGACAAACTCGACCTGACGAGCCTCTTCCCGTCGGCGCGAACCTCTTGGAGGGTCAGACAGGACGTCGCTGAATGTGCGACGATTCAGCATTGGCTGTTAAGAGGATGGAGAAAGTTTTGGTTAAAATCTAATTTTAAACTAACTTAGCTGAATGAAATAATATGAGCATTATCTAAGATGGACCAAGGTCTCAAGATAAGTCACCCACTATGTGCTTTTCGTGCATCCCAAATTTGAAAACAATAGTTGGTTCTGGGTATATGTTGTATTGGTTGTGGACTTGTTATACCTGAATTACATAAAGATGAGATTATCTTAATTGACTTGAGTTATTATCTTAATTTAACTGCATGCCATTTTTTGGAGAAACCTTTAATTTTGTAGGTTTTAGATAGTGTAACTACATTACAAACATTTGTAGATGAAAATTTTCACAGGATTACTCAGAATAAATAAATAATTTTTCAACTTTAAAAACTGATTAGGCTAATTGTGTTATTATTTTGTATCTAATACCATGTGCGTGCTGCTCTTCCCAGTGTCGCCCATGTGTTCCGAACTCAAGTCCTTGATGAGCATGTCCAGGGTGCGCTCTCGCTTTTGTGCAAAGGTCGGAGTGTTGAAGGCTGCTTTCTCGCCATTTATCACTGAAACAGGTAAAATATTAATGAAGTACATTCTGAATTGTTGATTCCATTTTTGTCTAATAGATGGATATTGGTGAATAATCACCACCAAGGATGTAATGATAATGCCTTTGAAGTTGAGTATTTTTTGTTAACCTTAATAGGCCGAGGGCTTATGCGGGTAAATTAAAGTCAGCAAGGCACTCTAGCAGTCACTTAGTCACATGAGTGGGCCAGAGGTGACTGTTCATGATCTGACAGGAGTCACCGGCTGCTGGTTTCGATCCAGCAACCTTTGACTTAGGGCCTACTGGGCCAGAGTGTTACTTATGAGTCACCTTGCCGGTTAATTACAATCATAAAAGGGACAATTTTCTGTTTTACGTGTTTACTCAAATACTGAACATACCTTAAAATTGTATTAATAGCTTTTAAATCCGGGATCCAGAAATAAGGCCTAAAATCTCATTGAAAGTAGGATTATTGGCCTTAAATATTATGAATATATTATTTTTCAAAATGATTAGTTTTTATTGCATATTATTGGATATTTTGGTATACAAAGACACTGACAGTGATTTGGAATTCAGTCTGAATCAATTATTAATCCCAATAAAACAAATGTAAAATGCGTAATCAATCCTAAATAATCATGAAATTTGTGCTACTCAAAGTATTATTATTAAATTTCTGAAATGGTGACCTATCCAAGTAGGTATTTTAAGCCAAGTGAATGGGAAATGAGTGTAAGATGATTGTGGCGCGATCTTGTAGTCTTATTATTGATAAAGGCTGACTTGTTACTTAGACAGGACTGTTAATTCATAGCCCAACAGCCAGAATGGTAACTAAGGGACCTACAGTTTAACGTGAGATCCTCAATTTTGCCTCTGAATTATGAACAATTATTGGGATGATCTTTGAGGATAAATTTAGTATTCAATAGTGCAGACGTTAATCCACACCATGGACTATCGCATCCATCGACCATCGTTCACTCTTAACCATCCATAATTCGCGAGCTCAAAGTAGCTGTATTACAGAACACGCCTCTGTCTCAGTAAACTAAAGTACTGCTTGACTTTTCTTCCCAAAATAACAATGGTTTAGTACGAAAATGTATGTTTACATTTTACGATGAGGAACTCTCTGAACTCCTCCGAAACTCTGAAGACTGGAGGGCAGGGGAGGGAGGGTCCGAACAGCGGAACAGACTCTTCTGAGAACACGTTGAGTTTATAGCTGTGGTCGTCTGAGGAGTAGCTCACAACAGCAAACACATCTGAATTTTGGTTGAGGTGAATATCCCAAATGACAGGATGAAATACATGTTGTGCTTTAGTAACAAAATACCATTATTAAATTAGCAATTGTTTTCAATGATGCATGTGATGAGCAACTTTATGAGTTATGTTATCAATTTAATGCCAGTTGTTTCTAATTTTCGGTATTTTTAGCTTTTAATATAATTTAAATAATTTTAATCAAAGAAATTTTTACTTGGACTAAATGAAATTAGTTTTTTAAGGAGGGTGCTAGTCTCTTTTACTTATACATACTTTGCTCGCTCTATAAGTGTACTGACCTGAGCATGGAACATATCAAGCAAAGATATAGCCGGGCCAGCACAGCACTAGGTAGAGAACACTTATAAAATCTGATGAACAACTCCAGGATCCAAACCATCAGAATGATCGCTGGCTTAGTTTGGGAGTCAGTCACTCTACCAACTACACCACTGTCTCACTGACTGTTTATATTACGAGGAATAATTAATTATAACAGTTTTTGGATTTTTTACACGTTCAATGCAAATCAGCTGTTAACGTGTCTCTACGCTGTAAATGTGTTTTGTAATTTTTACTGGGCAAGTTATCTATGAAGGGGACTTAAAAAAAAAACTGCTACCATGATAAGCGCCTTCTAAAATTGAACAATGTTTTTTCAGTTTGAGTTTTTGTACTGCCCCTATACATTACAAAAATATATGTAATTAATTTGAGTTCAGTAAAAAATTTTTATTGGTAAAGTATAGTAATACAATTTTCTTAAAATATTAAATTAGAAGAAATAATGCAGTAATACTTAAATCGTTACTTATAAATGTTAGAAAAATGTTGGAAACTGATAATAGGTACAAAATTATGGTATAAATTACCTTTCTGTCAATGGATCCGAAACGACCGTAGTCGAAAAACTACACCAGGATCCAGGACAGAAAGGTATTTTAAACCATAATTTAGTTCTTCAAATATCCAGAGGCTATCCACAATGATAATAGGTACAAATAATCAATGTTAAAATAAACTTGAGTGACGTGAAAGCATTTAAGGATACGTGTAAACTGAGATTTGATAAATGATGGGTTGAAATGGATCATCTCCGAAGGGCCTCCGTCCACAAACACGACATTGACTATGTCATTGCCTATGTGTCTCTTCCGCTCTACCTGCAACACATCAGACGGGGCTGACTTAGGTTATTATCGTTAATAATATTAACACACTTGCTGTGGCTATAATCAAGTATAAATTTACCCACCACCCTGAAAATATTTTTTTGCTTAAAAACATTCCTTTTTGTGTCCCACTTTATGCCGTGAAATGTGGCTCCAAAAGTTTATTTATCATCAGCCACCATTTTGAAAGTAGCACCTGGTGCCCTCCCCCATGGCGCTCCGTGCCATAAATAAACTTTTGTACTCACAAATAAAGTTTTAATGTTTTTCAGTTGCCCAGGACCTCCAGTGTTGATATGCCAAACAGGAGGATTGATTTCAGTGTAAATTTTAACCTCTGAATCAGTCAGAAATTGTTCCTTGTCAGTTGTATTTTAGCGGTAGTCCACTGAAGAAAGGGTCACATCCGAGTCATAGTCACTTTCACTTGACCGCATGGGTCTTTCCCATGAAGTAGAGACTATTGTTATAATACAGAAAACAGTTATACTAATACATTAAGTCACTAAAACACACTATATACACTTAAAAGTAACAAACCAAATGGGTAAACGTAGCAAGAAACGGTTTGCGACAAAAAGTGTTTGAAACGTGGACAAAAACCAAATGGTAAGACATAGCAAGAAACGGTTTGCGACAATAAAGTTTGAAACGTGGACAAAAAATTTCCGGCCGTCACTGTTTGCTGCCTTGCACCAATGAATAGAGTGAACACGCTCAGCGTGGCAGCAAGGAACTTTACCACACACTGGTGAATGGTCCACAGAACACGTGTCATTACATTTATATATAACATTTTTTAAGAGATTTTACAAACACTAATACTAATCTGGTTAACTGGATATATTAGGTCACAATATTATTATTGTCCAAAACTGATTGAAACTGAAATTGATTCTGTTTTATCTTACATGTGTACTATGTGTTTAAACATTGCAAAATAATTATCCTGCAAAATATTTATAAAAAGATTATTATTATTATTTGTTCACTTTTCTTCCTTTTAATACATTTTTTCCATACAATAAATGATGATCTAATAATCTTAAACAGAAATACAACCAAAAGTCATTCCCATATGTAAATATTTATGTATGTGTACTCATCATTTATCAGTCGTTAAATCAAATATTAATTGCTGTTCATTGTGTACTATTACCTGCTGCCGGTTATCTTTTGAGTAGGGAAGAAGCGTTGAGACGTGAAACATGATTTCGTGGCCTTCATATATTGTATAAACTGAATATTTCCCAGTCATATCTCCTAAAGAAACAATGTCATGTTATTCATATGTTGCAAGCATTACATCTAAAAATTGAAAAGATTACTGATATTTTACTGATTGAATTTTAATTTTTCTTATACTTTGCCTGTTCCTGTTCACAAAGTATACGAGGGTAAAATGTTACGCAAAGAGTGGGATGTAGTGACACATTAATTTATTGGTAACAATTCCAAGTCCAAATTTGATCATGCATTTGTTCGTTGCCGTGACATGACAGTCGTTCGCTCCGCAGTACTGCAAACCAGTTTGACTGACCACTACGCCACTGCCCTCACAATCCAGGGAACGCACGCGCGCACACACACGCACACCACCACTACACACACGTACATTGACCAAGCCACCTTCACTGACACCCTTGCGAACACAGACTGGGGACCCGTCCTTCAGTGCAATGACTTAGATTTGTGTTCAGAGAACTTTTATAAAATAGTTAATAATGTTATGAAGACTGCTACTAAACCCATCAGATTTAAATCGTCTAGATATAAAAGAATTAAACCTTGGATTACTGATGGTTTAGTAAAATCAATAAGAATCAGAGATAAATTGAGTCAATCTATTAAAAGAGAACCTTTTAATACCAACCTGAAAAACTACTATCAAGAATATAGGCAGAATCTAAGCAGGTTATTAAAGAGTGTTAAACGGAACTATTATAGGGAACAAATACAAATTAATAATCGGAACCCTAAATTATTTTGGGGAATAATTAATGATTTATCTGGAAGAACGGCAAATAAAAATTCATTTCCTCTTGAAAAATTCATTACTGTTATGCCTGCAGATCAGTCAAACATTAAAGAACAAATTGCCAATGATTTTAACAATTATTTTTCCACCGTTGGAGAAAATTTGGCCGATTCAATTATTAATGCAGGCGGGTACCCAGTCGTCAACGACGCCAACTATAGACTCGACACCACCCTGACTCTGAGACCGATCACTG
Source organism: Nephotettix cincticeps (assembly GCA_023375725.1). Lineage (NCBI taxonomy): Eukaryota > Metazoa > Arthropoda > Insecta > Hemiptera > Cicadellidae > Nephotettix > Nephotettix cincticeps. The sequence continues at coordinate 927,952 of CM041788.1, read as the reverse complement.
AACAAGACGTTCTACGACACATCACGGGACTGCGAGGTGGCTCGGCTCCGGGTTTGGATGGGGTCTCGGCCGACATTCTCAAACGTAATTCAAATTTTTTCTTGAAACCTCTATCCCATTTAATAAATTTGAGTGTTACATATGGTGTCTTCCCTTGTCATTTTAAAACAGCTAAAGTTTTTCCATTATATAAATCTAATAATATCGATGATAAAACTAATTTTCGCCCTATTTCATTGCTTAGTGTTTTTTCTAAATTATTAGAGAGAGTTGTGAAGGAGCAATTAGTGGGATACCTTCAGAACAGCGCAGTGCTATCAGAGGCTCAATATGGCTTTCGCAAGGATAAAAATATATCGGATGCCCTTTTTGATGTTTGTAAGGATATTAACACGTCAATTACTACGAACAATCGAACAATGCTAATCTTTCTCGATCTAAAAAAAGCCTTTGATTCAATAGATAGGAATTTACTTTTACAAAAGTTGGAAATGATTGGAATTCGGGGTACGGCTCTCTCTTGGTTTCAGAGTTACTTGTCTAATCGCTCCCAGGTTGTTTCAGTATGTGGAGTCAATAGTGAAATCAAACCTATTAATTACGGGGTCATTCAGGGAAGCACTTTGGGGCCAATTTTATTCTTAATTTATATAAATAACATTTCAAATTTAAACCTAAATGGTAAAATTTATCTTTTCGCAGATGACACCTTAATATTAGTCAAAGGAAAGACATGGCAGGATGTAAAGTCTAAGGCAATTAGAGATCTTTTTTTTGTGAAAAAATGGCTGGACCAAAATATTCTTTCCTTAAATGTTAGTAAAACAAAATTTCTTCCAATTTCACTTCACTCCAATACTGATTACGGTATGGGGAATCTCCAGATACATTGCTGTGATAACTTTCATAATGATAACTGCAATAGCTGTGATTACGTTGAACAGGTCAATAGCTACAAATACCTAGGTGTTTACTTTGACTCACGTTTGTCGTGGAAAGATCATATTTCATTCCTTAAACAAAGAATGAGGAAATATATATATGCATTTAGACAGTTGTCACAGATTTTAGATGAGAGGGAGGTTAAACTAGCTTATTTTGCTTATGTTCAATCTTTGCTTTCTTTTGGTATCTTAAGTTGGGGAGCGTGCTTTCCCTCAAACATTGAGCCCCTTAATATAGTACAGAAAGCAATTCTGAAAGTAGGGTTCCATAAAGGCCGAAGGTACTCCACTGAAGCCCTGTATCGTGAGACTGGAATGCTGACAATAAGACATCTTTATCTAAAATTTTTGTTAATCCACATGTTTAAAAATTTCAATTCAATAGTCGTACCAATTAATCACCAACATTTGACTAGATATTCACAAAATATTGGAATTTCTGTCCTCCAACTTTTTCGCTCTATATCATTAACTAACTCCTTCTGTGTATCACATTATGTTTTTCGAAATTTAAGCCAACACATTGGATTTAGAAATTTATTTAACTCACCTTCACTTGCAGTTTTTAAAAAACACGTCAAAGCGCTTTTGCAAACTATTGGAATGGAGGAGGTCGAGGCTCTTATCAGACCCAACTACAACAGGCACAACCCTTGACCTCACTTTCTCCACCCCAGCACGTTGGATTTATTCACCAAGTTAAGTGATTTGTTATATTTCAAATGATTGTTGCCATCGAAGAAGGGATATGGTATTGAAATATACTACACACTCACTTACAAATTACAAACTACAAACTAGTGTATGAACACATAATAAATAATTAGTCAATCCATTAAAACAAAAAAAAAACATAAGTTACAACTAAAACCAATCCCTAAGTCGAATTATTACCTCAGTTAATTGTTTAGTCATCTTTTTACCAAATTTGCCATTTAAATTGATAACAACTGCGGTCTACGCACAGGCATCTGCCCATGTAGACCATTCCTTGTTAAATTGTGGCAAAATTTAATATTTCCTTTTGTAACTGTTACTATTATTATTATCAATGTCACTCTGTATTCATGTATGTTGAATTGGGAATAAACTATTATTTCATTTCATTATTTCATTTCAATAGAAAATGTCAAGTATTTCTTCCCAGTTGGATAGTCAACTTTTATTACTTAATTAATACCTTAGTGTAATTCCAATATTTTTATTCATTTAAGACGCCCCAGTGAATATGAGTGAAGTGTGAGACTCAGAGATGCGTGGATGTTTTTGATAATCTGTGACTATTTTACTTACCTACCCAGATCATTGACCAGCCCAGATCATTAACCAATAGTTAAATTATTAAAGATGGCTAATCAATTAACCTTTCTAATAAAAACCACACTACTACTTCAAAAAATCACCCCCTTCCATCAGATACGAGATATTAAAAAAAGTATTGGCAATGACACGAGTTCGAAAACAACGGTAGCATTACCTTTAACATCCAGACCTCCTCTGTATTTATCCCAGCCTTTTAAACGTACTCTATCACCTAGTAAGGAAATAAATCTGCCAAACTCATCACTACCAGTCTCTGAAACAAATACAGGAGGTATACTATCAGAATGAAGCATAATTCATTCAGTTGTTTAGTATTTTGTATTTTTAAACAATATAATTATAGGATATAGTTTCAACTGGCTGCAAGGTAATCCAGTAGGTCATTTTAACAAGAAAAGGGATGAAATTTGATTTTTAGTAACTGATTTTTAATGTTTGGTTAACAAGCTGTTAACAAGTTAACAAGGCTGGATCTAGTTTCATATTACTTAAATTTTGGATGGTTGGTATATTTAATCTGATCCCCTGAGGTTTAACTCCCATAATTCTTCTACTGTTTTACCAATGATTAACAAAATAGCAATAACTATATTTATGGTTCTAAGCTCACCAAATAATAATGACAGTTCAATAATAATTCTGTAATTACAGTCTGCACTGGTAATAATATACAGATTTTATTTTAAACTGAAAATAATACTTAGAATGGGTCTCCTGAAATATTAGTTGTAAATTTCTGACTCCTTCCATCTAAATAAATTCATATATGGTTGATGCAAGTGGAAGTTGTGTTGGTGAGCTGATCCCTAGTACTGTCAGGCGTCACCGACCATTCTAGATCTAAGATCTACGTATGTTACAAAAAAATACATTTTAAAATAAAATAAAGTTTAAAAATACACTATGAATTTATCTGGTGTACAACGATTACATACCATTACTAAACATTTCGTCATCGCTGACTTGAGCAGGTTTAGTGTAAAGGATGCCAAATTTGAAATTGACAGATCCTTCTTGTTCCTCTAGTAGAAGTAAATCCTTGAAAGAAACAACATTAAATTTATCATACTATCTTTAGAAGTAAACTTAGTGAGTTTTTATCCTTTTATTTTCAACAGTTGGCTTGTGATAATCTGACTCTTGGTTGTTAGATACTCTTGGTATTTGAGTCAGGAATCTCTAGGAGAACCCAGAGAAGAGAAAAGTACATAATAAAGGTGTCAAAGGGTAAAATTCCTTAACTTAAAGGTTAATTTTTGTTTAATATTTGCTAATCTGATTTTTTTGTTAATCCAAAAAACTGCCTCTTTGATTATTATACTGTTGTCAAATTAATCGAGCCTACAAAACTATATAAAATAAAAAATTAAGTATACAATTAATATTAATTAACAATAAAACAATTTACTCTTTGATATTCTTTAAATTTAATTTTTTTTATAAAACATTCATGAATGATCCTGCACTAAATCTTTTGAAGCCAAATGTAAAGAGAAACATCTCTATGTAATATAATACAAAACTGATAGAAAAATTATTGTTTTATGTAACATTTACCTTCTGGATATCGGGGGAGAAAATTTCCTTTGGTCCCTTTTCGAGCTTCTCCATATTAGGAAAATTACTGAAAAATATAATAGAAATAAATAAATACGGTGTATATATATATATATATATATATACATAAAATAATAATCTTTGATTACACTAAAAAATTTCTATTACCTTATTATTTACTTTAACTGTGGACGAGCCACAAGAGACCCTTGTCCATTTAACAGTGGCAGGTGTGATGATTTAACGCTATAGTGCAGAACTTTTACTAACCATTTATACAACTCTCGTTTCGGCTGGCAGCCGACATCACTAATTTCCGATCTTGTGAGGGCTGGGAGCCGACTTTGTTTTATTCACAAACTTTACGTAAATTTCTGTGAACTTCCATTTGGTCAATTAATTACACTGTTCATGTCAAAAGGCCCAAAATCCATGATAGTTGAAAATATAAAGACATTTCATGTAAATACAGTACTGTACATATATTTTTCTGTATGTTAGTGTTTGAGCAATAGGGTAACACTGCACTAGTGTCTTACTATTGGTAGGTTTAAAAATAATCAAGTCATGAGTTTGTCTATGCAAATCACTATAATACTCTTTGTAAGAACAAGGTACCGTTATGTTTTGCTATAATATTTATAATTTGAATTTCATACTATTATCCCATAAACTGCTATCATTAGACATGTAGGATATACGTTGTCATGCAGGTCAGAAATGTATTTTATCAACTTGCTTCGCTGTAATAACGTTATGCATTACAAGGTACATGCTAAATTTAATGTCTATATTTTTACGTTTCTGTGTAAAATAAAATAATCCAAAAGAAACTTAGAAATAAAAATCAACAAAGCTTCATATTTAACAATAAATACTCGCTCATTATTTAACATAATATATTAGTTAATATTACACATTAACTATATCATGTTAATATAGATTCTCAACAGACTTAATTATATTTATCTAGGAAGATACTAAGTTAAGATAACCTTTGTGCACTTGTGAATGATGAGTTAATCCCTTATATGCTATTGGCTGTTGGGATATTAATTAACAGTCCTGTCTTAAGAAACACGTCAACCTTAGTCAGTTACATGACTACAAGATCGCACCAAAATCGTCCTAAGACTGGAGTTTAGACCCTTCCCCAAATCGAAAATTCCAAGAGGTGCAGGAAAAACTCAAAACACATAAAAATATTAATTTTAAAACTATAAAAATAATGAATTTCCCAAGACACCAACAAAAAATATTTATCTGTTTTAGTTTATATTGAGAATGTTAGAAAACAATCAAACGGTTTATACATTAGTGGTTTCATGTTTCTCTATACAGTTGACCATAATGCCTGAAGTTATGAAGGAGGCCAGATTATCTAAAGGGAGCCTTTTATGTTAGCTGCCAGTATGAAATGCAGCCAGCTTGTTCAGGAGCCTATGAATACACAAAGGTCCTCTTCCTCTCCACTCCATTCAGTGTGTAACTTCCTTGAATTATTTCCTCTTTTAAGCATGCTCTATGCTTGTACTCATATGTAGAATTACTTAAGATCTTGTGGTTTATCAATATCCTTTAAATCTGCTCACAACTTATAAAATTTTAAAAGTACATATTTTCTAGTTGTTAAATACAAAATAATATCAAATACTGTAAATACTTTTTGGTTTTGCTGATAGTGATAATTGTATCACATTCTACTGCTAATATAGGAGTACTCTCCAATTTAAATAATCGTTTAGCATATTTTTTACAAAGAATTGAATTACAAATGAAAATGTTATAAAGATACAATAAATTGAAATGTTCTATTGCAAAACTATTGCCAGCAACAAGCGACATGTTGTTGGCAAAGAGTGCAAACAGTAGGAACAAACGGTAAATATAAGAAAAGTGTAATCATTGGATTGAGAAGTATTGGATAGGATTAAGTCAAAACTCATGTCTTCCAACACTGCATAATATATTTACACTTATATTGTAGTTATATACAAATGGTGTTAAATTGGCGATCGATTTCGTCCAGTCACTCCAGTCATCATGAGGCCCAAACAGAGACTGATTGAAACAAAATGGCGTCCCTGCTTAAATACTATTGGCTGCCAGAAGCTCCTGTTGGTGGTGTCCGTCTGTGTAGGTTTTCTGTCAATTTAATACCTTTTGTACATATTTACCATTTGTATATAATTACAATATCAGTATTAATATATTAAGTAGTGTTGGAAGTCGTGAATTTTTACTTAATCCTATAGTAAAACCAACACGTATAATGCTAATCAAGAAGTTATTTGAGATAAATTTTAAATTGTACACTGTAGGGAAGGTTTATGGTCTGGAGAGGTAAAGCATGAATATTAAAAAGGCCTTGAGGAACAGAGTTGTGAGTCAGGGTGTAATCAGCCACCATTGGTTCTCCCTCTCATTAGCTACGTTGGGTTGCCTGTGCCTCGGGTGAAGAAGTTAGTCTTAGTTCTGTATCAAGTTCAAACATTCTTGCCAGATTTTTTATATGGGAAAAACTTAAAAATTAATATACGATCCTTTTTGATTAGTCTATTTTTAAAACATAAGTAAAATTTATATGATTTAAAACAAAACAAATTCAGAATACCGTATTTTAAAAGCACCTTAGTTACAATATATGATTTGTACTAATTAATTAGTTTAGCTTAGTGTATAATATTTTTTATATATCACAAATTTTATTTAAAATTAACTAAGAAATTAATTTAAAATGAATACTTAAAAATCTATTTATATTTTATATTGCAGGGGATAAAAAACCTGAAGCTGTAATCTACAATTATTATAAGTTTTAAATAACGAAGAATATTAGATTTAAAATTGTTTGAAAAGTCAACAAAAGAGCTCTACCCGAAGTTTAGAATAACTGGAGGCAGAACGGTTCGCGAAAGTGGGTCACCGAAGCAACCTGCGGCGGTAGTGAGTGATGAGAAATTTATATCCTTCTGAACAAACCACATGAATTACTATCGCCAGCTTTTATGTAAAGTTATTGTTAGAAATGTTTAACCTTAGCTTAAGTTTTGTTATAAAGTAGTTTGTTCAGTTATCTCATTAACAGTTTTTCTGCAGCACCTTGTATCCAAACCAATTCAAATGCATTCATTGCTATTTTTGGACTTGTGAAAAGTTATTTTTAATCCTAAAAACGTTTAAACATTTATTATTTCAGTTTATTTATTAACTACCTACACAGGGCCTTTATAAAAGTCATACAATTTCCAATACTTAACATCACAATTGCTATTAATAAACCGAGGGATTGGAAAGAGTATGGGAAAATAACTTTTAATTCTTTGTTTTTCTTAATACAATCCCTTGTGATGAATTAAATTATACTGAAATTATACTTGTTCTGTATTCAAATTTTTAGGTTAGTTGCTCTTATTTGCATGTTTAATTGTACATGTAAAATAGCTGTTCTGTTTTGTTTGTGCCTAGTTTTTAACTATTCAGTATGAGTTATACTCACATCATCTCATTGCCACTTCCATGATTTGGAACTAGTCTTTGTACTCTGCAACCTCTCTGCATCCATCCCATATTTATTACTCGATACAATCCCCAATGCAGCTACATGCATGCTGGCTATTTTGATAAAGTGACTCTCCACAAATATTACTGTTCCTGATTGAACCTCCTGAGCATATTTTTTATTCTGTTTCAGATGAGATACGAGAGATTTCAGAGCAATGTGTTTGGACTAGTTTATCACTGTGTACATCTTACACCACATTATATTTAGATCCCTCTTGTTTCAGATAAGAACAATTATATTATTTTACTCTCAACAGACAGTAATGTTTTGTTGTTTGTTTGTTTTATGTGTAACATACACAATATCTATATTTCTTAAAAAATTTAGAACTGTTTTACAGTATGTGAAATATATTATATTTTTTTAAAAAATTTTAGACCATTGTTATCATAACAATAAAAATATTGTATATAGAAAAATACATATAAATAAAAAGTTTTTTAGTGAAATCTATACCTTATAATATTGATTTTTAACAAAAAATAAACTTTTAAGACCTAGAAACATTATCAAAGGTAAAAATAAAATTTGTATGTATATTTTCCAGCTGCCAAAAAATTATATTTAATACAAGGTAAAGTATGTTTTTTATACAAATAATACTTTTGTACCTACTATCCTCAACCTCTGCATTTTACTAATATTAAATGTTTTTTTAAACATGAAATATTAATAGAAAACAAAATACATAATTTATATTCTAATAAAATTTATTTTACATAAATATTTTTTAAAATGTAACATAGGAAAATTTATAAGTAAATAAAATATATTTTTATACTTAAATACATGAAATACTTATTACTTATGTATTTTGTGATATACGTCCAAATAATATTATCCTCTTTAACGTTATATACATATATAGTGTAGGTAGAAAAGTAATACAAAAAGTATTATTAATCACAAGATAATTTAGCAGTCAAGATATAAAACTTTAACATTCTTGTTATGAAAAACACATTTTTCTTAAGACACATGTTAAAAAAATAAAAAAAAAAAAATAAAAAAAAAAAAAAAAAAAAAAAAAAAAAAAAAAAAAAAAAAAAAAAAAAAAAAAATTATAAAAAAAAATAAAAAAAAAAAAAAAAAAAAAAAAAAAAAAAAAAAAAAAAAAAAAAAAAAAAAAAAAAAAAAAAAAAAGTCAAAATGAAGCAAAAAAAAAAAAACATATTGTGTTCCCAAAACTGTATTTAAGATGTATGTAATAGAAATTAAATGGATTCCCTATTCAATAACAGGTTTCTAATTAGGAATTTTGAGTACAATAGCCATTGAAATTGGAAAATATTTTCTCATTAAAAAATTTTACATCACAACATTTCTTGTTACGTAGATCCCCTTATTTTACAAGTTATTTATGTCAATATTCTCTTATCAACGACTCAAGTTGTTCTTCAAACTAGTGAAACAAATGTGAATAAAATTATTAAAAACCTTTAAGTTACATTTTGTAAACTAATAAAAGGATCTTATTTTGATTTATAAAACCACAAGTGTTTTAGTGTATCAAGTAATCGTCATGAAGTTCTCTTCAATGTAAATAATAGAATTTTATTTATTTATGCAATCTTTTAATAACCACATTTAAAAGTTTAAATCAGGAGTATATAAAACACTGATAGTTGAAAATACTTCCTACAGGATGTATCTTTTTATTTTACACTGACTCATCAACAAAGTTTTATGCTAATTCACAACTTCCCATAGTATTAGGACTATATTAAGTTTGACATAGGTAAAGCCAATGTTCAAGATAGTGTCTGTTAATACCTTCATTTAATACCTTCATTAACCAATAATGTAACTAATTTAAGTTAGTTCACTTTGTTAAAAGGGAATTGAATACTAAGACAGGAGTCTGCAGACTTATCTTACTTTCAGCAATCAGAAATTTTAATCTGTAATCTTTAATAGTTTTTTTATCACTCAGACATATAAAGGTAAGATTACTTTGCTCCGATGCAAAAGTAATGATTGTCTGGTTGACTATCCAGAGGTATGTCAACTGAGATTTATAGGTCTTTTTTCTTTTAGCGAATTTCCCATAGGGAAGAAGCCATTACTAGATTTAAGCCCAAGAGCATGTTTTTTTTTGTTTTGAGGAGCCTAGAGACCAAAAAATAGTAAAAATTGTATACATATAAAAATTTTAACAACTATTGTTTTTAGACAATAGAGTTTTAGACAAAACTCTAATTTTATTTTTATAGATTTAACTCTCTCATTTATATTTTTGTTTTGACCAGTTTCTTTTCTGTATAGAAATAACCCTTTGTTTGTAGGAATGTAAAGATCTTTAGGCACTTGAAAACGGGAGTAGTTTAACCAACTCTTGAAACGTTGTGTAGTTTTAAGCAAAAGACATGAATTTCCAAAACAATCATGTTTTAAATAAATCCAGCCTCTTGTCTTAGTGATGACTATTCCTTGTTACATTACGTCAGGGCAAACTGACAATGGAGTTGAATCGTCAATGAGACAGACGTGTCAGCACTTTCCATTCACAACTGCTCCCACCTCTATAGCGTTCTTAGGGTATTTATAATCTTTGCTAACCAGTCTTAAAATAGTTTTCTCATTCCTAAATTAGAACTGCTGATGGATTCAATATATTCTGATCAATATCACCACTAGGGGGCGATGAGGAAGCTGGACTGTTTATATATACAGTATCTCTCTCCTGCTCTATTGATGAAGTAGCTGATATTAACTTTACCTACCCCACATTTCAACCCCAACCTATCAAACCAGCAGGTTTCTGTTTTAGTTGAGACTTTACCTCATCGATACGCCATGCGATCTCTCAGCTATTTCTATGAAGAATTGTTTAGTATCTTCTATTTTTAGTATAATTTGCTTAATAAAATACATTTTAAATCTAAAGTACCTCCACTATACTATCAGTATGTTGTATGTAACTAATAGGTAACAACCTGAATATTAAGTTCTTTTAAATACATAATCTTCACACCTGCTCATGCACCTCTCTTATCCTTATTGTAGTTATTTATCCTTATATTAACAAAAAACTAATTCTACTTGGTTAGATAATTTTACTAGATTACCTCAATTATTGCAAATCAAGTGCATTTAAGAAAACAAACATGGAATTTGTTCTAAAAAAAATTATAAATTATTATACATAGTCTATTCCAAGTGATGCTATATTTTTATATATAGCTTTTTTATGGAGTAAAAATGTACGGATATGTAGTTGTATAGCTATGTGCTTAAATTACATTTTTCATCATATAAAAACTATATGAAAAAAACAGTAAAAAATTTCCTATTTTAAGGAATGAAGTCTGACTTTTTTTGAGACCTTAAACCGCTTTATAACTTTGAGGGTGTTTAAATAGGCAGTTAATTTTGCATTGATAACAACTGAAGTAGGTAACTTAAAGAAGCCTGTATTGTAAAACTTATATCAAATAAATATACCTTATAATTTAATCAATTTTGTTTGTTACAGTTTCATGCGGAATTAATTTTGTATTACATGCAATATCATATTGATTTTAAATAATATAATATATTAAATGACGATCTACTCCAACAAAAAAACAGCTTCTTATATATAAATGAGATAAAAAAACATAAAAATGAGGTTTGAGGTGTGTGATATTCGTTCAACGAATTTGAATCAAAATTGTACAAACATTCTTTTTCTTATTAAACATATTTGCATTTAACATAGACTGTTACAAATAGGTATTGTTAAGCCACAGTGTAAACATGTGATTTTATGAAACAACACTGCAAATACAAATTCTAGTTCCATCTGTGATGCAGGCCAGGGGGCAGGTCAAGGGTAGTTGTCCTCCAACAGTGGAGGGCCGCCTTGTAATTGTACATGTTCCAGGCATATGTCATTCAATTCATTGATGACTAATTGGTTCATGAGTATGGCACATACTAGCTAGAATTATTGTTTCACTATTCATTTATTATTTTCTTCCTGGGTTGAAAAATATCGTGAGATGTATATTTGAAAAAGACTTAAATTCAATATAAATCTTAATGAGGTGTATTTTTAAACGTGGAACCCAAAGCTGCTTTGCTAATAATCCAGTTTTAAATATAACAGTGTGTTCCAACTTTCTAAAAGTTTTTTAGATATCCATTGGGAGATGTTATTATTCACTTGTAGTTTTAGGTAATTTAGATTAGACCGAATGATAGTTAAAGTTGAGTCATTTGCAGGGGGAGTGAAGAGGTATAAACATCAATCAAATAGGTCATTATCCCTCGGTTACTCGAGTCATCACTCATGTCTCGCACAGTGGTTGGAGACTGGAGACTGCTGAGCGTCATCTACCATACAGAGTAAGTTGATGAAACAATGGTATACAAATTTGGGTGTATACTCGTAACATAATCTCTAAGAGTATCACTTTACTAGTAAACAGTTCCAGAATCAGAATCATTTATTAGCCAAAAACATTACCTAAATGTACAGGCTATTGTCATACAATATATTTCTTAAAATTAATTTCAGTCTTTTCTTATCACAGCTGTGCTAGAGTAATAACAATCAGTAATATTATACATGCTTATGGTAATATAAATGGTAACCATGTATCCTACACTAGTGATATCAAAGATTTATATAATAAACTATTAAAAAATAGCTTTAAATAATAACTTTAAAACATTTAAAACTAACGGACAGTAACAAATATAGACATCTAAAAGTATAACATTTAATGTAAATAATCTTTATAAAAAACACTACAACCTATTTGAACAAATATAACATTTAGAAACTAACATTTAGACATATAATATGAAAAATGAAAGGAAATTGACAGAAAAAACATTTGACTAGGCTATTAGTTATATTTTATATTCAAAAAATTCTTTAACACTGTAAAAGGGTGTAGTGACTAGAAAGGAAAAAAGCTTACTTTTAAAATGTTTATAAGGTAAGCATGTCAGGTTGAGAGGAAGATGATTCAACAGTTTTGAGCCTAATATTACATGGCTTTTTTGTGTTTTACTTAACCTGACACGAGGAATGTGTATTTTTCCCTGGGTTCTAGTCTTGTGCATATGAATATTATTATTTAAAATCACTTCTTTATCTTTGACATAGAGACATAGCATGTAAATATACTGATTTATCACAGTCATTATCTTAAGATCTACAAAAATGGGTTTGCAGTGTGCTCTAAAATCTGCACTTGTCATTATTCTCAAAGCTTTTTATTGCAACACCAGAACTTCATTAATTCTAGAACTGTTGCCCCAAAGGATCAAACCATAGATAATAATACTATGCAATAAAGCATAATAAACATTTACAATATATACTGTAGGAACATGAAATTTTAAAACTTTCAATAAATATAAAACTTTTGATATAAACTTTTGATAAAACTTTAAATATAAAACTCCAAACAGTATCATATAAGGCTTAAGTCATATAAAATTACTTGGCTGAGTAGCTTAGATATATTGAGCTAAACTTGTAATCCGACAGATGATCCATGTATAGGAAATTTAAAAAATTTTCCAATAAATATTGAATATTGCTTTATTTAAGTTTCCCAGAATCCCGCTTTGTGAGCGGTTTACTCTCAGTTTTAAAAATGGTTTGAATGCATATTTCCCTAAAAAAACATTTTTACGACCAGTAAATATCATGGGAAATACTTAACGAGGTATTCGAGGAAACATTAAACCACTTACTTGTATTTTCATGGAAAGTTGACTAAAATAGTGCTATTTGAACAATCTTTATTTCAAGCAAGAAATGTACTACACTATGGTACGCAGTAAATGCTATTAATTATCAACATTTCTTGATAGTTAATTACTGTTAAAATATATAAACATCTCAATTAAAATGACTAAAACATTTATAACCTGAAATAGTGATTCAATTTTATCTCATCAATACAAATGATTTTTTTCACATCTCCTCTCTAATATCCTAAGTTTATAAGTAAAGGTATAAGTGTTACGTCCTAACCTAAATCTTAATGAAATTAATCGCAAGTTGTTTCATTGAGTTCAAATATTCTTTATTTGCAATACATTGTTGGTGTAAGTGGGCCTAAGTTTTTGTGAATATTTTCCATCAATTTACATTTTTGAATCTAGAATCAAATCCTGGTGAGCTGAAACCTAAAAGATGACATGATTAGTAGACTACAGCTACTATACATAGTGTGCTCCCTCAGCTCTTGTGACGTCTATATGTGCTTTGTTCTTTGAGCCTTAGTGGTTATTCAACAGTCAGTCAAAACACTGACTTTTGTTGTTTGTTATCTTTTGTAGTTGTTTGACTGCTTTGGACATTTTTTATTTCGGCTTTTTATTTCATTAGGTAGTCCGGATTATGTACTAAACTTTTCATATTTTAGATTCCAGCTTGCCTGGGGACAGGATTTCATTCTAGATCTTTAAACTTTGTGAAAATATTTGTTTTAGTAGATCGTGATGGAAGAAGCAAAAAAATCTAAATAACACAAATTAAACTATTCATAAAACGATATGCAGCTCACTTTCCTCTGTTGGTTATAGAGTATCAATCAATGTGTAATGCTTATATTGTGTGAATATATAATCGGTTTACTGACCGTCTTCCTCCAGAGGATGGCTCGGTACTGCGGCACGCACTGGTTGTTGGCGTCGGTCAGCACCACGCTGAGGAAGAACGACACCTTGTCCGCGTCCACGCCCACGTAGTTCTGGTGCACTGCAACATGAGATAGAGTTATAGTACAATCGGACGATGAAAAGTTTGGTCCGCACTGTTTGATTATTACATTCATCGGCTAAGATCATCCTCATAATTTGAGCATTTCCTAATTCAGAGGTAAAATTGTGGTTTGGATCCCACGTTAAACTGTAAGTCCCTCAGATGCCAATGGCTATTGAGCTATGAATTAAGAGACTTATATAAAGAACATGTCAGCCGTAGGAACAAGTTTACAAGTTTGCGCTACAGACATCTTACACTCTCATTTATATTTGGCTTATAATACCTACCTCTGGGTACCTGGGTGAGCCCCCATTTCAGAAAGGTAAAAAAGATGATAAAATAGTGTGTTTCAATTGAATAAGTTTAAGGGTAGCTTAGGTCAAATTTATTTAGTGAAAAGGTTCTTTTATTTATAAAGAAAAAAACCCCAGACCTAAGACATATCCATGTCAAAATATTCTGAGATTATTTTTTCTCTTTTTATTTTGTAGAGTAGGGGAGCGATCAGTTAAATGTATTGTGCATGATAATAACTGTGGCTAAACTGTTTTTTTACTGGATAAATATTGACTTTGATGGTGTTTTAAACAGCTAACACAATAAGTGGCCACTAAACAGAGCAGCCATGTGATCATGTGGGCCTCTTGGGCGTGCTTGGGTGTGCAGGATTGACGGCGATAACGTGCGTAGATAAGCTTCACCTCGCCTGGAGAATGACATTCCAACATGAGACAGGCAAAACTCTTAACTTTCCAAGTTAAATACAATTAGGCCTAAACATAAATACCTTCCATTATTTTACTGATTGTTCAATGGTTAATTTTAGTACAAATATTTATGAATTGTAATACACAATGAAAAGTCGAAAATATCTCCCTTTGAAAGGATATTTCAGTGTTTATTTATCTATTACGTTAATAAATGAAAGGTTGTAGTCATCAATATTTACCTGACTCGCACAATAACGCTCAACAGTTATTAAAACATAAGTTTTCATTTAATACTTTATCGGGAGAATTCAGTAAACATTTGCTAAAACCAAATATGCTACTATTTTGTTTATCAAGGTCTCCGTTATGGTTGAGTATCAGTGTTTAAGTTTTTCCGAAAATTTCTCCCGTTTTACCAATAAATTATTTCTTAAGATTAATTTTAGCTCGTTGTCGTAAAGAACGGAAAACTATAAACATTTTAATATTTCGGGTGATTTAAAATATGCATAAACTAAAAAAAATTATAACCTTGCAGAATAATAGATTTATATTTTAAACCATTTTTGCACCATGTAAACGTATTCACCCTTTTCATCTCTGGTCTTTGAGCCATTCGATTGGTCAGGATTGAACAGACAAACATCGAATACTTACAGTGTTTTAAATTATTTTATTATATAAAATTATAAATTAATTGAAAATATAAATCTTTCTCTTTATGAGCTATAATGGACCGGGCAGTACGGTGTCTGGTGTCATAATTATATCCAGCGGTGACATGTTGATGAGTCTGATTTGGCGGACGTTGCCAGGGCCGTGATTGGCAGCCGATATCAAACCGCTCTAAATAGACCGACCACAACACACAACACAGGACGCGTAACTCTGCTAACTACAGTACACGCGTAACTACTGGGACAGTGTCTGGCTGTGTAGCTGTAGTTACAAGTAGGCATACAATGCGACATGAACGTGCGACACGACAGGACAGACTTGCAGTTGCCTAACATAAACCACAAACACACATCGTCACAGTTATATATACAGTGGAATGAAACTAATTAATTGTAGTAAACAATTTGTTATGAGTTAAACCTGTATAAAATAATGGGATGTGACAAATTCTAACAAATTCTGTTGCTATCTAGACTGTAGTCCTTTTTAATTTTAAACCTTTCTCAAATTAATCTACATTTATATTGTCTATAAGTGCCCTAAATTTACAATATATTTTTTTTACTGGAAATAATTCTTAAAAGAAAATTCATCATTTTATTGTGAAGGAATAAAATTTATCCTTGTCGGGATGGACTTAAAAGACAACCTCGTATCCTGGTAGATGTTTAATAAATAAAACACACAATCCTATTAGCATTCGCCGAACAATAGAAGTCCATTAATTTAATGTTGTGATGATGCTTGTAAACTTACATTTTCCCAGGAAGAACTTGAAGTACCAGCGAGTTTGGTACTCTGGGTTCTCCAGCACCGGTGTACTGGGGGATCCAAAAATCTGGAACAGGAAATATTTTATAAGTTGAGTTTCATAAATGATATACCATATCTGCATTGCTACTTTCAGGACCAATCTGAGAGTATTTTTATAGAAAAGGAGGGAAAATGAGGGGATGTCCAGTTAAAATAACGTTCAAGGTTTTCGAATTATTTTTTTATGTTGACTTAATAAACGAGAAAGCAGGAGTGAGTCGGCTGTAGCCTAAGAAGCTGTGGAAAGTTTAATTGATATTCTACACCCATTGGCAGAACACACATTGAATAAATTAGTTTACTTTATTTATGTCACATAAATATACTTAAGTTCAACAAGGACGACCGTATAGCCTAAACTAGTTACTACAAGCAATTAATAAGGCATTATTAATTAATTGTTAGCAATTATTTGAACCGTTTCTCTATTGTTACATAATAATCCAGAGGCTATCACATTGAAAATTAAAAATATATATTTTTCATTTTCCTCCAATTATTATCAAGTCTGAACGAAACCGAAAGAAGTTAATAAGTTTACTCAAGGCGTTTTTTGTATCCCGCTTTTAATTCAGTTCGGAAAAATCTTCCCTGAAAAGTTTTTGATTTTGAACTAATTAGTTTATATATTTAAAGGAAGAAGAAACGGCATTCACGTGAAAAGATGAACTGTTAGGAAAAGCTAGCGACGATTCGTATTTGTTATTGAGAGCCTGCAACTAATTTTGTATTAATAATCGAATGTAAACGAATCAAACAACAAGTGTGTCTGTCAAAAACATCGATATCTCGAGACAGGTTGACAATAGGCCTCGATGGAGCAGTCCTCGCCCACGACAGGACAGACTTGCAGTTGCCTAACATAAACCACAAACACACATCGTCACAGTTATATATACAGTGGAATGAAACTAATTAATTGTAGTAAACAATTTGTTATGAGTTAAACCTGTATAAAATAATGGGATGTGACAAATTCTAACAAATTCTGTTGCTATCTAGACTGTAGTCCTTTTTAATTTTAAACCTTTCTCAAATTAATCTACATTTATATTGTCTATAAGTGCCCTAAATTTACAATATATTTTTTTTACTGGAAATAATTCTTAAAAGAAAATTCATCATTTTATTGTGAAGGAATAAAATTTATCCTTGTCGGGATGGACTTAAAAGACAACCTCGTATCCTGGTAGATGTTTAATAAATAAAACACACAATCCTATTAGCATTCGCCGAACAATAGAAGTCCATTAATTTAATGTTACACGCGATGATGCTTGTAAACTTACATTTTCCCAGGAAGAACTTGAAGTACCAGCGAGTTTGGTACTCTGGGTTCTCCAGCACCGGTGTACTGGGGGATCCAAAAATCTGGAACAGGAAATATTTTATAAGTTGAGTTTCATAAATGATATACCATATCTGCATTGCTACTTTCAGGACCAATCTGAGAGTATTTTTATAGAAAAGGAGGGAAAATGAGGGGATGTCCAGTTAAAATAACGTTCAAGGTTTTCGAATTATTTTTTTTATGTTGACTTAATAAACGAGAAAGCAGGAGTGAGTCGGCTGTAGCCTAAGAAGCTGTGGAAAGTTTAATTGATATTCTACACCCATTGGCAGAACACACATTGAATAAATTAGTTTACTTTATTTATGTCACATAAATATACTTAAGTTCAACAAGGACGACCGTATAGCCTAAACTAGTTACTACAAGCAATTAATAAGGCATTATTAATTAATTGTTAGCAATTATTTGAACCGTTTCTCTATTGTTACATAATAATCCAGAGGCTATCACATTGAAAATTAAAAATATATATTTTTCATTTTCCTCCAATTATTATCAAGTCTGAACGAAACCGAAAGAAGTTAATAAGTTTACTCAAGGCGTTTTTGGTGTATCCCGCTTTTAATTCAGTTCGGAAAAATCTTCCCTGAAAAGTTTTTGATTTTGAACTAATTAGTTTATATATTTAAAGGAAGAAGAAACGGCATTCACGTGAAAAGATGAACTGTTAGGAAAAGCTAGCGACGATTCGTATTTGTTATTGAGAGCCTGCAACTAATTTTGTATTAATAATCGAATGTAAACGAATCAAACAACAAGTGTGTCTGTCAAAAACATCGATATCTCGAGACAGGTTGACAATAGGCCTCGATGGAGCAGTCCTCGCCAGATGTTCGATTGTTTTCGATAACTGTAAATGTTGCACAACATACGTTTGGAACAGGCCAGTCGCTAGCCTCGCAAATCGTTCCTTAAATTGTTTGATTCCGTAACACTTTGAAGGATGTAAATCGATTTGATTAGAGATTTTTGACCTAAGAGAGATTTTTAGCAACAAACTGTTAAAGTTTGAATGAGGCGTGTTTCTCACTTGTGTAGTTTGTCTTAATTTCTACTCTCATCGGTCTTCTTTTTGAAACACGTTACGTGGACTGAAATGACAAACCAATTTTTTAATTGTGTATAAATGAATGATAAATAATTATTGATTATTCGTAATTATCTGTATAAAATAAATTAGAATTTTATTTTTATATTGATTACACTTCGCGTTCACGTTTTATTCATAATGATGAAATTTATTTTCATTATTCTTTACCTTTTGGTGAAGGGTTTTTTTTATCTTAAACTTACCCACGCCAAAAAGTAAATAAATGTGAACTCAAAAACCCATATTTAAGAGATACTGTAGTACCAAATTTTACTGAACATGTGTTCTACTGACATGTTCTTAACTTGTTCTCTATTATTACCTTATTATTTTCCCTATTTCCCACAGGGAAGTAAATACAAACATTTTGACATGGATATGTCTTAGCTCTGGTGGGGGTGTTGGCGATTTTTAAGATGGAAAACATGTAACAGGTTTCCATAGAAACTACTACAGCTGTTGTGTTGAATGTTTAATATAAATGATCAAGAACAGCTGTTTAGATGAACTAAAAACCATTCTATTTAGACATATCCATGATCTAACCTATTTCCCACAGGGAAGTAAATATAAACATTTTTTAAATTGATATATCCAACCTCTGGGGAGGGAGTGTTAGCAATTTGCGGGACGCAAACATGTTACGGAAAAGTAACGTCATATGGTGATGAGAACATCTGTTTAGAAGAATTGAAAACATCCTATTAAGACATATCCATGATTTAAGTTTATTTCCCTCAGGGATGTACATGTTGTACCTGTTTAAATTGATAATTGATTTTAAACCAATTCTAAATTATATTATATTAAACGTTTATCTTACGTGTGAACATTTTACTAATGATAAAGGTTTTCTAATGTAATATAAATGATTTAATTTAAAATTAATACTAAACGATTGAGCTGTTTTTTTTATTTATTCATGATTCTGAGCTTCTTGACGCCGAGTATAAAACCCGTATAAAGGACGGACTCAATAATAAAGATTTTAAATGTTTGTTAAAAAATGGGTTGGGGGACAAATAAACTCACCCGAAAACCATATGGGCTTGATCAGCAAACTTAGGTAAAGCAGAATGTAAATTGAATCAAAGCAAACAGGAAGATCCGATTCCAAATACTGTTCTGGAATTCACTGTTTAACGTGGGCAAGGAATTTCATTTGCATACACAAACCGTTGGTAAATAATGACGTCAATGAGAGAAACACTCGGAGAAAAATAATTGACGAAATGATTCCACATTTACTCAGTTTCTGATTTTGTAAAAGACAAGTGTTCTAAACGGATTGAGTAGATTGAATAAGTTCTGGTACATTTGCCTGGAGTAAAATAAGTTTCAATAAATTGAAATGCTAAATTCTACCAACTCAAATCAATATACTATCCGCAAGTGACAAGAAGTCCCATGAGAAATAACTGTTTGAAAATAATTATATTATTAAAAATTAAATAAATATTATCAGTGGACCGAAACATACTTTCTCCCTTAATTAAATTAAGAAACTATAACCTTCCTTAAAGTTGGTCTGAATATCATCCACAATTTATCGTTTCACTCATAACCTCTAATTTCTTAAACTAAAAACATGAAAAAATAAGAAATTAATTATTGTTAGAAATGTTTCGGACATTACCCCCCCTTTATAATATAAAAATATTTTGTTTGCGTTTTTATTGGTTGATGTAGTTTTGTATATTTATGTTTTGTATATTGTAGTTTTGTATATTGTATATTTAGTTGTAGTAACGTTAAAAAAATGTCCAAAATCAGTACTTTTCAAATCATTGGGGGCATTTATATGAAAAACAGAAATTCATAATTTTGTAAAACAAATATTTATGGACGAATGATTTGCTTACAAACGAGTGGAAATAGCCGAATGATAGGATATTGCATTTGTGGATGGTACTAACTACTCATCGAAGTGAGGCCTAGGCTGTGGAAGCGGTCGGAAATTATGCCATATCCCAAACTCGACAATTGGTCGTTTGGTCAAAACGTTATATCCTGTGTAATAAAACATTTGTTTAATATTTCGAGTCTTAATTAGTACACCCATAAATAATGAACACAATTAACAGGATGGAATTGAATATACTGTATAAAATTGCATTTTAATTATAATTTTTTTGTAAATATGTATTATACTTTTCACATAAAACCCAAAGATTTTATTTAGTAGCTATATAATTTTTACAAGTTTTAAATATAAACAAGCTTAAGTACCCGTACATCGCACGGGTAAAAAGGCTGAGAGGTGTAATTATAAATTTAAATTGTTAATTAATTTTTATTGTTTTGAAAATGACAAAATTGAGTGTCTACATCATGACACAGTAATATCTGTTTGGGAAAGTATAAATATTAACGTAATAGAGGCAGGCATCGGGAGAAAATCATTCCACTATGTTGATCTAATAATTTGATCACTTATTTCGATCCAGCAGTTTATCTGTGAAAATTAACTTTCTTTCTTCAACATAGTAAACATGTTGATATTATTGTAAACATTGAAACCTATGACGGTAAAGGCAGCTCTTTCTTCTGTCTCCCGAACTGTCAAATTGTAGTGTCCACAGCTGTTGACATTTAAGTGATCTTATGTTGATACCCTTTGAAAATGTAAGTATTAAATCCTAGTACGTTCATGACGCGTAGCCCGTGGGGATTTTAAGGAAATGAATATGTCTGTGAGTTGTATGAGTTTAAGATCTACCTTTGTGTAAAATTTCAAACTTGTCGGTTCAGTATTTTTCGCGTTAACTTCCCACAACAAACATAATGAAAAAACCTTTTCTTTATAATATTATAGACTAGCAGTAAGCCCGTCCATTGTACGGGTTGTAGGATTCAGTTTAAAGAAGCAAGATCATCACACCAAAATGTAAACCTGAAATCTTAAACAAATCAGTACAAAGAAAAAAAACAATACCTAGCTTTATTATTAAGCATTATGCTTTACAATTAAATAGATTAGAACACGTATAGCATTATTATGATTAGTTATACGTTGAAATAACTTTTTAATATAGTATGATTTTGAAATGGGTTTAAAATCAATGACCAATACAAACTAACTAATTTTGATTTATCAATTGTTTGTTTTTCTTTCTATTAAATCTTAAAACTACAAAGACAGCTGATTTTTATCAGTAGGAAATTAATTGAATACTGAAGTAAAATGCGACCAATATCGCGTAAAAGTGGGGTTTTAAATGCTAGTTATTTACTTTTCAAGAGGCGGCGGGCGATTTCAAGCATTTACAAACCTTCTCTGGAATCTATTCTCTACATGAAATAAGTTTCATTGTAGTTCTCCTGTTTTTTTCGTAGAAGACGGCGTAAAATGCCTCCTGGAGCGCCACAGACAAACCGAGAACCATACAAAAATTGAGATAAGACCGGTTTCGGCTTCTCTAACGAACGAAAAGTAAAAATAACTAAAAAATGAATACTTGTCTGCAGTGTACAGACAAAACTCTAATTTTATTTATATAGATAGATTATTGAATCTAATGTGCGGAGTGATCCATTTCTGTCCTTACCTCCTCCTTCTCGCCGAGCGAGTCTCCGTTCTCGACGCGAAACCTCCGTCCATTGGACTCCTGGCCGTTGACCTCCACCTGGGGCAGCTGGAAACAAACGAAATAGGTCAAATAAAAACTATCTCGTCGCTAACCTCTGGAGCTCATTAGTAGGCGAATAAATTGAACTCTTCATCTTCATACCGAAAACAGAAATAAATTCACAGAGGGAGACACGCAGAGAAGAAAAACAGAGAGAAAGACGTTCTCGTACCTTATACAATTTATTTTTTACTATACTGAACGTGAAACAGTCGATTTTAAAGTTTTGTAGGCCTAAGTGGTACCTAAATATTTTTATTCGATGGCTGACCGAATTTCCAGGTTAACCATTTCAACTATATTTTACCAATTTTATATGATCAACACGAATTAAGATAAAAGGGGGATTTTATTGAAATACCGCGGTAATACCGAGTACCTAAATTATAGCCTACTAGCCAAAGTACCCGTTCTTCGCACGGGTTAAAAAGGCTGAAAGGTGTAGGCTCTACTGATACATTTAAGTTATTGTTAATTAATTCTTCATTGTTTACAAAATGACAAAACACGAGTGTCTACAACATTGCAAAGTAACATCTGTCAAATATTGGGAGAGGATAAGGATTAATGTAATAGAGACAGTTGTCGGAAAAACTTAAAATCTACCATTCCGCTATTTCAAATAATTCGCTAATTTCGATCCAGCAGTTTATCTGAAAAATCAACTTTATTTCTTCTTCTTCCCGAACTGTCAAAATATAGTGCAAGCGGATGTTGTCATTAGAAATGTTGTCATTAGAAAATGTAAACATTGAAACCTAGGACGGTCACGGCAGCTCTTTCTTCTCCTTCTTCCCGAACTGTCAAATTTTAGTGTTCACAGCTGTTGACATTCAAGTAATTTTATGTTTTCATTATTTGAAAATGTAAACATTGAAATTTAGGACGTTCATGGGGCGTAGCCCGAGGGGATTTTAAGGGAACTAATATGTCTATGTGTTGCATGAGTTTAAGATCTACCTTTCTGTAAAATTTCAAACCGGTCGGTTCAGTATTTTTCGCATTTACTTGCCACAACAAACCCACAAACAAACCCACAAACAAACGTACAGAAACCATCTCTTCTTTATAATATTATAGATTAATCTCCATATGTATTGTTGAGGAATTAAACATTTTTATTTTGACGTTTACTAACTAGCCTATCATGTATGAAGAAGAAATTATTGATATTTTTACTGTTGTAAAATGAGCAATTAAATTCAGTTCTTACTCTTCAACTTTAGTTTGTGTCCAATAAAATTGTTGAAAAAAAATTAAAAACGTTCATCGGAGAAAAGCCTTTGCGAATGTACCTCGGTAAAATAACAAGAATTTAATTGAAACGAGTTCCATAATTATTGTATTTTTAGAGCAAACTAATTAGGTAATATCCAGTTTTGTCCGTAAGTTTCAAATAAACAAAGGACCCGACTGCTTCTCCTATCTCTAGAGAAAACAAAAGATTGTTCAAAGTCTATTACGTTGCGGCGGAGAGACTGCACACAATGGGGTTAGCTTTGTATTTTAAATGATTCTATTACGCACGATAATACACTGGTTCTTGTTTCTTAAGCATTTAATATTTTAATCAAATTAAAGTAAAATTGTTCGTACACTTTTATATATAAACTGCCGCTGAGTCAGTTACGTCGTAGTGTTCCTGGTGTTTGGTTTCCGGCTCAAAACATAAGTAAAAAGTAAAACTATAAGAGTACTTACTATAAATCTATAAGTATAAACTTGAAAGGGTGTATAGTTTTGTAATTTAAGAATAAATTCAATCCGTTAAAACCTTGTACAGGGTGGCTGGTGTACTTATATCGCTTGGGCTAACCCAAAAATATGTTGAGATCCATTTTGAATAATCGTAGAGCATTGGACAAAATCGGACCGGTCTAAAGTGTAAATGTAAGAATGTGTATATGTTATTTTGATTCCTAACCTTTTTTGGTTTATTAGTTCTCTTTTATTAAATTGTGGTTTTGTTTTCTTATTACTGATTATCAGTTTATTTCTGTAAGCTCATTATTAGACTTTATATTTTTTGGTTGTTGTTTCTAGTTTAAAAATTGTTATGTTGCAACTGCTAAAATAAGCATTTGTAGTGGGCTTCTGCCCTGGTGACCATTTACAGTACATTTTTGTTTGTGGATGAGAAAAAATAAATAAAATAATATGTAAAATGAAATTGTAGGAACTTGAGGTATACAATGGACCCCGAGTTATGCTTAACTTGGTCGGACCAAGATCATGTTAAATTGTGTTTAGTAAACAAATGAAATAAAATAAGTAGTTATATGTGTATGAATGGTTTTCCGTCAATATATTTGATTTTTTAAACCTAAATATATATTTTTTTAAATATCCCACATTTTAGGAAACAGCCTTTCAGTAGGACTTAACTGTAATCAAAAGTAATTCAGTAACAAACTTTTAAGACGAAGTGGTGATAATCCGAGGTTGTTGCGACCAATACACATTTTAGTAAAGCTCGTAATTTGGAAAATATCGACGAAGGGAAGGGAGAATGTAAATAGCAGTTTCACGGCAACCCTCGGTATTTGCCTTGGATAATAATTTTTTATGTTTTGTTTGACAGAAATCCTATATGTTATTGCTTTGTTTCGTAAACATAGAATTTGAAGTTCATATAAAACTTGAAGATTTTTAGTTTAAAAGAAAAATTATCTGTGATAGAGCTAAAAATTGTATAAAAATAGAGTAATGAAAATCTGAAACCTAATTTCAAAACTAAACCGAGACGGATTGTTTGACGCGTTGAAATATTAAAATAAGATAAGATGCGAATAAGGAATAAGATTGTTTTAAAACAATGGCTTCACTTATACAGGACGAGTTTGTACTTGCACCATTTATTTCGCCTGGGGAACCATTTACTCACTAAAAGGAACAAAAAGGTTCCTATGTATGAACCCATGTCCAATTCTTAAATATTTAGCCGTAATGGGGAAATTAGTGTTTTAAACTCATTTTTAAAATTGGCTTTGTCTCATTAATTGAGCTATAAATTGATCACCTATGGTTGGGTAGAATAAGTACTAAACGTGTAAATATCTGATGTTGTATGGAGTGTTACGTCTTTGAAAACACTTGGTTGTGAAATGAAAGCTAAAATGTTTTGAATAGTTTTTGTTGCGTTTTAAAGACGCCATTAATAACCTAAAAATTATGTATAACACGTTAAACGCTTGACATAGATATGTCTAATTCTGGGGGGCTATAAGGGCAATTTTACACATATCCATGATCTAAGATATTTTACAAACGGAAATCAATTTTTGATTATTTTGCTACTTTTCTACCTTTTTTTAATTAGTACAGTAGATTCCGCTGGCAACGTTAATGTGCGAGTAGAAACTCACGCTGTATAAGAATAATATATGAGTAATTTACTCAATAGGAGTAAATTTGTGTAGCGTTTTAAAAATTACGTGACCCGAGGATCATGAGATAGTCTAGAAGTTATTCAAACCTATTATCTTTGTACTGGAGTGATTAGTAAAAAACAAATAGCATTATAAATTATATATAGCATTATCGTGAATAGAATGTTATAATACAAGGTTTGCCAGTAATGAGTGCTTACTAACCAGTTCGACGGAGCCGTAGTGTCTGCGACTGAACACGCCTCGCCTGGAGATGAGGTCGCTGGACGACGAACTGGAACAGACAAAATATACCTTTAATAGAAAATGATGCGTGTTGTTGTAAACTAAATTTTACCTTTCAGTGTACCTTTGATTAAAAATATTAATTTCTGAGACTCATATGTAACAAAGTTGATCGCCAAAACAAAGCTGTTGATAAAATATTGGTGAAACGTCAGTGGAACAAATATAGATTCAATGCAACAATAGGTGATTTTGACATGGATATGTCTTGGATCTGGGAGGGTGTTGGTAATTTGTAAGATGAGAATTTGAAACAAGTTTCCAATAAAAAGTACCAGAGCTATTGTATTATCTTTTTAATATATAAGAATAAGATCTGTTTAGAAGAACTGAAAAAATTCCATTTGGAATCCATGATCTAGCCTATTTCCCACAGGGAAGTAAATGCAAACATTTTTTAGAAAGAATTTGTTATTTCGTACCCGTAGTCAAGTAAGGCATGTAGACGTGCGCTGAAACAAATGTCCAATGAACGTCCAAAATGTTAGCTCGGGCATGTCACACTGTGCTCCACTCTAGGTAAAGCTGGTTTTGATAATTTTGTAAAATGATATGGCTATAAAACATCTGGTAGACGAAACCATTTTGTTTTATTTTATGTCCATGCATTATGATAAAAAATTGCTGAATAGGATTAATTTATTTTCACTATACTACTACGTTTTCGTGAATGCCTTATTTATGAAAAATCAATTCATCAAATTGACCTATGCAGAACTAATTACTAGATTTTGTATCATATGCCGTTATTTTCCATTGCTATCAGTAACTTTATGCAGGTGTCTAGGTTTAAAATGTAAAATCGCAATACAGCTTTTGACATTGATATGTGTAAGCTATAAATGGGTGTTAGCAATTCGCATCAGCACCACAGGAACATTGTAACGGACGTGACGTCATATCGTTA
This sequence comes from Nephotettix cincticeps, assembly GCA_023375725.1. Taxonomy (NCBI): domain Eukaryota; kingdom Metazoa; phylum Arthropoda; class Insecta; order Hemiptera; family Cicadellidae; genus Nephotettix; species Nephotettix cincticeps. The sequence goes on along the minus strand of CM041788.1, from coordinate 900,996 downwards.
TAAGGACTGCTGGTTAGAGGAACTGGTAATATACTTTAGATACATACAAATTTAAGATATTTCACCAAGGGAAGTAAATACACATTTTTTGTACAGCTAACATTTGTCGGACTTCGAAATTGTTTTATTGAAATAAATTTTAATAAAACATGCTAACATCCCTAGTTTATTATTCTTAAAACATGCTAACGGTAGACAATATAATATAACTGACTACTTTTAACCATATGCCGAACATTTATGCATTTGATTGGTTATTAGTAAATTTAACTCGTCAAATAGAAAGGAACTGAGAGTGACGCGGAAAGGTTCGTTGCAAGTGACTCGTGCACGACGTTATACGGGTTTTAATAAAGTTCTCTTTGAGAAAATGTAATAACGGATGATGTCAGTTTTCATGTAAAGGCTTGTTTCATCCAGATGCGTTAAAGAATTGTGTAACGAAGGGTGATAATGAGAAGAAACTTTGGTAAAGCGATTGTGTTTTATTCAAACGTTTTATTTATTTAATACTACTTTTCCCAGTATAAGTATTGTTCTCGCCAAAATATAGCTAGAATTGCATACATCCAACTTGAGGCTTCCCTGAATTAGAAAAAGTGATTTTTGGAACTGATTACTGTATCTGTGAGGATGCAGACTCCGAGACCATTCTGGTCTTCCGATTTTTATGAAGTCAGATAAACGGGAACAGTTAAGCTATATCACTAGACCAGTTTTATTTATTTTTATTTTTAAGTAGCTCGCAACTAAAAATAATCTAAAAAATGATAAATACCAATTTTTTAAAAATCACTCTAACGATTTTGATTGAAATATTTAAAGATTTATAGTTATTAGAGTTCCAAGTAATATACCAACTCAAAAAAAACTTTTTAAACTGTTACGACAATAAATAGTTTTATGAAATAATTTGAATATCCACATTACATCCAGCCTAGAAAACTAAACAAGTAACTGTTCCACAGAAAAGTTAAATTGACTGTGCGTCGTAGACGTGTTAGACCGTTAGTTATTCTTACAGAGACTTTTTTCTCAAAAGTTGTTCTTAAAACTTGCAGCTCATGGTAACATCACCTAGTAAAACCCACACACGCATAAGTAGTATTGTCAATACCTCGGAGGGTATCTTCTCCCCAAAATTTTTAAACTTGTATTAACATGGAATGGGATGATATGATAATGATATGAAAGTAAACAGTCTTTCAGTTTACCTTTGGATGGCAAAGGTATGAGTCAGTTTACGGAAACCGTTTATTTTTTTGAAACCAAATCATTGTAAGTGGCGCTAGTGAAGCATTAACAGCGGCGCCCCGGACATCGGCTTCGGATTTATCGCTGACATAAAGGATTTCCAGGTCGATGATTTTTAGTGTCGCATCTTATATTCTATGATTTATGTCATTGCCCTTCTGGTAGTGCCATTACACTTTAGGAACAATGTTTTCACGTTTAGATACTTCAATATATTTTTAATCTTCTGTAGCAAATTTTTATTTTTTTTACGATAGTAATCTAATCTATAGTATCTAATCAGACAAATAATTTTATTGCTAGTTCGACCTAATTTGGTAAGCTTTTAATACCTAATACATGATTATGTTATCCCAGACAAGTAATGTTTATCACAATAGTTTTCAAGCTGGAACTAATATAGTAATATCGTCTTCTTTTTATAACTTTTAAATTAGTCTCTAAAAAGTGTATTTACTTCCCTTTGGTAAATAAATCAATAATATGCCCATAGGAAATGTTTTCCATTCCTCTGCGTCATAATCGTATGACGTCACTTCCGTTACAAATATTGCATCTCGAAAAATATGTGTGAAACTCTTTGATGTTATATTACAAAAAATATTTGGTCAAAATTTAGCTCGCTTAACGTTTAAAAATTAAAGTAAAATTAAGTTTCAAGTTTTCTGTTAAAATACATTTAACTGTTAACTCTTTGCTGTACAGTTTGATTTTTTAAAGAATTATGAACATGATTTAAGCTCAACCAAAATGAAAACTGTTCATATACTTTGCGCACGAAATTAATGAACCTAAATATTTTTGGAACAGACTCGACCGAGAATGTATTAATTTGAATACGTCGCATCAATCACTGCTCTGGAAAGATGGATATAATGAGTTTCTTTTCCATCGGAGTGGAAAACCGACGCATCTCTGTAGCTTGCAATACCGCCTCAAAAATGGAACCGGTTCATAGTTGTTAGTAATCTTTTTGGTATTTTTATTCCAGTATTTTATTTTTAATTTAGAAATAACACCTCTTGTGTACATCGACAAATGATGATTTAACGGTTTTGTACACAAAGAACGAAATGTGGATTAAATATGATAAACAATAACTGCAAATTAAAATAATGAAGCCAAAATGCTACAACTACAATTAAAATTTACTAACTTCAATAACAGCGGTTTCCTAATTAAAAGTAATGGATTTTCACAAGTCGAGAGGGAAAAACTAGTCTATAAACATTGCTCAGTTTGATATGAGTAGGTCAAAGTCATTTATAACAAACCATCCCCTCTTATGGACTATTTCCGATACGAACAAATCTATGTCTTTAAATATAAATCTATTAAATAAAAATAGCTTTTCGGCAACGCTTCTATCATATGCAAAAACAATGCCACTTTATCTCTGCGTGATATTATATTATTTAGGGGCTAGAAGAAAGAGATAAGTACTAAGGAATTCCTTTATTTTAAAGCAGATAAAAGCGTAAAGGGCCAAAGGGGATTCCCATTTTACTGTCGATGGAAATTGCATCCGAAATGCCACAGTTTTCGGGCTGAACACATGGACCCCACCACGTTTACACAACGTATTTCACCATAAAACGCGTCATATTCGTTTCAGAAGGCCGTAAATACCAACAGAGTTTTACCTACTGTTTATTATATTTATCAGAATACAACTCAGTTAAATCGGATATCGTGTTTAAAATATTTGGAAATTTGTATTTAAAAAAATGTTATAACAATTTAAATAAAATAGCATTTTGATTTAAACCTGTGTTTTTAAACACAAACAGACAAATATATCTCGTTTGGCACTTCTATAACGTCATAGGAATTAATTTAATGAGAAACGGAGTAAAAATAACTTTCTTGAGAAAATTTAATTCAAGTAGATAACGTTAAAAAAGCCAATTAGCAAGTCAACAGTTATCTCTCCTACGCATTGTTACGGTTGTTACCCTTTTGTGACGAATAATAACGTTTTTAATCCAAATATATATTTTTAACTATTCTCCGAACACAGCCGCTGAACCTGTTGCGGATGATGCGGATGTTGCGGATGTTTCCTCTCATCCCCTTCCGGCGCGATAACCACAACTGTACTTGGTTGTGGTCGGATTGCCACTGAACCTCAAGTTATTATTTATTCTCTCATTCATACGCTAGATTTGGTTAAACCAGTAAGAATCAGTTCAATCAAGCCACTGACTGGGACTGTGGCGTGTTCTGTAATCCAGTTACTTGGGGGTTAGACCATTCTCATAATTAGACAAATTTGTAATTCAGAGGCAATTATAACTAATAGTTCGGACTCCATGTTAAACTTTAGGTCCCTTAGATATGCCATTGACTGTTGGGCTATTAATTACCAGTTCTGTTTTAAGAATATGTAAGCCTTTATTCAGTAACAAGACTACAAGATCACGCCACAATCATCCTACACTAATTTTTCATTTATACTTAGTTAAAAATACCTACCTGGGTAGGTTTTCATTCCGTTAAATGTATGCGTATGAGTACAGAACTTAATTCAGATTCTGCTGGTTTCTGAACTTTGTAGAGTTTGACTTTTTCATAAAATAAATTGATCAAAATTAGTTGTATTGTTTTCATTTTATTTTGACATAAAGATTTGATATGAGTACATCCGAGAGCACCTAGTGTAATAACACACACATTATCTGGATCTTGATCCAATAATGTGAGCATGAAATGTGAGGTATGCTGGGAAAAAACAAAGCTTCAGCTTGGCGAGTTTACGCGGTTTTATATTTCCAGCGCGGCCGGCACTGTGTTGTATTTCTCTCTCTTACTTCCGGATTCCAATTTCCCGGGTAATTTTCCGACGTGGTTTGTTTCAAATGTTGGCATAAGAGTTTTTTTATTTGCTTTATGTTAATACGTTAACGTCCAATGCTACGTTTGGACAATGGGTAGGATCAATTTAAAGGTATTTTTTTTTAGTTACTGTTACACCAGCTGTTTAAAACTTTTGAATGGTCTTTATAGTATAAGACTTTGGATAAGGCAGTAATAATGTAAAAGAGGAATCTTTGTTCCTCGGAGTTTGTTGAAGAAATAATGTTGACAAATTGAATAAATATTATTACCTTAGAATTATTTCGATTATTATTTAACAATTACCTATCACGAAGGCAACTTATAAAATAAGCCGACAAAGTCTTCTTGGGTCGAGAACGAGAGAGGGTAGGCGGCATTGTGGCTAACTGAAAAGAATTCATCTCGAGCAATGAGTCTTCGAACAATGATCTGTCCCCTCCATCGAGCTACGCCGGCCGTGACGTAATATCACGTTTTGGGCCTATTTGAAAATAAAAAATACATGGTTGATTTTTTTTCAAAAATTGTATACAGTATGTATATTTGATGAAAGAACACCAAACTTGCTTCTTAATAATTTCATAACACATGACATTTATTTTACATGACAGCGTTATTTTCAATAATTGTGATTGTTCTCCTTTAATAATTTAAAAGTCGACGCTAGGATTACTGTACTGTAGCTACATGTACACAATCACCGTGTTCGTAGTCCCTGAGACGGTTGTGATGATCACTGTGACGTGTTCCAGGTCGAGGTATGGGTATGACGTATGACACATGCCAATGTCACTCTGTTAAGCCGCGGCGTCATACAAGTTGTAACTTCGTACAATTGTAATATAAGTTTCAGAGATAATTCTCGGAGTCGGGGATTGATCTAGTGAGTACGTTATAAAGGGAATAGCACAAACACATAACACATTTGAAGTCAACAGCCATTGGCAATACCATTACACTAAAAAATACCTTTTACCAGCGACTTGAACAACCTTAGTTAAATCTTCTTCTGTATGCCCAAGGTAATTTAAATAAGCGTGGAAACTATGACGGAAATTTATAGTTGGAACCGTTTTATAACCATAAAAACATTTAGCCTAATGTACTTGGGTTTGGTTACCTATTTGATACGTTAATTCTAAAACATGTCTACTAGGATTTATTATAGATGGGTGTACAAATAAATTAGGCGTGTAGGGATATATGAATAAATTGTAGAAAGTAATCTCATCACTTGTGAGATATTTTCGTATAAAAAATATTCGATTTAAAAAAATTAAAGTTTGGAAATATTTTATAATAATATAACGTATAATCATGTAGATGTATGTGAGAATATATGACCTTAGGCGGCTTTGTTATCAAGTGCCCATTTAAATTTTCATTTGTCCCATTATTATGCATGTTTAATTAATAAACCGCACACACTAAACTGTGTAGTTTGAAATTAATTGTCTGTGAAATTGTGTTACAATATTTATACACGTAATATTGTTACCTAGCTATGGCGAGTTGATGAATACTTGATCAATATAAAACTTACGCCAAATCTATTCGCAATCCCTACATGCTGAAATTAACTGAAGGTTTTTCATTCGTATTTTATCTGGCACTATAATTTTCTATAATTTATATTTATCATTTTCATATCATGGGTCATAAATTTATACAACTAATTAAAAACATTTAACGATTAGTTCAAACAAAAAGCCATCGCCGAAACCTAACAATCTGTTCCTTTAAGGGAGTTTGAATTAAATATTTTTCTTGTAGGGAAATGTGATAAATAAATCATGTGTCTGATTTATGAATATCAAGTCCGTAAAAATGAGTTACAGCTTTAATTAAGTTTAGTACCTGAACGTATTTTTTATATTCACATAGTACGGTCTGAAAACTTGAAATCCCTGAAAAACCAGAAAAATTAAGGACATTTCGTTTTGAAAATTAGACCTCAAAAGTGATGGCTGTGACAAATATCAAAAAGGTAGATGTGTTTTTAATAACCCCATCCAAAGTATTTTTAACAGTAGATTTTTTACCTTGTGAAGAAGAGTCTTCTTCAATAAATCAGGTCGTGATCTTTCGTGAAGGCTTCCCTTTCAGTGGAATTGAAAACCGATACGTCTTCTCAAAATATTCTGATTCGATAAAATTCCGTGGAAATGTCTTAGTTATATTTCAATTCTTGATTATTTCAGTAAATACGATCGTTATTTGCTTATAACCTTATTACTTTATTATTCTTTTTTATACATACGGCTCGTCAACCCTGTTAGAAAAGCAAATTCCTATCTCATATTTCCTATTCCTAGTGATTACAAAGTTTGATAAGTAATATTGATTTTGATCGTTTCATACGAAGGCGTGTCTTTTACTCAAAACATTAACTTAAATCAGTAAAACAAAAATTCAATTGCTTATAATAAACACATTATGAAAGTTTTCGATTAATCCACATGTTGTGAAAAATCCCCAGACTGGCTAAGTATATTGTATTTTACTATTTACTATCCTAGAGTAAAACTTTGCAAATTGAATTGGAATTTTATTTTTTAGCTTATTAATGACAATCAACCTCTGATGGAGGACGCTCGATGAGGAGTCTGTACGAAATTTTAAGTAGGATCATTAATTATTGATGTGTACATCAAATTAAAGGTCCTATTTAGCGGAGTACAATTCTGCAAACTTTACTAAAAAGGTTGGCCCAGAACAATATGACGGTGGTTTGATAATTGAATGTTATTAATTTAAAACCACCGCTATTTGTTTTTGATGGACTTTTTGAGATATGGTTCCAGGCGTTGTATTCGTATTTAAAATACCTAATATATGATGGTACCAAATTTGACTCATTCTACAACCTAAATCTTTCCTCTACCTCCTAATAGATCAATACGGGGGTTCCTGGTAACCAATAAGGAGTTACAGGAAGTTCCTAAGAATCAGCATAAAACAAATTTCGTTTAAGTAATTTTCCTTCTTAGGTCTTAGGTCTTTTTAATTAGACCACGCCTGGAATTGGATCTCAAAATGTCGATTCAAAACAAAATGGCGGCAAAACAACTGCCGTCATTTTATTTTAGTTCAACCTTTTTGAAATTGATTCGCACCATTGCTCTACTAAAAATAAATTTTCTTTTACGTAAATATCAACCTATGCTTCTATTAAAATCTTTTGTATTGATTCATCGTGTACCATCTCTCATCCGAGATTGATAGTCATCAATAAGCCAAAAATATTACTTTAAGTCCCTGTTTAATTTACAAAGTTTTACTCTTGTAGGACAGTTAATAATACAAATATTTAGCTGTTCCGGGACTTTTCACAGACCCTTTATGAATCAGAATTAGAATCAGAACCAGAAAGTTTATTTTCCAAAAGTTTGTTACTGGATTTCGTCCCAAAAGATCTTACAAGATTTGTCGTTGGGTTCTCATACAAATACATTATTAAATTACACTGTAATAGTTATATATATTTACATAACAAGCGCTAAAAGTTCAATACAAACATTGTTTCGGTGATTGACTGCTCCAGCGTACTTTTTAGCGCATTTCCTATGGAAAAGTGAGCTATTTACATGGCCCGCATAGTAACAGTTAAGACCGGGATCACGATAGAAGTTCATAACTCAACCCCCTGAACATTTGGGGCTTTTGTACTCCAAAAATGGGGTTTACAATTTTTTATATATACTTTTTGAAAACCCCTATTTTATTCTTTTTACCATTTCATTTGACTCAAAAAACAAACAATCTAGTAATTTGAATTATGGCTCTAGGTCGATTGGTTAGTGAGATACTGTATTTAAAATGGTAAACACAGTGCATTATCTAAAGTTAATCTAAGGAGAGTAGATAAAAATTAATAATTCACTTATTTACTTATATTCTTCCAAAATTTGATACGCAAGTAGTTTAGTTTTATCAATACAACCATAAAAATCCCAAATTTAATGTTTGTTATGGCAGCAAACCTTCGTGTTCATTGTAAGTCTTACGAAGAATAGATAAATTAGTATGATTCGCTTATTGATATAATTGGATAAAATGCTGTGTGTGTTTTTACTTAGTGAATAGACTTATAAGCACATTACCATGTGAAACAACCCTTATCGCAGCAAACCTGCATACTCGCTACTGTTTGATTATGGGAATAATATAAGTTCTTTGGAATTCCCTCTACTCAAGCCAACGTGCGATCTCGCTACTGAATCTTAACCGTACGTTTATTTCGATGTTTTAGGTCGAAAATTAGCTATGTAAATCTTGTCCCCAGTAGATAAATGAATTTGAAAATCTAAAGTGTAGACCGCAAAACTACGGACCGACATTACATTTGCTTTTAATGCAATATTTTTCTATTTAGGAACTTGCGTGAATGTGTCGTTTCGTAATAATATAATTTTTATTAAATCAATTTTATACTACTAACACACCATTATTGTCATGTTACCTTAACTTCAGTTAATAATAGAAACTTAACTATAACACATTACAGAATTTGCTGCTTATAAAATGTGCGTGCGTCTTTAGTAGCTTACTCAGTTGAGATTGAGAATCTGTAAAACTTTGCTAAGAAATGACTTCGCGTCAAAGGAAATTGTCTGTCCATTCTATCTCAAAACAAATTGCAGGGATTGTGATTAGCTCTCAGAAAGGTTGCGGAGAAAGTGAAAATTAGCTACGTGTAATTATTTTCTTTGTTACAGGCCGGCACACAAGGAAACAATACTGTGCTTTGTGTTTTGTGTAACGCGTTGCAATACTGCCTTGGGCCTCTATTTATCAAGTGTATTTCTTGAAATAATAATAAATTTCAGAAGAGGTTTTTAACATGTAGGTTACTATTAAATAATTATGCAAATTAGGAGTTTAATTAATGCAATTAGGTCGGAGAATAATATATAAGGACTGGCGCGGATAAACGAACATTTAGTATACTATAAAACTTACAGGAATTAATCAGACAGTGTTTTGGTTTGAAATGCATTCTATTCTATTCACAAAAATATAGCAAGACGTAAAATATGACATAAACTATCATACAATAGTTAAGTATTTTAATTATTTTAATGAAATTAACCTGCAGTAAGGGGCCCTTAAGGTAAAAACTTTGGCCAAATGATTTAATTGTGCCTTTTTGTAGTTCGTGTAGTCTTTGTTATAGTTACATGAAATAGTAAAAATAATATGTGATCTGGGAGTTCATATTCTCTTTTAAACATAGTATGAAAAAAAATTACAGTAAAAAGATTACATCAGAAGGTGTTTATTGAGTCTGCTAAGTAAAATTAAGAAAGTATATAATTTTGTACTGGCTCTTTTTTATGATGCATTGACATAACCGATCCTGTAAGCTCGTATGATACATATCGTGGTCTTACAGAGCGAAATCGATGTCGTGTAATGACAGGAAGGCGCCCCTCTAACCCCTCAACCCACCCTCTAACCTCCATTCTTCCCTTAATCCTACTGGATACTGACAGTCAATACGTTCTCTCGCCCTTAGTGAGAAGGTGGTGTGCCCAGCACCTGGCTACAAGATGTGTGACTCGGAAGGTCAAGTTATTAAAGCATCTGTCAGCAACGATTGCTCGGTGATAAGGAAGTGGGAATACACACTGCAATGTGTACATGTACAGCTCATTAATAAAGTAAATGTGTCACATTGTCATTTTATTGTGAGCAATAATTTTGGCTCCAGATCAACATTTGATTTAGAAGAGATTCAGTATTATTACTCATATATTAACGATGTAGAATTGTGCAATATTAAATATTATATCATATTTCTATAATATAAAATAATTTTACACATTTTTTAGATAAACCAAAATGAGTGAATCAATTGTACAATTTTAAGTAGTTTAGAAAATAATATAGAATTTTTCTGAAAAACTGGCATCGATAAACCTCAGAGAAGGAGACAGAGTGCTGACGGCTCGGGTCTCAAGTGTCCTCACCGGCTGACAAATGACGACCTCACCACCGTCCCTGTTCTTTCGTAACGATACATACGACAGTGTCCACTAGACCCCTCTGTAGGCGACTATGTGCTGACGGCTCGGGTCTCAAGTGTCCTCACCGGCTGACAAATGACGACCTCACCACCGTCCCTGTTCTTTCGTAACGATACATACAACAGTGTCCGCTAGACCCCTCTGTAGGCGACTATGTGCTGACGGCTCGGGTCTCAAGTGTCCTCACCGGCTGACAAATGACGACCTCACCACCGTCCCTGTTCTTTCGTAACGATACATACAACCGTGTCCACTAGACCCCTCTGTAGGCGACTATGTGCTGACGGCTCGGGTCTCAAGTGTCCTCACCGGCTGACAAATGACGACCTCACCACCGTCCCTGTTCTTTCGTAACGATACATACGACAGTGTCCACTAGACCCCTCTGTAGGCGACTATGTGCTGACGGCTCGGGTCTCAAGTGTCCTCACCGGCTGACAAATGACGACCTCACCACCGTCCCTGTTCTTTCGTAACGATACATACAACAGTGTCCGCTAGACCCCTCTGTAAACGTATGCAGACGGAATTCGAGTTAATATTTTATATCGTATTTGTATTTTTATTCTCTGGAATTTATAAAACCCTGGGTTAATTAGCTAGAAGTACTGAATGAATTTTGATTAGGATATGGGAATAAAAAGTGATTTTGTATAAAAAGATCTAGGAACAAATTCATTAATATTGGCTGATATTAATTTAATCCAGAAAAAATCAGTGCTATTAATGTTTAATAAAAACCTGTGACCATTCCCTTTTAAGGTCGACCAATTCAATATTTTTATATAAAGACACACTCGATCTACGGGTCGTTACTTGCACAAGTTTCTCAAGTGTACACACCGTCGTTCTTAAGAGGCTCTTGCAAAAATAAATAAAAATGTTATTCTTTGAATTGTTAGGTGGGATACAATGGTTATGATTTGAAGGATAAACAGTCCTAACCTATGTTAAAGATTTACTAGTTTAAGATGTAACGAGAACTCCAAAATATATATTTTGAGATAGGCCTATATATTTAGTTCGAAACTGTATCGTATTTAGGGTATAGTAAATTAAAATGTAAAACCGAGTTACGAAAAATGTTTCTATTTACTTTCCTGTGGGAAATAGGTTAGATCATTGATATTTCTAAAGGGAATGTTTTCAGTTCATCTAAACAGCTGTTCTTATAACCAAACTATGATGTCACTAACCGTATGCCAAATGACGTCACTGTTTCAAATTTTGGTCACGCAAATTGCCAACACCCTCCCTCTTCAGAGCTGAGACATATCCATATCAAAAATAAAATTAGACTTTAAAGAATTAATTTGTTGAAAGTGTTCATTATTTATCTTTGCTGTGATTTTGGTTACAATATCATAATACTACTTGCAAGAGGTCCCCGATGGTCCGGACTAGTGGGATGTGACGTACTCCTACTGTAGACTGGCTCAGGATACGGTAATTGCAAAGTTACGACGCGGCTGTGTCTCTAATTACCGTACTTGACGTGATGAAGGGATTTTTGTATTAAGTTTTAAAATTAAATAAATACAATATAACTTCCCGTAGCGGGCGTTTCAAACTGTTATAGACTTTCATTAGTTCAAAGAGAATTTCTTTAAAAGGCTTATTTTCCCAGGAGTAGGACGCCCACCATGGAAACCTCTGACTGAATTCTAAGGATGGAAACATTGTCAAGGGACGGAAATGTTTATTTCCTTTGCTTACTTTTATCACAAAAGTCAAAGATGGCTAATGTAACCTTTTAGAGTTCGGTAGTTAATATAAAAGAGATATAAATCCATGTTTTTCTCGAATTACGGTGTGTATGTGTAGGTGAGTCTAATCAAAATTATATTGTAAACTTTCGTTTAACGATTATGACAAGTTGGTGAACTTTCGAGAGGGAGCATTCAACGTTGTTGTTTAGTAACAAGAATGATTTTTAAATACACGCTACAATTACAATACAATTGTTGTTTTATGTACTATACTGAAAAATATTGTGACATAACATAACGTGGTTAGTGCAATCTAGTTTAGATGTGTTTAAATAATGACAGGAGCTAGTTAAATCCAACCACGCAGTTATAAATAAGTTGCAATATAGCAAGTTTTGATTGCATTAATTTGAGAATGATTAAAACTATTTCAAAATATCCTAACAATAGCTCCTGTTTACTCGGAAGGTTGAACTGGCTTTGGTAAATACTAACTTGTTTAGAATAATTGAGTTTCATACGATAGAGACAAGTGTTTTATTTGAAGTTATGCTTAAATATTTGATTTTTACAAAGAACGTGCATTTTATTTAACAATGATTTTTTGTAATAATTCAACGGCAAAACTATGAAAACGTTTTTGTAACTTTTATTTTATATTTGCTACAATATTAAGATAAGCACTATCTCCAAATGGTGTAACATGGTAAAAGAAAGAAAAAGGTTTAAAATCAATAAAACGACATTCGAATTATGGATTCCATTAAGAAATTACTTAGAGAAAATGAATCCATTAATTTAGCTGCGTTAGGCAAAGAAGAGTATTTGTTGATGAATAATTCATTGTTTATGCCTAGTTTTCGCTGGTTGCTATGACAACGTTGTCATCTTACTCGGTGGAAGCCATTCACCAGGTAACATCGACATTTGGTAATGACGCGTTCCAGTTGTTTCTCATGTATAAAATATTTGTAAATTGCATGTTTGCGAGTGTCGTGCGACATAAAAGTAGCAAATATGCGGGTAAATCTCTAGTAAAATTGAACAATAAATATTGAACTGCTGATCTTCTGTATTTATTAATGAATCTAATATAAATGTTTGTAACTTTTAATGTAAAATAGTTTGTTTCAGTTCTGTGTTTGGTTCTTTGTTATTATTATGTATTGTTTGTAAAATTAGCGTATGAGATAAACATGACGTACGATGTACAAGTACATATATTTACTACTGTACTTTATGTAGGCTATTACGTTCAGAGAGTACACAACTTCTATGTATAATAAAGTGATGTTAAGTTTGTTGGGCAGAAGTATTTTTTAGGGTTTCGTTTGAACGATAATTATGTGCGAAGTAATAAAAGACATTTTATATTACTGAAAGTTCAGTGCTGTGGTGATGGAATTTCTACTTAGGTCATAAATGGTGGATCTTAATGAGCCGTGGTCGGTAGATGTGATATTCTCTGATGTGGATTACGTCAAAATGTCAACCTTAGTCAGTTACAAGACTACAAGATCTTGCCTCAATTATTTTACACTCGTTTCTCATTCATTCTTGGCTTAAATTATTCATCTGGGTAGGTTACCATTGCAGAAAGGTATTTATTGTGTTCGGAAATGTAATTACAACAAATTGAAGTGTGAATAGTAACACTTGGTGGCTACAGACGCGACAGGACAACACGGGACATGGCTCCCATGAGCTCCCGCCGCGCCCAGCGGTGACTAAGAGGGTTCAGCGGGGTGTCTACTGCCAAGCCGCCCCTACATCACCTACTTTATCAACCCCCTCCCTTCACAGCACATCGGAGCTCAATCCTGTGCGGGTGGAGCACAACTGTGTTTAGTCACTAAACTATAACCAAGCACTGTTATAGTTTAATCACTTTCCTCATTGTACAGCCGTAACTGTAGCACAGTATAGTGAACTCACTGGCATGTGTCTGCAAATCGAAAGAAAAATAATTCACAAAAATATTAAGAAACTTCTTATGTTTTGCAAATTGATTTAGATTATATGTTGATAGTAATAAAGGGAGAGCCGCGTTGTTACTGACGCGTGTAATGAGATTAACCGTAATACGCGAACTGTAAGGCAAACTTTCGGTTACCTCGATCAGGTGCAACTTGTTTTGCAACTAAGAAATAGTTTTATTCAAGCATACCACAAATATAAAATCATTTGGGTTTGGTTCCAGAAAATATATTTTTAAGTATCTTGTAAGTCTTTTGGTAATCGTCTCGTAAGTGCTCGAGATGTCCATTTGTGTTTGTGTAACGCCATCTCACAAATCGTTCAGTGATTATTCATAGTCGCATGTTTTTTTCAATAACGATTCAGAAACAGTAAAGCAATTATTGGTTTACATTTACAAAGCTCGTCATTATGAAAATCGTCTACGTGTGACTAAGGAGTTATTTTTGATCTGAATTTACAGAAATCTCAGGGAGACTCACAACTAATTTTTGTATAAACGTTGGTAGTACTGTCTAGGGAACGCTCTTGGGAAATTTCATTCCTAAGAAACGCAGGTGCTTCAGCTGAAACATTTTCGTTGCTAGGACACACAGCTGTTTAACAAGTAGAGAATTCTACTGCCTTCAAAATTTATAATATTAACAGCACTTAAATGTATTACTGTTCTCATGACTCGTGGGCTCCTGGTCAGGTACTGAATAATTACATGGGAAATATAACGCAATCGGTTTAGATAAAACAATATTAGAATTTAAATTAATGAAACTAAGCAACTCTCTGTTCCAGAAGTATTAGGCATAAGATTAATGTGATTTACTAGTAAGGGTGGTGCAGAAAATGTGGATAAGATAGTGGATGCGGGTTCAAGATTTATTGCCTTCCCGGTAAACAGTGGCCTGAGGCTGGATGTCGTTACATTACGTACCTACTTCATCCTCCAGCTAAAACCATAACTGTTTTTATTTTTCTCGTCTTTACTTTTCTGAAATATTACAATTTACTAAATGTATTTAATGTAGTGGACTCGTATCTTTCGTTACGTGAAGATCCAAGGAAAAGGTATACAAGATACCCCAATATCTCGTAACCCCAGCCAGAGTTGTTGCATAAGCAGCGATCAACAAACAGTAAACAATTAAGGCTGTTGGGATCGAATTGCCTCTAGGGTAAACGTTGAAATACAAACTAACAAATAAAAAATTAAGATTACCCTATTGGTAAAGATAAAAAGAATTTTATTGTTCTGCTAATGTTTTGCAGTTTCCTGAAAGTTATACCTGCTGGTATCGTAAAATTTTTTCAATATTTTTTCTATTCATAGAAGAAGGCTGAAGAGAGTAAATTAATATTAGTCCCTTAGTTTAAATTGGTATTACTGACATAAGTGACAATTAATTGTTACACTGATGCTAAGAATAAACTTTACAGTTAAATAAAAACTGTGTGAAAGGAGAGGGATCAATAACCACAACAATTGGAAACCATGTAGAAAGTACTAAATAAACATATTTCATATAGTTAAATTTGGTAACCAAAAACTGAAAAAGCTAATTAATCGAAAACTTAAATTGACTTATGGTTTTAAAACTTAGTGGATACTGTTTTCGGAAATATATATTTGATAACAGTAAAGTTTGCTGACAGAGCTAAATAGGCCATCCGTAATGACACTCTACATGTATATTTATGGTAGGTTGCACACTAATTTATGGCTGAAAGGAATGTTGGCACAGATAGATTTCACCGTCATATTTCTCGACATTCAAGCTCCCGAGTTACTTCGAGATTGTTTATGTTTGTTTGAGAATATAACTGAACCGCAAGCAAAAGTTTGCGTGAAACTGTTTCAATACGATTAATTAGTTATATTAAAAAAATTAAAAGTCTTTATTGGAGTCAAGTCAATTTGGCATATAGCTTATGCCAAAAATCAGTAAATGTAATATGTATTTCACAAGGGATTAGTTCATCGCTGTCAGTAAATTTCATATATAACCATGTTTATGTTAATACACTTACTTAGCGATAGATATCAGATAGCTTTACACTTCTTAAGGGATATTCTTTAGACACTTTTACAAGTGATGATGCGATTTAGTTTTTTTTACATATTTTACATTAAAAAAGAACCCATCCGGTTATCTGTGGGAGAAAATTCACGTAACATAACCATCATGACACCATAAAGCTAAAATGTAAACCAATCCTCTGTGATAACGGAATCGATAGGAGGATGTGTTATCACCAACTGCTGGCTTTTCAAAACACGCCCAACAATAAGCCAAGTTTAGTATAAAAATTATTCATATGAGATGTAATTTGTTAATATTATGTTTATGATTAACACTATTTACTGTTATGGAACTTATCTCATTTGCTGCACTTCTTATTATCACATCAAATCGCGGTACAATTTTACGTATATTTTTTAAACTTGCACTTTATACGTTTGAAGTTAAACAAATTTAAATTTTAACAACTACTCTTTTAAATAAGATTTAAATGATTAAACCTAACGAATTTGACTATTAATATTTTAACATCGTACATTTTGACCGTAATAGTACTAAATAGGATACTTTTAATATTTAATTTTATTTGGTGAACCATACAGTTTAAATTGACATAGTACTGTGTACAAAGTAAACCTAGAGGTAAGATAAAGTAGAGCAATAAATGCAAACGAACTATCGAGGATAAATCTGAATCCGAGAGAATGCAACTAACTGATCTGCATTTCGTCTGCGAGGCATCAATGCAATTTGAATATTGGACAAATCTAGAATCTTTTTAAAAGACATTTTACAACGCTTGTAATTATTTTTTTCGGGAAATGGTTCACTAACGATATTACGATTTTTAACAAAGATACTGCGACTTAGCTCTGGCGGGCGAGGGGTGGTATTTGCAATCCGTGAGACAAATTTAGGAAAGGAAGTGACGTCATATGGTTATAATGACAGTTGTGTAGAGGACCTAAAAACATTACTTTTAGACATATTAATGATCTCAGATATTTCCAGAAAGGAAGTAAACATATTTATATTTTTTGTGCCTAAATGGTCTCTAAAATTTTAAGTTTTAGCTCTACAAAACTACGGATGAAAAATTTTATTTTAATTTAAAATAAACATACTCTTTAACTTAGGACTAATATAAATTTATGTAACGCTAAATAATATTTTTTGTAACGATTTTTCCTGAAAACGAGATCAACCACAGATGTGAAACTTATTTTCATTATTGTGTAGCTTTTAGAGGGAGGTTTTCACTTTAAACTGACCCACGCACTATAAAAAGAAAAATCTCTCAAAAATCCAGTTTAAAGCAATATTTATTCTAAGCCTTACAAAACAATGATTTATAAAAGTGATCTGATAAGAAGAAAAAAAACAAAAGCTGTAAAATGAAATCAATATTACTTTAGTTCAATAGATCGTTGCTTTTAAACATACCCAAAAATTTTTGACATTAAAATTTTATTTTGAAATATACTGTAAAGAATTTAACATTGATACAAATTTCATTGAAAACTAATGCTGAAAATTTATTTTTCCTTTTTATTTGTTGTTTATGATTTCAGGTTTATGTTTTGTCATGACTCAATCCTATGGGCTTACTGCAAGTTTTAATATATTTGTGTATAAAATGTATTTTTTTTAAATTATAAAATTAAGATAGGATATAAATATTGACACAAGTATAAGCCTTTGCCGGTTACGTTATTCATTACTCGGAGGTGAGGGGTTTTGAGCGTTTAATCCCATCTCCGGGCTCGCCGATCTCTTCACACGTAAAACACGATTGCGCACCGGAAACGACCAATCTCCCAGATTGCGACTGGTTCATAATTAATAAATTGAAAATTACTTTGCAATAGCGTTGTGAAATACTGAACTAACGTAGATTACAGATTGAAAGTAAAGGTAATAAAAAACAGTTTGACTCTAATTTGTTATTTAAATTGGTGACTAATAATATTTGTTCAAACCATCTATCTGACTGAACAGAAATATCAGGTTTGGTGAATAATTTCAATTGGATATGAGGCGTATAAGCTACATTAATTAACAAACTTGATCGGGGAGTCACCTAACGAACGAAAAACTCTGGTTCAAACACAGCTGATTAACGAATGGAATGACATAATAAATACGATTAGTTTTAGGTTGGTTATGATTAGGTTGCTTGATATATTTTAATAGTTATTTTATATTGACATGGATGTGTCTTTAGCTTGGGGGGGTGTTAGTGATTTTTAAGATGGAAAAAAAGTAACAGGTTTCCACAGAAACTATCAGGGCTATTGTATTCAATTTTTAGTATATAAGAATAAGAACAGGTGTTTAGATTCCCTTTTGACAAATTTATGATCTAACCTATTTCCCACAGGAAAGTAAATACATTTTTCAATACTATATTGATTTTTAGTGGAGAATATCATGTACGAATAGATTTTTAAGGATTTTAATTAATAAACTCAATTGATTAAAAGTGAATTCACATAATCTCCATGCTTTCGAGAGATGCGATGGACATAAGAAAATATTTGTGTTTATTGTAAATTATACTTCTGCAGTCTTATTATTATTATTATTATTTATTTATTTATTATGCCTAGGACATCGAACACAATATTTTAATTGTGGATATCTTTATATTATATAATACACAGAAATACTATCGGTTCCAGTTGAGACTCACGCAATTTCACAAAAGAGTCAGACAATGACCATACAATTGAGAATCCTCCACAAATTTATGGCAGAAATATTACAACGTAAAATGACGATAAGCGAAATGAACCAATACAGCTGAAACCGATAACCGTTGATCAATTCAGTTCAGAGATCATCGGCAATATTGCGTGGGGATTCAATTTTCTCTGTGCGACTCTGTATGTGAGTTTATACAAGAATATCTGTCTGAAGTATCAAGGTGACGATCATCTTATCTTAATATTAAACCTTATTGTAGGAGCTTTTAAAACTACTACAGACAAAAAAAACAACTAAAAATTTTTATGTATAAAAATATGAACAAGGTGTTAACTTTTTCTTTCGCAAAAAATGTATTAATTTTAAGAAAAATTTATTAAATGTTGCTAAAAGAACTAAGCGATTTCTGTTTCACGTGTAGCAAATTCTATTGTCTGGAAGTCTGGATAAATTTACATGAAATGAAGGCTTTAGAATTCAGTCAATCAGCATACAGCTTCGACCTCGGCGACAGCTTTGGAGCACTCGTTATGACAGACGACAGACTAAATGTAAATAGATGTTTTAGATTATTCAGCACGGTGTGCAAAACTTACCGTTATTTATACCTTTTCACCATGGTAGTTATTCTAAGCCATGTATGAATGAGAAATGAGTGAAAAGATGGTTATGGCACGGTCTTGTAGTCTTGTTACTGAAGGCTGACATGTTACTTAGACAGGACTGTTAATAAATAGCCCAACAGCGAATTATATCTAAGAGACCTACAGTTTAATGTGGAGACCACTATTGCCTCTGAATTAAGAACTGTTCTAATTAGGAGATTGGTCTTTGTGGATGAATGTAGTATTAAAAAGTGCGGACGTTAATTCACACCAGAGAATATCACTTCAAGCTAGGCAATCAGATTAGTTATCCTAATGGATATAATAAAATAACCGATCCTGAAGTATAGTTCATTTCCGTGTTGTAATATTTTATAGTTGTTTCGACGTATTCTGCTAATGTTACAGTAACGGGATCAACAGACTAGTTGATATGCGCGTGGTGTGGGGTAGTGGTCACGTGTGGCGGCACAGTGCGGGATGATGCAGATACCAGTTGTTTAATCTGGTGACGTGTCTCAACGCGAGAAGGATAACTGTTTGAAAAAAACTCATTTTTTACAATTTGAAAACAATGAATTACATTTCAATCATACGTATTTACAATCGCCAATAGCCTAAAACATGGCTTATTTAATAATTTGTACTTATCGTTTATTTTGCCAGTTGCATTTTCTTTGGGAACGGTCGAACGCCTGGTCTTTCTAACACCTAACTTGGACATATCATTACATAGGTAATTAATGAATAGTGATAAATTAATTAATATTACGTCTGGAATCAAACAGGCGACCCCTTTGCATGAAGGTTTATAGCATGGTTATTTTTAAACAACATTTTATACGTTTCGAAAAATATATTCATATTCTAGAAAAATAGGAACGAATACGGGAACATATACAATGGCTGAAACCGGATCTCGAAAGTTCGATCCAAAACAAAATGGCGGCTGTTTGAAATTCATAACTTTCCAATTTCAATCCACCGCCATTTTGTTTTCGATCGACCTTTTAAGGTCGGGCTGTGATATCTATTTTTATTCTAAAGTTCTTAAGACTTAATTTTCAACAGGTGATTAAGCATTGATAAAATACTACATTATGTGGTTTTAATGTGTTTCCAATGATAAAAAAGTTTGTAGAACCAATGCTTCAGAGGAAAGGGAATAAACAATCTGTGAAACTGTGACCGTCGCTTCCTGTCAGCTCTGATGTTATGTGACACAAACATATTCATAACAATGGCTTACATGACGTGAGCTGTTGTTATTGGGCGTTAGTGCCAAAATATTACAATGGTTGAAACCAATTTTAGGTTTTTTGAAAGCGATGAATCATCATGAGATGAAAAGGTTCAAGCGATAATGACAGAACCGCGAGACACTCGCTTCCGTTGTGGCGTAACAAAATTACGCTATTGGAAAGGTTACAAGTTTGTTTAAAACGTTCAGAACTTGATTTGACGAAATGATTTCGCTTGATAAAATGTTTCAATAATGTAATTTATAAATTTTACACTTCATGTCACATAACCAGAGGTAGCTGAATCTTGTTCAAATTGTGTGTCCGGGGTATATACAGACCTATATACAGTATAACTGATACACGGTACAGCTAGATATATGTCTCATGTTTTAGTGAATTCCCTATAGGGAAGAAGCTATTCATATTTACTTATACTTTACTGAATATTGGAAAATAATTACCTGCAAGCCATTATTTTTCTTGGGGTTATGTTTGTCGAGAGTTTTAGACGTACGCGGGTGTTGAATAAAGCGAATAGTAATTTCTCTTCTGCGTTCCACGTAAAGGGGTATCAGTTAACATAAAAACCGTGCGAAAAAAATACGAACATTTCAAATTTAATGCTAGGTCTTAACCCTGAGGTGGCGTGTAGGAGAAAGTGATGAAACTAGTTTGAAACTCGTTCGTTTTGAGTTTGATAATTTAGTAAAATCTCAAATCTGTACTGTATCAACCTTCGTATATATTTTTGTAAAAATATGATGAATTATACTTAAAAATTAAATATAAATTGTACGTAATATAAGAAAATATTCACTAAAGTAATTACTAAAATCCTTAGGATTCCAGCAATAACTTTAGTGAATCAAATAAATTGCTCAATTATTATTTTTACGTGAAACATGGTTTTACCAGAAGCCATTGTCGCGCTGCAACGAGATACTCAATAGACTCATTAAAATAAAACGGTCTTCATTAGTGAGCTCGCGTGGTTCCCACGCCACAAAAGCGGGAGACAAGCTCCAATACTACACACACGTCTGGTACATTGCTAACATTCTAATTGATTTTTTATGCATCTTATCTTGAAATAAACTTTAAGGTTATCTATTAAACTTCAAGTCATTAGGTAATATCTTTGGGTCATTATGATTTGTTCAGGTAGTAGATATTTTAGGCCATTTATAAAAGAGAAATGAGTGTAAGATTATTGTGGCGCGACCTTCTGACTACTGTTCCTTGGACAGGGCTGTTAATTAATAGTTCAACAGCTAATGGTATCTAAGTGGCCTACAGTTTAAACTGGGATCCTAATTTACTGCATGAATAGTCAGTCATCAACCGATCACTTTGACTGATACATATATGTTGTTCCAATTAAAAAAAACTCACTTTAATGAATCCGAATACAGATATTGCACGCGTCGCGTGGTACATATATTTCACGAATACTAGTAGAATAATATAGCACTAAAATAATCCTAGTTCTCGAGGTTTACACGGAAATTAATTTGGGCGCGAAAAATATATAATACGTTGATACTAAAAATTTGAACATGGAAGAAAGTAATAAAGTAAATTGATTAACGTATGTGGTTTTGCAAAGGAGAGGAACATAATATGTTTCGTAATCGAGGCGCAATCATTTATAATTTGCATCACATTTTGCAAAACCGCGGCGCGCGGAACCAGATGGTGTATGACGTCATGTAATTCTATCAATCTCGTTATCTTGGCAGATAAGGTAACCTTGTATTCCAGTTAATACGAAAACATTGCACCCCATGTTTGGCGCGGTACCTTATAACCTGTCAAAACATAATATTAATTTCCGTGATGAAGACTCTCGCATCTTTTACAAGATGAAATTTTCTCTTAAAAAGGTCGTTGAAGGTAAACAATTCATTTTTTCATAAAAAGTAAATTCGAATTGGCAAAATAACATTCCAAGTGTCGTCATATCACCAGATTGGGATTATTTTCACATTGAAACTGTGTTAACAATAATGGAAAAACTCAACAAATAATTATATTGCTGTCACAAAAAGATTACTCCAGTAATTTAAGGAAGCTATAAACAAAAAACCTGTATAGTTAAATATGTTTTACATTTATATATTTTTTGCAGATTGCAGATCTACTAGTAACAATTATTCCATTGAGATTAAAATGGTGTGAAAAAATGGCCGTTGAAGGAGTAAAGAAACTTCTAGTTTTAGAGGTGCGTTTGTAGCTGTTGGAGTTGAAATGTAAATGTAAAAAAATGAATGTAAACTGCAGTAAAAGATAAGTTATACATTATTTAGATATAAGCTTTTTTTGATTGATTTACTATGTGACATAGGCTAATTCTATTATTGTAATACAGTATAAACATTTAGAGAAAGTCATGAAGTACCAGTGTATAACGTCGCAATTGATAAGTAAATACTTTAAAATATTCGTAATACTCGTATTTAAAAGTATAAACTGTAAGAGCTTCGTAATAAAAAAAAATATTTGAGGTTTAATGAAACTAATCTTAAAAGTAATTTCTACCCTAAGAATAATTTATTTCAACAAATATTTGCATGTTCAAAGTCAATACTTCAGCATGCATAATATATAAAACGTAATGCTTTCTACGAAATGATAAAACATTATTACCGGTAAGATAAATATTCAAACCCTGACGCTCTGACAATATCTCTAGTACTCACCCGTGTTTATAACAAAATTTCAATTGTATATTGACCTGATTGCAGAGCAGTCTGATTGTATATACATCGTTTCTCTCCCACACTTTAACGTTAAATCAGAAAGGTCATGTTGTATGACTTATGACATTTCCACCTATGACAACACGCCTTCATCTGCGTTGATTACCCGGAGTGTTTTGCACATGGTGAGTTGGATGTTGGCGTGAAGAAAATCACTTTACATTACTTTGCATGGCCCTAATGAACAATGAATGGTTCACAGGATAAAGACTATCTCGGGAGGAATAACTTGGAAATAATTACGTGAATAAAGACTTTTAAAATTAAATGATTTAAATTGCCTATCCACGCAACTTTTTGTGTTTTCTATTCAATTCAAATTCAAAATATTTATTTTACAACAATATAATTTTACTGTACAGTAAATTATAATTGGAATTATTTCAGATTTTAGGCCTAATCTGATGTTGTATGATAAAAAATTCCAGTTTAAAATCCTAAAGAGTAGGGAAGGTTATTTAGTGGGTAGACTCGATACTTTCTTTATTTGATTTTATCCCGGAGATTCCCCCAATACATGCAAGCTGGCCACCTGTGAGCGTAGTGCATTTTTTAAGCCTCACGCTCAACAATATTTTCAAACAGTTAAAAGAACAAAACAAATCTGTCGAAACTAAACAAAAAATAACGGTTATTTAAAAATTCTAGTTTATAATTTACTCTCATCTAAAACCACAACTACTAAAAACTCATCTTTAAAACTAGAAGTCTCTTTACCTCCTTGCAATTGTTTCACACCCTTTTATCTCAATATTACAATTATTGTCACCAGCAGATCTGTAATCTGCAAAACAATGGGTAAATGTAAAACATCTTTAATTATAGAGGGTTTTGTTTAAATTGTCCCTAAATAGCTGAAGAAATCTGTTAGTGACAGCAGTATAATAATTTTTTGTGAGAGAATACAGTATTCCGCATTTGGGGATCCAGCGACACTCATTTTTGTTTTATTATTATTAGTTCATCATTGCATGTGAAAATTACGCTAAGACAAATTAAAATCAAAACAATATATTTTTAGGAATGCTTAATATAACGAAAGCTAATCATTACAACGTTGGAATCAAGCATTTCTCGTAAATATCATAGTCCTTGAAAACTATATTTCACAATCATTAAAAACCTTTTGGAGCTATACAATAATAAAACGAGTTTAATGATGAAATCAACATATAAACTACCTTGGACAGTGCAAAGTACCTTAGACATAATTAAAGCTGTTAACAATTACAATAATTACTCAAGTATAGAGTTAGCCTAACACAAGCGAGCTCCGCCAGTCACGCCATATCGCTGTTCGTGCTACAGTCACTATATATGCTGCTATATACAGATTGTCATTAATGGGAAAGATTTTTGAGGGTAAAATTAAAGTGAACAGTCATTAGTGCGAGCGACATAAACTCACGGCGACAATTAGGGATCATTAATATCGCAGTTGGCGCACAATGGACCTCGTGGCAGATTTTTTATTGTTGGATGGATAGAACAATAGGGCTTAATTTTATGGGACTGTCCGTTATTAGAGATCCTGTCAATGATTGTAGCTCAATTTGTTACTGACTTCAACTTCTTCAAACTAAATATTTCAAAATCATTAAGTTACTAAGAAAGAAGATAAATAAATAATAGGTATTTGCTGAAACTATTCATTTGGATAATGTTTCACACTTTTTAAACAAGTGTTGATTTCTAAAAATGTTAACACTTAAAACGAAACATCGGTCAAATTGACCGATCTGTAATTTTACTACGTAATAGTGGATAAACTGCTTGACCTTGACGGCTGTCACCCCCAGTACCTTCCCCCCAAACCCCTCTCCGTAATATTTGGTCATTTCCAACTAGTTGGCAGGACGTTGTCGTACATATTGGACGAATTTTGTGATTACGGTCGGTCAGACTTACCGCGTGTTTCGCTTACCGGCTGGCAATCGTCGGTCGAATATACCTGTGATTATACCTTGTATAATCAGTAAAAGGCTGTAGTAAAACGCAACAAACAAAAGAACACCTGCTAGAAGTAAAATAACATCTATATTACCCACTATAAGACCACAAATATGTCCTTGGGCAACAATCCTATACGGATTTTTTCCCGAGGCCAGAGCTGGTCGTCTTGAAGCGTGGAGTTTGGAGTTTCATTTTTTTCTGTCACATGATCTTTGCGTAATAAATGCGATTTGTCATAAAATGTTGTAAAACATCATTTGTTACTCATACGATTGCCAAATGATACATAAAAACAATAATAAACACACTAAACACCAATAAAGCACAGTGACTGTCAAATTGACTGTATGTTTCTCTTAGCGTTTTAAAAATTATGTTACGTTATAAGTATTAAAAAGGCATATATAAGCAATATTTTTTACAACTCGATAATAAATCAATAAAGACAGCGCTAAAGAAAATTAATAACTAAATTTACCTATTATCAAACTATTTTTTGGCGAAATACTTTTTGAAATGTTACATAAACCTTATGAACCACGAACAAAATTTACTTGTACACAGATGAGCCTGGTCTTTGGTTGAGTTTCAACAACAAGCGTGTGAAAATAAAACTGTTAATTTCGAAGTACTAATAAACTCTGTCGTGCGTGATAGGTAAACACTATTCGAAAACAACAAAAGCTCAGACTGCTCGTAGCTGTGGCCTTTGAACTTTGGCAACATAACGTACCTCATGCAGTGTGGGAGTACTGTTGCATACTTTGGTATTACAGTAACTCATTAACATATGTAAAACACTAATTATGAAATTATCTTGTAAAATGTATTTAAGAATGCTTGAATAAGTCAATAGCTTTTGATGTATTGTAGTATTTGATTTTATTATTACTTACAGTTCCTAAATATTATGTTTGACAAAAACTGTATCTTTAAACGTCGCCAGATTTAAATGCTCTTTAATGTTTATTTATCTAATTGCATCATCAGACTTAATTCTATAAAGATTTTTGCTAGGGCATAGATAAACGAATTCTTTGATACACCCGCAGTAAACTTAATCCATCGCGTAACTATCTACTCGTACAGTCTATCGCGTCATGGACGGGTTGGCTCGCGTTTTAGACTACACGTGTCAAATGTCAATTAAAAAGACCTTGTAGTGACTCACTCTTCTTGGTGGACATTTGGTCCAGCGCAGCTGGATTTGTGTGTAAATAAAAACATCAGAAACATTTAAACTATTTTTTTATAACTTCTAGCTTAAACTGACGTTTTGGCATGGATCAGACATGTCGTTTCTCTGGTAGGGGTATCGGTAATTCGTCAGACAAAAATTCGTAATGGAAGTGACCCATAAGGACAACTGTTTAGACGAACTACATGATCTAAGATATTTTCCAAAGGTAATTTAATGCATTATATTTTTAAGCATAATATACGTAATGGTAGTGAAAGAAAAGAGAAAGGTCAAGTAGTGTTACAGATTACTTTATCTTTGAGAACTCTCAGGGAAGTACAGGTACTGAGATTTTTGTAAAACAGACGGTTTCAACCAGCAATAAGTTATGAAAATCCTTTAATATTTCTGTGTTTTATAACCTCATGCATCGTGAGTTGTAATTAATTAAGAGACAAAACCACATTTCAGTTGGTTATTCAGCTGTGCTTCCCCCGAGTGTGGTTTTGCTGAGTAATTACCTGCCTACTCAACACACACTACACGTTGCACAGAGCGTCATCGCCTTAGTCCTGACTGACCCCTGCGGAGTCGACAGATTGTGCCATTACCACAGCATGTAGCGCTGCCTCTGGTGATTAATTAACATACACTAACTGACTAGATACATTTTTAATTACTTAACTTACGAACTTTAATGAATAACTTTGACTACAACTTCAGGTATGAAGGTTAAGGCATCTCTCTGATTCTATTGACTTTATGATCTATCATCCTGTTCCGTATAGGTACCATAAAGCAGCATATATCCCAGTCCTTTGTACTTCAAAGGTAAACCATCATCAGCGGTATTGGAGCCTTTTGTCTATTGTGCTTCTACACAGTCGATTCTATTGCTAATAAAGTATAGCGT
Organism: Nephotettix cincticeps; assembly: GCA_023375725.1. Taxonomy (NCBI): domain Eukaryota; kingdom Metazoa; phylum Arthropoda; class Insecta; order Hemiptera; family Cicadellidae; genus Nephotettix; species Nephotettix cincticeps. Next base: position 873,814 of record CM041788.1, on the reverse strand, counting down.
TATCTTTTCCTTCTCAACTCTCCTATCGGTTGTCCCTTGACATTTCGAATACATAGCATCGTGTTTTGATCTCAAAGAAAATAATTCATACAAAAAGAACTTCAGTCAATCCATAAGTTTGCATTTAACAAGGCACAAACCACATCCGCAAATTTACAAAGTGCAAAGCCCAGATACGGTTTGTCCACACAAAGATACATATAAAAACATTAAATGGAATCAGAGTTCGCACCGATTATTGCGAGTTCTACTTTGTCTATTACCTTTTTAACCTTTTGAAACATCTACCTACCCAGGTATATTAAGCCAAGTATGAATGAAAAATAAGTGTAACATGATTATGGCACGATATTATTGTCTTGTTACTGAATAATGCTGGCATGTTCCTTAAAAGCCCAACAGCCGATAGTATCTAAGCGACCTACAGTATAATTAAAATCCGAACCACTTTTGCCTCTGAATTAAGAACTGGTCTAATAATGAGTGTGTGGATGAACTTAGTACTCAATAGTGCGGACGTTAATCCATGCCAGGGAATATCACATCCACAAACCACCGCTCATAACTATCCGCAATTCGTGACCTCCAAGTAGATGGATTACAGGACACGCCACCGTTCTAGTCAAATCTTAACCACACCATTGAATCCAAAACAGTAAACAGTTCTCTTGAAATTTATAATTTACTTAGCTTTCATAAGATACATATTTTGTTTGCTTCAATGCGTGTTGATTAATATGTGGCATTCAGTTAGGAGGACATAGTCAGAAGTCAGAGACAGATTGGGTACTTAGCAGAATCAATTATCTGGAACACGGTATGACGATTATTAGGTCGCCATAAGCTGACGGACATTAAGCAACGACGAGGCTGTCGTAACACTATGAGGGCGACAGGTAGGCCTACATGCACATTGGCCCTCATGCTTCCATAGGGGCCATTGTCGTGTCGTCGGCCTGATTAGGAGCCGAGGTCTCCCGACCAACGACGCTGATGGAACTGGTCTGAGAGGAAACACTTGCTCATATTAATTGATAATAATTCATGATCCAGGCAAATGAATCAATTGGTGTTTGTCAGTAACAAAGTGACACGTCATTAAATCAATTACACTCACCTTCCAAACGTATTCACCACGTAGTGAATATTAGTGAGTGTCTGAATTATGAATGTGAATATTCAAACTAAATACAAGCACAGTGGATTAGAGTGGAATAAATCTAAATTGAGCATATATACTTACACTTAGATTAATCTGTATAATAATTTATTTGAGCTCAATTACAGTTAATAATCTTTTGCGTTTCCCTTATGTAGGTGCATACTATAGATATTTTTTTATAATATTACAGTATTTTTTATTCATATGCGATTAGGGTAGCAAGGAGATTCGGCCCCAAAAAATAAAGAAGTTATGTTTAGTTTTATAAATAATATTTTTTGTTTATTTATGTTCACCTGTAGTCTGTGAGTCCTGGTCCAGTACTGAGATCGCTTTTGAAAAGCTCGGTAACAAATTCAAAGAGTAAAGTATGAAGTATTAAAAGTATAAAGTTTTAGAAAGAGGAAAAATTTTGAAACATGAAGTTATTGAAATTATGTGAATTCTAGAATACGTATTTAATTATTTACTACGTATATGCTTTCAAATAACATCAGTGTTCAGCAAATTTCACTTTTAACCATAAAAAATGTGATTGAGTTTTGGACTCGGAGTTTAATATCATAAAATTGTATTTATGTCTTTCAAGTACATGATATTAATAGTAACATACATACATACTTTCAATATACAGTAATTAATTGAAAAACAGACAATTATCAGTCCTGCAAAATTATATCAAGCAGCCCGTCGAAATTTGGAAATGAAAAAAGTTTTGAAAAGCCCGTCGAGATCATAGCCAATAAACGGTGACATTATTGACTCGACTTTACTGGGCGGTTGAATATTTACTTTAATGACAGGTTCATTTTTACGTCATGAATAAATTTCACCCTAAGCTCTCCAACATTTTAAGATAGACTCCATAATACTTTAAGCGTAGTTTTAAATAATACAGTGATTGAAGAATGATTTATAGTTCGAAGGTCAGTGATAAATTTAATTTATTTTAATAAAACTTCCTCTTCGTTATGAAAGCAGATGTACTCTTTTCTTCTTTTCTTCTAGTCCTTTACATACTTCTTTTATTATTTATGGGGTTTTATTCTTCAGTCCGTTATTCATTGATATCATTCCTTTAGAAACTTCATAAAGTATATATTCTCATCGGTATAATCCACAACTTTAATTAAATAAAGTTAAAATATTCCAATAGTTTGCCATACGATGATATATGACTCATGCTATGTGTTAACTTTTCACATGGATCTGTCAAAGATTAGTTCTGGGAGGGTGTTGGCAATTTGCGCAACTAAAATTCGAAACAGTGACGTCGTAGTTTGGTTATAAGAACAGCTGTTTAGATGAACTGAAAAAAATTCCCTTTAGACATATCCATGATCTAACCTATTTCCCTTAGGAAGTAAATACAATAATTTTAAAACAAAACTACTATATATTTATGATATAATGTATTACAAAACTATACTTAGAAGTCGTGATTGGAAGATATGCAATTAATTAGGTAGTAAAATTATTACTAAAAATAGTATACCCAATAATTGAATATTATGTTTATCGAGCATTTCTATTGTCGTGTGTTTATTCCACTTGTACAGGGTGTTCTCATATTGATTGGGAGAGGCGCGATGCGGAGTTATGCGACCTGTGCGTGCACAGCATTGCTTATCTCATACTGAAGAGCCTTCACAATTCACCAGCCATAAACACTAATTCCCCACCGTAGACGTTGTTGATTGTTTGACGTTTATGGCTACTATAGTCAATAGCGATAGTAGTAGCGTTAGTACATTTGACATTTCCATGCGACAATTCAGATAGACGCTATATAATGTACAAGTTTTAATGACGCTTGAAGGATGTGATTATTCGATTCACTCGGATAGGTTGATAAGTCTAAAAATAATGAACAAGTATTTAAACTGATACTATAGTATCAGTTAAGAACATAGTATACTGTGTTCTAACATTAAACCTGTATTTTCTCGCTTATCCGTGGACGAATTTCGTTCACCAAAAATCTTTTGATTTGAAATTAAAATTGCAATCTTTTTATGTCTGTAAAAATTGTATTAAGTTAACGATTTTTTTAGTCTAATTAAAAGATTTTTAACCACCGCCATTTTGAAAATATAAAAGCAAACTAAAAATGATACTTTGTAATATTTTTCTGTTTGGCCAATAAATATATGAGCAAAGTTTGGTTTCTGTATCTTAAATAGTTCTTGAAAGAAAAAATGTCTCTGCGTGCGAGTAATAAGCTAATTTTGTTATCACACTGCAAAAATTGTTAAGGTAATGAAGCGAAAAAACCTTAAATTTTATTAAATATTTTGCTTCTTTCTTTCTGAACATTTTAAACAGAAAAGTCTTACTTTCTCTTGTACTGTCTGAAGTTTAAGCTGTTTTCCTTAACGATAAGATTGTAATTAGGTAACAAACATTTAACAACAAAAGAAAATATATTTGAGGCCGAGATTTTTCATGAAGCAACACAGGAAAACAGTCTAACTGTTTCAAGTCTACCTACTTTTCACAAGAAATTTCCCACATATGTATTCGTATCCATGTAGACAAATAATGTGTTTCCGATGTTGAAGTGATTTAAAAAAAGTAAATTGCAGTTTAAATGCAAATTTTGATTCTTAAAATGTTGAATATCAAAAATTGTATTTAAAAAATGGTGACCTGAGACTTTACTTTCCCTCGTTTTACATCGATATGTTTACATAAATGTAATACATTAATTCAACACCGGAGATAAATTTAAGGGAATTATAGTAATTGAATGAAACGAGTAAGGGATAATGTTGTTACCTGGGCCAGATGTATAGAGAGGAAATGAGAAGAGATAAACCAGATTATGGGCCTCTTGCGCCTATTGTATGGCTGCGGGCGCAGTTCAGACGGTAAAGTACTGCACGTGCAGTATTACCATTACGGACAAACACACTCTGTCCATGCCATCAAACAATAAACCACTCTTCGTGGTCATATATGTAAGTAATTACACCATTTATGAAATGTATAAATTATAATCATTTGTTTGAAGATTTTAAAATATTAATTTAAATAGTCTTCAGATAAACGTGATAAAAGTGACAAGCGTGGATGGTTTGCAGTACTAGAGTATAGTACTGCAGGGTCGATACATGCACGCGCTCTACAGGTCGGCAGTGGAACTACAAGCGATCACCCGACTATCAATATTGGTTGGTGTTGGTAAAGCAGTATACTCCACGGACATGTTGGAATAGTGTCGGTAATTTGACATCTGAGACATCAGAAATCTAACGACACTAAAAATTAAGATGTGACATATGTTTCATACTCCAACGACAGAGGCTCGGTTAACATCGGGAACCAGGGGTGATATCTAATAAACGAGATATTAAAAACTGTTATACAAAATATATAATGTAGGAAGTAAACTATACTGGCCTCGGGTGAATCATCGGACCAAGTACAATTTAACCGAAATCAGGACTTCTACCACAACATAAATGTACCGACACCAACTACGTGAGCTGGGGAGCGAAACGAAGCGTTTATTTGTTATTTAAAATCACGGCGAACACGTAGTTTTTTTATAAATATTCCTGAGCATAATTATAAACAAATTCCTTGTGATTCTTCAAGATTTTAAAACATATTTCAAACGAAACCGTAACTGAAATATAAATGAATTTTTGAAAAATACCGCAGAAGCTGGAAAACTACCAAGACCCTAAAATTACAATGGGGTTGTTTAAAGATGTATAGCGCATACATAAAACGGTTACTGCAGCTAAAGAGAGAGAGGGAAGTAGTGAGCCAGGAGGCCGCGAAGGGACAAAGGGTCGGGATCAATGAGGCATATTGCGGGCGCCCTTCCAAGGGCCGGCACGTGCCTATCCGGAGACGACGAGCCGTCAGCCTGACAGTCCAGATATAAATACAGTAACTCATTATAAGGTGGTGGTTTCTACTTGGATTAGGTTGATAAAAATATACCGACTTAATGACATGCAAAACTAATTACCTCTAAGTACATTAGGACTGAAAAATGTATTCAATATTTTTAAAGCACCAAATATACTTCAATACATTTTTTGTTGCTTGGAGTATAGTGGAGTATATTTAAGATTAAATACATAAGTATATATAACCTACACTATATAGTTTTATTTAAATTACCGTATGAATAAATAATAGTACATATTTACTTGCCTGTGGGGTGTAGGTTAGATCATGGATATGTCTAGACGAAATGTTTTCAGTACATCTAAACAGCTGTTCTTATAAACATATGACGGCACTTCCGTTGCAAATTTTAATCTGAGGTATTGCCAATACCCCCACAGCTAAGACATATTCATCTAAAAATAACCTTATCAAGAATAAGTTCGAATTGCAAAGTTTGTAGAGAATATTGTTACAGTAAATACTGAATTATATGTTAGTTCTTGGTAATAAATATAATCAAATGGATAATACTAAATATTTTCACCGATATTTCTGATTAAAAATCTTTTTAATTTAAGTATATTTAATACTTATAAGAAACAATGAGAAAATAATAAAAATGTTTTTCATTTTAAATTTTTACGTTAAGAATGATTTTTTTAATTCATTTAGTAATTTTCTGATACATTATTTTCTAATCTGAAACTTGCCGATAGTTGTATTTGTATTTCAAATAACCCCCACATGGTTAGCCAGAGGAGTCGCCTACCACTGGTTCATGTTTGTTTGTGTAGCTCTTGTTTGGTTTATGTTGTTTGTGTACTGAGCTCAAAATGTATAAACTTAAATACGCTAATTTCATTTACCAAATAACAACTCGCCAATATGGTCTCAGATTTATGGTCTCCACAGAAAACTTCTAATACTTTGTAAATTAATCCATGCACCAGAGCTGAAGTTCATACGAGTTTGGTATTTTATTAGTACAACAATTGGGATTTAATTTAAGGCATCTTTGATACTCAAATCTACTAAATTTGAATACGTATACTTCCTTAACTTATTCATACTAATATTGTTCAAATTTACTATAGAATATTCAAGTTTATATTAAACGTCGATGAAACTTGTTAGATTAAAACTGTCTTCTGTAATATTCATTTATAAACTAGTCAAACGGTTGCTAATATAATTGCTTATTTCTCGAATACGTGAAGCTTCACTGCCTATTATGTTTTTTTTTTATTCTTGCTTATAGGATAGTTGTTTTGACAATTCAAAAACACAAGCCATTTTCAAAGCAAAAGAAGCAGTTAAATTTTCTTTTTGTAAAAGCATGTAACATTTTCAACAACATGACATAAAACGTGTCAATCTACATTTTTCACGTTTGATATTTTTAAGAACAAAACAGATCTCCTAAAACATCTCTTGATTTTAAATACGAAATCCTAATATTTTGTCTACACAAAAATACATTTTTCCAGCAACAATTTTCTGGTCATGTTTTGCCCACTTCTTTATATAAATGAGACAGATAATGTATGTAAGAGAAAACTCAATATATTAGAAAAAGAATATTACAGTTTAATATTACTCATGAGATATAGAATAAGCTAATATTTTCAAATTACTTTTTTAAATTATATTAATTAATTGTATATTTAATTAATATTTTAAAAGAAATGTCGACGATTGTTATGATTAATGTTTCTGTAACATATAAACTAGTCAAACGGTTGCTAATATGAAACAACTATTTTCGTCTAGAAAACAGCTGATCTAAGACAAGCCAGAGGAACGGTCACACAAATTCCTTGGCGTCTTAAATTTATAATGAGCTTTTGTAAAATAGGACTAGTTTGAGAAAGGACCTTTATTTAGTCGTCTCTAACATAGTTATTATATACAATACTGTACTAACTTCTTACAATTTATTGGAAATGCACGTTTACTCGTGCTGAAATACAATGTTTGACAAGTTCCCTAAGCAATTCAGCGGGCACAAGATTGACTGACGCGGTGTCACAGTCAGCTGATGGGCAAGAAACCCGCCGGTGAGGGAGGGAAGCCCTTCGCTAGATTCAACAAGTCGCAACTTCACCTCTGGTCCCCATCACCTTTGAAAATATTACGGAAAAAATATTGCTCAAACACTGTACAAATATAATAAGTGTTCTAATTATCACTATATATCTTTCTTTAGCTTTTTTGTCTTAGGTTTTTGGTGGGGGTGTTGGCGATTTTTAAGATGGAAAACATGTAACAGGTTTCCATAGAAACTACTATAGCTGTTGTATTGAAATTTTAATATAAATGAATAAGATCAGCTGTTTAGATGAACTAAAACCATTCCCTTTAGACATATCCATGTGTTAATTTCACACATGACCAAAGTTTGTATTTTCCACTTCATATAGACTTCAACTTAACGAAAATTAAATGTACGCTAATTGTTACTGTTCAATTTCAAATTAAAAAGATTAACAGTTAAATGTCAATTTAAGTATTAGATAAATATTGCTTCGCTTTAATCTTAAGAGGGGCTAAATCAAAACTAAAAATTCTTAAGAAATGTATATTGTCTAACACTTTTTAGTCGTAGGAGAACTATAGAAACAGAAAGTTCTGTCATAAACATCTATGCTCATAACGAAGTACAAAAAATCATATATGATAGTTTGTAAACTTAACAATTAATTATACTTTATTGTTATCAAGAATAGTTTGAAATAAATTAATTCCAAGAAAAACAGAAAATCTTATTTACTATACGGTGCGTAAATTTAGCAGATATGTAATTCGGTATAAAGAAGCTCGTGGTAGACACGAAGCATGATGGAACGCCTTGTAACATGTTTTCGCAGCCACTTCTGTGGATACAAGTGTCGTAGTCAAATGATCTCTGTTGTGATCCAGCAACAGTCGGTCTACCTCCAACTCTCAATATCTTTTAAATTTGAAGAATAAATCTAAAACTTTGTCATTTCTATGTTAAATAACATAAATAGTTACATTCCTAATTCATTCACTAAGAAAAATTCTTACAACCCAACAATTTTGCTTTGTTACTAACAAAAAATAGCCGAGCTTAAATATTTACGCAATATGTATTAATTAAAAATAAACACAGTTAATGGAATGCCTTAATTAAAAACGCGACGGTTTATTATTATGAAGGAACTTAAATACATTATTTCATATTAAGCGACTTAGCCAAAGCTAAGTTTGACTAATGAAACGAATTTCCAACGCGGTGGATCCTTTGTCTTCTAATAATAAATAGCATTATAGTGGTAGAGATTTATAAAACGTTCAAGGCTTGATAGTCTTCTTTCTGTCATATATATTAGGTGGATTTTTTTTGAAATGGATCGAATGAATATTGTTTGATTAATAATGTCTTGTAGACCTATATTCGACCAATATGAATACACCTACGCTTTTTATTTTATGACTAAAGTAAGAGTGTAAAGTATGAATGAGAAATGGGTGTAAGATAATTATCGCGTGTTCTTGTATACTTGTTTCTGACTAAGGCTGACATGTTCATTAGTCAGGGCTGTCAAATAAAAGCCCAACAGCCAGTGGCATTTAAGGGACCTACAGTTTAACGTGGGTTCCGAACCCCTTTTGCCTGTGAATTAAGATCTGGTCTAATTATGAGGATATTTGCGGATGAACATAGTAGGGACGTTAATCCACAACAGAGAACTATCCATAATTCCATAAGTTAGTCCCAGAACTGTAGCTATTGAAGTAAATCTCATGATTCGGTAAATATATATAACTTTAGCAATCATAAACGAAAATAAAAAGAGAATTCAATAAAAATGTTTGTATTGTAATTAAAACATTTATAGCTCGATATTATGTCATACTGTACCAATAAATAAAAAAATATTCAGGATTACGTAAAAAAATGTTTTATTATTTATATAGAACAACTATTATAAACATTAAGGACAGTAGAGGCATATTTTGTTTTTACTGCATTCGAGATTTTACGTTATGAGATCGGTCTTATTAATTGAATTCAACTTGAAACTAAACTATCCTAGAATGTAATTAGCCACAATCTGGTGCAGCTTACACCAGGAAGGCGTCGGGGATGATCCTAAGCCCTTCGTTATCTGTCGACCAAAACAAGGGTGAACCGCGTGGTTGACGTGACTGAGACAAGGGCATTACTGTTCTGGTGGAGAAGAATTAAACATACATAAACGTAGGAAACACATTACTTAATTCCTTGCATGGTGTACGTGTAATATACATAATCATGGACATGTTGGAGCTTTTTAAAAGCCCTTCCAACAGTATTTTTCTCATCCTCCTCAAATATACATAGCTTCTGTTATGTGCATGCAATTTATAAATGAATAAATCACATTTTAAAAGTCACAGGAAAATAATGTGAAGCAGTTGGCCATGTTATCCCTCCCGTTGGATTTAGCTTTGAAGTTGACCTGTGTAAAGGAGAGAATCTCTCTTGGCCTCATAAGAGAGAAAAACACTTTTGGTTTGATTTGGCTATTTATTGATGTTAGGATGAAAAACAAAATGGAGGACCTAGAAGAAAAATATTGTATTTACTTTCCTGTGGGATACATGTTAGATCATGGATATATCAAAGGGAATGTTTTCGGTTCCCCTAAACAGCTGCCGTTATAGCCATATAACGTCATTTAGCATATGACGTCACTGTTTCACATTTTGGTCTCATAAATTTCCAACACCTTCCCCACCCAGAGCTAAGACATATTCATGTCAAAATTCCAGGGTCCGAATTCTCAAATAAAACTGATGAATAGAGGCACATTGTTGCGTCGTTTATTTTAAACTGCTGACCGCTTTGTTGTGTGTTTATCAACACAAGAACATTTCAACGCTTAGATATAGAACGGTCAAAACAATCTTGATAGTTTTGTACCCAATGTTGAGCTGTCGTTAAATAGGTAATACTCCAATCACAAACTGTGACCAGATTCGTGATGGAACCGATATCCTTCAAATTATGAGGTTAGCACGTTTCCTATGATCTACCCTAAAATGAATTAACGCTTTCAAAAGTCTTGCGTAGTTACCACTACCGTGGGTGGCTGAGCGGTTTTTGAAGACGAGCACTTCAAAACCGAGTGTCGCCGGATGGAAACTATACCCAGTTGCAATTTTGTCATTGAACTATTGATTAATGATCAACTTGACCGAGGTTTCTAAAAAGAATTAGAAAGTGTTGAAAGTCGATTGTAATTACAAATGTATTTACTCCCCTGTCCCCGTGGTTACTCACATGGCAGAGGAGGCCCGTCGCCTCTGCAGCGCGTGAAGGTTGAGGTCCCTGGCGGCGATGGTGGCGGGGTCATAGCCAGGCCGTAACAGCGACGTCAGCCTCTCCACGCACAGCGACTTGCTGCGGTCTCGGCCAGCCGCCGCGGCCAGCCTCTCCTCCTCCAGCCGCCGCGCCTTGTCGCCTCCGCGGAACCGCTGCACCAGCTGCACACACGTCACGCCCCGCTGTACTCACGTCGCACTGGCACATACTGTAGTATCGTCATGTTAAACCTATACTCGTAAACATTTGATTTTATGTCAGTATCCACCTTGATACACCAACGACCTCGCACCGATGTTCAACTTCAGACGAGTTTGAAGTGTTTTTTGTATAAACCTCAACTGTCCATCACCATAGACCTAGGGTCTGTGCGGTGAATTAAAGACAGCGAGGTAGCGTAACGGAATGAATCACATGGGCTTACCGTTCCCGATCTGACAAGAGTCGCCAGCTGCTGATATGTATCATGTTATGGAAGGAAACCTTTCGTATCGTATACTAATCGAACTGGATAATAAAAATCAATTTTGTGGACTAATTCAAATTTATAGTTGATCTGCAACCTCAGTTTTATATAAATACTGTACAGAAAAGAACTATAGTTGGATTTAAATACTTATTGAGAAATTTTGTTCTAATTTATAATGATCTCTTCAAATAATTATTCACTTAAAAATATTTATATTGCTAAATGTATAATTGACGAATTAATTCTCAAGGAAAGAGCTTAGTTAGTAGCTTATTTAAAAAAATATATCTCGTTCGGGAAACATAATTACCATATTCAATATTTATTTTGTAATTTTGTAATGAGCTAATCTTTGTTAATCATTTTCTACATAAATCCAAACTCTGTTTTGTATTTAGATTTAATTAAAATCACTTTATATATTGATCAAAAGAAAATTTAAGTTTGTTTGAGTTACTTTTTCAGTTCACGCGGGTGGTAATTTTGAAAACTTTTATCTACGTAAAACAACTTAACCTATATATGCTTTCGAAAAATGAAATTGTAACTGTCGTCAGCTTAGCCACACTCGATTCCACGGTAGGTTTGTCACTTATGTGCCAGTGCGGCGGATTACCTCAGACAGCATGGCTCGGGCAGCGACGCACTCTCGTGATAAGCGTTATCAGCGCGACACGAGGATCATGGCGCCGCGACGCGCACACGACTGACTCGCGCCACGACCGTCGCTGTCGCCTACACACGCGCAGGCGCGCACATAGCTACAATATACCAATAATAGAAACAGACGAGTTGCACAGGACAGTTGTTGTTTAATCCCTCTTACACTTGCGAAACGTTTATGTCAGTTCGCATTCTTTCTCATAGTAGGTAAAATACCAATTATTACATTTTCATAGCTTATTCATGTAGAAAAAACTTACTATCTACAATTGGTCAAATAAAATAGTCGGATGAATAAGTTTTGGTGAACAATCACTTAAGCTTTTGTCAGGATTACTACTAGTAGGGTTTGGAAGTGATAAATAAGTGAATTGGAAGTGCAATTTTGCTAATGGACTTTTACTGTTCACATACGTATAATATTTTTTTCATCTACGCTCTAAAGTATTAAGTTTTGTGCTTATAACTTAACACCTTAGATGTTAACTAGCAACGCTTTGTGAGAACCCGCTACGAGACTATATTCGTCAGATATTAACTGATCATTTTAATGTGTGATTTGATTTTTTTTCAAAACGTTGGGAAAGTTTTTTCTGCAGTTTAGGTGATTTCAAGTCCAATGAGTTTTCTTCGGTTTAAATCAGGTAGCGAGATTTTAAATTCAACATGATATAACTCCACGATGCGTTGCTTGACATTTTTTTTGTGAAAACGGTCTGGACTTAAGCATACATATTATATGATGCCTCATTTTCGGTATATTTTTAACTGCTTTTAATTTGTTTCAGAGTATCTAATAAACTGTGAAGTAAAAGATTTTAGATTTAAATGTGACGAATAGTTTTGCCAAAGATAACTGGTTTTTCAGATTCCTAGATTAAACTTTCGAACTTAAAATACGGTTATTAAGTACAGTTTACTCCAAATTTTGGCCTTATACAATATGCTGTGATGTGTATACGTGCCAGGTTTGCATTTGCACAGTAGAATTCAGAAGACAAAAGGGGTAGCGATAGGTTCTGCAAACTCCCAATGCTTTGCTGGTCCAAAACGTCCCCCGAGCAAATTTGCTCGAACAAGTACAATACAATGTCGTTTGAATTTTGAATGCAACAATCACATACGTGTCAAGTTTGTTAAGGACTATGTTCTCTGATACTTGTGTTTCTCACGAAATGGATCCAACAAGTTTGAAACATTAGTTTAAACAAAATATTCGTTCAGAAATCTGATGATGAAAATGCAACTAACGCGGCGATCATACTTGCAGATGAGCGGAGGGCAAACATTGAAGTTGCGATACCTTCGACGAGGGAGCCGAGGGTAAATATGCGGGCATATCCATCTACGTTCTGGGAAATAAACTACAAATGGTTTCGAAGAGACTTGGACATTATTGCATCGCATTGAGTATCTGACCCAAATATTAAAAATTCTAATCAAATTTTAGCCAGTAAAAAAATATGTTTTCTGTGACAATTATACATAAAGAAAAGACCCTATTCAATTATTAAAATTAACCAATGCAGCTAAACTCAATGGTATAACGTTGTCTAAAAATAGATACAGCTAAATATATCACCCATTAAAATATAAATAAAACAAACTACTGAAAAACAACTGAAAATCGTAACTAACGACCGTTTGCCTATTAATTTATTTTCTATCGTTAGTTTTTTCTTTTTATACATATATTTTACTGTAGTAGGATAGTTTCGTTCGTTCTTTTCTCACATTAATTCACAATTTACATACATTTTCCAACCTTGTACATAGTTTAAATATATTATATTTTAAAATAAATTTTATTTTTATAAAAAAACAACTCGGGCCTACGTACAGACCATTTGAGCCATTTCCTACTGTTACATGTTTTTTTTATTGACTCATTATGTTTACATATAGATATTTCTTTTCCGTTTTTACATTAATTTATTTCTGTTCATTTCTGTGAAAAATATGTATACTTTATTTTGTAACACAATTTTTCCCTGGAACAATTTTAATTTTGACTTTGATTGTAAGTCTAGCAATGTTTCCTAATACATGTACTGTGAGTACGTAAGGGTAGATAAAAATTTATATTGATATAAATTTATTCCCGTCTATAATCGGACACATCGGGTACATGCGGATCTCCAACGGGTTATGTAGAGACGGGTCTCAAAACAGTAGTTTCATGATAAAACTGCTGAATAAAAAGGTGAACGGTTTTGAAATCCATAGGTTATTTGGCTAAAGGCAAAATATAGGCGTGTCATTTGCAGCGACGGTGTCGCACTCTCGCGGATATTGACGCGGAGGCTTCAAGGGTTGTTGAACCTGTCGGAATAAAGAATGTCCGACTGTCAAGAGTTTACTGAATTACGCTCTAGAAATTTACGAATGCTCTGGCTAGGGTCAACGCGGTAGAGTGAGAGGTTGTATAGAGAGCTGTTGTTTAGTACGCGGCTGTATAGTGAGCGGTTGTATAGAGTGGCTGTATAGTGAGCTAAATAAATACCTATGTGGAACGGTTCACTTTGAAATTATGACGTACAAGTTTTTAAATAACATCTACCTCATTTATTATACTTGATGTAATTTGTATACACCTTCGCATCAGACTATTATATTTATGAAAGTATAACTCTACTACTTGAAACAGATAACTTTATGTATATGACTAGGTCATAAACCAAGTTAGTTATACCGTACATTCTCAACTGTATTTAGTTCTAGTGACATTTATTTCCATTTAATTTTAATATATAAATTTAGTTGTCACGAATAAAAGCATCATTATAGTTCTAAATAACTTCGGAATTAAGATTTTTTATTCGGAGTCCCTAGTAATAAAATTAATTGTTGTAGTACTAAATTTAAATTATCATGAACTATTTTGAAAGCTTTTCGTATGATCAAATTTTCTTTTGTTTACACAACAAAAGAAAAAAAAATAAAATGTTAAAATCAAATTATCGGTAGAGTAAAATAATTTTCACACTATAGTCACAGTCTAAAAAATACAGTCGTGAACCTTCGTTAATTCGATTTTTGTGATGTTTCCAATCGACCCTAAATATCCAAGTGGCGAGAAAGCTCAAACACTGGTTGAAGCTTTGTAAAAAAAATAAAAATTCAACCAAACATCTATTTTTATCCATATTCTATAAATAAGCAGTTATTTACACTGCATTCATTTCCTTTTTAAGTAGATTTTCTTCCGTAATAAAATAAAATGTATTTTAATTAAAAATACGATATGACATAGTAAAGAGTGAAGACGAAAGTAGTAAAGTGAAATTAAATTATGTAAGTTGTTGAAAACAAACAGTTATTTGATTCTTGATCAGTAAAAGTTCTTGCTGAGCACCAGATATGTTAGTTCGTGGCGCTGAGCGAACTGTGTTACCGACATCATAAATGATAGAAGGTTTGACGTTTCGCCACTAGGGCTCAGCACAGCCCAGCAACGCACCGCCTGGTCGGTGGTGAAACCTAGTGAACAACACGTGAACTAGTTTCTCTGCGAATAGATTTTTTGAAGTGAACCTTGGAAGCGATATTGTTACTTTCTGTTTCATGATTTTACTTTGCCGAAACTGAAATGTAAATACAAGCAATTTTACCTAATTTGTTTTAGCGACGGGAATATTTTATATTTTTTATAAATTTCTTTCAATTATTGATATTTTTATGTAGGCTATATTTTGGCTGAGAAGTGAAAATTCGATATTATAACGGTAATGATATATAAGATTTTCAAAAATATTTTTCTGCTGGAGTAAGCCACTCTCAAGATTCATTATTTTTGTTACAAGGATAATACTGTGAAATAGTTTGTTTATAACATCAGGTGAACAGAAGTAAACACAGAAAGCTAGCACTGACCTGTGGAAAAGGACATACTGGAAATGTGTTTACAATGAACCCATTTTTTCTATGATCGTAATTTGATAGATCGGATATTGTTTTTAGAGTGGGATAGTTTTCACTTAAAACAGAATTATAACTAAACGTGTACCTTTTCTTCAGGTCAACTAATGAGAAGTGTAATGTAGTGTTTTTGTTTATTCGGTAGAAATTCCGTCTCTTATCTTAACATCCATCCATTCATTCCTTTTCAGCGCATGGAGCCGCTTGGATGAACCAGTTTCTAAAACCACTCATGTTAATCTTCCTTAATATTCATATACTATGAACTGAGAATAATTGTATACATGAACGGATTTTTTAAAATATGGAACAATTTATGATCAAAACATATTTCAACCTACATTTAAATTTTTCGATGTATATGATGTAAGCTGATATTACTTATAAGTCCGAGCTCACTACACTATAACTTCATTGCCGTCAAAATCTAAACTTAGTGTATGTAGACTTGAGTATTAAGTGCGTCTCTCGTACAACATTCTAAAATTTCTAAAGTAGATTCTTTGTATATTATTTTTAAAAGACCCCTTTGCAAGAATATATTTTGATAAAACCAAGGCCTTAACCAACTAAGATGGATCAAGCCCGGTTGATCCCACTTGACGCTACGTCATTCAACTTGAGGCGTGGATTTCTTTTTCCTTCGTTTTACTTTTGTTTTACGTTGTAACTTTGAGAAATCCTGGTAATTTCTATAATGACGACAATGTATTTGATTGTATGCAGTTAGGAAGAAGATTCTCACTACATATAATAAACGCTCTAGGTTTACTGAAGTAGAGTTAAGCTGTTATAGTTTCCCATCGGGTTTTATATAAAAGTAGCGACATAAAACTCTGTTTTGATGGGTCTACTTGTACTTGTATATTAGTATAGTTGCTATAAAAATTCTGCAGTATGAATAAAATGTTAAAACTAGTTTCTAGATTGTTTTTATTTGAGTCTATAATAGAATGTAAAAAGGATCTCAACCAAACGTTTCTATCGATTAAATTAAAAAAATTAAATATGCACCAAAGATATTCACAACAATAAAAATTCAAGCGTATTTTCGTGTTGGTTTCCTTACATCCGAAGTCTTCTTCGCTGATGACCTTGGGTTTGTTGGTATTCTTCCCTTGGGAAAGAGTTTGCAAAGTAATGCTAATATAAATTAAGGACCAAGATCAAGATGCATTATTTTTTAATCGTGATTACTTAATTATCATTTTCCTTAATTTTATTTCCAACCTTTATTTAGTATTATTAACTACTATGAACGACAACTTAATTTGTAGGATTCACACTAATGGGTTTGAGTTATTCAAGGAAAATGAAAAACTTCTTGATTAGCATTATACGTGTTGGTTTTACTATGGGATGAAGTAAAAACTCACGTCTTCTAACACTAATTAATATATTTACACTTATATTGTAATTATATACAACGGTAAATATATACAAAAGTTGTTGAATTGGTGATCGATTTCGTCCAGTTATACCAATCATTATCAGGCCCAAAGGAGACTGAAAGAAACAAGATGGCGTCCCTGCTTAAATACTACTGGCTACCGGAAATTCCTGTCATGGCGTCATAGGTAGCATTTATTGGTTGGCTGAGTTCCGGAAATAGATTTTATACGTTCTTGAAGAATCAAAATGTATTTCTTCATTAATAATTTATTTTTATCTTTACATTTTTTTATTTTACATTTTAACTAATAAATAACTCTTCCCATGCGTTCATTTTATTTCCTTTTTTACAAGTGTTGATAATCTTGAGGTCTTCCAGGCAATAATATATAGAAAATACCCCGTCGCGACAGACCTGCGTACTCAGCGAATTTCCAAATCAATAACATAATAATAATAATAATTCCAAATCAATAACATAATACTTATAATAATATATGACAAGTCTTATCATTATCTGTCAATAAATATGAGTACTATTTGCCTACTCTCAATAAGATTAACATGGGAAAGAGTATGCAAGTTTGCTGCTGTGAGGAACCCTGAAAGTAGGTGTTTTAAGCGTAAACAATTCATATTTTGAACATTTATATCAATTTTCATCAACATAACAAATAAAGGAGTTTATTTAAACTCTATATGATTAACATGGGAAAAGAGTATGCACGTTAACTGCACGATAAACCCATAAAACAATAATATACATACTACATATGTATATAAAAATTTTAACGACTATTGTTTTTGGCCTCTGGGCACCTAAAAACGAAAAAATAACACGGTCTCGGGCTTAAGTCTTGCCATGAGACCTAAGGTAATAGCTTCTTCCCTATGGGAAATTCGCTAGAACTAAATTAATAAATGAACAAATACATTTTGATTCTTCAAGAACGTATAAAAATCTATTTCCGAAACTTAGCCAACCAATAAATGCTACCTATGACGCCATGACAGGAACTTCCGGTAGCCAGTAGTATTTAAGCAGGGACGCCATCTTGTTTCTTTCAGTCTCCATTTGGACCTGATGATATTCGGTGTAACTGGACGAAATCGATCGCCAATTTAACAACTTTTGTATATATTTACCGTTGTATATACTTACAATATAAGTGTAAATGTATTAAGTAGTGTTGGAAGACGTGAGTTTTTACTTCATCCTCAAGGAAAATGTCGATGTTTACAAACAAAAACCAACACCTTAAAATAAAATCAATAATGTTATTAGAATGGACTTTATAACATTTAAATAGCATTTCTTTACTCATTGGAAAGAGATGGATTAACGAAATTATCACAAAATTGCGTTTTGTTTATAGTTAATGTAAAATAAACTTGAATAACCTAATGAAAATAAGTTGACTGATGGTCAGTAGAGTGTCCAATGTAAACGTTTGACCTTTTCACCTACACAATACACGGGCGTGTTTGTATACATCAGCAGAACAGCTCGCCCCAGGTGGCAGGTGGCAGCCGAGTTACGCCGTCGTCAAACCTACGTTCCGTTGACATTTATGTCCCAAATTGGAATAAATATTTACCGAGAACCTTCTTATCGATTCATATTTATGTGCTTAAAGGAACAGTTACAACGACGCTTAAGACAATCTAATAAGGCGGATAATGTAATGTTTACCAAATTCTTTCTTTCTCTTACGTAATATTCGTATAGTCTCTAACAAGGAGTTGTCACATCTGCTGAAGTAAAATAATTGAATTCTCTAAAACGTATCATATTGCTTGGTAAAATTAACATGCAATGACAATAGAGGACTTTTCTGGGGCATTACGTAAACCGACATTTTCTTCAGAACTCTCTGGATTTTGTAGTGTTCTCTTAATCCACAATGCACGTCTTTACTCAGTACATAATTAAAACATTGCCAAAAAAAGTATTTATTATTTTTATGATGACCCTTTTGTAGTCAATTATTTTGTTAGCCACCGCACAATTCTGACAAGTAAATTATATTAATTTATGATGGAATCCCTAATCTGGCGTTGCCTTTGGGACCCTATTTTCCTCAAAGATTGTATGTTTTAGTTCAATTTAAGTAAAATTAAATGTTAGACGTTATGATATTTTTGTTATGCTGTTATGCTGTGTTATAAATTAAAGATGTTACTTAATTTCTGTTATGTAAATATGTTTTATAAGGAGGAAATAAATCATTTATTTATTTATTTTACATTGAAAACTATAAAATCTAAAAAAGATTGACTTTCTCAGTTACAGATTCTAACGAGTAATAAATTACAAGGTAATTGATTGATGGGTAATTAGCTTTAGCTCACATGAAAATAATTCAGACGGCCGAAAGAGTCGGTCGAGTCATAATAAATAGTCATAAATGTTTAAACAAACAGTTGTGCATTTCAGTAAGTTGCTATTCAAATATCTTGGATCATTCTATTTTGGAGAGTGCATTGTCTGAGTACAATACAACTGATGATGCAAAGAAATCAACAATTAATTAATTGTTAGAGTCTCAGACGGAGGTAGAGCTGCATCCAGCATTGTTCTACATTGTTACACGAGTACCTGCTCAGGCAATCAGTCTGCCCTGTCTTTCGATACGTAAATATTTACAAAAATCAACAACTTTTGGTAGATCTTAATTTAAATTGTACCTGGATTTCTTACTTTACTGATGTAAATTAAAAGACAAAATTTTCCCAACCAAATAGTCGTAGGTACTGGATATTTATAAAACATTGATATTCAAGATGAATATTTTTTTGCCTGATAAATTGATTTTTTAACAAACTTGTGCTTACGTCACATGTGCAAGCAAAGAAAATAAAAACAAACGTAAATTATTTGCCTTTAAAAATCTTATGTTAACTTATAATAGTTGTGTTTCAATTTTCTTCTGATCTTATTGTAATATATATGAATAAAACTTTAACCTGCGAGAAAAATATCACATTTTATTTAATATTCTTGGCACGTCATCAAATAGGTGAACAATAATTCGTTTATATTATGTAAAGAGATATTTAAAAACAGCTTAAATAAAATAGTTCCATGTGAGAAAAGTGGTTTAATTTATTAATACTATTTATTTGTTTTGGTATATTTCGCTAATCGGACCAACTCACTAGCCACTAGCATACCAGTTACGCAATGCCGTTCCGCTCGGCTGATTATCCTGTAATACTAGCAATCAAGCGTAATCAATAATCAATTGATTAATGGATTCTCGCTCATTGATTGGCACTCGCAATGGATTGTTGCGTTGATGCGCATATTTGGAAGCTACACAATATCAAAGATATTTGTATCACAGTTTAGCTTTTAATGAACCAAATAATTAAATTTATTTTTAGGTTTGACATGTGCATGTCTAAGCTGGGGGGTTATTGTTAATCCGCGTGATTCGAGGAATTGAATATATTCCCTTTAGACATATCCATGATGAAGGTAAAATTAATACTCGTAAATTATCATTTTCCAATACTAGGATCTACAGAATGTTAGAATGTTAGTGACTAGGATTGAATCACAAGATAAGTCTTTACGGTATTACTATTCATCAAGGTTATCACACAGAACAAAATTTTGCTGTGCAATTGAGTAAGAACTTTTACGAGGATAACATCGACCTTATAATGAACAAGTATATCATTTCAACATCCAAAGATGCGGAATACTTTAAAAATTAAGATAAAGAATTACTGTATACACTCGTGTCACTACAGAATTTTTTTATATCATAAAACTCTTATAAATTGTTGTTTTTAAGCATAAGGAAATTTGCGTCAAACATAAATATAGTATTTGGTTACACGCAGTTCTTGTCCGTCTTCCTCCATGTAATCTTTTTTCTATTTCTAGTAAAATAATTGTTTTACATTTAATTCATTTTCTTTTTTAAATAATGTATTTTCAAATGTAAAAGTAAATTTAGTGAAAAAGATAAAGACGGAGAGTGTTATTTTTTTTAGTAAACTAGTTACGATTATAAAATAAAAATACAATGTTTCGACCAACTGTACACAAAATTTACCAAACGCCATAAGGCGTGGTAGGTAATGTAGTATACACTGTGTAGTGATGAATACCGTCAGGAAGTTCACTTTTGAGAAGAAGGAAACAGACGTGTCTAGGGATTGAATTACAAAACTAAAACAATAAAACTTCGCCGGTTACTGGCAGCTTCGGGACAAAGCGATCCACCAAGTCAAACAAGAGAAAACTTCTTGGGAGCTGTAAAATTAACGTGACGCGGGAAGATTCAGTTTTTATATTAATAAACAATCTAATTAACGAGCCAGTTTTGCGAATAGCTGTTTTAAAACATATTGGACTAAGTTTACGGATCATAAACGAAACTATAAGAAAAACTATGTTCTTACAATGTGTTAAGTTTGGGGATGAGATTAATTACTGTTTATCCTTGTACAAGACAGCGGTATCAAGTTAAATTCGCCCACAATTCGTGTTGTCACGTTGCAACTCATGTGTCAGTATTACGACCGCATTTCTCGAGGGAAGAAATGTAAAGTGCGGAGGGAACATCAAAACCACTTACTCTAATTACTGGTACTTTGTAGGAAGAGAAAATATGCGTTCCTCGAGGTCTTACTGGATTAATTGTAGTTAGTTTGTTTTTGTGATAAAGTAAAACTAGATTAAAGTAAAATTAAGAGTATTACACAATACAATACAATTAATTGGTGAATTAAAGTCGACAAAACTTTTTATTATTGATAATCTTTAAAACAACCAACCATTTTTGAAGTTATTTTAGTTTGAAAAATTGAGGGTCTTCACAAGACGTATGCAAAGTTTCAAAATAACCCGTTTAAAAATTACTGATATATAAAATATTTTGTAAAAAATAAAAAAAGACGGATATCTGGTTAGGTGTGCATTTTAGGACATACCCACATGGGGACGTTTATATTTATTTTAACCCAATAAAGCACATCATTAAGTTAAGTGGCGGACTTGACAGACACACTGTATAAAAAAGGGTTTCCTTAATATTCTGCTTGTTTTTCACACAGTTTATTTGAATTACTTTTGGATAATATAATTTATATTTATTAATTTGTATATTTTTGAGATTTCTTCATAATATTTGAAACCATAATATTTCATAATATTTGGGGGTTGAAGATGTCCAATCCCCTGTTACCGAGGAAATACACTTTGCTTATTAACAGCTGTTATGATATTTTTGATTTATATTTTAACCCGAGACTTTGATATTTTAGGAGAGGTGAAATGTAGAAGACTGATACAGCTTGGTCATATGCTGATGATAGATGAGGAGAGCTTGTTGAAAATGGTAACCAGTAAGAATGTCAGAGGTGGTGGAATCAAGTCTGGAAAGATGTAGATGTAATTATAGTTTTGGTGGAAGATTCAGGGAACATGAAGAGTTATCTACATGTTGCCGAGGCCAAACACCTGTACCACAGCTTATACCCAAAGAAATGGCCTTAACTGTAAGCAGTAAGTTTGATTTAATCTCAAAAATTCCAACTTTAAAAAGTTTTAAAATTAATATCGCAAACAGAAACGTCACTGGACGTTAGACGTTAGTCTTTAACTTAGGCCTATATTTTACCTCTCAATTTTCGAATAATTCTGCTGAGTTGTTTCCAATATCTTTGAGACAAAACCTTTGTGATACAAATATTTTTTCATTATACTATGGATTTTTTTCTAGTGCCTGAGTGTGTGGACTTAAAACCCTTTTCTTAGTTTATCGTATTTAATTCTTCTCTTTGTTTACTGGTATTTGTTTTGTTGCTTTTCTTTATATTTCAAATTAAATGGGTACACGATGTTAAATAAGATTTTTGTACTTATTATTAATAATAACATAGAATTGTTTCAACTTATTTCAAATTATTGTTGAAATAATTTTGCCGTTCTGAATTATATAAACAGCTAGCTGGCTGCTGAAATAATTCTGTTCATCAAAACACCAAGCCATTTCCTCGTTTAACTAAGTCGTTCTCTTGTTTCGCTGTTGTGTGTAGAGGCTCTGCACCTTCTCCAGAGAACAATACTGCTTTACGTGGTTTTAAAGTGCTATATGAGATATTAGAGCCTTAAATGTAGACTAACACTTTAAAGAGTTTATTTCTCAAAATAAATGGTTTTTTTAATAATTCCAATTAGAGAATTTAATCATAATATGATTTTACTTTGTTTTCTTTTACGTTTATTTGAGTGGATTTGATGTATCATAGGTAAATTAAGTATAAATTAATAAATATAGTTACGCTTCATTTGCAACGTTTCCACAAACAACAAATATCTTACTACTAGAACATTATATGGTTTCTACATATATTCTATACTAGTTAAAGGATTTTTTAAAGAAGAAAACGCATTGTCTAAAATATTATGGTCGCCACTGGTTAACTATTAAAAAACAGCTGTTCCAACACTAACTACTATTTCAGGAAAGAGTCTGTGGTTTTCATTAGTGATTTTAGCCTCAATTTGTTAATTCAATATCTCGCCACTGAAATACTATTAAAAAATTATGCACATTTAACTCATAAATAGATTACCTCAAAAAGATTAGCTCTAATATGTCCTTGCACAGCACAAAGGTGAATAGGACTTTAATTATATAGCTCTTGTTACAAAACCACAGCTGAACCGATTTGAATGTAAACTGCACTGCGTTAGCGAAATCCGCTGATTGGCGTTGCATGCAGTCTCTTTGAGGCCCGTCACTGCAGCTCAAACCGAATTGAAATAATAAACGTGTACGAAATTATACATAATTAGACCCAGCTGTGCCATTATCACATACGCTGAACAACAAATCTAAATCAAACATTAATAGTTGATTAAATAACGGAGCAAATACGCAATTTTATTATAGTTACTACTTGCTAATTTGTAAAAGCCCAAATAATTGACAGTTGTACAGTTTTATAAAAACATATTTTCTCCGTTATTTGTGTTATGACCTTATTAAAATATTACATTTTCTTATGTGTTTTTTTGTAAATCCCATGGTTTTTGAGTTATCGACGTACAAATGATTTTTCTCTTTTACAGTTGTTTTTGACATGGATATGTCTTAGCTCTTGGGGGTTTTGGTGATTTTTAAGATGTAAAATATGTAACAGGTTTCCATAGAAACTAGCAGAGCTATTGTTTTGAATTTTTTATATAAAATAATAAGAACAGCTGTTTGGATAAACTGAAAACATTCCCTTTAGACATATCCATGATCTTATTTCCCAGGGGGAAGTAAATACAAAAAAATTCAGTTGAGTAACAAAAATGCATCTCATACTTTTATGATAGTATATTTGTATTTTTAAAATATGAATACAATTATGTTCCTTGTTTATTTTCTACGGTTTAACGTAATTTTACATTTTTCTTTTTTTCTTTAAGGGAAACTTTGTCTGTACTAAAGAACGCGTGCCAGCGCACAGACCAATATCGGGAACATTTCATTCCAATACCTTTTTTCTCTCTACGATTTTGTAAAAATGAATAAGTATTTTTTGGAAATAAATTGATTTTATTTTGACAGTTATGACTCGGTTTCCTTTCTGAACATAGATTCTTCTACTGTAACCAAAACATGCTAAGGCCAGAGAACACACGGCTACTCTCGGAATGAGTTAGTCTCGAAGTCTCTCGTCGCCGGCGGCAATCATCAGCCGCGGCCGGGGAGTTGATCCTCATTAAGCGTGAACGATCCAACCCTGCGAAGCGATTTATTTTTACAAAAACCAAAACGGTAATTTGCATTGTTTTAAAACATGTCTATAAAACAAGTTAACTGTCTTACAGACAGTTAACCTGCCTAGATAAGGAGTGAAAATCTTAGTCGTGACTGGTTCTCGTACAGTACTAATGTAATGTATGTAAAAATTGTAATAAACCTTTATCATAATCGTACGTTTAATAAATGATATCAGTGATCAATTAAAAAAATCTTTTTAGGATTCAGGGAGTTTAAAAATGGGTATATCCAATCTAAAAACTTTTACGAAAACAATAATCTCTCCTTATAAGGAGAGGAATTAAAAATGTAGAATTCTTCACTTCTCTAGGAAATAGCATCATATCAATTCATATTTAAAATAACATCATTACCCAAATACATATAAGGTTTCTGTTGTTTAAAAACAGCGAAAATAAATTTTAATTGTCAAATAGTATTACATTGTTGTGTGAGATCTTACACACACAAATTCGTACTGTACATTTGTAATGGAATTTAGACCCCGATTTTTTCGGTTTTATTGAAACATAAATTTGTAAACTAATGTCGGACTTAAGGTTCACTTTAATTAAAGTGTAATTAGTTGAGCTAATTAAACACGGCAGTTAATCATCTGTAGAATCCGAACAGTTTTAATCGAAAGAACAATCCAGTCTAGCGTGAATGGAAGTTTGCATCTTCTCACTCGGCTACGAAACTAATTTAGGTAAGTTATTTCAAGCATACAAAGAATCGAGTACAATTACGCTTTACACCACTACTTAAACGATTTTTTAAATGTTTTCCCTGATTTTTTATCTTGACTTAGCTTAAAATGTATAATAATGACAGATTAAATTTATCTGTCTAAATGATAACTTATAAAATCATAATCACCCTTCTTTTAAATGGCAAACTATTTTTGGGAAAGTTATGGAAGTGTCAATAGAATTTATTGACATTGAATATTTTCTATTTGGCTTACACACTAAAAGAAAATGGTCCAATCCTATTCGAAATAAACTCCCCATCTCCCAAGGCAGAGTTTCGCCCGGAGTCTAGCCGCAGCCGCAGACAACATTACGCCAAGAGGCAGATTTCTCAACCATTACTTTCGGGACTCAAGTCTTCCCTTTTGTTTATTCAACTCGCGTTTCGTACAATATTGTCATTCTACTTGATTCTCTTTGTATTTCGTCGGATTTCCTTTTTATATAATGTGTTTTTTCACGAGAATCAAATATGTGTAAGGTGATTAATTGAAAATGATCCGTCTAAGTCTGGTAAGACTAATTAAGTACAATAAAGATAATTTAATTGTGTCCGCAGTGAGCTTAACATTAATGAAAGCTAGGCGCCTACAGGAAATCTCTTGGTTATCTTACATATTTTCCAGGGCACAGGGTTTTATCGCCGGGAGTAATTTAATAGTGGTGGCTACGACCGTATACTACTGCGGAACCACAATGTTTTGTGCAAACAACTCATTATTTTTATCCGTGCTTCTTTAATGATGACTATGTTCTTGGTTTGAATTTTTTTAAATTTGTGATTACATTTTAGACTGACTAAAACCACACATAACCTAACATACAAATTTAAAATCTCCCAAAGTTTTACTACAAAAGAGATTACTTATTGGTTTGTGTGACGAATAAATATACATACATACCGTGAATAGTAGTGAGCGGTTGTCAGTGGATATGTTATTCTCTTATCTGGATTACTGTCCGCACTATTATTGCTTTATTCATCCTCATAATTAGAACAGTTCGTAATTCAAGGGCAAAAGTGATTTCGATCGCACGTTAAATTGTAGGTCCCTTAGTTGCAGTTGGCTGTTGGGATATAAATGAACAATCCTGTTTAAGGAGTATGTCAACCCTAGTCAGTCAGTAATAAGACTACAATATCTGGCTACAATTTTCTTACACTCATTTCTCATTCCTACTTGGCTTTAAATACATACATTTCAGTTAAAAGTATGAATACCGTAAAATCGTTAAAGTATTTATAAATTGAAATAATCGTGTAACTCAACAGTTTTATTCATAAATATTGTAATTTATATTACGTAACAGGTAATATTTGAGGAACAGTGTGACAACAGTTTGAGCACTATACACAGCCGCCGTCGCTGCAGCCCTTGGGCTGGGTTCTTCTCACGAGTCTTCGGTTCTGCTCCGGCATGGTGGGGCTCCGCCCCCGTCCCCTGGCCGGTCCGCTGGTGTACGACCACTGACCGGACCGCTTCCGCCTCTTGGCTTTACGGGCCTTCGCCCGAGTTTTTCCTTTCAAAGTCACTTTAAAGTACGGTGTATTCTTTTGGTAATTATTTCTTCGGGTCCTCACCATTGCTGAAATACAAAAATTTTAATATTTTAATCCAATATTGTTAACGAAGAGGTTTCCAGGGCAACTGGCAATTAGCAATGACGACGGACACAATGGTTTTGAGTTTGGTGATTTTAAACTTTCGGCTTTGTTATAACTTTCGTACTATCGTTTTTACTGTTCCGCATTATGAAATATTATGGAAAATCATGATTTTAAGAAGACATCTGTTCGATAAGTTTTTACTAAATTGGTAATCAGTATATCCATGATATTTTTTGGAGTCAAACGTTTTACCGGGATTTAATTTGCTCTCAAACTTAACTATACTTTTCTAAAAAAGTCTTCCAATTTCTATATTGACGAACGTTTACTTGTTTGAAGAGTTAACTTACAATTGTGTGAGGACTTATACGATAGTGTTAAAAAAGTAGAGAAAAATTATCAAAAGACACCTTAGCAGATTTTCATGGTGATCAGCTGTGTTTTGATGAAATTTTTAATAAACCGGCGAATGGCACGTGTTGTGTTGGAGACTACACAAATATATAACAGGGCCGCCCCGAGGGTAATAGGTACCTGGAGCGATGTTTTGATCTGCGCTCCCCAATTAATTGATCGAACGTTAAAAATATACCACAGATAAACAAATACTTTTTAATGTTTATCAAGCAAGTCTACAAATGTACCAATTCAGCTTTTATAAAACTGAGATTTCCCCTCAGGCCTACCCTGGAGTAAGATATTGACATGAATATGTCTTAGTTTGGGAGGGGAGTGTTGACAATTTGACTAAAATTTGAAACAGTGACGTCATAGTTTGGTTATAAGAACAGCTGTTTAGATGAACTGAAAACATTCCCTTTATACATACCTATGATTATATCCATCATGATCATACCCTTTATACATATCCATGATCTAACCTATTTCTCATAGCGAAGTAAATAAAAACATTTTCTGTTAGCAGCCTATTAGGAATGAAATAGTAATTTTATCCACTCTTAATTTAAAAATGTAATGATCAATGAGCTCTTATATACTAACTTAAAATCATGAAACATGAACTAAATAAATCGCTTCAAACAGTTTCGGATGGGGTGAGTGCGGATGCAGACAGTCGAAAAATTAGTTTCGGTCCCAAGACACCGACGTTGATCAAGGCGAGTTGAGGGTTCGCTTCATCTTCCGATCGGCAATTATCATCAAATAATAAGTTCTCATAAATTAAGAAGAAACTTATTTGTCCTTTAAAATAAAATATATTCCAATACATAATGTATTAAAGTTAAACGTTAGACAAATCCACCGGCGTTAATTCTATACGTTCGTCAATTTGTATTGTGTATGGTAGTGTATATTGATTGTGTGTAGTTTCATTGCTAGCTAAAATCTAACAGCTTAATTAGTCTGATAAGTTGGGCATTTCCGTCGATATAAACCAGCATACGGATATTTACACGCATTTCTGCAAGAATAAATTACTTTAAGGTTAAATGGTCAAAACTGAATTTAACGTAATTGAACTGTAAACACCAAAGGAGCCGAGAGAAAAGGACACGTCACAAAGGCATTAATGACCCTTGTACCAGTCATTGGAGTTTTCATCAAAGTTCTCTGATGCCATTGGTCGAAACCAAACATTTTCTTGTGTCAAAGTGAGAAAATACTTTTACAACAAATCGAATGTTTTCTGTACGAATCTTGTTACGCAATACAGTACATTATTTTTAAACTTTCCAGGCATTGTGGAATCTTTATTATAGGATTGGACGATCATTTTAATCAAGAGAACCTCCAAGAAGTATTCATTATAATGTAAAATAGGTGAAAAAGTGCATTTCTCGTGTACGGTATAGGTGTTTAGCTCGTAGCTAATAAATCAATTTATATTTAACGAACTCGAACTAAAATTTTAACAATTATGTACGATGTTTGACAGCAATGGACTCGTATTTACACGAAATCGTGTTAACAAAGCTTGCAAACAACAATAAATGATTTTATATCCGTCAAACAAAAACAGGTTAAGCGCGTCATTCCAAAGAACAGCCACAATATAGTGGTGATTCTCCCGCTATTAAAAAAACCATAAACTGGTTTATAAAATTTATAAATTATGTAAAATATAACCGTATTAGGTAAGCAATAATATTTATGAATACAGAAAAAGATTTATTAAACTATTATTCAACCATAAAAACAATCAAAAGACTTCGGTCCCTATAGTAGCAAGTTATTCTTATGGCGTAACTTTATTTGAAAATGGTGAAAACTCCTGAAACTATTCAATATATTTTATTGGTCTTTTCCAACGCGTCTGTGTTTATAACAACACGTTTATAAAACGTTTCTGGAGGTGGAGAAACTCCTCCCGTTTTCAAGTGAAACTGCTCCTAGACTGCTGAAAATTTCAATGTTTGCAAACCCCCTTTAGCACTTTGACACGTTTTAGGTGTTAAATGTAATATCTTTTCACCAACATCTAATATATCTTTTCTATGTTCAAATTTTTTTTAATATTAACCTTTTATATAATATATTTACGTATGACGTCAAAAGATTCGATGGTTTTGTATGTAATACAGGAAATTTTATATACGTTCGCTTCTTAAGGCTCTATCAGTTCCGCTCTAGGCATTACCTAAACTTTGTGACAATACCTTTATACAGCTTATTTTGGCGTTTGTTCGTTTGGATATGACTCAAATGTCACCATCAATAAAGAAAGAGTTAACATACAGAGTTTACATAGGTTACATGCATAAAGTAGTAGATAAACATACATGAGTTTACTATTGAGGGCAATGCTGTTAACACTGGGCGCCGCCGTGGAGAAAGCATAGGCAATTTTGCTTACGGGTTTAATATTGCGTTTGCCGTTTTGTAGGCGCTTACGCAAATGGCACTACACAATATATTTTCAACTTCTTGCTTTAAATATTAGTTCTTACGTGAGAAACTTCAGCTATCTAAACACAATTTTCCATATGATTTTAAAATTTAAATTTTCGTTGATTTAAAAGACGAGTGACAAAATATTAGGAGGAAAATAAATTAATGGAAGTCTTGAACATTAATTGAAAGATTAAGCATTTTCTTCATATATATACAGTGATAATACATAGGCTATATTATATAAAAGAACAAAAATCATTAATAATAGGCTATAGTACATAGAGATCTGCTGTGCTATAACAATGCAGTTCATGTATTACGTAATACATTAATTATGACCCACAGATTCTCGTCAGTTCACTTTGATTCGAATTTCTGTCAATCAAATAATATTGCGAGGTCAACAATCACATATTGATTGTCAATATGGTGCAACAGTAAATAAAGCTGTTACTGCTTATTAATTCACATATAACAAATTTGTATTATTGCTGACTAATGTTTAGTGAGATATAAAAAGAAAGTTACTAATAAACGCAGGATTACGTAGTATATGTGAAGCTATAATATTATGTTAACTGAATGTTATTACACTATTTTCTTATACTTCATGTACATAAAGTCCCACCCTGGTTTAATATTTCGAACGATAGCGTATAAATCGATAAGGCTTTAGTACATCAACACTAAATTAAAAAGTCTACTTTTTTGAAGAAGCCATCAGTTTTCTGTCATATCATGGACACCTCCTGTAAGGAGTTAGAGGGGAATCTTGAAAATGAGCATAGGTCAATATGCACATCACTACTACAAAGGGAATTTCTAGCAGAGTTTTATTCAGTTTAACACACTCGAACTGTTGATCGAAAATAAAGTTGTTTGAAGTTCATAAATTTAAAATCACCTCCATTTGCTTTTGGATTGACCTTTTCGTATCTGATTCCAGGCATTGTATTTCAACTAAAAATAACTAATATATAGATACAAAAATATACTTAAGAACAACCTATAGCTTTAGGAAGTTAAAAATAAAATAGTTATAGGAAGTTCGAAACAGCTTAAGTCAAATTTGATATCAAATATTAGATTTTTAGTAATACACCGCCTTAAACTGTAGATTTAACTCTGAATTACAAAATTAGTAATTAGATATGTAAATTCAAATGAAACAGATTGTGATATAAATAATAATGATGCTGATTACATAGCGCAGGACGTTCGCCAGCTGATTACGGACAGCTGATTACAGACAGCTGATTACGGACATTGTCTCTGCCTCACGAACAAGTCGCCGACAATGTAACTTTGTGTGTACATGTTACGTCAAGGCTACATTACAAAAACGTTTAATTGTGATTTCCAAATCAGTCTTTCATAAACAAAAATATATTTAAATAGTTAGAAATTATTATCGGTCCGATATTTGTCATTGAAATCAAATTAATAAAACTATCTTACAAATGAAATCATATAAGACCTACTTAAATGTATTCATAGAAGGGATAACACATACATAAGATCTTATATGACATGAAAACACGCATCTACAATGTGGAGATACTTGGACAACAGTTGGAAATGTAGTGAGGAAATCATCATAATATGTGCGTTTGGTTTAATGTGAATGTTTTTGGTTTTTTAATGTTTATGACCCTCGGTTCACCAAAAAGAAACTCTTCTCAAATAATTATCTGACAAAAAATAATACTACACTTATTAGATATTGCTTTGATGAAATTCACTATAGTGTTCACTGAGATTGTAATCATTTCTCAAGAAAGTTAACAACATGTAGCAAACGAATACAAACTCTTTGTCAAGCTGCGTCAAAGACTTGGGAGTTTCAGAAATTGTGTTTTCAACAAGGAACCTTCACATCAGAAGGTAAAATATTATAAACTTTAAGTAATCACGAAGATTTTTTTGCGTAAGATGAATTTGAGAGAAATTCTTTCCTGTAGAGGGAGAGAAGACTTTCCTGAAATTAATGTTAATTCGCTCCAATAATTTATCATTATCGACTTGGTTGTTTATAATTTACTACCAAATTATTTGTCTACGTTGTTATCCATGTATCTCCAGGAGAAAAAAGGGATGAAATAATTTGAGTGTCTATAATCTGTTTAGAATTATTAAAAATGTCTGAAATGTTCTGAATTGTGCGATCTATATTTTTGTCAGTGACAAATTCCTCTGCACGTTGTAGATCACTCCGCTATAAAATGCATTGCATCCCTATTTAATATTTGCAGTCATATTGGTAAAGCCTGCGTCTTTTGGATTTAACACGAGGATTTCAAATGCAAAGTATTAATAATCTAAGCTTTAT
Source organism: Nephotettix cincticeps (assembly GCA_023375725.1). Lineage (NCBI taxonomy): Eukaryota > Metazoa > Arthropoda > Insecta > Hemiptera > Cicadellidae > Nephotettix > Nephotettix cincticeps. The sequence continues at coordinate 841,654 of CM041788.1, read as the reverse complement.
GAGATAATGAACAACATTTTATTTTAATTTACCTCATTGTTTATTTACTATAAAATATTCTACGTGGAGATAAAATATAAACGACAGAGTGACAGTTGATAAATGATAAAAAATATAGCTTGAGAAGTGTGATAATTATTTTTTACGTGTAAAATAAAACACGTGTCCATTAGACTCTACTTTCACAATTGAAACATGAACCTTTTTATCCCAAAGGTGTCAGGTTAAAAAGGCATACAAACTAGGACCTAGACAAAAGTAAGTTTTGCCACGGTATATCACTTTAAAAAATAATTTCTATCGAATTAATTATAGTCTCGAATACCTAAGGAATTAAAAGTGTATGTTCACCAAGATTAAAATTACAGGAAAAACACTCCCAAACAAACACGTATATTCTTCCAATAAAATCAGTATTATGTTTTTGATATTTTTCGTATATAAATAAATAATCTTATTTCCACCGAAATGAGGTGCGAGATATATACAATTACCTTTTACTTTCAAAATGATCCCATTTAGTAAATTTTAGACATTCTGACCCTATTTAACCATAAACCCTTTTATTTATATCATTCACACTCATTACCATCGCAATACACACAGCTTTAGTGGTTTATTCATGAAAGTAAACATTTTTAGAGTTCTAGCGATTTCTGATTGCATTAAACAAAGTCAAAGTCAAGCTCCGGTGACGCTCCAAAAGCTCACTAATGACTGTCGAGCCGCTAATGACTAGTCGTTGGTTTCTATCAATGCTCTCGCAACACATTCGGTGAAACGCGGCATCTCAAACCTTATTATGTTTCACAATACATTAACTGTAAACTTACAGAATGCCGAAAACTGCTTGTGTATTTGCTCACTCCTATATTAATCGTAACGTTAAAAGACTAAGATTGATTAAGCAATTATTTTGTTTAATTTAATGCTATGGAAATAATGGAACTTGACTTTATTTAAAGTAACCCAGAAGCTGATGGATTTAGATTTAGAGTACATGACAGTGTCCATAGCCCTCGCAGGAATAAACCTAACCACCTTCAAGCCCGATTTCTTCTTGTATTTATCTATTGTAAAGTAATCAAACAATTCTATTGTTATTTATCATAAAGTTTTACTTCTTATACAGCATATTAAATTTAACAAATCTTTCCATCTAAAAAAATTTAAATCAAATTTGACAACTTTAATTAATAACCTTTTCGATTTTTCTATCAGGAACTATATGTATAGTTATTGTATAATCGTTATCAGTTCCGTACCTTGAACTGACTTAAAATCTTACATCACATTTGATGAAAGTTCCGGTTTTGGTGTAATGGAAATGAAATGCAAATGAAAATAGCTCCAACAATGGAATGAGGCGGGAGTACTTCGCTGTGATTGCGCTGCGTGGTTCAGATACTTCGAATGAGACAAAACCATTATTTTTAATAATTAATAGGATCACCATATTGCATTATGTTACATTACCCTTTGCATTTCTATGTCTGCTACAGTCCTGTGAATTAATACACCCTTAATTTAAACCTAGTCCAAACATGCTGGCTTTTATATTATTTATAATATTTATTGGTCTTTGATTTAATAAACTATCTTTTAATCAAAAACCTATATCAAAATACCGAGTCAAATTATATGCGAAAGCAATAAATTCAATAGTTAATTTAAATATATTACAGCCTATATAAACCTATATAAACGCAAGTTTGTAGTAAATGAAACTTATTTAAAGCTGAATGATTATTATTCTCATTCCTTTAGTTTGTATCTTTAAAAATTTGTGAACAAGATCAAAAGGAGATAACACTAAGGAAAAAATAAAATGAAAAGTATATTGGTGGGACTAAAATAGCCTGCTTTTAATACTGAAGATAGAGAGGACTGGAACTGAATATGCTGATCCTAAACATCAGGTTGTATGTTCTGCGAAACCTATAAAATCAATATCATTATTTTATAGAGTTCCATGATGAAGTAAAATAAAATTTAATCGAATGTTTTGGTTTATTTGTCTATAGAGACTGTTAGTTGCTGTCTAGTTCAAGTTCTACCCGACGTCGTCTTAGGGTGGTTCAGCAATCATCAATCAATGACGTCATCAGTGTGTATATTCATCAGTCACATCGTGTGATATTACACTGTGTGCTCCTGACACGTCACCATAGTGACGCACAATCGAACAATGCATCGCACTAGACTTTCAATAGCACAAGAACGTTCACTCGAGATAGGAAGAACAAAGAAGTTTGTACCTGGAATAAAGCATAACTTTCATGTATACATTTATTTACGGTACAAATATCTTGCTAGTTTCTCCATAGCTTTCCACGTGGTGTTATGGTAAAGTTTTTTTGTATGAACTCTTGCCTTTTAAACGATGACGTTTATTAGTTAAATAAGCTTATTATTTACCTAAATTGGAAATGTGTTTTTTACTCGAAACTGTTTATTCCCATTTTATACTATAATGCCCTGCATTTATGTATTCGTGGAAGTGAAAAGTATAGGCCTATACCAACCTTTATTTTGAATATTTAGAGCACTAAATTTGGCACTAAATAGGCATTATTAAGACAGGAAAAGATTCCTTATTTCAATCTAGTACATCTTTGCTAGATAACTACCAATAGGAGGGTTTTGGAGGAAAAAAGGGCCCAGAATGACGCAATTCGACGAATTTTTGGTAATTACAAGGCGCATAACAATCTAAATAGAAGATAACAATGCATCGACAATGCATCTGACTGCTGATTACCAGACACAATACATTGACGCTGCTTCGCTAACAAGCAAAAGTCCGACAAGAGACCTTGCGAGCAAGTTTTATGAAAACTTACTCAATTATCCTGTTCTATTGATCAGTTTTTCATCATTACAGCGGAAGTTAAAATTTTAATCAGCTTTATGCTAACTCGGTTCTACTAAACTTTGAAAATCGTCATTATTTTGTATAAAATGCTATTTATCTATATTTTAATTCACGAAAGGAAATAAAACTAATACATTGCATTATTTATTTAAAGAACAACATATTGTATACAACTACTAAGTAATATAACTGAGTAAGTTTATGTGGGGTTTGTTGCAAAACGTTCAATGACATTGGAAGGGTTAAGTGTTTGAGAGAGAGAGATGAGATTAAAATTATTGGAAAGGAGGAATGGTTAAATTCAAATCAGTGTACGTTTCAATGACACAAAACATTTTACAATACAATTAATTGTAATCCAAAAGTGTACTAATTAACTATAACTAAAACTAAACATACACAAATAAACAAGCAAGACCTAAAGAACGGCGACCTATAGAATAATTTTTCGTTTTTTTCGTGGAACCAAAAGTTCCCCTATTCTGTAAATAATTTTTTTCAAAAAAGAAATGCTTTTCCTATTTGTAATTTGATATTTTGTTAAGGTTTTGTAGCCAATTGAGTTTTCAGAGCCGGTAGAATATTATTAAAAAAATCATGTTCCTATATTCAGACGTTTAATTTATTTATAGCCAGTATGTAAATATATTTGCCAGTTATACAATTGTTAGCACATAAAACACGAAAAATACCACGAGTAAAGCCAGGGTGTAGTTTGCTGTGATAGATGCGACAGTAGCATGTTAAGTTCAAGACATAACAATTGTCTGAATCTGATCTGTCTCAGAATAGTGTTGTGGTTAAAACTCATTTCGCCCGTGGTCAAAGCCAATCAGTGTATGTCCTCTACATTGAAACATTTACAGAGTAATTTGAAACACCATTCCGGTTGTAAAATAAAACATTCAGAATAAGGTTAACTTAACTGTCAGATTTTAGATTGGAAATATATAAGTACATTAAATGGTTTCATCTGTGCGACATTAAAAATTTAACATTTTATATACAATTCATTTACCTCTCTTTTTTATTTATTTGGACTGTGAAAAATTACGAAGGTTAACTGAATGTCGATTATTTAAAACCCTACTATTAGAAATTGACATTAGGTATTTTGAATAACGAATGATTGCCAATATACGAATATAAAAACTACAAACATATGTTCACTTCAAACATAATCCCTCCGTTTAGCTGAGATGATTTAACCAATATAGCTCCAGCTATGTTAAATAGACCTTGACCTGAACTTAATCTTTGGTTCAAAACCTTTTTTAACCTATATTAAGAGTCGGCAGGAGTCAGTCCAGGCGCTCACACGCTTGACATGGGATGGGTTTAATTATATTTTATTTGCACGTAAAGGAAATTTATTAAAGCAAAATACCAAATACAAAGTATTTTATAGGTTCTTATCAACATATTGATGTGTTAAACTACCAAAAATAAGGTTTAGAAATATTTTATTTTTTGAGATTAGAAAATTAAAATCCCATGAGGATTTAACAAAACTAATTCTGTTGTATTATTTTTGTTTATTAGTGGAAAATTTCATACTTTGGACCTAAATAAACTTCACATATTTATAAATAAAATGTATTGAATAACTTTTAGTATTTGATTTGCTCTTAGCCATAACAATTTTTTTTTAGTGCGTGAACCAATGGAGGTTATATTCAACATATTAAATCACAAATATCTAGTGATTAAAAAAAATAATAAATCATGAATACACACACAAGTTTTATATTTATATGAATAATCAAGCTATAGAAGAATAATATATAAATATTTAAGAATAGTAATAAGTAATAAACGAGCCACTATTTGCAAGCAGATGTTTGAGCAAAGGATTATCGGTGGAGCAGGAACGTCGTTAGGCAACTTTTAATGGGAACTCCTTAAAAAGATTTAAAATTTTCAGTCGCGATTTCTAGTTTGCTATAAATCAGGGTTAAGAAAACTCTCAATCGAGGTGTGATATAAAGTATCGTTGTGTTGTTAGAAATTTGAATTCAATTTTAACTACGTAGACATAATAGTTTTTGGGTATAGTTATATCAGTATAATACATTTAATCATCATGTAGCTATTATATTATTTTGGTCCCTTCTCATAAGTCTCCGCGAATCAGCTGTAACCTTTACTGTAAGTAAACCTTTCTAGAAAAAAATCGGATAATAATATAACTTATACTCAAGATATACTATGAGCATTAGAAAACTATAAGTATTTGTGGTAAACTTTGACTATATATACAGATTATAAACAAACGTGTAAATATTATCAATACAATAAATATTAAACCATCCAAATATTTAGGGCAATTCTAATGAAAAGGTTAAGCCTAGGATATATAGTTAAACTTAAGTTTCTACTTAAGGTGTATCAAACTAGTCACTCTCAAGTAATAGAAACTCAATCAAGTTAATCAATTAAAAGTTTGTCCAGCATTTCCAATATTGTTTATTTAGAGAAAAGAAATTTTTTACTCCTAATTAGGTACTGTGCGATAAAACTGGCAAGGTATAATTTAAAGAAAAATTTAAAACTGGTTTTACTATAAGTATATACATTTATTTACTGCTTAAAAGTTAACAAGTTTTTTTACTATTAAAAATGTTACCATATGTTATGAATTGTCAACTCTATAGTACTAACTATATAAGCTATGTATTTACAGCTTCTACAAATTTATATGCTTCAAATACCGAAAAAATAAATGAAATATGTGTCTTGTAATTAAAAATACCATGTGAACTCAACATTAAAACAAAGGTAGAGATGGAAAATATTTAATACTCTACCGAGTAATAATTTATCTGCAGTTAACTCAATTGTGAAAGTAATGATAAATTTGGGCATTCATTGTTCTATTCCGTGTTCAAACAAAAGGAACAGTATGGTAGCTTAATGTGTTTCATATCTCACCTTTGTACGATTATTACGAGTTGAAAGACGCCCTGAAATAATTTTGTAAAACAATTAATTTTGTTTCTAAAAACTATTGCAACAGTACATTAACCTCATTAGGTTAATGTACTGTTAATGTACAATCAGCTGTGAGGACGAAATGCTCCAATGAGCCAATCACCAAAACTTCCACACCATCACTATAACAAACATTTTCCTCATTTTGAATGGACCGTCATGAAAGCGACTGCGGCAATTTTAAAGTGAAGTGAAGTTGATAAAGTGCCACGTAAAACACGTGGCTGGACTGGAGTATGTTATTCCAATCACGGAAACAGAAAGCCTTTACTTCCTTAACGACATGATGGATCGCTAGACGGCAGCACTGTGCGACCGCTGTGACGTCACGCACCTAATGTAACTGGATTGAGGGATAGCGGCGAAAGGAATTATTTGGCCTAGAGTAAATATATCTTATGAGAAATTAAAATTATTCAACCCGCTCACACTAAGTCAACTTCCCATTACATACGAGATAGCCTGTATGAATTAATACACACATTGAGCTACTCTAACACTGATTGAAAGAAAAATAAATTTATTAGCAGTAGACATTTAAGTATAAATCGTGAACATATATATTATTATTCCAGATATTAGACAAACACATTTTGTTTAAAGAGTCGGGGTGAACAAACACTGTCGAATAAATTGAAAATAATTACTTTTCTGAATATCACTGAAATAGAAATAGAGCGGCATGGAGTAGTTAGACAACAAATGATCTGTCAAGAGAAGCCTGCAGTGTTGCAAACTGTTGAATACGTAATAACCCCAACAACACTGGAATGAGATGCTGCCAACCTACACGTCGTGCGGAACTGGTACACTTCCTTTGAACCAAACATAATACGTTGAATTCTAGATGTGATCAGAACAATACCATACGTTTAAAATAATTGATAAACTAATTGGGTAAGAGCTATAGCCTATAAATGTACAATAATGCTATTCCGTTGGCATATTTAAATTTATAATTACACTTCCACCTGTCATGAGATAATTACACAATGAATTATAAGGGTTACAATAAATTAGTAGATGAATAAAAGATGCTGCATATGTTGTGTAGCCAAATTACACGTCTTACCTAAAGGATATATTAATATGATTGTAATATAATATTGATATATATATATTAATTTTTACTTCCTAGTAGGCTACTAGATACCATTTACACTTAATTCCAGTAAAAATAAAAACCAGTATGCCGTTTTTGTATATTCAGCCAAGTATGAGTTCAGTAACGATCCTACAAAAACTAAGGATACAAACCAAATAAATGCCATACAAAATGAAATATGAGTTCTAGACCCTTTGGTTCAAACTCAAAATTGTCACAGAAAACAAAAAAAATGTCTACAGATCAGTCAAGTAAGTCTCTTCTCCATCTACGTCCCCCCATACAATTCGAACAATTATTTTAACTTTGTCTCTTGTTTTTACTTTCAGAAATGGGATGATTATTTTTTAGACAAAAAATTATTAAATGATATTTAGATAAACTTTGAAGAACATGATAGTTTATTGCAGATTGTCGTTTTAAATTTACTTAAGGGAGAAAGTATGTGTCAGTCCAATGATACCGTTTATTTTATTATTGTTCGAGTGTTAAGTTAATTGGTGCTGACAAATTTTAAACCTCGAATAAAGTCACTTTAGGTTAATAATCAATCTTATTAATTAATTTAAAAGATTAATTATTCGTCTTGTAAAAATGTTTTGAAAAAAAAACTTTGAACTCCATGTAAAGTTAATATAAATTTATTTGGTTAGTGAAAATACACTCATCTTGTTACAAAAAAGAGGAAAAGTTTCCTGAAAAATATTTCCTTCGTCAAACCGCACATACTTGATCGTGTTTAAAGATTACGGCTGAAAAACATAGTAATTTGTGAAAAGAATGTTTTTAATTTCAAAATATATATTGTTTAACTTAAAAGCCCAAAGAACTAAATATTGCGGAGGAACGTGGTTTGGCTAGTTAGTATTCAAAGCAGTTGGTTTCGGTATTTTGTTTAGCTGTCGCAGTTTGTTCCATCAACTAAATGACTGCAGTGTTCACTGCCTCATCCATTTGAAAATGTTTTGTGATATTAGTTAGTTGTCAATGTAAATTAAAATAATGAAACACAAATGTAGTTATATACTTATATTTGAGAATGTAATATAAGTACTGTCTAAGCATGCAACACACAATGCAATAACCTTTTGAACAATGTATGAATAATTTACAATAACAAGAATGTAGAGACACTACCTTTAGTGTGACCAGAGGGAAATTTTAGATTACCTGAAACAAATTATTACAGGTTACGAATTATTACTACTGTAAATATGAAAAACAATAAACTAAACACTATAATGATATTAAGGAATAAACATAGTTATTTAAAATGTGTGAGAAAGACCCACCAGGATGTCAAAAAATGTTTTATTCCACCGTATTTTCACATTTCAAACTAATTTCTAAAGTTTATAATTACAACAGCTTTTACGGAATTTAACTTCAATTTCATGTCAGAAAAGTAAATATTAATTGGAGAGCAGATTAATTAGAGTTGATTGAACATTTTATACTTTGATATATATTCCACTTATTTAAAACTCTAACCTACCAGAATAATTAACTATGTTAATTAAATTCGTATCACTTCTTACTAGCGTATAAAGCTAACAGGCTAATATTAAACGTTATTGTGCAGTACAAAGGGTAATGACACTTGACACTTAATTAGGTCTTCAAAATATTACAAAGGTTTAGTCTTACTGACAATTGATTAATTATTAATATTTAGCTTTGATATCTAAACACAATTTTTGTATAAAACCACCTATTAAACATGAACTGCGTAAAGGTTACATGTTTTTATTCACCATATATTTGATGTAATTAATATTTGTTTTCTTAGCCGTCGTATAATACACAAGTTTTAAGATTCAGTAAAGATTATTTCACGTCACAATTTAAAAACATTAACGTACAAATTTTATTACCTGTGTGTTTTTCAGTTTTTTTCTCAATAAACTACACACGCTTTATCCATATAAGCTTTCTGGAGACTTCCTAATTATTTATCACAACCGATAATCCTACTATAACAGAAACATTTTTAGTTACCATTACATGAATCACTAACTACGTCCTTGCAAATATAAAAGTACTGTCTAAAACAAAGAGGTAGTAAAGTAGTTCCAGGAGTCGCCGCCAGAGATCAGACCTTGGAGGGTCCTTCACTTCATTCACCTTTCAACCTGTAAGGCTTGGAAAGAACATTCTTTTGTGTCTCAACAGCTAGATGACGTTTAAAGCTTTAATTCATTTAATTTGTGTTAATTTTAATCCTTCGACGGATTTTGTGGAGTTTTCTTGTTAAATACAATACCCCGGTGCGCAGACCAGTATAGTAAGCGAACGCAATTAAAAATATTAATGTCTCGTATGAAGAGTGTTTCGGCACGTGGAGACATGAAGATAAAAAAAACTTGTTCCCGGGTCTCACCATGACAACCACGGTATTAGCTGTGTTTTGAAACTCATTAAAACTACTTTTTCGCATGATTTAACTTCTTTTAATCGTGTAGTATTTAAACTTTATTTAGTATTCCAATATCTATATTTGGATGAACCAATTCAAAGGGATTCACAGAATAAACGAACACTCGATGTATTAATACGAGATTATTGCGAGGAGCGAGGAATTTAATATCTTCTTAAAGGAATAAACAGGTTTCTTGATTTTCATAAGATCGTTATTCAACGTGAGCGACTCTGCCTGACACTCGCAGGATAGTGCTTGTTGAAATATAACAATATTTGGTTATGAAAACGTATTAAAACTTTATTTTACGTTAAGTACGTCTGAAATGTTAAACAACGGATTTTTTGACGATATGTTTTTTTTCGTGATATTACTTCACATTAAAAATATAATCTGATAATATATTAAAAAAAGTATAAACTTATTTATTTTGGGTATATTTTGGCAATTACTTGTTTAGGTACATAACTTACTTTTATTCTTTTACTCCAGTAAAACATTCCTTTGATGTTTTCTGGAATCTTAAAAAATTAAATTAATTATAAATATATAGCATATGTTTTGCAATAACAGTAGAACGTATATGAAAGAAATGTAATAAAAATTAAAAAGGTGAAAATAATTTATAATATAGTGACGAAAATCGCTAACTTTATAAAATAAAGTATCTCAATCCTACGTGGAATTTTACGAAACAAGAACGGTCCTAAACAGCTAAAATACACGAAAAATAATGTATGGGTGATCAAACAAAGAGTTTTTACTCTGCTGCCGTTTACACGAAAGACGTTCAGATATCTTACGGATCATTTTACTGAAGAGGAAAAGAAAATACTGACAATATGTTTCTACGTTTCACATAAACTATGACGACACTATTCTTGGAAAGCTTTTGATGCGTAATACAGATTCAGGTTAAAACTTATATAAAGTTACTGTATTGTGTAAAATTAAGAGATGTAAAATTGTTTTTCTGATTAATAAAGCTTTTAGTTTTATACAACAGGAAATTTGTTATGTACTTGTTAAACTGAAGAGCTCAAATGCACGTGTGTGGTTCGATGTTATGGTGAGTAAATAAATTATAATTATCATCCTTGAGTTCGGATAGGAAGTAGCACAAAAATTGAAAATAATAAATTGAAAAAAAACCAGTTGCTAATACACAATTTTAAAACGTTTTCACGCTTTGAAAACTTAAAGCAGTCTAAATATAATTGTGCTAAAAAATAATGTGCGTTGAATTTTGGTTCGTTCAATTCAAGTCAACTCTAACACTCCTTCACTACCGTTGAACAATACGCAGCATTGACCAGCGTCATTAGGTATACATACAATTGTATTGAAATAGAAAATGGATCTATACAAACATTTTTTACATACACTATCTTTGGCGTTATAGAAACTTCTCTTATCAGATATTCCTTAAGTCCTTTTAAATTTACTGTATATTTTCTCAATTCTGAGGTGGTCGGGAAGAAAGTTAATTAGAATGACGTTTTATGATAAGGAATTTAAGAATATTTCTATTTCTCTTATTGTACTGGGATTGCGGTACACGGTTCTGGAAGACATTGAAGTTTTTTTCGAAAAAGTATTAGGGCATGGAATATATAAACTGATAGGAAAGTAAGCAGCCCTGTTTCGATAAAAAATTGCTTACAAAACTATATATTCACAGTTAAAAGGAAGAATACCGGGTTGAATTCATGTTAAAGTAAAAATTATGAATAGATAATCGCGATAGTTGGTCACACAATACATCGATTATTGCATATACTGTAAATTAATTATTCTTACCGATTACTATGCACATGGAGCGAGAGAGAGGGTAGGTTCAAGAGCGTGTCGCTTTGTCATGCAAGTCCCAACACGTCAACACGACCTCATCGTTCGATCACAACCAACCCTCTCACTCACACGCGCATAGCGTGACACAGACACAAGCACAAGCACTCTATGTCGAGTACGAGAACGAACACAATGCAATTTGTAACGAGATCGCACGCAATAATACGTAGGTTTGCTGCCGTAAGAAACATTATCTAAGGGGGGTTTTACGGCTGTATTGATAAAGTTTAACTAGATGGACTTGGATGCCAAATTTTGGAAGAAGAAAGGAACAACTACACCGAGTGTTATAATAATCAGACAATAATTGCGGCCGTTATCGTATCAACACATATATATGCTTGGATTTACATATTTATAAAAAAATTAAATTATCCCTCAAAATGTGTTCTTGAGGATTGAGTTATAAACGTCTATCATGGTTCCTGGCTTAACTTTCATCATGCACTTAACTTTATACACATAAACCGTTTAACAATTTGAAAGAAATTTTAGCGAATAAGTTTAATGTTATGTTTTATTGATGTTTTATAAATGTAATATTGTAATGAGTGTACAAACAATGAATGTTTGCAAAATATTTGTGCTTCGGTTCATTGTTGGGATATGGTGTCAATAACACATGATTCTTTAAGGTCTATGTTCAAGGGCTGTAACATGCAAAAGTATTTTAACTAATCTTGTAAAACGTCTGACCTTTAATTTTATAATCATGTATAGCTAAAGAAAACCATAGCTATAAAATGTACTGACAAAACAAATTTCAGAAAACTAATTATTGTTTTATAAATCAGTATTAAAGAGTCATCATCGTGCGAAAGTATTAGCTTTATCACGGCCAGGACCGCTGATCGGTTTTTAATGGCTCCACCACATGCGGGCCCACTGCGTCTTTCATATTAATAATAAAAATTGAAATTCTATCAGCTACAGGTTTGTGTTGCATTAGTGTCAAACGTGGGATTTACACCACATCGTGTCTAAAATACGATTAAAATTGCTAAAATCGTACTATATAAAACGCTGAAAGGTATAATTCAATGAATTTTGCGTAGTTTTCAAATTGAAGATCGTTCTTATACTCTAACAAGTTCATTTGGGAGTTCAAAGATTCAACTTCTTAACAAGAGGAATCTCTAAATTTCTAGACGGAGTGATGCTCTACGAAACTTCAGAGAGTTTAAGTCTATTACTAGCGAACTATTTACCACTAGAAACTTAGACATTCAAAGCTTAACAACGAAGTACTCGCTCCGTTGCGACTACTTTGAAAAGACTGTTAAGATAAATTGTAAAACGGGGATGTATATTTGACCCTAATAAGCTACAGAGGAATTTAATTAAATATTATACGTTACTATTATTCTTCATGATATTTATATTTTATAAATTAGAAATGTAATTCGTCAAACAAATTAAATCTCGCGATACGTGGCTGTTATTCAGATGTAGACGTCACAACCCTGGAGGCTGACGTGATAATCTCCTCACACGAGGCGCTCTGCTCCGTATCTGGGATATCGCTCAAGGGTGTTCAGTTACACTGATATGATAGTTTGATACGTTAGTTCCGACATACCCGGGCGATTCCTTCAGGCTATTTGACGTCATAGTGTTTTCGAGCAATTGAGGTAGTTACAATAACTTTATCATTAAGGCAATAACAGTCATTGAGAAACTAAGTTAAGGTTATACCACCCCCTTTCCCTACATCGTCAACTGAAAACTTGTTTAGTTATCTTATTCATATGAAATAAATAGTAATATAAATTAATGTTTATACCTGTATTTTTGGTACCTATTTTTTTGGTATTTACGTTATATTGTATTCTGCGCGTTCCTAACGACTAGACAAAATTCTCTAGCATCAAAGGGTTATTATACTAATCCACAAAAAATTATTGTAAAATTTTTATGATGTTATTTGCGTACACCTTTTAATCTATAAATTAATTTAGTCTAGTTTTAACAAAGGTTTCGTGAACGAGTATCTAAAGGATTACATTCGTAAGGTTCACTGATTTTATATTATAACCAATGTAATATTTCCATCCCAATTCGCAATTCGTTTTAATCAAATAAACAATCCAATATGTGGTCGATGTAATGTATTTTAGGTATTAGCAAATAAATATTTTACTCCCATGACAATAATAATGGATTTAATGTAGTTCCATTATGTAGTGATGAGTTCAGCATAATAAACCAAATTAATTAAAAAATACCAATATTTAAATAATAATTGGAATCGAAAGTTCCAACGGATTTATGTTTTGACACGGTTGGGTCCGTTTTGTTCCCAGTGAGGTCAGTTTGAGATTATAATAATAACATGGCAGCAGTAGGTAATGCAAGACACGCTTTGCCGTTGAACTGGCTTTCCTCTTTAAATTCATAGATTATCACCTTCAATGGGATCTACCTTACTACCCATCTAAACAGTAATATTTGTGTATTAACTTCGGGATTACTTCACAATAATTATTACGTTCAATAAGCTAAATACGTTTCATTCAAGAAATGTTAAAAACGTCAACAGGAAGGTGACTTTTTCGTGGTGTTATTCTCAAGTAAACACATAGAACTTACTCCTGGGATAATTTAAATAGATTTTTAGTCGTTTAGTTTAAGAACTCACGACCTTTCAGAGGTAAATTTGTTCCATTAGTTCGCTTGAGAATTACACTATAATAACATATATCGCTATAGAATCTGATTAAACTGGTACTATTCAAACAATTTTTTTGATACATAGAGAAAAAAGTATCTAGCTTTTAAATATAAAAGGTTCTCAAAGTTGTTGCGATGACATTATCGAAACCCTTGTTGTACCCGTTAGAGTAGCTGACACGCAGTAGATCCTTAATCATGTGCTCGCTGTAATCATCCTGCTGAGATTAAAGTAACTGGTTACGATAACATTATCGAACTCAGTCGTTGCCGTTACAGCTGTGACATTTCATTTAAATTTTTATTGCAGTCTTCCATTACGATTAGTAAAACCAAAGTTTCACAACGTTTCGGGATCTGGAATCTGATTCCAAATAGTACATGATAGTGCATAATCCGGACCAAGCCGGGATAAAGCTGAAAACAAAAATGTTTAAAGCATTAAAAACCTAAACAATAATCACGCACACACTAAGCAAAGCACCTCCACACCTTAGAAGAGCTCAAGGACTGGATCGGAACGAAGAAACACTGTTCTGCTGTTGTTATTGTATTTGCCTGTTGTTGTTGTTGCTCTGTTGTGTGAAGAAGCACTGCGTGTGTTATGTTCTGGAAGAGAGAAAAAGTGGAATCTACGTCAATAAGATCCCGAAACGTTGTTTTTACTAATTTTTGGAAAATGTTTGCAATAAAAATCCAAATAACACAAGCCCTCAGAGTAGGATACTCACCCGTTAGAGTAGCTGAGCGGAACGGAGTGGACGACACGCAGCGGCTCCTTCATCATCCTGCTGAGGTTGAAATTGGCCACAGCCGGCTCCTTCTTGCTGCGCGAACGCCTCCGCGCATGCGTAGTGAACACTCTGCGCAGCTTGCCCTCCCTCGGCACCTCGCGCTCCGCCTCGCCCTCCAGTGACGTCAGGTCTAGCGACGAGCCGCTCTTGCACAGCACTGACTTGAGCATTGTTGATCAGCTGTTCTCACTCTCACACTGGTCACATTATAAAATTGTCACTGTCACTGACGCGGTACCTATGAAAGTATGCAGTGGTGCAACGTTGGCAATGGGAAATGTTTGGGTAGCTTGTTAACTTAGCTCTGAAGACATTTTGACACAAATAAGACATAGAAAGTGTATGCAGGTGAGCTGCTATGATAAACACATAAACTATGGTTTTTATGGATTAAAGGATGCATCTGAACCACATGAAGCTAAATACTAAGTTTCAACCAAAATATAGGTTAATAAGTAAACTATTCTTTTCTTTATCTACAATAAAATTAACATTGGAACACCAAAGTACAACGTACTGTGTTTAGACTTTTAATAGGCCTATCTAGTTAACCTTTCGAGGTTAAGCATAAATTTCAATTTCTAAATTGTGTGTGTCCACACACGGGTGTTTACTTTTTTTTGGTCTCCAGGCACATCAAAAAGAAAAAGTAAAACTGTCCCGGGCTTAGGCTTGTCATGAGATCTACGATAATAGCTTCTTCCCTGCAGGAAATTCGCTAAAAGTTATTCTGTTGTATAATTAAAGTCTCTTATAGCCTAAAACAAGTAGTTTATAATTCCAATAATATAAGTAACATATTACTAAAATGTGAATGTGAACATTAAGGCTTAACAGTACTATTACTTTTGAGTACATCTAAATATGAGGTGTTTTAAATGAATCCGTGGTGTAATAATTATGAGCACATCATAATTATTTAATTTTATTAGAAATATTAACACTTTAGACTTTTTAAATTAGGAATCCTGAATTTATATTTTAAGAAATACGTATCATGTCTATTATGATACAGTTCGTCGACGTCATTTACACTTTGTTTGCTGACTCAGCATTCAATCAAGAAAAACAACGGAATATTGAATAAACGTTATCGCATTGTAAATACATTCCATTATCGGCAAAACCCGTAAATTGTATCAAAATGTGATAATCTAAATAACAAAAACGATTCGTTGATATCCGATGATTTTGCGTGGTTAAAATAAACATCATAACTACGTCCAATTATCCTTTAAAAGTATAAAGCTACACTTGGGTGATGTTAAAGAAATTTTAACAACCCGTAATATTTAAATGATCCTTTTCTGAATTTCAGAAGTGCTGGAATTCGTTAAAAAATAGATTATTTACAGCTCAATTCCTTCGACCGTTTCAAAAAACAAGTAGTTAATTCAAACAAGAACTGAATCGATTCCATTACTGTAGTTGAGAGAAATTTGAAAACGTTTACACTGTGTTACATAACTGGACACCTGAGGTAAAAATGAGGTGGCGGTAATAAAGTCGGTGTATTGTTGTGGGAACGGTCGGGGGTGGAGGAGGAAGGGTTAGGGGTAAAAGTGGTTCAGGTGCTGTTGGCTAAGAGGGTGTTTATATCCTCAGCGTCTCCCACCTCGTCCCACCATCAAGGGACAGTCGCCTCTGTCTCGCGGCCCAGGGTCCAGGTGCCGGCGTCTGATCGGTCCACATATCACAACTCACATACGATCCAGCAAAATGAGTCTTTGACACTAATTGTTTTACCCAGCAAACATGTCACTTCCTATAAAATAACTTGCAGAAACTGTAGAACGGAAACAGCATTTTAAAACTATAATAAAATTTGCTAAATTAAGTTTGGCCTGCATGTCCAGTGTGACGATGATAAATTATAATATTTATTGAAGTTTTAAAACGATATTTAGGCATGGATACGTCTAAGCCCTGGTTGGAAGATGGGAAAGGTTTGCGGATATGAAATCAGCTGTTAAGAGTAACCGAAAACTTTCCCTTTAGACGTGTCCATAGTTTAACTTATTTCCCACGTATAAGTAAATACTGTGCATTTTTCTGTTTTGTAGGGGAGAGACTATTCGCACGTCGACGCGCACCGTCACCGCACACGTCCTTTCCTCATGATGTGAATATTTCGTAGATAAACGCGTTTTTTCTTATAAAAATTAGTATCCAGAAACACCTAACACACTAGACCTAGACACCTAGACACTTCGTTGTTGTGTCTTGTAGTGAAATTTAGCTCAAACTTAACCTAATAGTTAAAAAAAATCCGTTGTCTAAAAATATCAATAAATTTGAATGCAGTATGTAAAAAAAACTCGAAATTTTTATGACAAACTAAAACCACGACCGCAGAACAGCTGAGCGAGACAACTTCAGAGCGCGTTTCCGGTTGAGCGACGTTACTCGTTTTAACTTTGAGCAACGTTTCATGTTCTAATACAATCGGCGGAGGCGGAGAACCACAGACAATGTAGTTGACATGCGCTAAAGTAGGCTGCGTCTCGAGCCTTCCTGGAATATGTGCGAATTGAGTTACTTCAATCAAAATACATTCGAAAGGAAATTAATTTAGTAACAGTTACGAACAACACATAACGTAAAGATCATTAAGTGGCAGCAGATTAAGTGAATATACTCGTAAATGAAAAATTGCTTTTAGCGTTTTTATTGTACCCAAATTTAATGTGAAATCAAAAGGAAATAAGAGGGTTAAAACCTAGAAGAATGATCAAAGTGGGGTTTTGCGTAAATAAAAGTATTGCCAGTAATAAAAAGATGAAAGAGCCTCTGGCGTTCACGGGTTACAAGAAATGCGCATTAGATAACTTCATTAAAAGAAGCCAGCACCAAGGACCTGGCGACGCGACGTGATATTAAATTATAAAAGTAATCCAACTCTAGCGACGAGAAATGCTTTCTTATTTTAACGAAACGTTCGTGCATAATTAAAAATGTTATATAATTAGATAAGGTTTGTGTTATAACTATTACTATCATTTTATAATTCATGTATGATGGCTTTGAAGTGGAAACATACCCCTAGGTTTTGTAGACATTGCAAATCAAAAATGGAAATAAAATATGTGATGGAAATATACTAAAATAAATTTGTTAGCTCAGTATTTTAACATTCAGTACTGCCGACGTCTGGTGGGACTCGCCTCGCAGTTCGTATTATTAGAGGGATACAAGGAATGCATTTTTATTTTTCGTCAAGTTCGGTTGAGTAAAAAACGAAGAGTTAAAATTCTATCAAAAATCTTTCACTTCGCTGATCAACTCAAGTTTATTCGCGTTACTGAATAAACTCAAATTTTCCTGTAAAATAAATATTCTATGAATACAATTTTGAGTCTGTAAAGCTAAATCAACACCCATCCAGCGGATCTCTGATCCCTTTTTAATTACCGCTCACTTTCAAATCCTCGTTAAACACTGATCTGATTCGCTTTTATGAGTTTTCACGGGGTGAAATCGTGTTATCTCTCCGCCATTGCAGAATCGGTGAAATATCGCTGCAGAACGTTCAAGTGAGGAGAATAGTTGAAACGCTCCCTAGTCTCATGCAATTACTCCTGCAATCCAACCCTCTTCATTGCTGTACTGTACTAACAAGATATGCACTTTTTTTAATATCTACTATATGTAACATTTTTATTCCTTATTAATCCTGTTACTAAACCGTTACGGTTGCTATGACAAGGAAATCATTTTTGGAGTCTTAAACTACAAACAAGATGTGTTAAGTTTGAACACATACATGTTGAACATATGATTACATCCTAATCTTTACTTAGATACTAGAATTTTATTTTTAAACATTTAAAACTCAGAAAATAAATAATCAATAGATTATTAGTAACACTATCACGTCTGAAATGCAACTATTATACTGGGTATAAATAAATAATTAAATGGTAGATATTGGGAGCCACTGAAGCTTCAGGAGAAGCTTTAAATAATAACTAGCGTATAAAACACACAGGCTCGATATAAAGTAAATATTCAAAAATAATATTAGCATACCTGTTTTCAACTACATATCAAATATCTGATAGGTAGTTGACAACTAAGTAAAAGTGACACAATTTATTTTTTTATTGTACGGACAAATAATGTGATAT
The DNA here is from genome assembly GCA_023375725.1 of Nephotettix cincticeps. Taxonomy (NCBI): domain Eukaryota; kingdom Metazoa; phylum Arthropoda; class Insecta; order Hemiptera; family Cicadellidae; genus Nephotettix; species Nephotettix cincticeps. The sequence continues at coordinate 822,822 of CM041788.1, read as the reverse complement.
GAACAGGTTACAAGTCTATTTAATAATTTTGGACTGGAAAAGTTCATTTAAAAATTATTTTCCTGAATTAAATATCTTAAATACATTTATAAAATAACACAAATGCAAAGACAAGTACAAAGACTTAACATCACAATCAAAACACCAGTCATTTAAATTATCCAGCTGTAAAAATACATATCCTGGAGTTTTATGATACAAATCTAACAGCTACTGGAATTAGATTTTTATATAAAATATCGAAAACAAAAATTTTCAAAAGAAAACGTTTTTGAGTTTATGAATGACAATGCCACATTCTATTTTAGACATGTACTGTATAAAACGAAAAACGTTTTCAGTTCCTGACAGATTTCAAACTTAAATAATAACTTACAAATATAAAGTTGTTCATTTATATGTAAATAAATTATAAACTGTAACAGCACAAAGGTAGTACTCCGCTGCTGCTGCTGCTCTCTGGTGGAGGGGTTGCCTCGCGATCGTCCTTTCGTAATGTTTTGCTAATTTAGAAACTTAGCAGCAAAACACTTCGAAAAGATGACCACAAGCAAAATACGTTGACGACGTTGTAGTCTTACAGCAGAACGGAAGAGCGTCATTGATAACATATTGATATTTACAAAATAAGGCTGCTGACAATTCAAACATTTGTTACTGTTCTAAATTTTTCAACAATAACTGTGCTGATTTATTAGTAAATAATACACACATAATTAATCACTTTATTGATATTTAAATCTGTGTTTTGAATTTTTAAATGAGGTAAAAATACGTTCCATATATGGGAAATATTTTCCCAAACATTTACAGACCCAACTCCATAAAACCCTGTTGGGATGAATACTGTAAATAACACACTCAAAAAGGTCAAAGTTAATGTAATAAAATAGTGAAGAAGGAAAATACTTGGACGGAACAAGTTTGGGACCTTCCAGGCGATTTACTTTCACCTTGTTAAGTCAACACTCCACCGAACAAGGTTTCCTTACCTACCAGTTGGCTGCCATGTTTCTGAAAAAGGTTATATAATCAAAACGAACTTGTTAGTTATTTTTTAACTCTATAAATAAGGATAACAATTAATAAAATGTTGTAAAATGTTGATAAAAATAACTGTAAACCTGCTAGATTATTTTATCAAATAAGTTTATAATTTTTTTAGATACTTATGCTGACCCATTAGTTTTTTTTTGGTTGAAACATTTTTAACGTGGTATTATTTTCATGTTCGTGGTATACACATAAATAAATTGTCATTTTGGTAAATATAGACCCTTTTATGGTTTTATCTGAATAGTTTTATACTCTAGAGAGTCCGACATTATTTTTTAACATGTTTTCCTTCATTTTACTACAGTATTGCTTCCCCTATTTATTTTCCCCTTTATATTATTTCCCCTGTGGTACTTCTTCATTTTCTCAAATCTCACTCTTTTCGTCTTAAGTCTTTTCTAGTCTAGTTTTATGATCTTCCAGTGTTCTTAATTATTATGTCTTTTTTCTTTCAGATCTCACATTGTTTTTATATACGACCACATTGGTCATCGTTTTAGTATCTTCCAATTTTTTCGCTAACCATTTCATTCCATTTTTTCCATGGTTTTACTACACAATATTTCTTGAAATTATACTGTCTTACGACTGATAATGTGTCCAAAAAATTATTTTATCATATTTTTCCTGTGATTGTTACAGGTTTTTATTTACTTATGTACTGTTGAATTCGATGATACCCTCCAGTGTACACTTTTGTTGCATTTCTTATTTAATAAAATCATTAACCTCCTTTATAGCTTCCAATCATTATATGTATTAGATAAATTAATATTATTTGGAATATCCTCGTTATGATCGTTCTGTGCTTCTCTATCATTATATATTTTAGATAGAATACTATTTTTATTTTTAACTCTAATTTTCTATATATTCTTTTCATTTAAATAATTGTATGTGGTATTGTATTAATGGTGGTCCTTAATATATATCTATATATTTTCCATCACGATCTTACTTGCCACTTATTTTTAATTTTCATGACAATCTTAGGTGTATTCTATGAGTATAATTTCCTGTAACGAACATATCGGTATCTTCCCTTACTGCATTATTTTTTTTAACTTTTTAATCATATAATTAAAACGGGGTTTAAAAGCCTCCTCTACCAATTTAGAAATACCTCTTTTAAAATCATCAATAGACATTTTTTGGGTTGATATTGCCACAAAGTATTACTGCCAGTCTTTATTGATGTTTATACCCTGATACAGGCGGTGAAGGGGTCACAGCACTATACCCTGCTCCGCCGTAATACAAGATAGTATTTCCATTCCACGTCTCCCACAGACATTCCAGCCGCATACAGTATTGCTTCTGTTTATCATTGCTCATGACGTTATTAGATTTTATTAACATACCTACATATAAATCTTAGACAAAGATAAAGTTAAATAAATTTTAGACTTACAGTGTACGTTTGTATTTATGTGACGTGTCCATAGTATACTTCATGTCCGTCACGTTGTCCATTAAAATTTGGAATAATCAACTAAAATGTAATAATAATAATCCTACGTTATTCTCTAGAATGTGCTACTGATATAGCTTCCTAATTAACTTATGGGGCTGGGTGTTCCATAGGGCACTTGAGTATTCATTTATGTTAATTACTACCACATGTGGATTTGAAATCACAACCTCAAGAGCTCTGACTGGCGATATTGTATATTTCTCTCTACCAAATAATAAATAAAGTAAATATTTCCTCCAATATCTTACATACAGCAATACAACAAAATCCAAAATGTGGATTCCAGCTGTCCACAAATACCCAGGTGATCTTCCATCACGTCTCCAATCATATTGTACTCCACCGGCGTTTTTGACGTATAACACAGAGGTGAATGCTAGCTTTATTCTAAGCGACCCAGTTTGTGGTTGGCTTGCCGAGATTGAAGTTACTCACCCATAAAATCAGCTAACTATTGTTTCGGCTCAACAAAAGGTTTGTTTTGGAAGAAACAATTTACTCGGAAAAATATTCAAGCTAGAGTGTTCACGATGATGATTTATAACGAAATTTCAATGTTCTCTGCAATACAGTATACTCATAAACCAAAACATTTTTAATGTTTGAAATTCATTATTGATGATGGTGGATTGATGTTATTTAGATTTTTATTGCGGACATTTTCCATTACGATTTTATGTAAAACAAAGTTTCACGACGTTTCGGGATCTGGAATCTGCTCCCGTCCTCAGGTGAACTAATATTTAAAAAATAGCACAATTAACATGTAATCCGGACCAAACCGGTATAAAGCTGAAAACATAAAAGTTTAAAGCAGTCCAAAAACTTACAAACAAACCATTCACTAAACATTACACACAAAAGAAACCAAACACGTCAACTCATCACGGAGACTCAAAGACAACTGAAAGGAGTGGGCGTGTCCCACCGGAACCGGAAACAAAATGGCCGCCGCAAAAACCTGAAATCCAGGTAAAAAATGTCTAACAGATTTATTTATTAATATTTTTATTCAAATGCAATTTTGGATAGTTGTGAGCGACGGTCGGTAGGTATAGTGTTCTCTTGTGTGGATTATCATTCGCACAATTGAATACTACGTCAATCCGCAAAGACAATACCCATAATTAGACCAATTCGTAATTCAGAGGTCATGGTTCGGATTCCACGTTAAACTGTAGGTGCCTTAGTTGCCATCGCATGTTGGGTTAGTAATTAACAGCCCTATCTAAGGAACATGTCAGCCTTAGTCAGTAACAAGACTACAAGATCGCGCCACAATCATCTTACACTCAATCCTTATCCATACTTGGCTTCAAATACCTTCATTGTGGTATACTGATAGATTCAATAATCTAATCTAATCTATAATACTTTTACTTTGTACAAGGAACAGTGGCAGAAACATTTTGTAATTGTTAAAACGGACTGGATAAGGTTGGGATCGGCAAACTAATTGGTCATTAGTGATAGACTAGTTTACAATGGCAGTTGAGTTTTAAACAAACAAGAAACCAATTTGCAGTTAGAGCGTGCATTTCCAATGTTTGACAATGTTTGTTACAATTGTGGTACGAATATTGCTACGGATACAATATAGATTTAAAATTAAGATTATGTTTAATAAGTTACTACCATCATACATCGCAGGAATGTATTAATGAAATGTATGTATCGCAAGTATATAAATGCATGTATAATGTATATATACATGCATGTATCGTATGTACATGTATGTTATTTTTGTATGAACAAAACGCGTTTTATGTTTTAGAAAATTAATTTTAAGATACGTCTAAAAATCATAACAAGACTCGCTTGTGAACCCAGCGACGGTGCAAGGCTATGCACAAACTCATTAGATTCCATTCATTTCAAAGCTGAATTATGAACTAAATATAAAATAATAAGGATGTTCGTTATCGTATATAGAAAAATGTATTTGATAAATAATTGCCATAAATTATTGACGTAAATGTTTGTTACTTATGGTTTAAAAAGAATTGCTATAATAACATTTAAAACTTTTTAATATTCAAGAGAATTAAATCATTTTTTGCCATTAATGAGGTAATGAAATCACATATTTGATTTTTCATAAATTTATAGCAAATACATGTTTAACTTTTGAGTAATGACCAGCATATTATTTAAAAATAGCACTTAAGTACTTTGTTCAAACAAACCCGTTGGAAACTGGAGGTTTTGTTTGGTCACAACAATATTTTTTAATTCCTATTTCACCGATTGAATGTGTACAATAGTTACAATATACTTTATACAGAACTATACACTTCACTACACATAGATCTTTATTTGACATAAAAAATAAAATATAAAACCAGTCCTGATTTTTAACGTTATTTTGTAATGAAACTGCAATGTGAAATATCAACATTACAGCAGACTTTCGTACTACACGAATTTACAGTGACTTATAACTTACCTGGTATGATACAAATTAACTTAATATAGGCTCATCATTTACTAAAATGATTTTGTTCATATTACAAATGATGAAGATTTATTAATATACTTTACTCCTAATGAATAACATGGATAATGAGTACATAGACTTTCCGCTACTAGGATCTCAAAAATAAATTGTTCAACATACATTAACATACCTTGATTAAAGCTATATATACACCAAGTTTTATCACAATAATTCAAATAATAACGATATAAAAGTTCTACCTTTTCTCCATATTATTAACTCTGGACTCTGAAAGGTACTGTGTTAACCAAATTTCTAAATCGCAGCAACTAATTTAACCTAATATAAGATTCAAAAATACTAAATTGACTATTTTTATGAAAGGTTTCCAAGGTCCATACACACCTTTATTTTACTTTAGGTGCAAATTCGTTTCGATTAAATTATTATTTATTTGTTGTTTTTCATTGTATGGTTAAATAAAAAGGTTTCTTATATTAATTAAAAAAAAGGACACTGAGTGAAATGTAGCAAAACGTGATGGCATTTATGAGAAGAAACTCCATTAAACTGAGCAAGGACTAATCATTACGTCCTTTCGTTCCCGAGCTGCCCCGGTGTTTAATAGGGACCATTTGTTAGCAAAATGTGGTCTCTAGCAGACTCGAAACAACATTTAATGAACAGTTCTGTGACTGTTAATGAGTACTATTACTAGTTGTAGTAAAGCTGTTAGAGGCGAAATTGATAAATAAGTTTCGATTCTACCGAATCGTTATTGTCGCTGTCAACTTTTTTAAACTTTGCTTTAAAAAAGTCTTCATTAATCATTATTGATTTCAGAAAGAATACTTAGCGAAGCACTGAAACCCTCTTACTATCAATAGTATGTATTATTTACGGTTCAGTAAAGGTTTAAGGACCAATGTTACATTTTATATTTACTTATCTACTCGAGAGGATTTGGACAGCTGCAAGGAGTGGCAGCACACCCAGGCACAGGCACGTTCGTAACACTGGATGGATGATGATAAAAAAATTTAGTTCATTTAACTCGGTAGTCTACAGTTTACTAGTTCGCTTGTTGACGTTGTCTCAGGTGGAAGGGACTACTCAAAAATAAAACTACACAGTTCGTGTTGAGGACTGTAAAGATAAGACAGAAGTATTAGTGATATGAGGAAAATTTGTTTTTAGTAAGTTTAAAAAAATAAAAACCTGACATAAATAAATCAAAGCTATCACAAGGATAAATGAGTTTATAACTAAAATAAGCTGTTGCAGTGATAATACAAATTATTTTTAAATTAATTTTTAAGATAGAATGTAATGTATAAAACTATTATATCAAAATAAGAAGAATACAGTTTATTAACAGGGAGATTGTGAGGATCTTACAACATTCTGAGGGCGAGAACAATTCTCATACCCGCAGGCTTTATGCGTACATGGGGATTAACACATTATCTCTCGTGTCTGCAAATTGTTGTTTTGATACTTTAACACGACGATTTAATGCCTCTAAGGGGAATAAATTCAATTTTATTTATCAAATTTGTTTTATCATCAAAGCTTTTGATCCCAAAACGTTTTGTTTCTAGATTTTATGATTTGTGAGTTTGCATGTTTCATAAATAATTCCTTAACCACTACTTACCCCTTTTCACAATCTGTTGTAATGTTCATAATACTTTGTCAGTTTAACATATTAGTAAATCCCTAAAATACCATAAAACGCAAAAATTTAAGTTATGTATTTATTTAATTATTTGTACTTTTCCTTCTGCTTCATGTGTTTAACTACACTACGTTTCTGGAGGTAAGGATATCACCTCCTGTTATCAAGTGATACTAAATAAAATCTACATTACTACGTATTAGCACTTCATAAATAATGGATAAAATAAAGTCATAAAATAGTACGAGGTGAATCGGAATAGGATATTCGGCGTAGTTATGATTTTTTCTCATTTGTCCCAGCTTATAAGCCCAATAACATCCTGGTGTATTTGTTTTGAATGGTAGTTGAAAAAACGAATTCTTTTGGGTCTTACACCAATTGAAAATGTTTATATTTACTTCCCTGTGGGAAATAGGTTAGATCATGGATGTATCTAAAGTTAATGCTTTAACTTCATCTAAACAGCCGTTATTATTCTTTTATACTAAAAATTCAACACAATAGCTCTGGCGGTTTCTATGGAAAGCTGTTACATATTTTCCCTCTTAAAAATCACCAACACCCTCCCCCCCAGAGCTAAGACATATCCATGTCAAAAACTTGGGTTATTACTTATCCTGCTATATAGATTCCGTACTTCACTTTTTATAATTCCCATTTTAAGTTTTAACTCACTTTGTTATTTCGGAAAAATAGGCTAATAAAATAAGTATTAAGAGTCCACAAATATTAAATATGAAAAAATGAACTGTGATTATATTACAAATATTGATAATTACGAATATACATATTAGCTATGCACATTTTAGCAACAAAACTATTAATAAAACAGAATAATAATTAAAGACGACATTCTATTTAATCAGTCAGCTTGAACGCATTGTGAAAGGTAGAACCGTGACAGCAATTTGTGGGTCTGGAATGTCCCGTGGTTTAATTTAAGTTCATTTCTATCGAAAAACAAAACGTATGAAATTTTTGTATTTAGCTACAAGGTTATTCTTCTATTTATAAACGGAAACTGGACTTATAGCATAAGCGAAAACCTTGTCTCAATTTTACTTTACACAGTGGTATAAATTTAAATAATGTATTAGTATAGAATATTTGAACGTCATCAATAGGGAATGACTGATGTGAAAAAATCTAATGAAATGTACGTATTTTATGTTTATCTGAAAATCTATGGCATAAAATTGCGTACTAAAACTGATTTATAAATAAAAATTCGTTTAAGAAAGAGATCGAAGCACGCATCAAGCGATGGTATTTCAATATACTCCTATACAGAATGGTCAAGTCTTTGAACTTGATCATTTTTATCTCGATGCACACCTGATGCAAAACATATTTTAATATAGTTATCTACGATTGTAATTATAAAAATATTATTATTCTACATGTGACGCCAACGTCACAGCGTAATGTCACGCAACGCGTCACAGGGTACTGCCTCGACCGATGTCTCATTGGTTTTGTATGTACCCTTGAACATATCACTTGATAAATTATTAACCTTTAATTCTTCAAATTGGTGTACTATGTCACTGTAGAGGTGCTAGACTAACCTTGCTTGGATAGTAAAGCATTGACACCTTCAATGTTTCGCGAATCGTTTACCACTGAAGATTCAATTTATTATTAAAACCTTTTCGTTTTTAAAGTAAACCTACATTCGTTTGTGTACCTTTTTTCAATCTCCTCCTCAGTGAGTCCAAATTTTTAGTTTTTATTGTGACGTTATTCAATTTTACCAAACGTATAGAATGGTGGGAATGAAACTAAAACCAAAATATCACTAAAATTTAGTGCTTTTAGGTTTATTTAAATAAAAAAATTAAACAAAACTTTTGTTTATTCTCTCCATTAAAGTTAAATAAAAAGCCTTTTCACTTCAAAACATTATGCGTTTGTATCCGTGATAAAATCTAATGTTATAACATCCATTTTCATGAAACTGTAAATTGAAATTTTGCACGCTAAGAAGAAATGTCGTTTTTCGTTTTTTACCTTTGCCCCAGAGAGCGAATCCAATTCGAGACCTTGGTGTTCCAATTCTCATAAGGGCATTCAAATCCCTTTTTTTGTTAAAAAGTAATTTATTTTACAAAATTAAAAAACGAGACGTATTTGTATTGGTTTTAGTGTCTTTCTCATTTATCGTAAGCCGCGATAAACAATATTTGTTACTAATATTGTACTTCTACTTCTGTGCAAATTATAAATAGTAAAAACATAATGTTCATTCAGTTTACTAACTACCATTCATTAATTTGATTATTTTCAAAAAAAGTAGTGTGTTTGAAAAAATATTTTATCACCTAAAGTAGAACTTTTAGTTTAAGGGAGAACCTGTATTGATGAACAGTAGATCTTAAGTGTATTTATAATACGGGAATCTGTTTTAAATCACCACTCTCCGTTCTTTTTTTACCGATTATATTGTTTGAGGTGTTTACAATATAGTTTTACACCAGGGGTTTAGATGTTCAAAGAATTTTACATAGACCAAGATTTTGTTGATCAGGAGTAAACACAGCCAGCATTAGCATATGTTTCTATTGGATATATTTGTTATGTGGTATCGGGGGTCGATGGATCGCATATTATGTTAAGAGTCGTAGAGTTCAATTTCACACAGCCGATAGTAAATTATTAATTTTATGAATCTGAAGAAATGTAAAAGAACTGTATGGTTCTACTAAGTGTTGTAATTTTATTATTGTCACAGACAAGATTACAATGAACACAGACGCTGCGCAGATTGAGCCAGTCCCAGGGGCCGCCTGACCATTACCACACAATCCAATACATTACACGGTTTTATACGTTTTTGGGGTTATATTTGGGGTTTCAGGTAAGAATTAACTTAGTTTTTACTTATCAATTAATATAAAAAATCTAGTAGTGAATACAAAAATTTGTTGATTAAAGTTATTCATGCAGTTTTATTAACACAATCCATTTTATTTGTTTATGTAAATCAATCGAAGAGCCTAAAAGGCAAATCTGTAATTCAAAATTGTATTGAGTATAACTATTACTGATCTATTTATTGGATCTTCAATTCAAAGCTGTTAGTCTCACAAATGACACTTCTCATAATCTATTTCTGTGTGAGGTATTGCATCACACACATTATATGATACTTGAATAACTAATGTATTTAGTTTCAAACTTTTATCAATAAAGTAGACATTGTTAATATCTTAAATAATATTTGTCACATAATGTGTGTCACATTCAATTATATCCTCTGCAGCCGGAGAAGTAAAATCTAATCGCCTGAGTATTGTATATAGCTGTTGATTTGTATTTCACTTTAAATGTTTGTTTTATTTTTTGTTTTAATTATTTAATATATTGTTGATATTATCTTTATTTCGTTTTAGTGACAAATTGTTTATTATTAGCAATTTTACAACCTTATCATTACTTTTATTTATTTTGTGTATCAATAGTTATTACTTATTTTGTTAAAATTTAGATTTATTTATTTTTTGTTGTATGTGTTCTTTGTTATGTTTTTCTTGTATGGTTTTTCATATTATTTGATTTGGTACAAAGGAATCTTTTTTCAACCTCATTTATGGTTTTTTGTATCTGCTCTTAACCCTACTAGTATTTCAAAATTAGTGGGGTCACATATAAAAAAAACTGTTACATTAATAAATAAAATAATCCTGAAAAGTTTATAGTTTTAAGCAGTTCACTGCAGAGATGGATAGGCCTATGCAACCGTCTCGGCCGACTGTTACTCTGTAACTATTCCAGAGAGGATTACACAACAACCCGCCTAAGCCCAACTGATGGACACAAACCATCATTCCCTTTGCAGCACAGAATTAGTGCTGCATTGCAACAACACATGGCCACATGGCCATGAACTGTGAACATCCTACATAGATAGATCTCCACCTCGACCCTTGAACCTTGGACATCACAATACCACGGTGCAGCCATCTATCCTTACAGTCCGTCCGGTTCTCAAATTACAAAAGGTTTATATACCTTGAATGATAAACTCAGTGTAACTCATTTCTAAGACCTTATACAAAATCAATGGTGAACCAGCTGTTCAATAATCTCACTTTAACTTCATCTGAAAGGTAAATGTTTTATTCCACCTCAATTATTAATCCGAATGAATAAAAACCACATCGTTATTTTCGTCGAAAACTATTGTAAGGAAAAAAGCTATTAGCAATTGAAAAAGTAGATTAAGGAAACGAAACCGCGTGAATATGTGAGTGTATGTGGATGATGTGTGCGTGTAGGCCTATCCATGGTGTGTGAGTGTGCGTGTGTGTGTATGCATGTGAGTGTGTGGGGGGCTAGCCCGAGGAGATTGATTAGACTGTTTATTTCTCTCTCTTCACATTTCTTTCCTCATAGTCTTTACAAGATAATGAGGTCTCATATGACTGAATTCGATACAGTATTCGGATATATTAATATTAGTTGGACGTAGCTCCTAATATACCTTAGTATTATTGAATATTTTTTACATATGCTATTTAATTTACACATTTAAATAAGGAAATAAATATAATGGAACAACAACACTGAATTGTTACAGATATTATTTAGGGTACGACTAAGGGTTGCAGATTAAATTTAAATTACTGCAGTAAGCACAGTACGTTTTCTGAGAGCGGCTAGTGACATACTAGAGACGATTCAGATAGAAATTCAAAACGTTTTACTGTCTCTTGTATATCGTATGTCTCTCTGTTATAGTAGAGACATAGTTGATCAAAGGATATTGTGTCAAAGGATGACCAAGTGATGATTTAACAAATCGTTTTTATGCATCAGCTATGCACGGTCTGGAATTATAGGTTTAAATAATAAATAAATAAACTATTATTCACTTTTTTGTAAAAACTAATTAGCTAAATAATCAAATAGCTAATTAATTTAATTAATTGGCTTAATCAAAAACCTCCTCGTTTAAAAATCTTTTTTATTACAAGACTTCAGGGTAACGCAGTAGTATTATCACTCTCATATTATTATTCTGAATCGCGTCTTCTTTTACGCAACCTACAAATGCTCAAAGAAAGGTGTACTGCTGTAAATACATTTAGTGGTATCCTGAACAAAATATAACTGCTTGACCAATCTTTGTACTTTTTTATATAAACGGATGGAAATTAAAATTGAACGAGAACTTCTGTTAAACATAATATAATTGTATCCCCAACGGAGTAAATCTGCGTTTACTTGGGTAACTAGAGACCTATTGGATACCCTCTCGTGTGCGCACTTCAAATAACAGGCGTCTCCTTTGATTTATGTCCTCCTTAACCTGTATTCGAGAAGACTTTCCATTCTTTTCCATTTTCCAAAGTAAAGAATTCCTTGTCCTAGTTAAAAAATCTGTTATAGGCTCTTAAGGTTTATTATAAATTAAAAGCACAAACCGTTTACGCAATAAATATTATGGGAATAGATAAACCCGGGAAAACTATGTAGTGAAACTATACTGTGGAGATACGCATCATCCAAACTGAACCTGCAACATTAGTTTTTACGTCAATAAGTTGTATTTACTGTTATTGATTTTAATCAAGTAGAACATCCTCATCCTGTAACAAGAAGACAGACAAGAAGCAAAAGGCAAGGGATACTGCTCATGACATGTCGTATAATACAAATTGTTTGACATAAAAATCAGTTCTCGTGATTCTGACAAGGAAATGACTCTGTCTGTTAAGTTCGCTCAATGTCTATGCGGCTAATATCCGGGAAGAGACAATGACTTTTATTATACGAGAATATCTTTAAAGATGATTACCAGAATACAATATCTTTATCATCTTATTTTATGAAACACGGACGTGTCAACTAGTATTTTAAGCATGTTTAAAAATGTGTAACAATAAAAAAACTCGTATTTGTATGTATGAATTATTTTTGTAACAGTTCAAGTAGTATTTATTGATTCAAAAATATACAAAATTTTAACAAAAGTCTCTTAGAATTTAGAACCTAGAAAAATTAAAAATACCAAAATGACCTGATCTATTTTAAACACATGTTGACTGCACTGAAGTGGATTTAAAACTAGATCTTATAGTGGATGTCTTGGCAGGATATTAAGCAGGTAGTCAAGGCCTAGGCGCACGGCCGTATTTCGTCGCCGAAGTTAATAATAATAAACCACTAGAAATCACTTTATAGTTTTCAGAATTTGATACTTTTTAATAAATCTCGTAATCTAAATCCTTCCACAAAGTTGTGCAACCCATTTTACAAGCTGTTAATTACGTTTACACAAAGTAATCTGTCCGTTGTGTGCTCTGGCAGATTAGCAGACTTGTGGTGTAAGAGTATTAGAATTAGCTTTGCGTATAGACGTCATCAGGTAACACTCGAGTCTGGACTAGAATAGTTGTTACCAACGTTATTTATCAGTTTATGTTTTAAAATTCATAAATTTTACTTTTTAAATATTTTGACATGGATTTGTCTTCGCTCTGAGGACTATGGGCAATTTGTGTGACGTCATTTGATTAGTGACATCATAGTTTGGTTATGAGATTAGCTGTTTAGATGAGCCGAAAACATTCCCTTTAGACATATCCATGATCTAACCTATTTCCTTCAGGGGAGTAAATACAAACATTTTAAACATGTTATATGCTGTAATTGAAAAACTATAAAGGAGTAATAATAATATAGCTTGTAAAACTGTATTCATCTTATGTAATAACACCAATAATAAGAATTAAAATCAGCTCAGCAAATAAGTGAGCTACCAATAACTTTAGTATAGTCAACCTATATTTTCCATGTTATATTGCTACAACACGGTACACATTTGAAATTGTATCAATAACATGTGTACAAAACACTTTTCAGACATCTTATAACTCGAGCATTTACTTACACTATTGCAACTGATATCGTTCTTCCTGAATTTTTACATATTGTTCTGAAATATGAAAGATCCGGTCAGGCTCCTCGTCATGAGACACAGTGTTACCAAAACACGTATTTTTGTGCCATGTTTACCCGTATAAACAATAATTGAACTGTCGATTATAAACTACTATTTTTTTATAAATAAATTAAAATAGTTACCTTGTGGACTCCAAACCCTCACTTGCATGTGAAGGCAAGAGCAGAAAACTACATAGATCATTTATGAGGGCCTCGTGCTTCCAGGAAAGGTTATGCTTCCTCATATTAAACCAACTTTGAACCATTTATTTATTCTGTACAGTATTGTAGAATATTATCCAAACTTCTTCAATTCGGGGGTTTAAAATTGAAATACTAACTGAAATTTGAAATAATGGATAAAAAACATTTCTGCAAAATAAATTGTTATCCCTAGTTTAGTTGGAGTTTTGAATTTCACTGAGTAATAAATAACAAAAAGTAATTTAACAATCTCGACTCGAGTCTACAGCATACAATTTCTACAGTATTTTATTCCAGGAAAAATATTCACAGTTCCAAACTGGCATTGCTAAAGAGTTGTTGTTATCGCATTATTCGTGTGGGAAGTTTCCTGTTGGTAACACTGTTGGCTAAACAATGGCTGGCGTGTCGCGAACCGCACAACGAGACAGATGCATTATACGTGACTAGACCCGAGACAACAGTTCACACTGCACTGGTCCGACCTCCGTGCAGACACCACTCTTCAATGATCAATCTTAATCTATTTGAAATTAAGTTCGCTTGAGTTCGTTAATGTTTTTGGAAAATATTGAATAATGAATTATGAAAAAATTTACTTCCCTTTAAGAAATAGCTTAGATAATGAATCTGTTTTAAGGGAACGTTTTCTTTTCCTCTAAACAACCGTGTTATAGACCACATAAAAGTCACTTCTGTTACAATTTTCGCGTGACTAATTACTAGCCCCACCCCTAGAGTTTAGGCATATCCAAGTAAAAAAAGTTCGATTGTGACAATTAGTCGAAATCAACGCTAAGTATGAAATATTATAGTCTTAGTAAAACAAATACTTTTTATGAGCTTCAGTCTTTCATTAAGAGTATGAATCAGTGGTAGCCATCTTGAATTTTAGTCCCGTAAGAGCAATGTTAAATTTGCCGGAACATACCTTCACTTTGGCGTCTGTAGTGGCGTTAATTATCAAAGTATCAGTGTAAAACTTTGGAAGTACGTTGATGAGATGTGGCTCAAAGGCATGAACTTTTAATATGTTCAAAAATTTAACTTAATATAAAAACAAAAATACAGGAAAAAACAGAAATATTTTACAAAATAAATCATTATTATTTTTTATTGAGAGCAAAATAAGAATTTCTGTAAGGTGGTACCCTGAAGGACTATAATACCTTTAATTTGACACCTCCTCCGTTAATTTATGACAATAGGTCAAGGAGATATAGGCGCCAGAATTTAACATTGCTCTTACAGGACTAAAACCCAAGATGGCTACCACTGATCCAGACTCTTAAATCAAACAAGATTTCGTCAAAATGGTGGCTTTAAATTATTTTATTTTATACACTGTATACTTTTCCTTCTTGTTTCAAGTCGATATGCCCTACCTCAAGATTACAACACGCTGCAATGTTGGCTGAACTATCCCAAGGTACGCCTTGGGCGCTTGCTGACATGAATAAATCAACCAGCTCAAAAGGCTAATCCCGTATAAGATACATCGCTTTGTTGAAAGGGATCTTCATGTCACTTGCAAGGAATTGAATTTTCCAGCTTATTTATACGTTGTACTGCAGTCAAAAGCTAGCTAACGGTTCGAGATCCGTATTAAGGTTTGAATGCGGATTTTCTGATATCGTATATGTCCTTAACGGCTTTTCGTATATTTGCGTCCAAAATTATTTTTAAATAATTTAAATTTTTTATCACATGTGAAAGTCATATTTTTACTATCAACTGTTGGTTACGATTCTACGCTATCTATAATAATATAGTGTTTGTCATAAACAATGCTTCACCTTAAAGTCTTGATAAAGTTCTTGATATCCTTGATGCCGCCCATCCCCTTAAATTACACCTGGGTCAGGAAATTTATTTTAATTCAAATACCAGTAGTGATAGCAGATTATTTCTACCGATTTCTCTTACAATGAATAAAAAGCTCATTGATGTCAAGTAGAACATTAGAAATGAATAAAAATGATTATAGTCTAGCATGGGAAGGTATTAAGTACTTTTTAAAAAATTAACAAATTCAAACATCGACGTCCACAAGCAAAAATGCACTCGCGCGCACACGCACACACACACGCACGCACGTTCACACGAACACACACACGCAAACACACAGCGTAAAGGAGGAGAGTTTTAAACAACCTAAGCTAATCTTACCTCTCAATTCAAACTATTCACTAGATATATTTATTTTAAAAATTACAATTAATTTGAAATATAATTTGATTACTAATGAACTAAATAAAATTTGAATTTTCATCACGTTTTCATATAGCATATTATAAAATTGTATTATATCATGTTGAAAGCTTGTTAGGAGTAATTTGATTAGTATTAATTTTTGTAGTGATCCATCGAAGTAGTATTATTTTGTTACAGATATTGCAACCAAATAGATGAAACTATTACGTTTTGTAAAAGAGAAAATTAAAAATTCAAATCTCTCTTGTGAAAACGTATTGTGTAATCATTCATTGAAATGTAATACTGGGAAAACCGTTCTTGGAAATGGACCAATTACGTGAATCCAAAAATCAATCCTTCGCGTTTCATCATCGTCGCTTTGATATTTTGCGAAAGAATAACACCAGTATTATTCGGAACTAGATTATTTATACAAACTTAATGTTTCTTGATAGTTTTTCATCATATCAAATAAAGAAATTTATGAAATAAATATTGTAATTTAAACAAATATTTACTACCACTAATAGATTATTTTCAATAATCATAGTTTTTGTAAAAAATCATTATTGTGGGTCAGGTAAACAAATTTTTTATGTTGTAATTTCCCTCTTAGTATCCAAATAAAAATACTTCATAACCCCAATATATTTGTCTAAAATTGCCATGTGTATATAATGTAAATATAGCTGAGTCAAATTAGGTAGTAACTAAAAAATACCCAGAAATTGGGTTTTAAATAGATTGCAATCGAAGACAGTGTGAAGCTAAGTGTTGCTTAAAATGTACGACAGGTAAACAATGGTTAACCTAAAACAGTTTCCAATTCCAAGAGATTGGGCGGTTGTCGACGTGGCGAGGTGTCATGTTTGCAGTCCCAGTCTCCGATCCAATTTAAAGTGGCTTTCGAAGCTAACATGGTCAACCGAGCTCTAGCGCAGCGGACAGCAATTTACCTTTCGTTCCTTACTATCTAAATAAGCGTCATCTTACCGGGCAATACTTTTATACTTTTAACTGAAATGGCGACCTACCAAGGTAGGTATTTTAAGCCAAGTATGAATGAGGAATAAATGTAGGATGATTGTGGCGCGATCTTTTAGTCTTGTTACTGACTAAGGCTGACATGTTCCTTAGACAGGACCGTTAATTAATAGCCCAACAGTCGATGGCAACTCATGGACCTACAGTTTAGCGCGGAATCCGAACCACGGCCTCTGAATTACGAATTGGTCTAATTATAAGGATGGTCTTTTTTGTGGATTAACGTAGTATTCAATAGTGTGGACGTTAATCCACACAAGAGAACACTAGATCCACCAACCATCTCTCACAACTATCCACAATTCCTGACCTTCAAGTAGCTGGATTACAGGACATCGCCACCGTCCCAGTCACATACATCACCAAAAACGATTATCAATATCAGTGGCTTCACTTTCCTGTTTTGTATTACACACATAACTTACACCCAACGTGAGTAAGGTCTGTTTAGGATTATTTTCCAAAACTTAAATATAATTTTACTCCTTATTAATTCAAGGAAATAATTTAAGGCCATTTCAGTTGTTCAATAAGTTTTATGTATAATTTTTTTACTCTATAATCCTTAATACATCCGTGCGTTTAGTCTCATCTGTAATCCAACATTAAGATTTAGAAATTGGCGAAAAAAACTATTCCTGTGATTAAGTTTACTTCGGTACTTAAAAATCAACCAAATAATAATTTCTTATTTTATATCATTTACTAAATTACAAACACTTGAAACAAGCTTTTCATGTAGCAGATTAGATTAACAATAAGATTCGTAAAAACGTCCTTTCGTAAGAGCTTATCGAGTTTTTTTGGAATTAGTTATCACTATTAATATATGTGACAGCCATTACAGTGTGGATATTAGAGGATTTGTGCTATTAAAAGGCAATGAAATGCGATGTCACGCGGCGTTGCGTGGCTGTTGCAGCTCAGGGAGTAATTTGCATTTACGAAATCATGCGGAATAAATTCGAGTGAAATGATTAAACGATATGGAAACTGCGGTATCAGCTTCTATTTCAACGTATTTATAATTCTTTATGGCGTTGACTACGCAAAATATCGTATCATTTGGAAACGCAAAATAATACATAGTGTTTATTTAAGTTTCGGAACGAAATTATGCTGTATAAGTTGGAGGTAAATGGTTAAACTATATAGAAACTTTGTCAGCATCCCTTTTGGAAATATCAGGGTTACAGGAAGTAAGTAAATGTTTATTTTAGTTTTAAATGACAGCTCAAAACTAAAGCAATGTTTAAGGCCTATAAGAAAGCCTTGTGAATTATTACGAAAATGATCATGTAGGCATCTTTGAGAACAACATTATGTTAACCTCCCCGTTGATTTTTTAAGAACAATGTAATTCAATCTCCGGATAACTCACAACACACCTTTTCCAAATATACCTGTTTTAAACCAAAATTATTTCGCATTAATAAAGATGTTTAATCTGCCAACGACCCTTAGGAAGCAAACATACATTTATGCACTTACTGTACTGTGTTTTTAATAATAAAGAATCTCGAGTTTTGAGTCTGAATATTTCTTTGTGTGATAATAGTACCTAACTATTTATTGTTCAGTAATTGTTTGAAATCACCCTTTAGAGTTAGATCGAAATTAATTAATTTGATCAAGCAAGGATGGACGTGAACCATCCTCCATTAGTTGTCATCACAGATGCGTCACCGCAGCCTCGCCGCGGCACTGCGACCATTGTCTGCGTCTCCACATCAGATATTATGCACCACTCCACCGGCTAATTACAATTCGTAATCACATTACGCAATTAAATTACTAATGAAAGTTCTATATTATTAAGTATAAGGAAATTACTTAAATGAGTACTAGTAACTGAAAGAGTGGATATTACAAATTAAATCTATGAAACGTACAATTCCACAATTTAACGTAAAATATTTCGATTGTTTACATTAAACACGCTCCAGTTTTGTTGTTGGTTGCATTTACTTATATTCCAAAGATAATTTATGAAAGAAATTACAAAAATGGTGACATCTAAAACGTCATAGTAACGTAATTATTCTGACGAGAGTAGTTATTGGAACTAGCTGAGCAAACTCGCGTGTAGCGTTTTAATGATCTGCTCCTTACAGCCCGGGTTAAGAAAAATCAACTCATGGAAGTTACAAACACGAAACATTCGCTACTAAGGGATGAGGATCTATATTCATATTTTAAAATGCTCAGTTAACATTATACGTTTTATCAGAAAAGTCACTAAACTACTCACGACATTACAAAATTCACATTCTCATATTTATGTCAAGTTCATTTTTCGGCGTCAACTGCGTTGACATGGAGTCTGTGTTGCCAAACGTCGCAACCTGTCACGTTTGCTGTGAAGTGGCTAGGCGAAAAATCAACTTGAGATTTTTAACACCGGCCTCGAGAGACTACATTTGAAGATTCTTATATTTATGACTGAAAACCGCTATTCGACTTATACGGCATTCATCCTGAGAGACGCGGACTTCAGTATAGTGTATGATGTTTGTTCTTAATCTCCCGATATATCTGTCAAATGTCAAAACTATGCCATAACCGTAAATTGTCCTTCAATCAACTCGATGACAGATAATCGATTTGTCTGTTTGATTTCTAAGAGAACAATAGCGTGATTGCCTTCTATTCATAACAAGCATTTACGAGTCCCATAAACTAAAGAATTTAGAAATAATCATAAAATAGCTTGTGTAGGAAGTTAAAGGGTTTCTTTTGCTAAACCTAAAGTCGATTTTGAAAAGTTATGACCTGAGAAAGGTCTTCCGCGAGCAAGGTTGAAGCCAGATTCGCCATATTTAGTATTTGATCAATATAACTTTTGTATGTACCGATATCATTTTCCTTTATTTCCTTTCATAAAGGAAGAGAGTATAAAAGTCGGAAGGTGATCAAAATGTGTGTTGATGTGGAGTTAGAGAGAGTAATGACGTCATCAACCCCAGTTCCTACTCATAACACAAGGCTGTGCAAGCTCTCCACGTCCGGTGCGAGACGTTACTACTGTAACTTCCAAACTTGGCGTGGAATATAAGGCTCGTGGAATCATGTTTCACATTCAATGTTTCATTTATCGTATTATTTATTTTAATACGTTCAACTCACGGGAGATAAACATGTCTTACAAAAACAATAATTTAAAAACGTATAAAACCACAATTATTTGGAGTTTTTTCGTCAAATGAGCGTGTATTATTAAAAATATTTAAAATTAAATACTTGGATGGGAGGATTTCCGACTAGTTTTTATAGAATCTAAAAATTGGAAGCTTTGATGCACCGGCAACAGAATACAAGAGTGGAGAGGTGGGCCATATTGGCGGTGTAATATCACGGATCTGCTAAGCTGAGGATCATCCGTGGCGTGACGTCATCGCCGTTGCGTCATCAACATTTGACACAGCATCTCTTGAAATGGGGTCTTACAGTAATATGATTTCATAGAAAACTAAACTATGCTATTACACATTTATTACACCCTTAGCTTTTAGACTTTGTATAGGTTATGTTATAAAATCTGCTTCACGAAAATTGTCTTTCCGTTTATTAGAACTTTTGCTCTGGTTTCTGGCCATTAGATAATGACCTGGTCATCATTTTATCAGGAGCTATTTGGCAAACTCTGAGATATGAGAGAAGCGCAATAGTTTTACCAAACTTTACCAAGCGAATACCAAACTTATTGAAATGTGTTTAAATATTTACAATTTTATTTCTTGCCTTCGGCATTCGGTACATATCACATATTTTAAACAACTATTATCATTATTATGCACCGCTTAAGAGCTAAACTCTAATATTACAAGACAATCACTTTTTATTATATTCAAAACACAAATTATAAACTTATTCTCCAATTCAAACCTCAAAGTATACAACAGAACGGAATAATTCAAAGCTACGATCAGTAAGATTTCAATGTGGAGGATAAAATATCGTATTCAGCTCAAGAAGGCATTAATAAATTATTCCTCCGCCGTCCGTCTCCAGGGATTTGTGACTTGTGTTTTTAACTGCTAAACGTTTTAACAGATTCTCTAAAATATTAGATAAAATCATTTTTAGAAATATTTAGATAAAATACATTAGTTCACAAATATGTTTTAATCAACAGGAATTTATTTAACATTCCATTACATATCTTTGCCATGTTGAGGGGATAAAACTGACAAAAATGTTTATAAATGTTAGAAAGTCTGACAAAAAAGTTGTACCAAACATAGATCGAACAGGTCAGTAGGAGGGAGCTTGATGGACAGCTGGTAAATTGAACTTCACGTAAGTGACGGACAAGAGCTGTGCAGGATCTGTTATATAAGTTGAGATGACTCGTCGTAATTATGAGTGTTTGAACCGAAGTTATAAAAACCATCATAAGCTGAAAAAGACGAAGTTATCCAATCTGATATTACGCTATTAGTGTATTAAAAAACTCAATGTCTCAAACTAATGACTTACTAATTAGTTTCAGACAATTTTAACTCGTTTTGTCGCTTCCAACAAGAAAGAATCTACTTTAAAAATTAGGTCGAGAGAAATGATAAATCACGAACTAAAGATAAACAATTTTATTCATTTCTGTATTATGGAGAACTGGTGATTACGATAAGTTACCCTTCTTCGTAAAAGGAAATACGTAATTTTTACTAAGCTTTCTTCAAGTACTATTTTTTAATGCGTAGTTATTTATAACTGGATTATATAATACCACTACACATTCAACACATTGCAATAAACTATTGCGTTCGTAATAAACAAATATTTTTCTACATGAGCGGATATATTTCAGAAGTATATGAAGTAATAGTGTATTTATATATAATAATTGTTTACTTTCAAGTCACATTGATTAAAAAAACAATATGTAAAAAATATTTTTTAACTGAAAGATTATATTCCCAACTTATATTTTATAGCATGTACACTTATATTTACTGTCCAGAGAACTTGAGTCGTAAGAAATTGAAAACTATGGAAACGTTATTTTTAAAATTAATAAACCAATTTACCCACGCCACAATAGTGCAATTGAAATTGAAGATATATTAACGAAATGTATCATACATAATTTCTTATAATTAAGTAACATACAACATTTTTATTTAGGAACTTTAAATATTAAAGGTTAATTTAGGAAGAAATGTATGAAACATTACAGTAATGAGCTTATCAGCAAAGTAGGTGCTGCAATATATCAAGTTAATTAGATTTTCCCACTGAAAATTCGTTGACTGCAAAGGCAAGTTTTTCCTTTGACGCATTTCTACTTCCATATTCTTCCTCTTTATTTATTTATTCAATAGTAAATTAGTTTCAAATATAATTCAATATTATAGTAAATACTTAAACAATACACTAAATAACTGTTACTTGTAAATATGTACACGTGCACATATTTATTATTTCACTTTTATTAACATTAAAATCCGAAACTTGTCTAACTCCAGAATAATAACTCTCAGCAAAAAGCTAAAATTTAAAATTCGTATAAATATAGAAACAGAATATTATTTCATACCTTGAATAAAGGTCACGTTTAAGAAAAAGCCAATGATTGGCTCAGAGTCTTATAAAGAATCTCTGTTCCTTTTGTAAACTTTTCCACTCCTTGATTGAACAAACCAAGCTGAAACACTTCGCGGAACGATCACTACAATTCTGTGTTGGCGTCGTTTGATCTTTATTTAAAACACACAGTTTTAACTGTGAAACATAAGCTAAATAAATGTAGATAAATAATAGAATTACCTACATACACTCATGTATAGACATCAACATTTGTTGTGAGTAAATCCATTAGATGATTGTTCTACTATACTTTTACGGGTGAGAATATAAAATTGGTTTCTTGACTAACTTGCTCTGGCGTTTCCTTCTCACGCCCGCGGAAGAGTTTACGTGTTACAGTTATGCGATAACTCACCATGGTTGCGCAAACATTAATTTTCCATGTTCCCGAGAAGCTGCAACGCCGTCGAGTTCCGCCGCTCCCGCCCGACGCACCCTAAACCAAACTTATTTACTGTATACATTTTCTTTAGGTAATATTTTTCATTTTTCTAATGATAAATAAGAATAATAAAGTAAACATTAAAAAATTATGGTAAAACTTAACAATTTGGGAGAATATTCATAATTTATATTTTCAAACATCTATAATTATTTATGTCTGGTAAAGAGATGACAACAACTGGAATGGAATGAAATAGGTTTAGTAAGATCTTATTGAGTGTCTTTGTAAATTTGGGTGAATATACATAGAATGATTGATTAAAATTGTATCTAAAATTTACAAAAGTCTTAAAATCATGACTAATATTAATTTTAATAAAACTTTTACTTCTTCATTACTCGTAATATTTGTATGCGTGGTGACAGTGTTTGTAGCCACATAAATTATGTATTTTGTTTTGGTTCGTGTATGCCGTTTATCATATTAAGCTGCTGAGACAAGAGAATATTAAACTTTCACCAAAAGCGAGAACACGCGATCCAGCTGACCACTTCCTCCATGTTGCCTCGCTTCGTGGCTTAAAATACTTATGACAGATTTCTACCGGTTACGAGTTTGTGGTTTGTAAGATTCTACTACTTTATAAAGCTAACGCAATCGATTTAAAATATTCTCAAGAAGAGTAACGAACAAAATATTTTTATCGCTGATGTTTAATTGATTATTATTACATCTCAACTGTCTTTCGTATACTTTGCTATTCTAAAATTATCCGTGAAGCAATTTTTATAAACGTTACTCCTCCTTTATTTCATAACAAATTAGAGCCTTAATTAGAGTCTACAAAATCCTCTCCGGTTGATTTTGAACTTTATTTCTTTGCTGATCGTGAGCCTCTATCAAACTTACTATTCCCCCTTAAGATCATATCGATAGGAAAAATATTTTCGATAATAGCAGGAGTTACTCTATAATTTATAGTTAAAGTCAACAAACCAATCTATTGGTAAAAACACATGTTTCCAATGAATATAACTATTGTATGTTGTTTACGATAACATTTTAAGAGTGGAATAGTGCAATTTGTTTATTAATAAAAGTGTGTTTTCCTTAAGTGAAATTATGAAAAAGTGTTTATTATTGGCTTCTTTTTGAGGCACTACTTACTACAGTCTGAAAATACAATAAAATAAATATATAAACCGAGGTTGAAAAATACTCGAAGAGAAATCAATCAATATTTTCTTACCCTATGTATTTTGAACATAAATTAATCAATCTTCCGGATCTCAAGTTGCTCAAACCCCGTGGGTGGGGGGGGGTTAGTTATAGGGCCAAAACCACGCAGCATCACCACTATAGAGTGGTGATGGTGCGTGGGCGCAGAGGGCCGGCCAGCACAGGCTCGGGGAAGAGATAAAAGAACTGTAATGAGAATTCTTGTCGCGTCTCTGAGAGTTCTTTATAATAAATGGACCCGCCCGGCGTGCTTCTGGCTCGTGTGGTTTACGCACATCCTAATCCTCACAACATCGACTGTGTCTAAACTACCTGGGTGGAAGATTTCTTTGTAATTTACAACAAATGATTGTGTGAACCTGAACTAATGATTATATTACTCAATCCTTCCTATTAAGTTATGATAAGTGCGCTATTTTTAATATGATTTCTTTATTTTATAACACACATATTATGGTTTTTGTTTTTATTTTTTCTTCAGATCAATATTGGCTTTAATTTATCTATAACCAAGTTTCGTCTGATACGTACTCGTATCACGTATCACGCTGAGAAGAACACGTGTATTCTTATCGTAACGGTTTGGTTACAATTACAAAAAAATAGTTCTCAAAAGTTTTAATTTTTTATCTTAAAGTGGGAGATTGGACTCTCACAGGAACAAAACAAGTTAATTGGTAATTCAGACCACAGAGTGCGCCCTGTCGTATGTAGCTTTACAATTCATACTTCTTATTTTCTAATGAACTATAACTATTATACAAAGTTTTACTATCTAATATTGGATTCCAGCAAAATATTGGGGTTTCCTCACATGTCTTATTGAGTAAACACACGGAAAAATATCAGTAGGACATAATGTACTTCACAAATAAAAGTGTAATTGATTAGGTTAATAAGTTAAGAATAAGAACATACAAGTTTTAAAAGAAATAAATTTGCTAGTACCAACCATAATCTGAATAGGCCTATAAGTTTTCCTAAAAAAATATCACCTGTTGACCAGAAGTTTTTCAATAGGAAATTCGCGAAAACAGAACGAATAAGAAGGAGATAAACAAGACCAAGTAGAATGTAGAGTGAAGTCGACCTCAACCCAAAGGCGTCACAAACATTACTTTCTCATATGATACGGGGCCCTGTCCTGTCCTGTCTGAGTTACTGCCAACTTACCATGAGGGCTCTTTATAACACAGGACAGAAATAACTTAACTAAATACCTCGCATATTTTGTTTTCTTTAGTTTTTTCGTAATTAATTAGCAATAAGGTGAGATTAAAACATAGAAAAATTAGACTGCTAGCTTGTAAGGGTAATTTTAACTTTAATTGACTACCATACCTGACTTTCAATAGTTCATACTTGTATTAGTTGTCACATAAGCCAACAGAATAGGCAACAGTGGAGTAAGTGACGTTCCATTGTATTTTTCTAATAATTAGGAGAAGTGAACGATTCATAAAAATAAACAACCATAGAGTTTTATTTTTACATGTTTAATTCACATATACATGAAATTCTCTTGACAATATAATCATTAAAATATTCAAATTATCTCTTTCATTACTGATGCACACATTTATGGAGGAACTAGGGTTTTCTTGAGAAATTATCACTCTGATATAACCATACATTTTATACCGTACCAGAGAGAGGTTTCTAGGTAAATATAATTTAAGCCTGCACAGTATCATAAATGATAAAAAATCAACATTTTAAAACAAAAATAAATACGATGTTATTTCGAAACTGTGGTTTTTTGTTAAGATAAAAATGATGTAATAACTATAACGTTAGAACATTGGAGGGACGGCCCGGGAAAAATAGAAATCTTAAATTAAATCATAGGTCTTGTCATACCTCAATTTAAAGGTCTCATTTGTTAGAGTTGAATGCCGCAAACCGAATCTGAAAAAGGTTTATCCAATAAGAAATGTCGGCTTGGTTAAGAAAACAAGTTGGCCTACTGTAACAGTAAAAAAGTAATACAACTGATGTTAAATTGCTGTTCCTGTGGGTATTCCTGGAAAGAGATAAACATGTCGTATCACTTAAACAAGTCTTGGAGACATGCCTTAATACCCAGAGTGGTCACTGCCTAGACTGCGGGCTCATCTATTGTCATCTCATCTAAGTCATCTATTGGAGGCCAAAGCGTTTTGTATTAAAAGTGAACATTTTATAAGAATGTGGAAACCCACAATATTTTTATTGTTATTGAGGGTTATTTGCCTAAAAGTGCAGTAAATTTCGAAGAAAAATTGGTAATGGCATAACAAAAATATACTCTCTGTTATAATTGGGACTTTTAGCACTATTCTTACGGATGAATTAAGTTTTTTATCACTCCCTATTTGAAAATAGCCCATTGCCACTGATATATAAGAAAATTATTGATTTTTATACATTTAAACAAATAATCATTTGCTTAATTTACTAGCCTTAAACAGTAGTTTTCTATTTGCTTTACAGTAAAAAAATACTAGATTGTAAAATAAAAGGTGATTTCGATTTTAGCTTTGATTAAGTAATTTGTAATTGCATCGTGATGAAAATTTTCGTTTAATATTCGTAATAAAAATCCCATTTCGAGGATCTAAGTTTTTTTAAAGCATGCTGTCTTACACTGGGTCCTTAGTAGCGAAATAATTTATTAACAGAGAATACTTTTAATAATATAGAGTGGTAACGCGATGACCGTGGCTGTGGGAGAGCAAAAGACGTGCCTGTGCTCAGTACACGGCAACGCGGTCGATCTGAAGGCATTAATTTCATATGGAGCGTCCGCAGTCTTGACGCAGTATATACATCGAGCCATGACTGTCAATCGTTACAGTACCCGATACCACACTCTGGTAACATATTAAAATAGTTTTCCAAACACTGCCGATGATTTTTACAAAGAACGATGGAAGGATATTTAAAGTATCTTCTTTCTTTCATAATTTTTATCTTTTTCTTAAATTGTTTTTCTAATAATACATTATATATTTTTTGTTTTATATATAGCATTGCACATGTTACAGTATGATTGTATTTTTTGCTAGAGTAAGTACATCTGACACTTTTATCATCTTTACAGTTAAAATCTGAACGATTATGACAACTAATAATTAACTGGGACGGCGGCGACGTCCTTTAATTCAGCTACTTGGAGGTCACGAATTGTGGATAGTTATGAGCGATGGTCGGTGGGTGTAGTGTTCTCTTGTGTGGATTAACATCCGAACTATTGATTCTACGTTAATCCGCAAATACCATCCTCATAATTAGACCAGTTGGTAATTCAGAGGCCGTGGTTCGGATTCCACGTTAAACTGTAGGTCCCTTAGTTGCCATCGGCTGTTGGGGTATTAATTAACAGTCCTAGCTAAGGAACATGTCATCCTTAGTCAGTAACAAGGCTACAAGATCGCGCCACAATCATTTCTCATTCATGCTTGGCTTAAAATACCTACCTGGGTAGGTCGCCATTTCAAATGTTAATCTAATCTAATATTGTAACATTTTTGTATTTACAATGCACGTTGAGATCAGTCACATCTACTAGCCTCGGTACATAATGTGAGCACGATATTTGTCAGAACGTGTAATGAGTGAAACCCCAATTTCGGCTTAACAGTTGATGTAATTACAGTGAGGCAGGTCGCGGGCTCACGGCCCTCTCGCAGCCAGCCGGGCGGTTAAATCCGCTTAAAACACTCTTCAGCTTGGATATTTACCGTTTATAATGAATCCTGCCACCATTCACATACTACAACACTTACGAACGTTTCGGTCAAATTATTTTTTTTAATTTACCTATCTTTAAATTTTTTTAATCACTTCATATATATTCTAACCTGTTTGAGTTACAGTTACAGAAACTGTATTTCTGCTAAACTGAATTATATTGTAGGTACACATAAATACTACGTAAATTAACTTTCAGAGAATAATGTATTTCATTATTTAATAAAAAAAACCCAATAATGAATATTTAATATTCACATTACTTTAGAATAAATTAACTCAAAAATGTTGGCAATATTTCTTTTTATTAACAAGGCGGACGAAAATGAAAACTCTCTTGTCCCTGAGTTCTTAGTTCGATTTTGAAGATTAGATAAAAAAAGTTTTGTTCCCTTTGTGTTAGAATGTTGTAACAAGTCGTATCCTTTTTACAGCCAAATGATTTGACTTTCTCTTGCAATCTTTGTTTCGATGATTGAATTCCTTAGACCGTGATGCAAGTAAACTGTTTGAATGAATAATGTTTTAACTTGAATAAGTTTTGTTTCTGATTTAATTCCATTTCCTACTATATATTCTTGATTTTAAATGCACATAGTGATATTTATCTTTACTAGTGTTTAACTGTAGGTTTTCTACAGCAACAAAGCGGTCAAAACACTGCTTTATTGTTTTCAGCTTTATACCGCCTTAGTCCGGAGTATGTACTAATAGTGCTATGTATTAAGTACCTTACATACTAGCTCGCCTGAGGACGAGATCAGATTCCAGATGTGGAACCGTCGTTAAACTTTATTTTACTTTAAAATCGTAATGGAATACGTCCGCAATAAAAATTATAAACAACATAAATCCACCATCACTAATAATTCAATTTAAACAAAGTCTCAAGCTATGTTTTTTTATGTCTTTAATAATGATACATTTCTGACAGTTCTTCACACAAAAACATGTAAATTAATAAAAAAATTAAGACAATTTAGATTGGTTCGCGCTATTGTGTTATCCATTGATAAATTATATCCACGATATAACAGTTTCACATTTTCGAATTGTCACTCATAAAAATAAACTATATATGTAAGATGCGATGCCGTGTCAGTAAATTCAACTGTTTCATATTCTATACTATTTAAAATCGGAATCGGAGATCGGGCATATTTTAAAAGAGGAATATTAAAGTGGTAAGGTAAAAATGGTGTGTCGGGTTTATTTTCCAACGAAAAATATGAATAAATAATAAAGCAACCTTGAAGACATTCCCAAGACAAGTTAATTGAAATGTTGGGAACAGGTATTCTCAAACAAACTGCAAGTTGCCGTGGCCTTGTCATCTTGGACCGGATAGATTTATTATGAAATGTTTTTGCAGGGTGTTGAACTGTAAACTATATTGTTTTAAGATGTATTAATTGTATAATGAACGGAGAAAGCAAATCAAATCAACGTAAAATACTTTATTTTGTTTGAAAGCAGTTCAATCATGACTAAACTCTATTAACGAAACTTTTACCTGGATGAATTCTTGGAAAATCAATCTAACCTCCGACACTTGCGAAGTAAAGGTAGTCTCTTTGAAATGGGTTGTTAAATAAAATAATGTTGTTATTAACAATAGTATAATGCAGTCGAGTTCAACGAACAAGCAATAAAATATGTTAAGGTATTCTTTGATAAAAAAACCCCAAGTGGAATTTAATGTCATTGAAAAACTAACCCAAGGCTAAGCTAGGCTGTCGCAGCTTTGTCCTCTTATTAATAAAAGATCGCCACCAAAACAAAGTGAATTATTGAATACTCATATACAAAACAATCATCTGGTAACTTGTTGGCTGCATTGTTTGGGGCCCTTCCTTAAGTGCTCGGAAGCTGAAGAAAATACAAAGCCTGCAAAACAGGATTCTTCGAATTTCTGTCAATTCCCCTGGTTTGTGAGGAGCAATCATCTTCACCATGAACTTGGTATTGAAACCGTTTAAATATTCATTAAAAATCTACGCAAAAGTTTAAATTAAATTTGGAAAACGTTCCCGGAGCTATTTTGTACAATCTCGGACATAACACCAACAGAAGACTCAAAGCGAGATTGCCTCACGAAATCTGACATTTAAATTTTTTCAACTGTGAATGTACTTCTTATATATTGAAAAATTTAAGTATTCATTGTAACTAGGTTTCTCTAATAGAGAAAAACTGCCGTT
The DNA here is from genome assembly GCA_023375725.1 of Nephotettix cincticeps. Classification (NCBI taxonomy): domain Eukaryota; kingdom Metazoa; phylum Arthropoda; class Insecta; order Hemiptera; family Cicadellidae; genus Nephotettix; species Nephotettix cincticeps. The sequence goes on along the minus strand of CM041788.1, from coordinate 792,636 downwards.
GTTATTACTTGCCATCTTAGAAATTTATTCTAAGATCTATTATTTATTCATTTATTCATTCATTTTAAGAGTTTGAGAGTCAACGTATGTCTGAACGGTTTATGAACCGTTATGGTAAAGGTTAAGGGTATCTACACATTGTTTCATGTTACATGAGAGTCTCGTTCTAAAAGTACCATATGCAACGTTAATTTTTTCAATTTTACCTAAAGTCAGATCAATTACTCAAAGAAAATTATGTAAATCAATTTTTAATAAAAAATGACGAAACGTAATATTTTTATGAAATGAACTTGAGCTAAAGAGTCAGATAAACAGATTGATGATTATTTTTCGCAGATAACTGTTTAATTTTCTCGAGTCATCCAATTAAACGTGTCGCAGGTCGGGAGGTAGTTCTCGTTACTCGTCAGTTCAGTTATCGTCATTAGAACGTCTCGACATTGCTCGTTAGAGCTTCAGCGATCTTCCACCAGAGCGTGCTTTGTGTGTTGACGGTATAAGTCTATTGCCTGTAACGCTACTTCGCATCAAAACATACTTTCCAAACAGACGTGAACATGAAAGTTTACTTAATAATAAAAGCTTAAATTAGAATTATAAAGTTATACGTAATAATTATCACGCAGTTTTAGCCGGATTTTGACAATAGAAGGAGTTTTCTGGTAATGTTTTTGATATTTATTTCGCATTCATAACCATAAAAGACACTCGAATTTTCATGTTTCCTTACGAGTACCAAATAAAAGTTCCTATTCATCTAGTGGGCGAAACATAATTCAAACAGTCTAAAAATGTATATGCAGATAACCAATCAATTGTTTTATACTAAACTTATACTAAACTTTAACTAGAAAATAGTATAATTGTATTGACTAGGAATCTGTTTTATTTTTCAGCGACAAACACATTTTTAAAGATCTTATGTTGGCATATATGTGTTAAAAATAGATTTATTTCACAAAAAATTAAAAAATATTTATTTATAAGCAAACGAAAACGAATGTCATTTACCTAAGGATAGTATAGCTGTATTATAATTATAACAGTGTGGATATGCGGAAACATTTACTTGTCATCGTAAAAGATTAAAATTCTTATCTAAGGAATTTCCTTGCAATTTTAAAAATGTTACTGTACTATTAATGTTTAATATTTTCTAAAATGAAAACAACGTTGGATTAAATTACAATTCGTTAAATTTATAATGCACAATATTAACTCTACAGAAGCAATAACTTGCAGGATGTTTGAAGAGGGAATCCATATTTAATCTACTCAAAACTGACAAACTTTACTAAAAATTATAGAATATTGAATTTGTTGATATTTAAATTAACGAATCGTGTTAAATGTAATGTAAATTTATTACGATACCGACTGCTGTTGTTGTAATGGTTCTGTAATCCAGCTACTTCATGAAGTAGGTCATGAAGTATAATACTATAAATATCCCTAACTCATAACTATCCACAATAATTGTGGATAGTTATGAGCGATGTCGGATAGACCGCTCTCGCGATTAAACCATTTTGAATTGTGGTTCGGATCTCACGTTAAAATATAGGTCCTTTAGATGCCATTGTCTTTTGGGCTATTAATTATCAGTCATATCTTAGGAAAATGTCAGCCTGTCAGTTGCAAGACTACGAGATCGCGCCAAAATCGCTTTATACTCATTTCTCATTCATTGACTTAAAATTCGTAGCTATTTAGGTCGTTTTTTAAGAAAATAAAATAATAATATATTATCGTATGGGCTCGTCACATGATACACTATACTCAAGAGGTGTGAAGTGTGGAGTGTAAGGTGTGAGGTGGACCTGGCAGCGAGATGATGGACGAGACGCGTCCCTCGCCCAGTCAGCTGTCAATAGTTGATGAGGCTGTAACATACGATGAGCCGAAATTTCATAACAATCAGCATTTCCACCGGTCTTTGAATCGCCAAAATCTCACATCAACCTTTTCTTTGAGTTATTTTTCTTCTTCGCTATTTGAATTGTTTTGAGATGGATAATTAGGAAATAGGACGCATAAACGAGATTACATGCTTATAAGATAGATATGAGTATAATCTTATTGAGTATGACACTATTTTTATGATTTAAAATTTGTAGATTATTTTGAGGCACACAATTCTAAATACCCCCGTAGTAGCAGACCTGCGTACTCTACAACTTTACATTCATTTGTGAACTATCTTTGATGCAAAAAGCTAAGCTTGGTCACTTATAGTAAAAAATTATATTTTATTTATGTAAAATATCCAAAACCCTATTTTTTTGTACAAAACGACAAACCACCCCTAAAACTCCTTTCGAATAGACCTACGAGTATTTTTTTTAATCTCTATCTAACTTAATTTAATAATTGAAAACTAACATGAATGCACGTACTGACACACACAGATACACACGCACACGCACGAGCGCGCACTCTCTCTCTCTCTCTCTCTCTCTCTCTCTCTCTCTCTCTCTCTCTCTCACGCACACATACATATACACAACACAGAGACACAAGAAATTCACAAGATTCGAAATTTATGCAAGATTGCAATAAAAACAGTCCTTATTGTATGATGTATGAAATAAACAGTTTCTGGTACAGGTTCGAACATAGATAACGCTTATCAGAGGCAGCACTTTGTGCTGAAGATATGGAAATTTAGTGCCGCCGTTAACGTCATCACGGGTTGGTCTCGTGTCTAAATCATTACAAAGTTTTGTTAGTGCCAGCTTTTTAAAGTGGAAAAGTAAAAATAATGCGCGTTCGTTTTATATACAAATATATACAACTCTTGTTTTTAAAAGACTGAATATTGCTGGTACTGTTAAACACTAGCAAAGCGAGTCTTCTAAATATCTCACGAATGGCTTTAAGGCATAATACAATCGTTGCATAAACTAGTACTATTGGTTCGTCAAGTAACTCGATATTCAGTTTATATATGATAATAAATGTCGTATTACATTTACTTTTATCTGAAACCAGCAATACCCTGTGAATTCCGTACCGCATAACAATAATATATACAGTTTAAAGAAACTTTCAAATTACATCGCAGCGATTAATTATGCAAACAACAAATTTACAAAACCTGTCACTGAACCGTTTTATGTCCATTGGGATGAAACACTTTGTTATATTCATTTCAATTCAACTACAGAAGTCTAAATCAACTATAGTAGCATTACATAACAATTTTGTTTGTTTATACTGTGTTATTTACTTTTGAACAAATTACAATTTAAAGAAACTTTCAAAATGTTAAATCATAACTGATAATCTTTTACATACTCAGTTTATAAAACCTGACACTGTACCCTTTAATTCTGTCTGTGTCGGGATTTGCACCAAACTTCACGGAAACCATTTACGAGTCATGCTTAATTATGCCTGAAAGTTTCATTACAATCTGTCGTGCGGTTCCGGAGTCTATAGACGACATAAGGAAACATACAAACTTCCTCTATTCTATATTAAGATTACTTAAACACAGTGTACGGGTTACGTGAAATACGAACTACAATTGACAAGATTAGTTGTACATCCTGACCATATTTGGGTGGTGAACACCACCCAACTCCAATCCGAATATACGAGTAAACTCCCTGCAATCCCTCACCCCTCCTCATCCCTGCAACCGCTACTATCTTTACCACCACCCTCGTGTTTGAATACTCATGAATGTTTTTTTATGTTTTAAAAAACTGAAGAACTCAACACCTAAGTGACTTAAAAACTAGCAAACATGTGCCAAAATAGCATTAAGATTTTTCAAGTTCTGACGCATCTACAAACTAAGACGAGAGGACAACAGTCCTGAATCAACTGTAAACACATGAGCAGACGAAGGTCTATCTCGGTGCTGCGGGACACAGTAGCATAACACAGATACGTTTTAACCCAAACAACGGCAACTAACGGTACGAACCAGCTTCCATCTGGAGGACCGAGCTTTGATTACGTATCAGTTTAAATATTACATGATGTCTAATTATTGTCTTTAGTAACTTCGAGAAGGTTTCTCCGTCTTCCTTTATTCTGAGGAGCTACGACAGATTATGGGTTGCTATAATTTATCAGCTAAACGATGATCTCATCTTTGATAATGAAACCGTCAAGTCATTACTGGTGAGGGTTGTTCGCGCGGGAGAGTAATTATCTTTAGATTATAAATGATAATTCAGCAATAACTGTATAGTATGTCTTTATCAAATTACAATTTTAGTAACATTTTCATAGTTTTTATTGCTTTGTTCACCATTTTATACGGATGTAACTTCTGATCTCTTCATTTAGATATACTCAAACTAAACTGTGCGTTAGATCCCAGATTGCGGATCCCAGGTTTAACACACTCATAATTATATATTATTTCTGATTCAAAGTATATCTTAGTGTTAACTGATAGAAGGAATAAATTGATCTATTAGACCCTTGCACCGAGAATAAATACAAGTGGCACCGATTGTGTGCCTGCTGGGCAGAGGAGTATGAGGTCACAAAAAAATTGAGTATTATTTTTTGTGGTTTTAATGTCGTTCGTTAAGCGCTTTAGATGCATCCCTCTGCCACAAGAAAGAGACCTCTGGTTAGTTCCCTAGCTTCCACGAAGATAACCTTTCGTTGCAGCTTAAAAGGAATCATGTGTCGCTATGGAAAACCAAGGAAGGCAATTAACTATTTATTGTGTACTAAGGAAATTTAAGAATTTTTAAAAAATAATAAGGTGATTTCTAATCCAGTGTTGAGTAGAAACCGGAGGCTTACAGTTTTAAGGGATACTACTAATAATTTCTGGCTTATACAGCGGTGAAACTGATCCCTAACGGAACATTTTGAACTCAAACATAAATGGAAAAGTGTTGCGTTATTATATTGGTTGAACTATATCCATAGAGAAGTCAGTAGAGAAGAAGAACGCTAATAAACTCAGGCTTTAAAAACGAGAGCAACATTCCTGCTGTTTATATGATCCTGCTGAGGAAATCACGTTCTACGCAAATACGTTACGTACACAAAGAGTCGTCTGTTTGCGTCGTCGCGCCGGGATGAAAAACAACTTTCGAGTTGTCCGAGCAAATAAAATCCTTTTATTTCACCTGCAATAAGAGCAACGATTGTATTTTTACACGATTTGTTTTTTCTTCCATGTACTTTTGTAAAAATACTTTTATACAAATTGTCTCGCTTAATTATGGGGATAACAATCATTTTGGTGATTTAATTTTTTGATTTACCCAGTTTGCATACAATATAATTATTTACCGTGTATTTGGGATCTTAGTTCTTGCCGGTGGACTTATGGTGGACTTAATGTGTGTTCCACCTCGAGGATGTCATCATCAGAATACTCCTGTGAGATCTTGTATGATAGTGGATTCTCAAATTAGTTTATATTAGTGATTAAAAAAGTCTTCTTATGATGCCGAATACTCGGCGAAACATGCATAAAGCAAAATAAATCGCCATGAAGAAGATTTCTATTATAGTAAGAAATCTTTCACACCGTCGCAAATGTAAAATAAATGTTTTATCTTTAAAAGTAGTGAGCGAACATTTAAGGGTTTGAATAGCTTTTAAAAGAAAACCCCATAATCCCTGTATAAAACATGTACAATTTCCCACAGATCATGCATGTGTCATATTACGCCATTGGGTTATTCTCTTAAATTATAAAGTGTTATTTAGTACTAAGTCTAAGTAAAATTTATCGGAATAAATTATTATGTAAAATACTATTCAATTCACCAGTTGGATATTCTTCAATTAATTTAATGAATAATACAAGCCTTTGTGTTATAGAAAAAACTAATCCTGGGCCCGAAATGATTACCCTATTATAATTTCGTTTATTTTCATTGAAGTAAGGAATATTTTATCAATATCAGTCCCAGAGATGCTATATGAAAATTAGGCGTCATTATGAAGAAAGGTGTCATTAGAAAATTGTCGAATACTTTAGTCAACATTTGACTATGTACAAACAATGGACTAATATTTCCTCACGTTAAATATATTTATTAAAATATGCAGCAAATGTTTATAGCTTATAACGAAGTACTGAGCTATAGAGTTTTTAGAAACATAGAAAGTGTGGGACAAAAATTATTATGTATTTTCAACTTAAATAACATTACTAATTTTCAATCATAAGTTAAACTTAAACTATTTTAATGTTTCACTCAATATCGTTGTGTTAACCTATAAACAAGAGTATATAGGTATATTAGCTATTGCTATGTGACTAATCAGATTCATGCGTAATATTTAGATAGGCCTATTGACTTTTTACAAATATAATAAATTAACAGATGATAATTTTACAATTTATAGCTCCGAATCACAGAACGTAGCAGTATTTTGATCGATTCAGCTGCTAAACTAGACACGGTTGTAACCTTTATCGACAGACATTTCGTATCCAGAGATGAACCTAGTGGAGGGCGGGTCGAGCATTTACCATTGCCAGCGCGGAGGGACGCTGCACGCTCACAGACGCGGCACGCGCGACGGGCACCGGCGGACTGTGGCAGGGGGCGGCGGCACTCGGCACCTGTAGCGCCTGACGGGCTATGCGGCAACACACACGCACGACACACCGCTGCAGGCTGGCGCATAATCAACGCGTACATTGCCATTGCCCGCTCAGCTGTATATCGTTATAAAACTATAAACTTGTAAATCGTACACTTCGAATACGGTTACCAAGCGACCAGCCGCGACAGCGTAAAACAGTGTTTTAAAATCCTCTTTTAAAACACATAGTAGTATATTAAGCATTACAAATCGGGTGTTTTTCATATGGGCACAAATTTAACAGCCAAGGATGGTAAATGTGCGAGTATATATTTAATAAACCAATTTTAGGCCGTATATTTAACTATATCTTTCGTCATACTGCGAATAAAATGAAAAAAAACTCGTAAAACATAAATTATTACCTGATTTTATTATTAATAGCTGTCGACTATTTTCCGCTTTAGACTAATCAGCTGTCATGTTACTTGCGTTGTAGTAGTTTTTTCTTGATTCCTGATTGGTTGTTTAGGCTATACGAATGCTGGAAAGCATTGGAAGTTTGGAAGCTAGTGAAAAGGCATCAGTACTGCAGAATCTTAACATGGCGAGATAGGATATATAGGCGATTTTGGTTCGGTTTAATTTTTAAAAATATCACCGCGGAATAACGGGATATTCGAGGATGTCAGGTAGGAGTTAGGTATACAAGATTTCGGGAATCGGTATTTTGTTTCGATTATATGTTTTTCGTACGATATGTGTCGTATCTGTTATTCAACAAACGCAGTTAGTGGCCTGAACATTAATACATTTTATAATCACTTACCAAATGAATGGCAATTGCCTTTCAGGTGTCAGTTATTTATTCCTCACAGGAACCGGTTTCGGTCCATCACAGACCATCATCAGCCTACTAAAAACAGGTATCACATGACACGACAAAAACCTTCACCGTTGGTGTTCGTCAAGATAAAATTGTTTAAAAAATCTTTTAAATAGACACGACATATTACAAACTACGAAAAACGAACAAACAAAGCAACATTTACTCAGGGATTCCACAGGAATGATTGTAGTAGTGCTACAATCATTCCTGTGAGCGGTTCGGGCAATGAATCAGTGAAAGGTTTTTGGGGGTTTGTTCGTTTTTCGTTTAATATGTCACTTACCAAATGTTTTTAATTGCGAACACCAACGGTGATTTGTCGTGTCATGTGATTATTAATTAGTAGGCTAGGTGTCTGTGATGGACCGAAACCGGTTCCTGTGAGGAATAAATAACTGACACCTGAAAGGCAATTGCCATTCATTTGGTAAGTGATTATATAATTATCTAGGTGTCTAGGCTTTCGAAATAATATTACTACATTGTAAAACTAATAATGAACAATAATAGTTTTGTTACTAAAGAAAGAAAATATTTTAACATGTTTTCGGATTATTTTATCAAACTTAAATTTTTGTGTCATTTCAGTTTAGTTTGAAAGAAAACTTGTTTAAAAATGGAAATATATGTGACCATCTTTTGTAGCCCGAGTACATTGGAGGTTGCGGAAGATAACTAGGTTCTGACGCACATGATACACAACGTTTGCGGTGGTTGAGTTATTCCCAGCATTTGTTTTTGTTTCATATTGTGTAGCTTCTGGGTATCTTCCTAAATAAATGGTCTCGTTATAAAACATATTCTCTATGGTAATATGCCTTTTCAAGATTCAAACTGATGAAGCTTTGCATGTGCGTTTTTCGTGGCAGTATTTACAACAGAAGGCGATATTTTCAGATGATATAGTTGAAATTTAGGCTACATTTACAAATAGACTAAGAATTTTGTTTTTACGAACTCGGAAAAGGAGATATTCTCAGTGATTAAAAAATTTCCTATTAAACACATGAATTGAAATAATGGGTTATGTTAATTTTACTTTGTCCGATTCCCCGAACTAATCGAACAGAATTTTCACTATCACAAAAGTAATCTGAATCGAAACAGAACGGTTTACAGGAAAACACCCGTGGCGAAAACAAAAGCACAGTTCTGCCAACGTTGAAACACCTGTTCCATTGTTGCAAGGTTGGATCACCGGTTTCATTGTGGCAATGTTGGCATGCCTGTTTCTATTTGCTTTTGTTTCGAATAGTACAAAAATTGAAGCTGAACCTATCGAGACCCAATGATTACGCTGTGTATAAAATGAGTTTTGTTCAAACATTCAGCCCTTTGTATTCAGTTATTGAAAAAATATTAAATTCCACAACAACAGCCTTATGCTTGTAAATAGTTTATTCCATATAAACTATTTTAGCCTTTCCATAACAAAAAAATACCCATGACATCCTTTTTTGGAATTGCGCGAAAATATTTTAAAACTTTCCTCAGTATTAAATTAATACCAAAATAAAAAGAGACATTCTGACATGTGTTTGGTTTTATGTTGAACTAGAACCTCTGAAGTGTTTTGTCGACTACTTATAGCTGGGATTTAAACTATAAGTATAATTAATTTATATAAGTTTATTTTATATATTATATGTTTTAATGTGTATTATATTTATTAATAAGAAACTAATATTTGAGTATTTAACTCAATATAAAGAAATATAGGCCTATTTAATGTGAATCCAATGGTTCTCATTGAACAGATGTAAATTATATGATATTTTGGTTTTTACGTAATGCTAGCCATTTTCCATACATGTTAATTTTATTATTTAAAGAGCCGTCATTTTGAAATAAGATTGAATAAAAGGTTTTAATCTTGTCACTCATTTGTGGAGTTAGTTCACAGGTGTTTATTGAATTTAAAGTTTCTACGTCAAAGGGGCTATGATTACGAAAATCAGTTCCAATCAACCGTTCCTTCTTTCACTCGGTTTGATGTATATTTAATATACCAAATCGGATTAAATATATCGGTGGCAAATAAAAATATTTTGTTCAAATTTACAAGCAATCTAGAAACCTTACGCCATCTACGCTATCTAGAAACTATGTCAACTATAATAACATAAAGGTCCGGTACAGGAAGGAGGTTCGGCTTTCACCAGAGATACGGGAACCATATTCGATTCTTTGTCTGTGCTTTTACATACGGTATTAAATAGACAAACAGAAATCCCTCTAAAAATATAATTTAATACCATGTCAATAAATAATAAGAGGAGAGTGTTAGGAGTGGTGTTTTCTGGACCTCCTGCGCGTCGGCGCCACCTCTCCAGTGTCCTCCAGGTAAGCCATCACCTCCCTCTCGTGGATGGCTTGGGAGGTGGTGGAGTCATCCTCCTGTACCAGGACCGGCGACTTCCTTAAGGACTTCCATTTCTGCAACGAGCTTCCACACAGAAGACATTGCTTCACCTCGCCGCTAGACCTGTTCCTCCTCGGCCTAGAGCCTCGGCCCGCCGACTTGTCCGACCTTGCACCTATGCTCTTGGCCTTACTCAGCTGCCTGGACGTCCGCCTCCTCTTGGTCTTGGTTGGAACCTCGCTGCAATCCTCCTCAACATCTTCCTCCAAAGATTCACCGTCGTACAGAGATTTAACACGTTTCGAACGAGACATTGTTTAATTTAAATTAACAAAAAATTTAAATATTTTGAGGGGCGTTCCAGAGTCACATCGTTTTGGTTTCTATGGATACCGCTGTCTGAAAATAAATAAGTTTAAATTGTATTTATGTTCTATTCCTTACTGTATTTTGTAGAATTAGGACGATTAAGTTTCAGATTTAAAAATACGTCAAGCTTAAACTAAAATATTTTGATTAAAGTTCAGATGAATTGCAAAATTTTACTAAGTTATTGTTTTGATAGCATAATATTTTTCAATAACACGACCTCGTTGATCAACAGTTAATGAGCGACAAGGAAAGTTATTTACTTGTTTAATCTGTATTATGATTTAACATTGTGATTGGTTAATAATAACAAGTAAGTGATATAAGAGAATGTTTAGAAATACTAATTGTGAGTATAAGTTTTTCCCAACTATTTACCATTTACCATTTACCATAGAAGTCTTCTCCACCATCCTTAGAGACGGGGGAATCATCATCAACTAATTTTTAGCGAAGATAAATTTAGATAAAACTGAAAATCTTTTACTTTTTAAGAGTGATTAGTTAAAAAAAACTAATTAAAATTCTAAATAAAATATATTAGAAGTTTAAACAACGTGAAAATTAATTTAATAATCGTTGTGTTCAATGTTTATTGACCAGTTACTATGGTGATCTCTAGCGGCGATTTTGTGAACATGTACGTTTTGCTATGCGACTTTAGCGTTACTAGTGGCGAATTCCTGAAACTCGTACTGCTTTGACGACTCAACGAACTGTAGTACTGTCTGTACTACGATTCAATTATTGGTTTTGAATTATATTGATAATGTCAATTTCGTAGGTTTGATGAAAAAATCTGACGCGTTTCAGAGTGATGAATATTATAAAAGCCTCAAAATGAAATAATCATAATCGAAGTCAGAGGCAATGATGCCGAAAGACAGAGGTTGGAAAATATTTTTGTCGAAACTTAAAAAAATTATTACAATTAATTCCTAAATCAATAGAGATTCACTGAATCTACAGTCTTTAACTACGGGATTCAATTTATTAGTTGTAACCTATATATAGTAACATATCAGTTTAAAGAGAATCTATATAAATCAAATTATAGTTTTGCCTATTCAATACTTGGGGTTACATTTTTTTTATAAGTTTCACGTATATTTATAGTTTCCCTAACTACTATTGTGATGAGTTGACAAAAGAAGAAATTATACTTGCTACCCCATGAAAGTTCTAACTTTAATGTCAGTCTGAGTATGTCTTTCTATACCACCAAACAAGGTATTTTGATACAGCTTCGTTAAAGAAAGAGCACCCGGATTATAAAACTTCATTTCAATAGTCTATCCGTTTTGGCTTTGAAGTGACCCACGCAGTGTGAGAAAAAATTAAAGAACAATCTAAGCCCCGAGAACATGTGACTAATAAAAGTGATGCGATAGAAATAAATAACCATCATCTGTCAAATTAGATCAGTATTATTATTTTTAGACTTTTATTATCATTTATGTAAAATGTTATTTTAACGTATACCAAATTGTAATAATGATTTTCTTATTTAATCCAATTTAGTAAATTAATATTAAAATATTTATCTGAGTTTATATATTCTTTGTATTTACTCGAATTTGTCTATGATTTCAGGTTTATATTTTTATCATGAAAATAAGTATCTTGTTTCTTAACACTAAATTATAATAACAACAGACTACCTTTCAGCTAGCAATCAGTTTTAATGCATTTTACTATATTAATAACCGATTTTAAACCTATTTCCAAATCATGCTGCATTATACTAATATTGTGTCACAAAAAGAAAAATTTTACAATTAGCAAAGCAAATAAATTTAATTTATACAGGGAAATGTAAAATATAATTTAAAAATTTATTACTGAGTATTTTAGTTATTTTTTAATTTATTTCTTAGGATTTTTGATTATTATATTTTCATGATAATATATACGTTTCTTTTTAAAATTGGACTATAAAACCTGTGCAAGTACGGGCTTACTGTTAGTTTAAACAATAATTTAAATTACTATTGATATGTAAGAAGAAATTTATATTGTTTTGTCGTGACTGACTCACTCATGCGTTCATAACTGTGGTCATAATCCAATGATGCAAAAGGTTTTTCTTGTTAGAGTGCTCTAGGAGTAAAATGTATAATAATGACTCCTTCAAATTAGTGCGATGATTCAGAACGCACCTGCGTTAAGCGTGAAACCGCAGAAAAGTAGCAGGCGCTGCGTAGAAGTTATGAATGAAATTGTGTTGGGGAAGGAGTGGCCTTCAGGCGACCTTGCTTTCCCCTTACTCACGCTTCTTATCTTGACGCTTCTAGGAGTTGAGCTTATCTCAGAGGAGATATTTAATTCATTCCTATTAGCTCTTCTCATTCATATGTGCATGGAATGTCACTAATTCTTTTTTAACTAGGATTTCTCCTTTTAGTTCTTGAATTATTTTTTTTATCTATTTTATTTGTATTCAGCTTCACCGTAAAAACGAGAACACCTACTAAGATTAAGTCCATCACAAAACTATGATGTGGTTAATTGGGTCAAAATAAGCAAAAATGTTTCTATAGGTGGTATGTCCTAAAATGTATACCTCTTTATAAACTATTTTACATCTCAGTAACTTTTCAATACTGTTTTGAAACTTGATACTTGTCTTTAAATACTAAAGAGGCAATTTAGACAGTACTACTGCAACAACGTTCCCTCGGCCGTTAATAATGACAGTTATTACTCGAACATACTTAATACTAGTATATGTTAATTTAAATCAAAAATTTAAACTATAATTTTATAATTATAATCATATAAATTTAAAAATAATTTTAAATTTATAATCACGTTACCCTTTTTCTAATTAAATCTTTACTATTTGAAGACGCCTGATAATTTTCAAAATAATCGATTCAAAAATTACTAATATAAAATATTTTCAAGTTATTTTAGTAAAAAAAAACATTGAAATGACCCTTATTTTGAAATTAAAAATTTTATCGCGTTGATATTTTTGTATAAATTAGGTCTTAACTATTTAAAGGCATATGCCGAGCTACAAAACAATCAATTGAAAAAAGACATAAGGTATATCCCCCAAAGGATCCTTTTTACGTATTTTGACCCAGTAAAACATATGATGAATTTTAGTGACGTACTTGACAGGCACCCAATATAATTTAAACTGACCCACGCTCCAATAAAGCCCTCGAAAACTCGGTTTTGAGCAATATTAACCACATTTTTCATGTTTTCACAAATTTTAGTGTATACGGATATTTTAAAGTTTTTTTAATCTCTTTATTTTGACCCAAGTATATGTTTACCAAAGTAACGTTGATAATTCTATAGTATATGGAAACTAACTTCGAGGTTTTCTAGGTATTATCACTGTAAAACAACTTAGGATATTATTAAGTTACTGGATTGTAGATCATTGTCATGAACTCCATCGGAGAAACGTAGAAATTGTAGTTTGCAATTCATGCGACAAAGCGCTGCTGTACAGTTAGTTCATGCGATCGTCAAAAGAGCGCTGCACAGTGCACAACCATCCAGCCAGAATGGTAAATACTTCTGTCTCGCTTGTAATAAAACTCTAGCAATTAATTGCCAAAATTTACAATTAAAACATAATTCAATCATCTTATTAAAATTTTAAAAAACCATAGACAATTTTAAGAATAATCATTATAAATAAAAAAAATATTACAGACTTTATTTGGTCCCTTGACTTAATAGGTAGAAGAAAACATTTTTAGATGTTACACATTTTTGAAACTGGCATATATTATAAAAATGTATTTATTTTGATGCTAATAACATTATTACTTACACTGTATTATACCACATATTTTAAAGTAAATTATCATATTTTTGATAGTTAGGAGTTTACTAGGTGACGTACTGCAATAATGCACTGCACTGCGAGGCCGCTGCACTACCGGAACTGGAGGAGGAACCAGAAATGCTAACACGAGGCTACGAGTACAACAAATGTAATGCAATTAAAACTCCAGATTTTTTGAGACAACGCTCACATTGTCAATTCAATCGCATAACACATTTTGAATAAAAAATAAAAATCCACCATCTCAAATCTATTCCTACAGTCACACACACACACATTTATTAAAACTTTCAGCCTCAAGAAACTTTCAACCTTCAGTACATAGAAAAATATCCAAAATATTGATTTGGAATATTTAGGTTACGAGTATTATTCGTCTACGCTCGCTTCTGTTTGGTAGAGACAGTGGTGTAGTGGAGCCGGAGCGGTCCGGAGCGCCGCTCCGGCACAGCTTTTAGAGCCGGAGCGGCGCTCCGGCAAAGCTCGTGCAGCCGAAACTTAGATTTTTATACTTTTACTTTGCCTTTTTATAGAGAGTGGTAGGTAAGTGAGTCGCTCGCATCATTTCATGATCAACACGCAATATCGAGGCAATTTTAGGCGTTTTACATTAACCCTAACCTAACCCCAACAACATCGTAACACCAGAATCAGACACTAGGGCTTACTTGAAGACCATATATCTTTTTATAGTATCTAGTTTTTTAATTCAAAAATATATTTATTTTTAAACAGCCTAAGGCTGATTAAGAAATGTTGAGATTATTTGTATTTTCAGACTTCAACCATTTAAATCCTATTCATTTTAATCTCCGCCTAAGATATTTATTTCAACATACCCTCTTCCTACAGAACAGCCTTTAATTTCGATGAAGTTACAAAATAAAATTTGAGGATTTTCCTCCGTATTATGTGGTGGGTAAACTCATCTACAAATATGTTCTTCTTTCTTGACCTGCACTCGTCAGTTTGCGTTGAAAAAGAAAGCCAACCGTTACTAAAAAGGGACCGCCTGCCTTCGACTGCAATACTTTGCTTGAATACAACAGATATCCCAGGAGCATCACTAGTCGCTTTAGCAAAATTAAACTTCGGTTTATGTACATAATTCTTTTTTAAATAGATAAATTCATTGTACACAATTCCACCCGTTTGACCACGCAATGACCTTCCTGAGGAACTTGCAGACTTTGACTACCCATTACCCCCCCCCAAAGAGTAATGATGGCCTTTCTTGGAAGGACCGCTCCGGCACAGCTTTTTTTAGCACTACACCACTGGGTAGAGATTAACTACATTTCGCAGCAATTAGTATATTCGTCAATTAATTTATACGAAAACACAAAATATTTTAAATATTAAAATATATATTTGCCAACACATCTATCTCCTCGTAGTTTATCGAGGAGATAGATGTGTGTGCATGTGACCTCACCTAAATCGTATTGTATCGTATTGAAATGTTATGTATAAACCAATTAACGAATTTACATCGAATATGATGCTTTGTATCTGACCTGACTGTAGTTTGGGGCTTTGAGATCATTAATGTACGTTTCTAAACACTTTATTTATTATTATTCTTCACTATTATCACTATATATCACTATAGTACCTGGTGACCGAGCTTTGCTCGTTTAGAATAAGACATTTATTATAAAAATTAATTAAAAAATTAAAACACATTTATTACTCCTTATGCCTACCCCATATAAAATACAAGTTTAATATTAGTGGACTATGTTTAATGACAATTATTGTCAATAGTGTTGACTGATTCCTTATCTTATATCTCAGTAGAAGGAAGGAATAAAATAAGTGAATAAGTGAAGAAATTAGGTAGAAGTGAATTTTGTTTTTGTCTGGGGGAACTTAATTTTCCACTTAACTGTTACTTGCTATTTAATATTTAACTCTTCACATGTCCAAGTCCTTAATTTGATTAAACTATTGAAAATGATTGCATTTTTTACCAAATGAATTGCAGAATTGAAAAGCGCTTGATTGGAAGTTTTTCAAAAGCAATCTCCCATCCTTTTCAGTGGAACGATATTGAATGGTTTAGTTTACAGGAACTCTGCATACACTGCTGTGACTCGACTGTACAAAGTACCATTTACCTTGAAAATTTAATTAAAATATTCAAAGTATTGTGTGATGAAATACGTTTCACGAGAGTAATAATATATAAGAATATGGTAAATATACATAAAGGAATTATAGGTCCATTTCTAACAACGTGAAGGTTTAAAAAAAGTAGTAATACTTGGATGCCAATCCTTTAATCAAGTTTATATAACAGATATTACATAAGTTATAGCCTACATCGTAGGTCGTAGTGTTTTATCACCTTTCCTGGTGAAAATAAAAGGTTTATGAGTCGTGTGAGCCTACGAGCGTCCATTAGCGAATAAAAATATCGATTGTGCAGTTGCATTTGCACCATAAAGCGATGTTCCCAATGACGACACTAGACAGCGCCACTTGGCTCGCTGCCCGTCACTGCCGGGCCGAGACGCTCTGTCAACAACAGAACTGCTGTAGTTTGGGGCTTTGAGATCATTAATGTACGTTTCTAAACACTTTATTTATTATTATTATTATTATTCTTCACTATTATCACTATATATCACTATTATTCCAAAAAAGACTCATAAGAACTTGAAACAATTTTTCAATAGTTGTAAGTATTCTAGGAGTTTGGTTTCTCATCAAAGTAATGAAAAATTTATCTCAGTGTCCTATGTAAATATTCCCAAAACTAATGAGTCAGCAAAATTCTGGACGGTTTATAAAAATACGTACAAAAGTATCTATTTATTTTGACGAAGTAGTTATAATACTGTAAAACAAATGGAAATTCCTAAGTAAAATATATTATCAATCCTAGTGCTAGAAAGAAGTGAACAAGGATGATCTTCAACATATGGTAAATATGGTGATATAGTAAATGTGCAATGATAATTTTTTAGCTAACAATGAATATACAAAATCTTTCAAATCAATGGATACTGGGTTTTTAATTTGTTTAAGTAAGCGAATTTTTTTAACAATCTATAATATCTATAATATTATAAAGAAGAGGTGGTTTCTGTATGTTTGTTTGTGGGTTTGTGGGTTTGTTTGTGGGTTTGTTGTGGCAAGTAAGTGCGAAAAATACTGAACCGACCGGTTTGAAATTTTACACAAAGGTAGATCTTAAACTCATACAACACATAGGCATACTCATTTCCTTAAAATCCTCTCGGGCTACGCCCTGTGAACGTCCTAAGTTTCAATTTTTACGTTTTTAGAGAATGAAAACAAAAATTACTTGAATGTCAACAGCTGTGAATACTAAAATTTGACAGTTCGAGAAGACAGAGAAGAAGAAGAAAGAGCTGCCGTGACCGTCCTAGGTTTCAATGTTTACATTTTCTAATGACGACATCCGTTTGCACTATATTTGGACAGTTCGGGAAGAAGAAGAAATAAAGTTGATTTTTCAGATAAACCGCTGGATAGAAATTAGTGAATTATTTGAAATAGCGGAATGGTAGATTTTAAGTTTTTTCCGACGACTGTCTCTATTACATTAATCCTTATCCTCTCCCCATATTTGAAATATGTTACTTTGAAATGTTGTAGACACTCCTGTTTTGTCATTTTGTAAACAATGAAGAATTAATTAACAATAACTTAAATGTATCAGTAGAGCCTACACCTTTCAGCCTTTTTAGCCCGTGCAAAGAACGGGTACTTTGGCTAGTCTACAATAATTGTGACGTGCCTTCTTGCATTGCGGACAGGATACCTCGGATCATAGCTAAAGCATTGTGTACAGAAACATAGACCTATACCATAGTTAACTGATCTAGGAAAGTATCGTAGTCAATATTATCGATTATTACACTTCTCCCAGCCCTGACATCACTAAACTTAAAAATTTTAAACACGTAATAATTACACGTATTTTTTCAATACACAGCTTCAAAAAGCCTGTCTAGTTTTCAATGTGCGTTGAATATTGAAGAGAAATATCCGCTCTCTAGTGAGTTGTCCGAAAAGCTTTTAACAGTTAAAAGGGCTTCCATTGTTCGGGGCTTTTGTACTAATATTTTCAAGGGTGTACCTCCTAGCAGATCAATTTTAAATTAAGGCATAAAAGGATCTGTACAGTTCAAAGGTTCGATAAGACTTTTGAAACTCTTTAGTGGCAATTTTAATTATTACAAGAACCTTTTAGTTTTACATTAATTGGATATTATTAAGTTCAAACTAATTTATTGTATGCTTTCTTTACGATATTCAATTTTATGCGGGTTTAAAGAGATTTACATCTTAATTTTCTTTTACTTTTTCAAGAAATGAATTTCATTAAAACAAATGAAATAATTAGTTTGTTTGAATGAAGCAACATGTAAACGAAAATTTAATTTATATAGACCAAAAACATTGTATTTAAAACTTTGTTATTTAACCTGTTGAATGTGCCAAAAAGTACAAAAGTAATTAATACTATAAAATAACGCAAAAGGATCGAAACTGTTTTATAAATAGTTCCGTAAATTAGCTGTAACTTTGTTTATCCGGACGTAAGGGAGCAAAGGATCTAATTACATTCTACAATCATTGGAATCGCGGTTAGTGAAAATCAGCTGATCACACCAGCTGACAATATTCACACATGACCAACACCCCTGTCCTCCTAGCTAACACCGTGATTATTTGTCTCGTTCAGGTTTCATGTGGTTTTCATACATTGAGGAATTAACAATCTGGTTGATTTTAATAGATCGTTATTTTTTCTAAAACCACTCTAAAATTAAAACCGCAAATAAAATAATGTTTTGGTATTAATTATATAATTAATATTTGATTCAGGGCGTATAAACATTTTAATTACACATGGGATATTAAATTGTTGTATTTAATGTTACTCTTGAATTTATCATAAACTGGGTTTTTTGACAAACATAAGCTGTATATTTATTTTAGAAGTATTTATTTTGTTATTGTAAAACTGAACTTATATTAAAGCCTGTGACAACTTGACTCTTGCGGTTTTATAAGCTGCAAAAGAAATAAATGTTGTAGGGAAACATTAAAAATATTTTTACAATCACTTCTACAAAAAGGTATTATTTTACTTAAATAAAGGATAAACTCACCGTAGTATGTTATATTTTTATCATATATTTAAATATATGATATATCTATAAATAATATATATTCTATCCATCTTACCAGTGAAATATTACTTTACAACACAAACATACACTTTACAAACTCGACATACTAAGCGACTTGTAGGTCTCAATAAAAATGCCATACAACAAAATATGTTTAGTAGAAAATGTGCTTTAGCTAATTTATCCGTGTTAACTCGTGATCGCCAGTTTTTTAATAAACAGACTCTTTCCCAATGTCCTAGAGCTTCTCGTGCCGAATGAAAATACAGAAAATAGATCTGTTTAGTAAAACTACACACAGAAACCAATCTTTTGACACCTCAATCATTAAAATCTGTCCTTCGATAACGAATGAGCTTTGTTCACAAAAAGGCCTTCAAGTATCAATAGTATAGTTCGGTATATTAAAAATCTTTGTTTATACTCATTTTCGAGTACAATTTGATATTGAATAACCAAGAAATATGCACAAACATCGCATGCTTAATATCATGTCATGCTTCACAACACAAGCTTTGTATTATAAATATATACGATTACTTAGGTTTAATGTGTACACCATAACTTGGTAGTTAGCTCAGAGGTAATCAAACGAAATCTTCGTCGTGGGGGGGAGCGGGGGGAACGTTTGAAGTTTTCTAAAATAACGGTTTTTGACGTAGTACTTTGACGTACTTTTTCTGAGCGGTTTACGTTATTCTCCTTTTCAAACATAAGAATATACTCTGTTTTGACAACGTTTAAGTTTTGTTGCTAGTTGTAGTTTATAGGGCTGTAGTAATGGGAATGAAATGGTTTTGTGGTTAATTGAACGTAAATATTCATAAAACATTTTCTTTATTTCCTTTAAGATTGACAACCTAATGGGTTAGAGTCTTGAATTTTTTTGGATGTATTTAGATGAGAACTATTTTCGGATTTAATAATTTTACATTTTTAGTAACATAAAATATTCTTTACTAAAATTCAAAACTTTATTTTATTTAGTTCTATCTCCAAAACCTATTGGAAAACGGACTAAGATCTCCTACATTCTCTTAACGTGTTCTCGTATCTAGTCTCTTTCACCCAAAGAGTCACGTTCGCATTGCTAGGTCATGCACGGTGACGTCACGACCCCACGTGCGGGCCTACTACTACGATTTTACTGCCCCACGTCCACTTCAAGTTTGTTCGAATTTCACTTGCTACCCTGTTTTAAGCTGTTTACTCAGACCCATAATTTATTTTGAAAATCCACAAAGAAACCCTCCCTCAAAGCTTACACATATCAATGTCAATTAAAAAAAATGTAGCATTGTATAAAAATCTTAAAGCACATATCTAAATAATTTCTCTTAACTTTACAAGTAGCTACATACAAAATAGCCTAAAAAAACTTAATTAGATTTCATAAACTGTTCTGAGGTACTGGACATGTACTGTAAACGACTGCTTCGAATTCGTAATAAAATTAATTATCGTAATGAAAACCGACGACGAATGACAATGTAATACTCACACGTAACTTTGTTTCAATAGAGTTACAACAATGAAAGGTAACAATCTAGCTAATGTATGATCAAATGTTTTACCAAATGTTTAGACAACTAATTAATTATTTGTTATACATAGTGCTTGAACAGCTGTACTCGCAGCTCTACCGTTAGAGACAGCTTACGTAGCGACAAATCTTTAAATTAATTTCAATTCATTGCGAAAATTTATGTTCGAGTTCTTTTACATCTATAGTACAAATACAACCTTTTAAGTAAAACACGAACAGTCGTAAATGAACTTACTTATCAGCGTCTGATGAGACTTAACTTATTATTTCACATGAAAATGTAATTTTAGGACGTCATTTATAGAAACATGCCGTATCTTCTATCTCTCTTGCTCTTGTACATTCTGGACAGTCTGAAGAAGAAGCATTTCCAATTAAGACGTCGAAGAAGATTAAAGAGACCGCGGGATATTAAGACAGAGATGAGAATAGCTTTTGTCTGAAGGTTCGAGAAAGGTGGCTTATTCTTATTTAAGTCGTCCACAATATTATCTGTATTTAAGATGCTACAAAAAGTGCATTTCAAACCTTACATCCTCTGTACAGCAATAGTAAGCTACATTACCCTGTTAATACTTTAATTTGGGCTATAAATTAATTATTTATCTACAAAAAAAAACACAACAAAAAATAGAAAATTGTTTAATACTAGTGATTGATTTTTATCTAAGTATTTAAAAAAAATCTTCTGATGTTGTTAATGTAGTGTTATCTTAACCAATGTAAGATGTGTGTGACTATAGTCCTAAATTAGTCATTATAATATTAAATTTATAATTTATTGCCACACATGTAAATGTAAACCAATTACATTTTGAACTTAGAATTTTATTTGAAACACGTGTTTACATAGTTTTTTCAGACATAAGGTCATGTTTATTTACTTATCTATGTACTTTCATATGCAAACTATTCTTCGATACTCAATACTTGCATGTACTGAAATTTGTGGTTATTCTTATGAATTATTTTTATGAAGCATTTAGTTTTTGCACAAATCTATACGTAAGTCCACGTGACATTAGATTCAGTCATGACTTTACTTCAGTATAAATTACAATTCAATTTCAGTCAATAATTAATTCATACCAAGTAATTTTCACTATTATAGCAGGATATTAGTTTGGAATAGTGCTTTCATCGAGCACATTGTAAAAATCCGTGTAGCCTACTGACAGTTTCATTAAATTCGTATCCTGTAGACTTGAGCTTCTGAGCGGCTTAGGTTGTTATTAATTTCAACATGAATACAGCTATTTTCAATTTTTTATCCGTATTTTTCTAGTAATACTTAGAAGTAATTTATGTAATGGTTAAATCAATTATGATTCATTTTGTAATTTAAAATCAAATAATCGACAATAAGACCAGTCTAGTTAGATAGTGGGAGCCATGAGAGTGACTA
This sequence comes from Nephotettix cincticeps, assembly GCA_023375725.1. Lineage (NCBI taxonomy): Eukaryota > Metazoa > Arthropoda > Insecta > Hemiptera > Cicadellidae > Nephotettix > Nephotettix cincticeps. The sequence goes on along the minus strand of CM041788.1, from coordinate 770,555 downwards.
AATTTTTGTTGCTTTATTCACTCAAAATCTATTTATATGTGTTTAAAAATATTTCATTTTAATTTCAATAAAATTTTCCGATCTCTGTGACACGCCAGTTTGGTGTGAGCAAAGCTGAAAACTAGCTCAGAGAGATTTGCTGAAAAACCACGTGATAAGCTGTGGAGGAGCTTTAAATGAGATTTCTCAGAAGTCAACACCTCACGTTTCCTGCTTTGGAGGGAAGAAAGGAAATATGTTCATTCTGTGTTCTAGAGAAATGAAAGAGTTTTTCTCTAACAATATCGTCACTTCCACTCTGATTAAACCACGTTACCTTGTTACACTTTAATCAGAAGGCTTATCTAACAGTACCGTAGTTATAGTCATAGGGTGCCAATGAACTGTCAACAGGAATCTATTATAGTTGAAACAACAGCTTGAACATACAGTATTCTTATTCTTCATGATACAACGACCCAACAGCTTTGTGAATAAATAAAATCATTATTTTAAAAAATGTACAAAAGATATATACAAAACTTATTGATACATTTAATTTATATGATTATGCCATTTGAGGTCTATTGTAGGACCTTCAAACTATGTCTTTCCCTGAAACATCACATCTGTAGATTGAAAATATCCACTTGCACTTTTTCGCTTTAGCTGTGTGGAGGATAAATCAAATAAAAAATATATCCTGGGTATGAATGACATAAATACAGCATCTATACAAGTAATAGTGCTATATAATTTCACAGTAAAAAGTAAATTTTTAAAAAGCTGTAAGGATTACGTTACGTTTTTAAGAACATGCATGTATTGAGTACATCCAAATTTCAACGATATTCGTAGAAATATGAGGAAAATAAATAACTATAAATTAATATTTTAAACTGCAAATAGGCATAAGCCTTTAATATTCCATACTAAATATTGATTCACGAGTATTAAAAACAGCTAAAACAAGCTTGATTGAGAGTCTTTCTGTTGCAAACACTCATTTCCGCTAACTGCGACGACATCGAGAGCTGTTATTCACAAATTTGCTGTTCACAATAATAAAGGATGTTCTTTGTGATTTGTGTTTGTTTCGTTTTCATACCAGATCTAATGTCGAAGAGCAATAGTTGAGGACAAAACTGTATCATAATTGAACTAATATGAGAATTATATTCAATGTCATGTTTATTCAATTTTGAATACTTTCATCACATTAAAATATAAATCTGTACCTGCATCGTGACAGCTCGCAAACGATGTTTATGAATTCTACAACGCGACCGGCTCGGATTTGTGGTTACATTACATTTGATCGAGAACGAATAAAGGCTACCCCACGTACTGCAGTCAATCCTAGGACCATATGTTAATTTTAGGTTGTTAGAATAAATGCAATACACAATAAACATGATTTTATCGGTTCCATTAGAAGGAAGACTGCGGCGTCCAATATTGCGATGAGGCAAACATTTGTACTTCAGTGAATCCTGTTCTTTTACTTGATCTCTCGAAGACTTTTAATTCAAAATATTTTTGTGTGATTCCCTTAAATCATGTTAAAATCTTATAGAAGAAATAACCCTCACTCATTTTTTTAATTATAAATGATAACATGAACAACTAAACACGCAATAAAGAATGCAATTACAGTCTTTATTGCGTGCAATTTCTTGTCCATTTTTATGCTCTAAACTAGTTGGTGCCAACAGGTTCAAATATTTTATGATAAGCCGATAAATTTAATAAGATAATCGCTATGAGATTAAATCTCTCCCATTACATAGGTTCGAATGAAATTTCAATAGTGATGGAAGCACGTTCTGTATCAGTCACGTGACTGAACCAAACAATTCCCAAACCCCTGTGACGTAACATGATAGGATGAAGGACGAGGCATGTGAACATATCAGCTGATACGACAAAGTGCGAAACAGCTGACTGTGTAAAACCAACAACCGCCTACATTTAATCGACCATTACCGATTTTCATTACCCGTAAACATTTAGACTGGAAATAAAATAAATAATGTACAAATTGTTTAGCTAGACTTTTTGAAACATTTTTTTGAATATTTTTTAAATATTGTTTGATGAAATATATATGGATTATAAAAGTACAAGGACTCGTTAATAAATTTAGCTATTAGTTACAGTTAGTTGTGAGAGTTGTGTTTTTGTGTAACAATTTTTGTTTTGACAGAAGCTTCTGTACAACTACGAGTATTTTAACCGGTGACCGCCGCAAGCGCTAGTGTCGTCGGCAATCACGTGTTGGGTGATGGTGGTTCATCCCTACAGTGCTACCGCAAAACAAATTTCAAAACCTCTGCAAAGAAATCTGTAAATTATGGTTGAAAATGAGCTGCAAGAATATAGACAACGATGGTAGTCACTTTCATCTTCAACTTTCAACTTCTCTAACAGGAACATTAAGAGTCTGCATCAGTGGTAGCCATTTTGAATTTTAGTTTCGTAAGAGCAATGTTAAATTCTGGCGGAACATACCTTCACTTTGGCGTCTGTAGTGGCGTTAATTATCAAAGTATCAGTGAAAAACTTTGGAAGTACATTGATGAGATGTGGCTCAAGGGTATGACTTTTAATATGTTCAAAAATTTAACTTGATATAAAAACAAAAATAGAGGAAAAAATAGGGATATTTTACAAAATAAATCATTATTATTATTTTTTTATTGAGAGCGAAAATAATAAGCTATTGGTGTTTATATTCTTGTCCTGTGTTTTTGCTACTTAACATAAAACTAATTACAGCTCTGAGAGCCTAATTTATATTCAAACCTTAGATTGGATGCGATTATGAAAGGTAGTTTTTAATTAACAATGAAAAAGGTACATTCTACCGGGCAACGGAATTGGTGGCGGCGTTCCTTTGGTAAATAATGTATAAAATGGACGAGGTTTAGTCAGAGCTCGATAATCCGGAGAGTTATCAATTATACGAGCAGTCGTATAATTGGATATTGCGATAAGCGCAAACAATTTGGAAAATTAAAAATATTTATATTAAACTTAGTGAACTATATAATTTAGTATTTTTAATATCCTTGATTTTATTTTAATTATATTTTTATACTCTAAAAAATCACTATCCGAACAAATCTTTTTTTCCGTCCAATGATTCATGATTTTTGTAATACGGAATATTTAGACATAAGAAATCGATTATAGCAGGTCTCAAGCCTCGGAAAACTCTGATTTCGTTTACAGCCCTTCAAAGAGTCCACGTTAATGTTATAGACATTTTCTGAAACTACTGTTAACCAAAACAGCTGATTCAGGTTGGTTTTATTTTTCATAGTAAAATTCGTGAGAATATTTTTTTTGTTTTTAGGTTACTTTGAAAAAAATGGTTTAAAGCATAGTTATTTTCCATTATTTTAAAATTCCATTCGGTTTTTAATCAGTAATTATTTAAATTATTTATTTAAACCAAATTATATATTATTTAAAGATTATCCAACGATTCTAAATGATTATATTTACTTAAATGACTATAGTTTGTACTTTGAAGTATTAAGGGCTTTATTCCAACCAATAGGAAGGCCATCCGGTGCCAGATTCAGACGCTTTACAGAGAACAATACTGGGAGGCATTTCCAGCGGTGTCACCGTTATTATGTTCTGTTCAATTGGTCAAATTCCAGCAACTCCTTAGTCTCCTTAAATCGTTAAAAATTGCTGAGACTGCCCAGGGTGTAACAAATAAGTTTTGGTAATGTTAGATGATAACGTTTCTCATACATTTTTCCCTCGCATATGTATTTATAAAGTTATTTAGTATATTGCGGGGCCTTTCTCTTGTATATATGGTTTTTCACCATCTATAAGAATAAAGTTGTCGATAATTTAAGAACTATTAGATCAATGAAACGGGATCAAACGCAGCACGCTGGCGTGAGTAGAGCGAATTTCATAGAACTTATATTATTCCTATCATAGTAATCGAATAGTACTGAGTACGCAGATTTGCTGCAATAAGGCTTTTTACATAGTATATGATTATATTAAGGCTGTAAATCAATTAAAAATACATACCGAATTTTATCAAGTTATGTCAATCATTAAGCGAGTAATAAACTAATTTGCCCATTCTCGATAAGAATTATATGGGCAATAAGTACGTAGGCTTACTGACATAAGAAACATTCATTTTGTGGTTTTTATGGATGTATTTGATAAAACTTGACTAGACTTATGTACAAAAACTTAGATGGACTTATGTACAAATCTTTGTAAAAATATTTGAATAAATAATTAAGTTGACAGCCGATTAAGTAGGTCTTCACTGTAAAGGTAATAAAGCCAAAATTTAATCAATCAGTTTAGTAGTTTGAGATAGTTTACATACTATGCGGTCACTGTATTTATTGACAACTTCTTTTCAAATTGAAAACTAAATATCCACCTAAATATATTGTTCTTATTTGAAGGATAATCGTTAAAGGTAGCAGAATGTTATATTAAGCTTTGTAGGACCTTCACCAAGATGCTTGCGTCCTTCGTTGTAACGTAATAAACTGAATAGGGAACCGAAAACTCAAGCGAATGGAAGACAAATACATCAACATGGCTTGGTCAAACTACACAAAGACTGTCACGCTTTACTAAATTGCACATCACAAATATGCTGAGTTAACAAGTTTCTAACAAAGGTGTATCATACAATTGTATCTTATAGCCTTTATATAGAAATCCCATTTTAATTCCCGTAATTCATGTGACTTAATTAAGACAAAAATATTACTAATTCACAGACTTCGTAAATATTGCTAAGCATTACTATATTTTTTACGGAGGATGAGAGCCATGATGTATTCCCACTATGTAGGACGTGCAATATAGGATGTAGGATTGATCTCGAGCCCGCAGCAGTTGGCTCTATCTACGACGATCGATGTAGCGAGCTGGACCCGCATACGTAACCCGGAGGGTGAAGGGGTTGTTAGGCTCCTACTGTGTAGGATGTCTGATGTAGAATGTAGGACTGAGCACGAGCCCGCAGCAGTTGGCCCTATCTACGACGATCGATGTAGCGAGCTGGACCCGCATACGTAACCCGGAGGGTGAAGGGGTTGTTAGGCTCCTACTGTGTAGGATGTCTGATGTAGAATGTAGGACTGAGCACGAGCCCGCAGCAGTTGGCCCTATCTACGACGATCGATGTAGCGAGCTGGACCCGCATACGTAACCCGGAGGGTGAAGGGGGTTGTTAGGCTCCTACTGTGTAGGATGTATGATGTAGAATGTAGGACTGAGCACGAGCCCGCAGCAGTTGGCCCTATCTACGACGATCGATGTAGCGAGCTGGACCCGCATACGTAACCCGGAGGGTGAAGGGGTTGTTAGGCTCCTACTGTGTAGGATGTATGATGTAGAATGTAGGACTGAGCACGAGCCCGCAGCAGTTGGCCCTATCTACGACGATCGATGTAGCGAGCTGGACCCGCATACGTAACCCGGAGGGTGAAGGGGTTGTTAGGCTCCTACTGTGTAGGATGTATGATGTAGAATGTAGGACTGAGCACGAGCCCGCAGCAGTTGGCCCTATCTACGACGATCGATGTAGCGAGCTGGACCCGCATACGTAACCCGGAGGGTGAGGGGGTTGTTAGGCTCCTACTGTGTAGGATGTATGATGTAGAATGTAGGACTGAGCACGAGCCCGCAGCAGTTGGCCCTATCTACGACGATCGATGTAGCGAGCTGGACCCGCATACGTAACCCGGAGGGTGAAGGGGTTGTTAGGCTCCTACTGTGTAGGATGTATGATGTAGAATGTAGGACTGAGCACGAGCCCGCAGCAGTTGGCCCTATCTACGACGATCGATGTAGCGAGCTGGACCCGCATACGTAACCCGGAGGGTCAGGGGGTTGTTAGTCTCTCTCTATAAAAAATATACTTGTTTAAATTTTTACGTTTAATGTGGTATTTTCATTTTAATTAATACACTATTTACAAATAAAAATAATCATATCTTCAATGTTTGGTATTTTATTTTGGCAGATACATGGATATAGTCCTTGAAAGATAGGATTTCCCTTAGCGAATCGTTCATTCATTGTTTGTTTTTTAGGTTATTCGATACATTGTTTGGGGAATTTTATTAGAAACAATTGGCATTTACAACTTAGCTCAACGCCCACAAGAATCGTTCAATTTTGTTTTTGAATAAAATCTTTAGTACTAAACATTTTGTTTCCTAATAAATGCCTCTGAGAAAATAATCTACTCCATTACTGAAATACAGTCGTATTTATTTAAACTTTCGGCGAAATCACAGATATGCATTTCTAATATAATATGAATTTTTTTAAGTTTTTAGTGGTTGGTTTATTGAGTGTAATCAAAAGACTGATTCAAAGTTAAGCTGATTTGACAACAACTATTGAATGACATGACAGTTGTTTTGTTCCCACCTGACGTTGTCACAATACATCACCGGTTTGATCAGTGCTGCAGTGGTTAGAGCGTGAACACGCGCACCTGTTCATCAGCGGGATTGGCTAAATAAACAAAGCTGCAAATCCGGTTACAGAGCTCTGCTCAATACTTCATAAGCAGCAATAAGCGACAGGTGTTGACTGCATTAATGTGCCTCCGCCTGGTGGACCGAGCTTTGCTTTGTGTGAGACAGGTATTAGTTAATTGATATTTGAACCGAAATACATTTATTTAATACTAGCAGTAAGCCCGTCCTTTGTACGGGTTGTAGGATTCAGTTTAAAGAAGAAAGATCATCATACCGAAATTTAAACCTGGAATCCTACACAAATCAATACAAAAAAAATAAAGCAATACAATAAAATAAATCAATTTGAAATGAGTTTAAAATAAATGACCAATATAACTAATTTTGATTTGACAGCTGTTTTTTTTATTTCTATCAACTCTTTAAACTACAAAGACAGCTGATTATTACCAGTACGTTATTCATTGAAAACTGAATCAAAATGCGAATAATATCGGGTAAAAGTGGGGTTTTAAATGTTCGTTATTTACTTTTCAAGGAGAGACGATTTCAAGCATTAACAAACCTTCTCTGAAATGTAGTGAATACAGGAAATAAGTTTCATTGTAATGAGTTCTCCCGTTTTTTCGGAGAAGACGGCGTAAAATGCCTCCTGGAGCGTCACAGACAACCCGACAAACGGACAAAAATTGAGATAAGACAGGTTGCGGCTTCTCTAACGCACGAAAAGTAAAAATAACTAAAAATGAATAATTCAGATCAATGTAGACAAAACTCTAATTTTATTTATATAGATTAGTTCTAACACCATAAACCTATATCCCCTAAAAGGGTTTTAGAATTGGTTATACTTTTCTATGTTCAACCCCACTATGGAATATTTTTTAATTTTTTTGCTTATAATTTTCTTATTAGTAACAAATTTGGCTCTAAAACACACACTTTGACTAAAGAAGGATCTGAAACTTTTGCTTTAATGAGTATTATTTTATTATTTATGATTTAATTGTGTATTAACGCAATCACATACAAATTACAGGGATTAATAGTTTACTAGTCATTATCGTCACACCCTGTACCACGTACTTATTAAAGCAACACTGTTAATATTGAACAGTCCATTACCAATAGATTAGCTTACATTACCAACTAGCACATAAACAATGGCAGTAGAAGCGGCTTAGCTCGACCAACAGTTATGTAATCCTAACTTTACCTCTAAAATGAAAAGGATTATGGACGTATATGTTGACAAAGATAATGTGTTTTGGTCAGAAATAACTATGTAAAATTATTTTCAGTGGGGATTAATTCTTGCTATAGGAAAAAAATGTTAGTGAAATGGCTTGCCAAGGGCGTTGTTAGCTTTTAACGATGACCGGCTCAGCATCGCAGTTCACCTTACGTCTGACATTTTGTCAATGCACTCACTTTTAATCCAAGCCAAAGCCTGATTGCATGAAAACACACTTTCTGGGTTAATTTTACAATGTACTGAAAACATAAGGAAACTTTAAACTCGTTACAGCATTTTTTTTTAATTTTGACATGGATATGTCTTAGCTCTGGGGGTGGTGTTGGCAATTTGCGAGACCAAAATTTGAAACTGTGACGTCATTTGGTTAGCTACGTCATAGTTTGGTTATAATAACAGCTGTTTAGATGAACTGAAGACATCCTTTAGACATACATCCATAACCTATTTCCCATAGGGGAGTAAATACAAACGTGTTCAACAAAGTGTAAACAAAAAATGAAACGTCTAATATTTTATAAGTAGGTACAATCAATCAACTAACTGATAGATCATCCTACTAAGAAGACGTATTTTAATTAAAATAAACATTCTTGATCGGTCTCTAACATGACGTATCACATTCATACAACGTTCTACGTACAAATAAATCAGATTTATTAGAGAATTAATTCAATGATATTAAAAAGAGAGCCCAATGATTCATTTAGTAAAATTTGGTGTAGTCAAAGCAAGCCAAGGTGCTATCGCGATTTATAAATTTTCACTGTCACAAATTTCATCTGTATAACTGTTTCACTTTATTTTGTTTGCGCCCTTTGTGTTCCAACAAGCGTTTCATTGAGTTTCCACGAAAAATCAATGCTTCCACAGCACTTGTCGCCAGTTTAATTTTGTTCGTATCCCAATAAAAATCGTATCTTGAAATAATAATTTAAAAGTTACAATAACGACAAATTTTAATTTTGCTATGCTTTTAATAAAGAGTTTAAGTTTTAAAGATACGAACAATGTGGCATAAAGTATAGGCCAACCTACGTAACAATTTTACAGTTCAAGGTAGGGAGGGGTAGGGCTGTCACTATAAAGTGGTATCGACCTTACCAGGATTAGTATGCAAACGAAGTAGCTTTTTAAAAGTAACAGCTTGTTATATCAGCAATATCGGTTGTTGGCTTACGCTCTCTTGTCCTGCCGGTGTATTGTATGTGCACTGTGCAGCCAGCGCTGACTGGGCGACATTGTCAGCATGGCCAGTAGTGGCCGCGCATAACTTGCTCAGCCAACAATATACCCCTCTTAGCTCCACATATATTGTAATTTAATTTTTTCTAAATTTACTTATGCAATAACATTAATTTTATGAGATTTCAATGTCGTATAAACTTAAGTATTTACAGATGAATTTGTACTTGGTTATTTTTTATTCTGTACAACTTCCATAGTGTAATATCCATGGGGAATGCTTCCTAATCTTGCTAACATGCCTCTTATTCACGAGCAAAGCTCGGCCCACACGTGTATGAAACTACATAAACTACGATGTCACATAATTCACATAACGCTGGCGGAGATTAACAATGTTAATTACCCCAGTGACGTCACTGATCAGACTGGTCGACGGTGATCATCGGTCACGTAGAAATACCTATTTAAAATATTACTCACTGTGGATTATGGTTGTTGTTGGAAATTATTGTAATTAGTTATAAACCGCACAAAGTCATTCGCGTATTGTTTCTAAGCTGTATACATAAATAACATGTTTTAAATCACCAATATTCAAATAAACATGGTTGATTGGTTATGAAACGCACTAATATTTCTAACATGCTTAAAACTATCGCTTTGAATAATTTCTAATTCTATTTACGAGTGGTTTAACAATATCCACACGGCAAGGAGTTTTATTGAAAGATCTAGAGCCATGAAAGGAAAATATCAAGGGATTCGACACGCCTGGCTGGGTCGGTACACAGAATGTTATTTGCATCACATAAACCTTATTCAAGCGCCATTTGAGGATATATTCACATAATTCCTTTAGTAAAATATGAAGCACAGATTCCTCAAACCCCCCTGCAGTGACTTACTCCCTGTCCTACACCAATAACAGTTGGAATCAACAATGATAATTTATATTATTAAAAAGGTTGAGCTTTAAAATTCTATTAGAAAAGAAAATTATTCAAATTGGTCAAACAACTTTATCAAAAATGCCATAAAATAAGTTGTTGTAACAACTTATTATAGATATATTTTTCATAAGTAAACAGTTTGATTCGGAAATATGATCTAATAGATGTAAAGTTTTGCATTGCATTACAAACAAAATATTTAAAAAATCGTTTTAATCATAGTATTACGGAAATAGGAATCAATAAATCATGTTCATTTTCATACAATACAAATTAAATAATTTTGAATATTTTATGACTATGAATGGACAAAAACATCCAATAAAAAATAAATAGAAATAAAATAATGATATGAATGAAAATCTAACTAACATTATTTGGGGCGCTTTTGTCACAATAATCAAATTAAGCCACTTTGGAAAAAGTTGACGAATGAAAGCTTTGACCTCTCTCTAACGGACTGGTTCATTAATTGTATTCCTCCTAGAGCCGTTTTATTGCTTTTCCTTTTTTGCGTGAAACATTTCTTAATAAAATGCCACTCTTTTCGAAAAGTCCACGTTACTTTGTCAATTTAAAAGGACAGATCATTTGAAAGCTTCCTCAATTAATTTGAAATTAGTCTTGGAGTATTTTTAAACTTTCCTGGAGCCATCTAATGTTTTTAATATTGTTTGGAAAATTTTTCACACCGCCCTTTAGCATCCACTGTTATGAAATACGCTAAACTAATATTAATTGAAATACTTATTTTCACACAAACTTCTTTCTTTTAAAATCAAAACTTTATTAATTAAAATTTAAAACACTTGCAGTTACATTACCACATAAGAACTAAGAGATGTTGTTGGATTAAAGATGGCGTTAGTTACACCATTCATAAATTGAGAACGGTTCATAACTACACCGCGACCCAGAATATTTAAATTTTTCACGACGAAGCCGTAATGCTATTCGATTTCGGTACATGGCCAATCTTAAAGTTAACACGTATTTACTGCAGGGCGTTACGAAGTTCGCCGGGTCATTTAGTTGATAGTATAAATATAGATCATTTTGCTAAGGACAGACAGGTATTTGAGTTTTCCAAGATACAAACAAGACTTAAAATACTTCACTATAGGTATGTTTTGGCTTATAGGTTTTCATGTTAAAGTTTTATGATACAAATACAATAATGTATACTTTTAGAAATATACTTAAATAATAGATACCTATAAACAACAACAGTACACCTAAACATGTGTTAACAATGCAACATCGTTAAAAATAATACAGTTTTAATAACCATAAAACCCTCTTGATATATTTACAAGCTTACGGAGGAACAGATTCCCAAGGATAATGCGAGAATCGTTACTTTTTTAATAATATGGAAGAAATAAATAGCTTCAGACCAATCTGTCGAAAACATCAATTGGTCTTCTTCACTTGCAAACCTGATTACACTTTTAGACTCTATAATACCCTAAGACCTATAATAAAAATGATTGTATTTACTTCCCTTTGGGAAATAGGTTAGATCATGGATATTTCGAAAGGAATGTTTTCAGTTGTCGTTATAGCCATAATCAAAAAGCATATCACATTACTGTTTCAAATTTTGGTCTCGCAAATTGCCAACAGCCCCCCCACAACTAAGATACATCCATGTAAAAATATATAGCAATGCTTGTAGAAAGTAATAAAAAATAGTCACTTGATATTGAAACCTCCTCTAGAGTAAATGTATATAAACAGCATGGTAAAAATGCCTTTCAATTTTTTAAATTTAAAATTTGGAGTAAATTTAGTCAACATACTGTAATGATGACTCTTACTTATATTACCAAAACGAAAAAGACTAGTAAAATACGTTCACATTTTGTATTTGGGTAAACAAGAAAGGGACCGAGTGTTTTGCATTGGTATGCAACAGAGCTTATAATATTTGCATAACGAAACTTTCGGTGAAGAATTTGAATAATTTATATCGCGTTTGAGTTAAAGTTACAGTGGGCTATTTCTGAGCTATTTTACGATTTATCATCAACTGAGTTATATTTATAACCGTCCCAACACCGAGCTAAGCAAAATTCAGATTAGTGAATACATTTATATCTGCGTAGAAGCTTTCGTGAGTTTATAGTGGTGTGTTGATTAATACATTGGTGAGTATTTTTCGGGCTATAATTTGAGTTACAGTTGTCCACAAGAGCTTTATAAAATATATAAAGTGCAGTATAGTAAGTAAAAAGTGAAGTTAAGTATAAAGTGCAGTATAGTATATAATGTAACTGTTCGAAAGGTTCAGAATTCCAAAACTTTGCGTAGCTTTATGAACTATTTGACACTAATCCTAGAGGTTAAAAAGAGTTAAGCTAAAAGTAAAGCTTAAAATATTTTCAGGTTGGGCTCTAAATTTTAGACCCAGTAATTCTCGTCAATGTTTAGTTTTATTTTCAATATTATAATTGATATAATTCAGGACTAATCAAAAAGAATGGTCAAAATTAAGGTTAATTTATTTTCAAACTTTGTATTTAAAAACTATGAAGCAGAATGAAACTGTTTCTTAAATTAACAAGTTTTAATTATTGTCATTGAAAATCACATTTGTATGCATTATAAGTTAATGTGAGAGTTGGAAGCTCTGCAAATATCCAGGCGAAATTCCAACTCAGCCCAGACGTTCTGTAGAATTTCCTGAGTTACGGACTGCACGGCTAGTTCTTATGCTAGTTCTTGTATGGTTTGGGACATAGGAGGGTAGTACACTTTGTCTTTGATAAACCCTAAATACTAAAGTACGATACTTAAATTCCGCTGAACACTAACAATAGCAGTACGAGCAAACTCTAGGACACGAAATTCTTTTGCTTGTTTCATAGTAGCCATTTGTTGACAGGCTTCATGGCACTCAACAAAACAACTGAGAAAAATATAACCTTGTCAAAACAAACTTATAAACACGCCCTATCCGTTTTTGTAATAATAAGATGTTTTAAATCACTGAATTAGACGTATCAACCGTTTAGTTTTGAACCATTCTTTTAGAATAACCTGTATAAGGTCGGTTTCCTTAGTTAAAATTTTATAGATACTAAGTTAACAATAGCCTATAATTTATAATATAAACTTTGACAAAACTAATAAACATCACACAGAACAGCGGTTGAGGTTTAAATTCTCTGGTCACAAAAGATACAACAAAGGACATGAAAATAAGCTTTTTAATCCAGTAAAGTGAAAAACAAAGGGAAAGTGACACCTCGTCGGGTGAAACAATCACCTAGAAACACTGATTAAATTTTGTTCAGCCATCGCAGAATAACTTCTTCTTGTATTCAAGATCAAAATTAAACCATAGCGCCTACTTGCTGACCATCTTATTGTGATTGTTAGGTAATAACATGTGATGTAATTTTACGAATAATATTAATTACAGTAGTAATTAGTGTTTCAATAAAAATCCATACTGTGGGAAAGATGAAAAAGAATAACTGAGTTTTTACAAAATAGCTATCAAATGATTAATAACTGATATTTTGAGACAGTTATTTTCCATATTATTTTTGTTACTTCCAGAAAACATTGATATCAATGAATTTCACTCCTACGGCAGACACTAAATTATAAACCTTACGATGTTCCGGTATCACCTTTTTATATCGATTTAATCATTTAATTTGCGTGAGCGAGCTATAAATAAGGCCTTGACATATGTAAAATTTTTTTTAATCTACTAGTAAAAGACACGAAGTTGCTTTGTGTCAAATCCTGTGAAAATAAAAATGGATTATATGTTCATTGCAAGGACAGAACTATGTCCAAAGATCGGTTTGTTTGATCTACTGAAAACTATACTTATATATTCTTATAAATACTCAATGTATTATTTTAATCAATTGTTATTAAATGATATTGTATACTGTGCCGTGCTGGGTTGTATTAAATTAAGTACTGTATGATTGTATTATATATAAATACTCCGTTTGTCATTGTATACGATTAAAATCGTTAAAGTTAAGACAAATTTTCACGGGAAGACGCTGATGTATGGGATTAATATAGAGCCTGCAGTGTGTAGATGCAACAGGTCTAGCTGTTGTGCTGTGCGTGCAGTAGCGGTAAAGCAGCAGGCGCTACGTTATAAGTATTTTATCCATCTTGCTTGTTTTCTTCCGCCATTTTAATTCTGCCGCTATGTTTTGTCTCATTATGGTTACTTTATTATTTTATAATATTGACAAACCATTGGTAAAGCTCAATTAAATTTATTGCAGTAAAAGTTATAAAAATAAAGGAGATACGAGAAGAAACAACCTTCGATCACTTGGGTATTTTGTTATAAGCCGGATGTCACTTAGTTGCCGACATACATCACTCTACGGAGTTAGGTTAGGTTGATTACTGATAGTATAACATATTATTAACGAGATAAAAATATCAATAAAGAATATAACTTAACTCCGCAGAGCGCTGTATGTCGGCAATATCCCTCATATTATGATGTAACGCAACATGGAAGTCATGATGCACACTATTCGAACCACAAAAGACATTATTCAATAGAAGTATAAATCATTATTCTTTTATGTTTGAACAGTATGAATATAAATAAATGAAAAAGAATCACGTATTTTTGACTATTACCACGTTTACTAGAGAATTATTTGACATACAGAAAGCGCAACATTGAATGTTACCTGAGTCAATAATTTGGTATTTTTGTTTCCATAACACTCTGTTAATACTACTGTTAAGAAACGTAGTTTATTCTCCCCAGGGAAGAAATAAATGAAAAGGAGAGAAAATGAGCCGTATACAACACGAGTTGTGCAAAGTTGCTAACTTCCTCCGAAGCCCGGATCCTTTGGGATAAACGTGCTGCCGTCTTATCTCTCTGAACTTGGTATCAACGATGTTTGATATATTTGAAAACGTTTGAATAAGTATTTCACTTATTTCATCGCAGGTATATCATTTATTATAATTTATTGTAAATTGTGTTTGAATCAAACTAAAATATGACACCTATAACCTGACATTCCACGAACGAAACACAAGTTGTTAGTACTGTAATCATAGCATTGCCATGGGGGCATACTAATTTGTAATTTGAGATGCAAAATGCAGGGCCTAACTCAAGTCAGACGTTATATTGACCGGGTTTTCATTAGGCCCAATAGTCAGGAATGATATTGCAATTGATTATACAACAGGCCTTAATCAACATCGGGATCAAACGAGCCCCTTTATATCTTTGACAACGACATTGACGTCGCCTCATCGGCCCAGTTAGCCTGCAGTAGCCGGTGACGTCACTGCGAACATGCGGAACAGGAAATCAGAAAATATCACTAACAATCCGCCGTATAAGTTAAGTAATCGTAAATAATTTATTTGTAATTATTAAAGTTTGTTAATTCTCAAAACAGTTCAAAGCTTAGTTTTCAAGATGTCAATAATATTTTATTGAATTACTACCTTCAAGATTTTCCATTAATTACATTCTAAATGAACGGGTGGCTAGTAATTCCCTTAATCATAAGAATTTCGGAAAAGTAAATTAATAAATGATAAAACTGTGTAAAATGTGATTAGAGACTTTCGCAAACATGACACGATTAGGTCGGCGGTGATCAAGAATGTGTTGATTAGAGGAACAACAGTTATCAGTTGCTTTTCATTGGATTTGAGGTGATTAAAATACTGTACATGTTGGTGGTGGTAATTTAATCAAGTTGAATTTATGGCGCTCAGAGACAGTCAATATAGTATTAATTACACACTTTCCGAGCAAAAAAACGTGTTAATACTGTCTCTAACTTCTTGTCCTTGGACCAAATCCGTGTCAAAAGGTAAAACGCCAGGGGAGACACTTGTCTACATCCACAATTGATATGTTTCCCCGCTAAAGGACTATCGATTGTGTTCCTTGCTTCAGTTCCAGGAAGAGCGGTTGCTTCCTGATTTACATGATGGAAAAACTGTGTTCAAGCTATAAAGGGACTTAAATACTCTTGAACTCACTGACTTTTTTTAAATAAATCTCTTAGGCTTTAAAACGTATGTGAAACATGGATATGATCCCTTGTGAATACAACGGGAACGTAATTTTTCAAATATACTTTTTCCTCAGTGAAAATCAGTCTACATCAAAATGCGTGGCATTTTATATGATAAAAGACAAAAATAATAATGTCACTCAGAAACAGCTGTTTGGGCCCGTCTTGAACAATAAAAGCAGTGTAGCCACCTGTCGGCAACACCCGCGTCAGCTGTTTCACTGTTGGAAACGTTCGCAGCGATGCAATAAACACTGTGCTGTAAACCTTATCATCACAGCGCCAAGCGCCGCCTGCCCGGGATTGTGGAGATGAAACTGCGGGAACGCACATTTAAACGTTCAGCAAAAATTAAGGGCTTCAGCTTCGATGTAAAAAAATCCTTTAGATTAACTCTTGGTAAGTGAAAATTAATTACTGTTGAAATTACTGCCATCACATCATATTGAAATACGTATCCATAATTTTTATCCGATTATTCGTATTTTACTTATAAGCTACGTAAATCAAAAGTCAAATGGTAAAAATTACATAAACATGTATCGTCTATAACTCTTTTTTTATAAGGCAATTTAAAAGTTGGTTTTAGTTCATGAAAATCATCACGAATATTTCCCAAAACACATAATTGTAATACATTGTCACCCAGGTTTCAGTTTATCGCTCAGATACAGCTACTCCTGAAAGACTGAAGTATAATAGAAAATTACTATTATACTCAATATGTAAAGGTAAACTCTTTATCAGGGACATTGAAAGTATCGGTGTTAACCTCCTGAAACTTGGCCAATACGTAGTTTCCCTCAAGTGTTTGACTTTCCCTTCGAGTATCGACCCGACGTTGGGGTTTTATATTGATATTGAAAAAGCCATTCTGCTGTGGTAAGAGGCGCTCAGAGTTTCAATACTGTATTACATGATCATGTGTGTTTAATCTAAATTATTCGATCATATGAGTAGAAAGTTTAGAATTTATCAGCCGTAATTTAGGACTCTCAAAAAATCTTGACAAACATTTGCAGAGGATGTCAACATACCTCATGTTTTAGGTTGTATTCATCGCTTGAAAGATTTTCGAGATTCAGCGCTCCTCATCTTTGCATAGCTAATCCTACCTCAGTTAAAAAATATTTATTTCTTATTAACTCAAGAAAGCGTTGTATAAAACACGCAGATTTATTGTATAATACCGATGTAGTATCTTACTAAAGTTACATTATAACTAAACTCCGTGAGCATTTTATTTTTATAAACCCTTAGAAAAAAATTATTTTCAATACAGAAACCTAATACGTTTCTCAGACGTGTTATAAATGAAAAATAAATTAAAATTAATGGCAAGTTTGTATAAAAAAATAGAAAAGTGAATACTTAGAGATTATTCGATATATTTATGTACGTATAATATGTACCTTGTAACGAAGAAGCTCGTGTATGCTCGGTGTAACGAGGTATTACTCCATCTTGATGAATTTCCTTGGGAAAGCACACTGAATAAAAGATTGTTTTTCATTGGAAAGGACCTCCTTTGAAACCAATATCTTGTTATGGTAATTGGATAGTTATAGTTTTCATAATTCTTTGGTAGTTTTGCTATTTTAATGTGTTATGTAAAAAACATTCAATTTTAACAAATTAAGATTTAATGTTGTTATTAGCTATCGGCCTGTTATGTATTGTGTTGTATAAAAAGAAATAGCAACAAAAAAATGTTATTTTTCAGGTACCTAGAGAAGCTGTAACTTTCATTTTGCAGGAACATAGTGGTTAAAACAAAGTTTCCCTTGATAGCGTTTTTGTTTGAAAACCTTAACCTCTTGTCAAAAATCTGTGTTTAAGGAAAAGTTCCTGATATAACCAATCAGTTATGTAGCTTTCTTTATTAAAAATTGCAATTCGGTCAACTAGTTCCTTGAGGAAACATTTGTTATATTTTTATCTTTAATTTAAAGCGCATTTTCTTAGTGATTTCTTCTCTAATGGATTCTTTTTATTTACTGAACTTTGGACGAAGATTACAGGAGAAATAATAAGAATCAACAGCGTTAATCCAACGAAAATGGAAATACAAAGATAAAACTAGCTCAGATGAAGGTAAAATTTGTCAGAAAGAACTCGACAATGTTGTTTCAAGTAACGTAGATAGTTTTAACTAGTTACAGCGTCATGGTCTGGCTAACTTGTTTGTTGTTTCTTTAGCGTTAAGATAAGTTTGCGACTTCAGTTTTTCAACACAAATCAAAAATTAACACTTCCGGAAACTAATGATACAATTATTAAAGTTATATCACTTACATAGTTTTTTTCAAGAATAGTATGTTTATAGATAAAATTGTAAAAATCTTAAAACAATTTTTAAAATTATTTACGTAATAATTGTCTTTAATTATAAATATTAATTATTCCTGATTGATCAGCGTTCATTTTTTCCTTCCAAAACAAAAGAATTATTTATTGAATTGCGATGCTTTTCAAGTTAAAGGACCCACTTGGGGTAACCCGTTGCATATTCTAAGACCTCCCTGATAAACCTCCCCGGAAACACCTTAAAATACCTTGAATAAAACACACGAGGGATGCTTACCGATGTCTCTCGCCTAATGTATCGTCCCTAACCTTTTTTACTTTCGTATTAATTCATTTGTCATTGATAGAGCATACACATCCACAAGCTAAACACCATCATTTTCTATTCTAACGAGGGCATTTCAAGGTAATTATTAATTAATTATAAAAACTGGATTTAGTCACTCATCACTTAAAGCCTTAGCAAAAGAAAAACAATTATTGCGTCTGTTCTTCCTACAATAAAAGCAAAAACATCAGAAAAATATTATTAAAAAATTTATAAATTAAATTTATGAATAAGGGCTCATAACTTTGTTTTAATGTTGTCCCTTGGAATTTTCCATTGAGTGTTGTCAATATTTATATATAATTATTTATACATTTGTGTGTAGGTATATTTATGTATAACTACAGTTCATGGCATGGCCTGATATTCTAAAATAGCATAGTTTATTTATTATACAGTATTATTCAAAGTTACATACAAATAGAAACCACTTCACGGCGTATAGGCTTAACGAGATTTTATTTGCTCATGACAAAGTCTCTCACAGATATACTCTGAATAAAACATGGGATATCAAAACGAAACCTTTTCTTTGAAACCCGTTTCAGTAAAAATAATATTGTATGTTTAAGATAATGTAACTTATACTCTACTTATCATATGATGGTTATTAAGTTATTTTATTTTAAATAATTGGCGTAACGATTCAATGTCGAGGACCTCTAAGACTCTAACGATTCAAATATATATTCAGTTATAGTTTGAAAATTTTCACATCATCGATTTGATTTTAATCAAGCGTTATATTATTTTCCACATCATTATAGTATATGTATTGTACGCATTTGAATACCTTGACCTTGCGGACAAAACAAATGCATCCTCCAGTTCCAATCACATTTAAATGGCGAAACTAAGTATTGTAGCATTTTAACGTTGTATTCGCTAGCCAACTGATGTACATAGAATATTAAAAAACAATACTGAACCTTATCAAGAAACCTTTTAAAACATGATGAGACAATAACAAGGAGGAGAGTATTTTCCGGTGAAAACTTTCAACTAAAATGTTGAGTTTATCTGATGTTATTACAGTCCAAACTTTGGAAGGCCTCAAAGGGAATAGCTAAATAAAATATAGTCTCGCCGGATGCTCCGAGAAGATTCCCACGCCGCACACAACGCTCATCGCGTAAACCCATGTCCTGGTGAACTTTGAGGAACATTCTATAGTTTCATATTCAAGAAATATTAAAACACCCTATCTAAATCGACACCAAATGTTTTGATTGGGAGCTGTGGTTCGTTCTACTGGTTGTCCTATACATTAGTAATCTATTCACAAAACTAAGTCATGTTCCACTCGTGCAGCCACATCTTCAGTTTACATTTGTGCAACTGTGGTCTATTATGAACAAAAATAAAAATATTTAAAAATAATAAATACGTAAACCCTATAATAATAAGAATTCCGTATAAAATTAGGAAATTCGAAACCCTTAAAAATGTTTAATTCTTCATAATTCCTCAAAAATATCAAAACTAACTTTTTAACGAATTAATCATTTATCTCTTTACTTTTGATTTGTGCATTCATTCAAATTTCCAAATACAGACATATTTAAAAAAAATACATCATTGATAGGCGTGTCAAGCATTAAAAATAATAATAATCTTAAAATTATGCGAAACTAACTTGCTAGCCGATTATTATAGTCCTGGAACATCGCTAATTGCGCAAGATACCGCGCGCCCTCTAGGGACACTAACACATCCGCCAGCTAACGACTGGATCTCCCAGGAGAGGTGTAAAACAAACATTCTCCAGGTGGGGAATATTAACAGTTTTAGCTTCCGATATATTTCAATGTTATTCCATATATTGTCTAAAGATGCATTACATATTGGTGAGAGTAACGTCATCGTGAGACTAAGAGTAACGTGACGTCACCTCATGGTGAGACTAAGAGTTGCGTGACGTCACCTCATGGTGAGACTAAGATTAGCGTGACGTCTCCTCGAGGCAAGACTAAGAGTAGCGAGACGTCACCTCATGATGAGACTAAGAGTAGCGTAACGTCACCTCGTGTCCTTCCACTGTCCTTTTATCGTCTCGTAGTTACTGTTCACTTTATATTTTGTCACGGTGTACCCCGACACACGTTAACTGTGTAGTTTATTCACGATAGTGAAAGCTTTACGATAATTACTTATCAGTGTATGTTTTAATGGTTATTAATAACGCAACAGGAAGCCACGTCATAAAAGTTTCAACGATTGATGACGTTGGCCTGTCGTATCTAGTTTCAGTGATATTTTATATTTCAAACCCAACAGTAAAACTACTTTGACAGTTTTTCATGGTTTAAAGAAACATAGGTTATGAGTTATGTGGTGACCTGTTTCATTGATACAGTGGTTAAAAATTTTAGAACCGAATCATAAACTAGTTTATCTACGATCATTGCAAAAAGTACCAATAAAGATACTGAAAATAACAAGATTAATAGGCTCATTACTAAACGGAAATTGAAAACCATTGCATTATGAATTCATAAAGATACAGATTTTTCATAACGGTACAGGTTCTAGACCAATCAGAGCTCAGCATTTGATTAAAGTAATGTCATTATGGATATAATGAAATGCAAAATCAGCTGATTTATCCATAAAGATAGTGCGTTTTAGTGGCTAACCTCAAATGTGAGATTTGAACCATTCACAGAATAACAACGTAATTCGCACATTGCAAATCTGATTATTGTTGGTCGTAGATAAAATAATGTATGCGACGATTGTATCATGCCTTAAGGCCAATCGTTGTATATTTAAAACACTCGCTTCACCCATGTTTTAACTTACACCTCACTTGTGGCTTTAAGGCATTTATAATACAATCGTTGCATAAACTACCATTAACAAATGCAAGACTTGTGTTTGTGTAAACGAGCAAAAGATGTTCACGCAACATTTCATTATTGTGGAAACATAACTAAACTATAAACTTCATATTCGTTACCTATTTTTTATATATTTGAATTAATTCAGGTACTTTTTAATACAGTTTTGAAACGCGACGTATTATAACGTAGTAAACACACATATTGCTATTACAAACATTTTACGAGTCAATAATCCTAAAGCTGGTGAGCTAAAATGGTTATGGCTACAATAACGTTACTATTACAATTATAGACATAATATATGGGGGTTACTGGGAAAACATTAATTATTGATAGCCACGTAGTAATGGAAATTACATTTATTTATGAATACACAACATGCACCATACATTCTTCACTGATGACAGCTTACTGATTCCTGTAAAAAGTATTCCACATCGTAAAAAAATGTTTTCATAAATTTATATGTCAGTCAAAAACATTTAAAAACACGAGACATTAAAAAACTAATGCGCTTTGATGGATTAAAATAAATGTCGAAAATGTTTTTTAAGACTGCGGCAAAATTAAGGTTGTAGTTTTTCAGTTTGAGTTCTACTCAATGTAAAAATAGCATGAAAAAGTTTTCACCAGAAACGCTGACAACCCCTGAAAAAGAGTTGATTCAATATGAAGTACTGAAAATAACATACTTTGTTATCGCAGCGTATAGATTAAATCAACTTACTCACCAAAGTTTCAAAATACTGTAATACTTAATTTTTATGTTGTATATTTACTGTATGTATACGTTCCTTCAAATGTATAGTTTAATACCTTACATGGCCAGAAATTGGCATTATAAATGCTTTGACGAGTTTAGCTGTATCTGGAATTAGACAGTTCCATCTGAGGCAAACATTTATCATTTACTTGTTGAAAAACAAAAAATATCAGGATTATGTACCCAGAGTACATATGAATAGTAATTTTTGGAGAAAATATAAAAACCCTAACCTATAAAAACTGAACATTTACAGGTATTCACTATTTGTGGCTCTTTATAAATATCTATTATAATTTAAGGGGTAAATTAATGTAGGAGCTGTAATTAGTTCAGAGTTGGATGGTTGGGAATGTTGGTGGCGTTAGTTTATTTAACATGTCTGTAGCGCTGAAACTGTCAATAACTTGGTTTACAAGTCGGGAAGCATCTCTTTTACAAGAAATATTTAAGTCTCGCTCAAATATTTGTTGAATATTCTGAACGAAAGTAGAAAATATCGTTTCTTCCCCATGTTTTTTTACATTTGAATTTCCCTTCTCTCTGTATACTTTGTAAACGTTATTTTTCACAAACAAGTCGGTTTTATTTATGGGTGTAAGCATTATTGACATATATTTGCTACATTGAGAAAAAAGCTTCGTTAAAAAGAAAACGTTATCAAGAGATTAATCACAAAACATTTAGGTTTACGTTATACCTTGAACACACCTTGAAAATGGTAGCAGCCTTTAAACATATTTTCATAAAATTTGTATGTAGAATTTTTTCACATATAACATTTTCTATGTTTACTTATTCTGTTTAATTAGATTATTGAAATGGCGAGTGTTCCACAAGGTAGGTATTTTAAGCCAAGTATGAATGAGAAACGAGTGTAGGATGATTGTGACGCGATCTTGCAGTCTTGATATTGACTAATGCTGATATGGTCCTTTGATGTTAATTAATAGCCCAACAGTCAATGGCATATTTAAGGGACCTACGGTTTAACGTGGAATACGAACCACTGCCTCTGAATTACGAACTGGTCTATTAATAAAGATAGTCTTTGCGGATTAATTAATAATTTAATAGACTACTATTAAATTTTTTTGTAATTTTCGACAGTAAATTCAATGTTGGCAATTTTCAGAAGAGAAATTGTGGAAAATATATGAAAGCCGAATATGCAAACGGGTTTTCCACTATTCTCTTACATGTCATTGAAAGAAAGTACAAATACACCAAATATTGTAATGGAGGGGTTGGGGTGAAGAAATTGGAATTCGGATTCTGAAGAAAGGAAATATAAAAGCTTTTCGCCTTTTGTCTATTTTCTTTTTTATAACATAAGAGGCTTTGTGTTCTTTTTACTTGGTAAAAATGTGTTTGTTCTGTACTTCTGTTTGTGGAAATTAATAAAGTGGGGGTTCGATAGAAAAATTCAGTTTTGTTATTTTAACTATTCATATTTCCGCTTAACCACAGCCTCCAGCCTGGGTCTCAACATCACTTCAAACATCCGGTAAAATCGTACTCGTCAAGGATATTTTAAAAGTAAAATTTCTTTCAACATATTTTATAATAAGTCTTTAAAAGCTGACTGAAATGAGGACTTGAATTTCCTGTTATAATATTAATGTACTAACATATAGAAATATATTTAACTAATATAAAAAGTATGTGGAAGTATCTATAATTGTTCTTCAGATTTTTTTAGAAACACAATAACTTACTCTAAATTGTATAAGATAGGTCCTTTGTTCGTGGACAAAGAGAAGGCAGAATACCTCACTGAACCTTTGTGTGAAAAAGCAGTTAAAGATAAGATGATTCTAATTGAACAAAATCTTCAGATATGATCTGTTAAGATTAAAATTTTATAATCTAGACATTTATTCACTAGTTTTGTTATTACAATACTGGTGGTAAAGACAAATATAACATGTTAGTTTATATTTAAAAAATCCATATCGAAATGCGTTACAAATTCATCATATTTTTACAGTGACAAAATCAAAAGTAAAAATGAGATTTTAGAATCAGTTCTCTGCGGGAAATACGGATTTTGAATTTAAAAGCACTTCCGTAATGATTTAAAAGAACTCGGCGTATAAAAGGTTCTTGAAATAGAGAAAACAATGCTTTTGACAAATTGTGCCGTAAGAGATTTAAGGCTTTTCCATACAGAATTACTGGAACGATGAAAATAATTGCAGGTTTATAAATTCTATAGTTCAAAATATCAACAGTACAATTAATTTATAATACCAACTAATGACATTAAAACAAAGCATCTAATCAAAGTAAGTAATTGTGTAAATCTTTTTTTTATTTACGCAAGATAACCAGTCGGTCAATGCTTTAATCTTAAGGTGAAAGTTTTCGAACCGTAAGGTTAAAGTAAAGTTTTCCAAATCCAACCCCGTAAAACTAAAGCCTGAAATTTCAGAGCACACATTTAAGGTGTAGTGTATTACTTTATGTTTATATCTTACGTGAGTAGCTTATCGTCTACTAAACCACAGAAGTATACGCTTTCGTTTCCTGGAACCAGACCTATTTATTGGTGCAGGTACCTACAAAAAGGTTGTTTTAAATTTTGTTAACCAAGTTTTGTCAAAAGAATTGTGTAAGATTGACCAGTATTCGTATGCATGATTGAATTGTTGTACATACAATTTTGTTACTTTGTTGATCTAATTTTTATGTTCATTCGTTTACAACTCTATTTTTTTACGAATGAGAGATAAAATTAATTTTAATGTTGTGTCTAGTCATAAATATAGTACTATGATTATGAGTTCCATTGTACATGAACAGAGTTAAGATGTACAATAAATACATGTTACGTTTTCGCATATACTTGTTTTATTAATTATGAAAATCATAACCAGTTTGAGAGTCGCCTCATTTGACACCTAGAACCATCTCATGCTTCTAGGATTAAGAAACATTTGTATAAAATCTGACGTTATATTACATGTATTTACATTCAAACTATCGCTACAGCAGGGCACCAATTATCATCTCAGTAGATGGTTTTATGATCTACTGATTCCAAAATTGGGTATTTATATTATTTGATTATTAAATTCATGAAAGATATCTTTCTGTTATCTTGAATTCAGTTTATCTATCAATAGTTAAAGTTTCCTTTGAATTAGGATGTTTTAAAAAAGTCTTACGAAAAGCAGAAGTTGTGTCATGAGAAATTCAACATAAAAGGAGGATTTATTTGAAAGTTTTCTCGTAAAGACCTCACTTAACTGGGTTAAGGAGAGTTTGAGCTCGAGGTTAATTTACCTGAAAGCCTCTATATGTCTCGAAATTTTACTCGAACCAATGCACAAAACAAGGGTGAACCTAAACCTATTATCGATAAAGGAGAATTACATTACGCAAATACTCATAAAGGTATGACATGATTATAATTTATGAAATGTTAACAACAAATACTGGTATTAGATAAACAATCGTGTTTTGATGTCCACGAAGTACAATGCAGATAAAAGCAGGATTAAAGAACATTTGTATGAACGCTGACGGTTCAATACATATATACGAAACACGTATTCTGGTCCCACTCAAAGGCGGGAGCTGCGTTGAGTTTATACGGACATTAAGTTTAAACAACGCTATAAATTCCTACCCTGCGCTTTTAATTGGCCATAAAACAGAAATGTGCCTACTGCAAGAGTTAAATCACTGTTATTCTGAAATGCATTTGTGCCTTAACACTACTTAACTTATGATATAAAACTATGGTGAATTACATTTGCTCTGTCGTTAGTACAATTTGTCACGTTATTAAAAAGAATTTAACGGATGTTTTATTCGCACATCCAAATGTAAATACTGATGCTCGCGTTAGGTTAGGTCCGATTTTTTGTATGGTTAAAAAAAGATACTATAAACTGTTTCGCCAAACGATGAGCCTATACTATTCCCGGATACTAGTTATTTTTTAAGAAAAAAAACGCGATTTTCTAAGAAATACTGAACGGAGGTGTGCGTTAACGGCGCACGTCAACGTGTGGGTAGCCTCTCTTACCAAGTAATAAAGAGTAGTTTTGAAACTAATGGTAAACGTAAAAAGATTAAAATTAATTTTTCGAAGTAGACCTTCTTATTAAATTGTATATTGTTAAAATCTTCTGTGAATAATGTTTGTAACTTTGAACCGGTATAAATACGATTTTAATAAAAAGTACTTAATTTTAATTACCTTTTTGATCTTGTTAAATTACTTTACTTAAAGTAATTTAACAAGATAGCTGATTATTTATCTGTTAAAATACTTTTTATTAGACCACGACATGATCAGTAAATTCTTCCTCAGATGCGAGTGCTTGTTACTATATTTTAAATTCATATGAGACAATTGGTACAATTTTATAAGGCACCACACCAACAAATGATAAAAAAATAAACAAATAACACCGTCAAAAAGAAAGCAGTTGATTGGTTCCAATTGAATCATTAAAGCCAGCCACACAGGAGGATTGGCTCTTCCATGGCTCAAGCGACACACATGTTCCGAATATTGTCAATATAAGTGAATATCGATTTTATTGTTTCGACATTTTTACATTAAATCGATATCATGACATGCATTATCATAGGATACCGAAAGATACCGGAATTCGAAAACACACTAAATTTTTAAGTTGATTTATGTTCTTTTATATGTAAAGTGTAATGTTTACTTTATTTTTATGATTCTATAATACATTTAAAACACTTTTGTTCAGTTAAAAACTTGAGTTGTTCAATGTTCTGACCTCAACAAGGAAACGAAAACAGGAAATGTTGCCATGCACATACACGGCAATTTGACTAAGGATATCCTAAATAATAAATGTTTTCTGACATTTATTCCGAATTTAAATAAGTTATTTATGTCTGTGGGTGACATTCGTTTCTAAAAGTATTTTTATCGTAAGCTATATCATTAATACTCCATGTTTAAATTGAATTTTAACCAGCTTATACTCCGAATTATGAAAACTAAAATTTACTCTAATAAAGTATACTGTTGCAACATTTTGCTTAGTTTAATGTTTATTTTTAAGTAGTGATACGCCGCCGATATCGATATAGACGTTCGATATGTCGATATCGAACATCCGAATGTTCTCGACATCGGAACATCCTACACATGACGCCGTGGCGGCAGCGCCGACTCCCAATGTGTAATCATTTTTCGCGCCGTGCTTCGAGAATTATTCAAATTTATGTCTCAGGTTTTTATTCATGCAAATCCGATAAACCGAACCGTATATTGAAGAAAGTGTTGTTAGGTAAGAAGCGAACGTGAATATTTAAATACAAATGTAATGACAGTTTTGTAAGGTTTAAGTGTCAATTAAAATTCTAAATTTTGTATTTTTGAATGGAACTCGTGTACAGGTGAACAAATGCGTAGGCGACAGCTTGGTAGCTTGAAAGGTCGCATCCTCGAGCCACTGAATCGTTTGAGAGTTTACAGAACCGTATGAAACAATGAATTTCTGCTGTACTGGATATCGAAGCCACAATCACGTACAGTACTTCCATTGCTGAATACAATGGCAGCGCCGACAGTAGCGTTCCATGTTGGCACAGTGTGTAGAGTTCCTATATACATTCAAGTTATATAGAAGATAAGTGATAAGAGACTAGATGTATTTTTGTTTCTAGAAGCTTAAATCAAAGTTCTGGACGAAATCAGAATTACAAATAAGTGTTATGTTCTCTGTTTTAAAAAGTGCATATAACTCAGAACAACGACTACATTGTCGCTGCATGTAGCAGAAAATATCTCTCGTGACAGTTTCGTATATTACACGTTGTTTACGTCAGGTGCTTGTATGCTGCGGCTACATCAGTTTTGACACAATTTTTTTAAACCCCATCTTGTATAATAAGATATTTGATATTTTTAATATTGAGAGGTTTCAATAGTCGTAGGTTATCAAGCGGAATTAGAAATACAACACTCATTAAACTTGAAATACACAACAATAATAAGTCGCTTAGGTTATGACAAAACGTAGAAAACCTATAAAACTTTAAGCCTACAATATATAAATGCAAACTATATTATTTTTTATAAATATTTGCAATCCTCAAAGGTAATATTTCAGACATCATAAATGCAATGAAAAAATGTTTGTATGTACTTCCATATGGTAAATAGATTAGATCATGGATATGTCTAAAGGGAATGTTTTCAATTCATATGAACAGCTGTTCTTATAACCAAACTGTAACGTTACTAACCAAATGATGTCATTGTTTCAAATTTTGGTCGCGCAAATAACAAGACGCCCCTAGAGCTATCCATGTTCAAAAATTCCTCAAGTCAAAGTGAAACTTCTCATTCTTATTGACAGTTTCAAACAAGATGGCCCAAGTCGAAACTCAGTGAATAACTTATTGTCTTCCAAGAACAAGTTTTCTATCACCTGCGCTGACTTCTAAAAACTCACTCCTTTAGACGTTTATTACTACGTTTTATTATACAGTGCATATTAAATATCTATAAAAAACATCGAGTAGAATTTAGCAGATAAGTCTTATTAATCTACTGTCAGTTTTACGGCATTTGACTTCGAAAAAGTTTATAAAACGAAACTTCAACGATTGTTGGAGATATCTCAATTGAAGTTCCATTTGAACAACCATTTTCGCCTTAGTGAAGACCACCTGTCCTAAAACTTTTCTCATCAAGTTGAAACATAGCTCCTTCGTTATCTTTATATAGTTCGAACACTTTTACTAAAGGTCAAGTGGTTATCTGAAAGTATTATTTTTCAAAATGTTGTGATCTAGAGGTATTACATTTAATAACATAGGACAACTTTACAAAGCCGTTATTGTTGTGACAGAGGAAGCGCCGTAACGCTATAATTTGTCACAGCCACAGCAAGTTACTGTTGTGACGGTAACAAGTTCCTTCACAACTTCGCAGTTGAGGATAAGCACTCTCCTGGCCGCCGCTCTCCCAACTCCACAACTCCATTGTTCATCCAGACGACATACAATGCTGCTCATAAAGTGTGAATATCTCCAAAACATATTACTTGTATTAACGGTGAGTTGAGAACGTGACAGTGTTGTGTGTGCAGCTGGAAACATTTTATTATTATACTATAGATCACATTTTAGTTCAAATTGACTTCACTTTAAGAAAAAGAAAAGGATGTAACTATTGAGAAGTATGTTTAAAATATTAATGTCTCCAACACGTATATGCTACGAAAATGTAATTGAATTTTATAAATTATAATCATTGTTTTTCATATTCCAAAAATAGCCTATGTTTGTATTTTTTATCAGTGCATTTAAACACACTATAAATATACTATACTAAAAACCAAAACATTCAGATAAAATTATCATTGGTCAATGACTGAACATTTACATTTACCGAATCGCAAACATTTACGTCAGACTTAATCATGAAACGTTTGAACAAGTAAAAGACAATCTGGGTTTGTTAATATTCCTCAGTATCTTGAAATCCAATTAGGCAAGAGTAAACTTGATACCTCCAAGACGGTCTTACCTAATCTTGTCACGTCTCAATGCGATTATTCCCTCGTACTCCATCTTTTACCGTAACTGACGTTTTTCATCTAAATTAATTGTTTCTGTTCGTTACGACACCTTTAAGTGGCACTTCTTAACCGCTTACAAATTGTTACATACTTTAGTTTTCTATTATTAAACCTATTTCCGCTTATATATTTTCAATAAAAGCCTTCTGGTATTACGAAATAGAATACCAGAAGCAGGTATAACATGTTTGTATTTACTTCCCTGGGGGAAATAGGGAATTCTGTGAATCAAAAATTTGGCAAATTAAAGGAAGTGCTTCCTGAAACAATTAGAGCTTGATTGTTCATTAACAGTTTCAGGTTATCTACCATTTGCGTAACATTTAACAAGCAAGGTGAGATGTTTCATTTACATAATCAGAGACTGAAGCTCAATGTTATTTATTTAGTAAGAGATAATAACTTACTACAACGTACAGAAACATTAAATGTTAAAGCTTTTAACAATCCTTTCGAATTCCTCTATTCACACTATCTCCGATCAGATTCTCTCTAGCTGCATATGTTTGAAAGATAACGTAGCACGTGGTTGCATGAAACAGGATTACGCTTTGCCGCTGGGGAAACATCGTTGGTATACATGATGGCATGATTTGCATGATAGCAGTGTTGTGGTAAAACCTCACACATTTTTATATGATCACGATATTTGTATCTTATAGAATTTCTAATATTATGTTAACTAATCTAAAATACTGCTGTCATTAACAGTCAGAAATAAAACGAGAACGTATTTTTGTATGCATTTATTTATCTTTGAAAATATTTTTAGCATAAATAATAATATTTATTGGATATAAATTCCAGGGTTAAATTAAATCACGAATTCCACGAAACTATTCCCGTACATCATCACAAGCAACACTAATATAATACCAATACTTGCGGGTATTTGTTGTATGTATGGTGATTCTAACCTCGTGTTTAGCTCTAACTCTGCGTCAAAATGCACTGTGTAGGCTCTATGTAGTTAATTTCTGCGTTTTACCTGAAAACAAAATACATTTGGTAGTTTAGCTAGAATTATAATCATACTAACAAAATTACTCATAGATCATTAATTCACAATGGAATTAAATCGGTTTTAATTAAATTTCCACGGTAAATTCTCGTAATGTTAATTATACTCTCGATCGATTATATTAAATGTTGTTGGAATACTTCACTGTTCACATCGCTTTTATATTGAAACCCATTCTTTGTAGTAAATACAGTGCACGATCAACACAGTGTAATTTGGCATCGCCATAAACAATTTAACGTTTGGAAGATGGCTCTGGAATTGTCCATAAAAGAAAATAGGGTTCAATAATGTACATAATAAAACAGTGATAGGAAAATTCCTTTTAGTTTTCTGTTGAGTGAAAAATGCAATTGTATTGCATTTTTTCATAATATGTACTATAGATAAAACTTTATAATTTTATATGTTTTATCTCTCTCATTTGAAAAGGGAATATTTTATTTGAAATACGTAATAATATTGCACTGGTTGGCACGCAGTACAATTTAAACATTTTCTTGTGGTAAATAATATTATCTTGAGCTTGT
The DNA here is from genome assembly GCA_023375725.1 of Nephotettix cincticeps. NCBI lineage: Eukaryota > Metazoa > Arthropoda > Insecta > Hemiptera > Cicadellidae > Nephotettix > Nephotettix cincticeps. Next base: position 739,258 of record CM041788.1, on the reverse strand, counting down.
TATTATGTGTTTAAAAGGATTAATTTCGTTTGATGAAGGGTATTTTCCAAATTACTCTGTAGTTAACAAATAAACGGATTTGGGTTTGATTCCGACAATATGCATTTCATAGAGTTTTTATTACGTGAATAGCAATCATTTAGAAAGCTAAAACCTTATTGGAAAACTACGAGATGTTCTTTGGACACCTCACACGTTAAAATCGGTTAACATATGTGGGAGGAACAGTATTTGAAAAAATTGGCTGATTGTGAAAGTATGCTGTTGTTAGGATCAGCTGTTTGTCTATATCATCAGGTGACCACCACGCCGGCGAGTGACGTTAATCATGGTTAGACAAATGTAGTTGTCTAGTTCAATGATTGTTGTGTCGTGTCTGATAGTATTTCGTTGGTTTTGAATGTGTTTTACATAGCATTTGGTATTCCGTGCCTCTTTCAATTAATTCATCAAACCATTGAGGTAAACCTCTCTATGATTCAATAAATATCATAATACCGTAGAATGCTCAGTGCCATATTAAATTTTTAAGGTTTATTTCCTGTTGACACAGGCAACATTTGCGTTATCTGTAGTGCTTCGTTGTCAATTCAAATGTTATTTCATCTAAAGTTAATGTTGTTTGTGTTGTATGTAAATACTTGACACACATCATTATTTATGTGATATTTTCCATATATGCTGCGATCATAATTAATTAGGTAATAGGTTCTGGATAACCTTAGTATTCGTTCGTGGGCTCGTTTAATGGGCATGATTATTTTATATGTTTTCCAAGCTAATCTGTAAATTAAATAGTTTTGAGCACCTTAATATTATGTAGATTTAAATCAATACCAAATGTGTGATGCTCTTAGATCTTAACAACCTTGTGGGGAGGCAAAAGAGTGAGGTTAACAATTAATTATAATTTATCTAATTACCTATCACATCTATTATTTATTTATTACGGTATTTATCTAATTTATCTAGTCTTCTCTTTATTTATTTTTTATATCCGTTCTGTTAGTCTGTGGTAATTTTTTTGTATTCGTAGAATGTACTATTTGTACTCAAAGTGAGCTGCTTGTACAACATTTTGTGTATTAGTACTTCTATGTAAGTAGAATTATTTTCTGTTTAGTAGCTTTGGAAATAAACGAAAGATGGAAATTTTGATATCCAATAAATCATTGCCAATTTTGAATTGACTGTTTTCTTGCCTAAAAACCTGTACAGAAATGTTTGTCAAGTCAATTTTAATGGAAAACTACAAGTCTTTTAAAAACTGCACCAATTTTAATTTTATGTATTTGAAATTAATACGTTTTGAGATCATAAAAATAAAATACGTGCTTATTTATATTTTTTATGTGCCACAGACATTTTCTCTTACCAAAGCAGTAAACAACAAAATATGTCGACTTTGGAATTGGAACATTTACCAATTTACAAAATAGCATTTACAAATAGTTGACAATTTCTAAAAAGAACTTTTTGGAATAACGCCACCAGAGTAACGGCTAGAATAACGTCATTTGCTTGCATTTACATTAAACAGCCCATAACCCAGACGAGTCCAAGGAGAAAACAATAACAGAGTGCTAAGGGATGACGACGTTGTTATAATAACTCGGTCTGAACCTCCGTTGTTTAGATTGCCAACTTTTATACTATTCGTTCGGCATTTTAAAAAATGTGACAAAACATTACCAAAAAAATAACTCAGAGTGTCACTGTGAGTTCATTTTCCAAGTAGATGAACTAGATGTTAGCTTTTTAACTGAAAACCGGATTTTATATGTTGATAAATAAACATAAAAATTCATTCTAGTGATTTAAATTTTATTAAGCTATAATATCCAATTTTAAAAGTGTACAATACCTCCATAGAATTGGATTGTAGTCTTATACGGACAGTATTGATTTTGTGACAGAATTAATGACCACTTGATATTTATAAAATGGTTGAGGTGACAAATGGAAGGTAAAGTGGAATAAGGTAATCTAAGGAATTTTATTTTCCTTTTTTATTTTTCTACCTTAAAATTATTAGCCTATTTGTTAATTATGGGATATAATGACATGGTAATTATATTTTTAGGAAAGATATATTTGAAAAACAATGTAATTTTCTATATACCACTTTACTTTACTGGCACAAAACTAACATTGTTCTTACGGGCTTAACCTAAATATCTTGCCAGTATGGCAGACTTCAGTAAATTATAAATCCACATATTTTTGTAATGCTTGACGGTACACTCATTTTATCATTAAATTCTTAACGACAACACATCCTGAGACCGATGGACCATTAGGGGTTTACACGAGTCCTGGAATGTCCTGTTTAATAGCCCCGAGAGACATCGCTCCGGGACATCGCACGAGATGGCGATGGCTTCATCTGTCTACTTTTTAAACAACTGACCTGGTTCACCAAGCTGTTGGGTGATTGGGTGTAGAACAGCCCCATTGTCTGGTTCGTTTAATGATTGAAACTGATTTATAACCAACTACTGATTTTTATTCCAGTTATAAACAGTATTTAAATCACTTTTCTCCCACTCTAAAATCGGTCCATTCTGTCTGACAGATCGAAAATGGTTATAATATAATAAACCTATTCATTATCTTTTACTGGACTTTACTAATGCGTATGTGTTGTGCATGACAGATAAGTATAATATTCTTGACAACATGATATAATTAATATCTGTAACAAAAAACATTTAATTTTCAATGTAAAGTATTAAGTAATCACTTGAAACGGGAAGAGTTTCTCCACCTCCAAAAACTTTGTGTAGTTAAAAACACAGACGCGTTAGAAAGGTCCAATAAAAGATATTGAATAATTAATAACCAACGCCATAGGGAATGTTAAAGGTTTAATAATAAGCCATTAATTGTTCAACATAAAGGTGGGTGTGAATTTTCAAAGTCTCAACATATACATCACGGACTTGGTAATAAGGACGGAGGTGATACAAGAAATACATATATATCAAGAATGACAAATGCATAAACACAAGAAGATAAAGTATGGAGCGAGGAAGCTAAAGCGATTCTATTTAAATGATAAATCGTTCGGAGGTTTTTTGCCCTTCGTTGTAGAACGTGCTGGACTCGCACAGGAAACATATCTCATCATTCCACACTGGCATGTAATACACATAGTTTGCAACAGTCGCATATGTTGCTTAGGCCTATGTTACCAGAGTTGCATCGATATATATATTTCACACCCAGTATCCGAATGTGAAAGAGAGAAAAAATATTTCGTGTTCAGTTCCAACAAACTTATTTCACTATGTGTTTCGATCCGTCACAGCCAGCCTACGTTAAACATCTGTGGTATTGAATTCAAATTTGTAAAATTTGAATTATATACTCTATATACTAATTACTATATACTAATATATATTGAATTCTGTGCTGTAAGCACAAAATCATACTTAACATTTAAACTACGCTTCAGTTAGAGAAAACTATGTTGGAAGACATTTAAAAATTATTTGGTGTAAAAGTATGGTACACGGAAACATAGAAAATCATAACGAAAACTATCGAAAATTATTCCATAAATAATCTTAAAAACTCCAAATTGTGAATTTCGAGTAGTTTTGTTACTGATTATATCAAAACACAGGTTAATACAGAGTTGATTATGACTTGTAATGTTGACACTGGTCGTTTTTAAGTCAGCTTTTCTTAACCCGATTATGTATAATGTATCGCCCATATCAAGACCGGCTCCTTTCATCTTAACTGCCACCAAAAGGTTTGAAATTTTTAATGAGAAACACAAATTTCAAAAATGTTCTCTTTGATCTTTATTCATTGAATACAATTTGCTTTAATCATGACAACCTGTAAATATTGATTTTAAACTGTAAAAAATCCTATTATGATTAAATCATTGTATACAAATTTTAACTAATAATTTAAATGATTCACTAGTTGAAGAAATTCACTCAATCTTCAACCGTATTTTTAGAGACAAATGGTAATCAGAGGAAGAAACTGTTTTGACAGCGGCATTGAGCGAATACAGTAAAAACGCCAGGGTGAGATGCATCGTCGAGGTAATGTTATTCAAATGATGGATCGGACGTGTATTCTTGCCTCTTTGTTGAGATAAGTAATAACTTACCAAAGTGTCAACATATTCAAGTGCAAATTTGTTCCCGAACCGTAATTTCTTAAAGAACAATAACTGACCTGAGTTTCAGATATAAGGGGAAGTATGTAAAGTGAGGGTAATATGTAAATATGTAAGTAAATAAATGAGGGGGTTAATTTTTAGTATTAAAAAATGTTTCGAAGTATATAATTTTAAGATCTTTCAGCTTATTAAAATATAAATCAACATTATTAATGTATATTTAATTCAATTATAAGATGTTTGTTTCAATTTTTAGACTATTAACAGCTAGACTACATATCACCTAAACTTTAAAGGCTTAAAAGATACTGCTAGGCTGGTAGTGATGTAAACAAATCCTGACAACACTGAAATAAGGTTCAGATAAGACACATTCCGGTTAATAAGGCGCCAGGGCTGTGTGGAGGGGCAGCCTTTGAAGGTCGCCTGTCTCGACCTCTCCTCCAGCAAATATTCTATTATATGAAACACAGCCTCGCTCTATTCTGGAACAACAATTATTTAGTCGTTTAACTATAAAACGTACCGGTAAAGATTGTTTGTCGTTTGTTAATATCAGATCTCTGTAATATTGTTAGTTTGTTTCCTAGCTGACCTTGATTGTGTTCAAACACTCAAGTACGTAATTTGCCCTTAGATCGAAAGTAACGAAAGGTTTAGATATTCTGCATTATGAATTATAACAGAATTTATCGTGTAGGTCTATTTTTAGCATTTCTAGTGAATATTATAACTCCCTCACATGGGGGTGACGACCTTTCAATGGTGATTGAAACACCTAGGACTGACAACAACAGAACAAGTATCTTTTAAAGAAGTAGCTAGATAAATTCTTACTAAACCAAATTCGTAACAAACAAAAATAAATCGCTAAAAATGTTTAAAACACCATTCAACTTTCGTCATAAAACACAATTTTGTCTAAGGAAGTAATTTATCGTTGAGTTTCCAAGTAACTTTTGTGAACAACCAACGAACGTGTCTAATATATTTTTTACTTAAGCGCAGCTATGAGAACGGAGCGGTGACTGAGGAGGTTAGGAAACGTCGGTACACTGTCACTGTAGGCTACAGTACGGTCCAGCCAATCAATGGGGTTAATTAATTCTACCCTTACCTCCAGCACCTGAGCCCGCATCTTGCGTTGCCCCGTTCAACTTACAGCAATTGCGACTATACTTACTCCATTTACTCTACAACAAATCTTACAAGAATCCAGGTATCCAACAACATACATCTTCTATGGATTATTGGATAAAATTGACATGGATATTATCGATACTTGCATCTAAGCTGTGGGGGAGGGTGTTGGCAATTTGCGGACTAAGTGTTACGGAAGTAACGTCATATGTTTATGAGAACAGCTGTTTATAGGAACTGAAGAATTCCCTTGACACATATATATGATCTAACCTATTTCCCAAGTTGGAGTAAATACTATTCATTTTTCACATAGTGTTTACGAAAATAGTTAGTTTTTACGAAGTTGCGTAGAACAATTTGAAAAATGACCCGATGAATAAACATTACAACATAACATTTATTGCTATTTGATTTTATTTTGATCTAAATATTATAAACTAATTACTTGGAATATCCAGTGTTGGAAACTTTGCGAGAACCTAAATGGTTTGTTGTAAAACTTCGGAATAATTATTTAGCAAACTTTCACATTATTTTACGTTTACTTTTCTATAAAACTTCTGCCAGTAACATTTATTAGATCTTTGAACCCTACATTAAACTCAACGATGCTGTTATGTCGGTTTGGCCGCTAAAACTACTCTGTCCTCTCTCAACGATCTCAGTAAGTCCCGCTGGCTGAGACATAGAATGGCTTGCTTTTATAATACAACAATCTTAGTATCGAGTGAAAGTAATGCTCCTAGATATATTTGAAAATGAATAGTCAAAGCTTTTCTCCTATAAAATGGAGTAAAATAAAGGTTAAATCAACGTAATGATTGTATTTATTTTATGAAAGTTTAAACGAAGTTATCTTATTTGTATATAGCCATCTCGTACTTTATATTATAGTGAGGCGGTCACAGATAGTTATTTGGATATGCAAATGCCTGGAGCTTTGAAGTGCCCAACTCCGCCTTCGAGATTCTTGTGGAGGAATGAACAACACAAGGTCTGGTTAACTTCTAACTTGGGTTTCGCAATGTTTACTACTAAAATTCTGGAATGTTTAAAATTTGAATTACATTAAATGTAACTGCCACTAACAACGCGTTTATAAGTTAAAGGCTTACAGAAACTATTATTTGAATTATTTTCGGAAATGGATTTGCTTTCACTTGGCAATTCAATACAGAAAATGTTTGTATTTTACTTCCCTCTCGGAAATAGGTTAAGTCTGGAATGAAGTATGGATAAGTATGGATAAGAATGGATAAGTCTAAAGGGAATGTTTTCAGTTCATAAAAACAGCTGTTCTTATTCTTTTATATTAAAAATGCAATACAATAACTCTGGTAGTTTTTTCTGGAAACCTGTTACGTTTTCCACCTTACAAATCACCAACACCCCCACAGAGCTAAGACATATCAATGTCAAAAACTAATCGTTATAAACTGCTTATGTGACAAGTCCACGGAGGAGGAAACTGGCGTTAGCCGAACTATTAGTTTATCAGACAAATAAAACGGTTATTTGCCCAAGGTAAACTGATGTTTGAAGTAGAAATAACAAGGTTGAATAGTCAAATGTGTCCATAGACCGTAAAATTGTGAAAAATTTAAATCCAGCTAAAATTATATCTTATTTATATTACACAGCTTAAAATTATAGTTTGGGGTCACAGTGGTTATTTTGATATGCAAATGCCAACTTCGAAATGTTTGAAAACTAAAACTGACGCGACCATCACTAAGCGATATACGACATAACACGTATTGAGAGATATCTATGATTTAGAACTTAATGTGCGGTGGTTGTAATGTAGTTTATTCTTTAACATGGGTTTTGAATTTTATAAAAAAACTAAACATTTAAGTTTTTAAAGGCTTACAGAAACTATTATTTCTTTTTTTGCGGAAATACAGAAAATTTTTTATTTATTTAAAAAAAAAGTATAAATATTTTGGAAAATGGATAATTCTAAAAATATCAGAAAAGAAATGTTTTTATCTCGGAAAGTTTAAAATCATACATACTAGTTTTTTCTGAAACCTGTACGTTTTTACAACAATCACAACACCCCCACAATTAAAAAATCAATACAATTAATCTTAGTTTTTTTATAAGGTTACCAATAAAAAAAATCTAACACTAGTTATAGCCAAGAACTTATGTATATTAAAAAAAATAACCATTCAAGAAAACTGATTTGTTTGAAGTAGAAATAACATTTTGGTAAAAATCAGGAGGAGCAGCACCTGTCATTAACCGTAACGGCATGGGGTGGGCTCTAATAAAAATTATAATTTATAAGCTTAAAATATATTTTGGGGTTTACAGTGGTTTAATATTGATTATCAAAATGCCAACTTCGAAATGTTTGAAAACTAAAACTGACGCGACCATCACTAAGCGATATACGACATAACACGTATTGAGAGATATCTATGATTTAGAACTTAATGTGCGGTGGTTGTAATGTAGTTTATTCTTTAACATGGGACTCTTTTTATTACTGATATAACCTCTCGACCTCTATATGAACCCGAATAGACTATTACAACAGTATTGTCAATATGAGTGGACTTATTTAGCCTATACTCGTATGGTGTAATCGCCTACGAGAATCAGTTGGAGTTGCTGTATAATTTGTTTATAATCAAGTATGAATTAATCAGGACGAACTCTGATGGTGAGTGGAGAGTTCTCGCTTGCTGAAATAATTATTAGGCCATCAGGTCTTTTTTAATCACCGAGGCACAATAACACTAATGAACCTCCCGCAAACAACCGCGGTATTCGTACATGTCTCTCAGCCTGTGCCCGTGTTAGGCCTACACGCACCTTCGGCACGGCCGTTGTTAATCATTTTAAACTAACAAAACGTCATACATTGTGTATAATTTAAGTTTCAGTATTGTTTATTGAAACTTTTATTGAAAGTCGATTTATTTAGGATTTTGATAAAGAAAGAAATAAATACCCCCGTCACAGCAGACCTGCGTACTCAGCGAATTTCCAAATAAATAATGTAATAATAATATTATATGTCAAGTTTTATCAATATCTGTCGATAAATATACGGGTCAGATGTTTGCCTATTCCTCATAAGATTAAAATGGGAAAGAGTAGGTAGGTTTGCCGCTGTGAGGAACACTGAAAGTAAGCATTTCTACTATAAACAGTTTTTTATTCTTAACATTTATACCAACTTTCATCAACATCTATCCATAAATAAAGGAGTTTGTCTATTCCCTATATGATTAACATGGGAAAAGAGTATGCAGGTTTGCTGCCATGATAAACACATAAACTATGATTTTTTTGACATAAACGGGTGGATATCTGCAACATTAAGGTAAATGCGAAGTTTAATCCAAAAATATTGATTTATATGGGAGATATTATTTTTTTCTTATCCTCCGTAAGATTAACATTAGAGCCTTAAAATACAACGTACTGTGTTTAGATTTTTAATTTCTCGGTAACCGTTTGAGATAGAGAAAAACTTTAAGAAACTTAACTGTGTAGTTTTTAAGCTGGTTCTAATGGTGAAAGAAGAAAAATAACATGGTACCGGGCTTAAGTCTCGCCATGTGACCTACGGTAATAGCTTCTTCCGTATGGGCTAAAAATCAGCCCTTAACTTATCGTGAGTGTTCCATTCAAATTCATATTGAATATGTGTATGAATAATATCTAATATATGAAGGCTAAAGAAGATGGACAGAATGGTTTATCACATAAATATTTTAAGAACAAAATTATTTAAGTGAGCCGATATAGGTTAATTTTTAAACTACATTTATGCCAATTCACTAGCAATGAAACTTTTATAGTAACAAAATTAATATACTCGTATAGTTCCTGTTAACGGTTATAAATAATATAGATCCTAGTGGAATCGGAACGCCGACTCAATCCGGAGTAGGAAGCCATTTCGATCCAGTATTTACACTACACTAACGTATCTCAGTTTACTGTCGTGTCATAAATCCTTTAGAGATTGAATGCTTCAATTTATGGAACAAATAGTCCTCTCCTCTCTCTTGTCTGGTAAATTACACACTTCAATGCTGTAGATGTAATGTCGTGTAATAAGGTGTTTTAGCTTGAACCACACTCACATCAATCAAATAACACTAAACGGAACAATAACGCAAACTAACAATTACAGTATAATGTTTTAAGTGTTTAAGAACTATGGCTCCTAGTCATGATGAGTTACTTCAAAGAGTCCCGTTTTATTTCTCAATCTAATACAGTCCTCATTCTCAACACTGAAATGAGAAAATTATACAAAATAATTGTCGATGATTATTATAAATGGTTTAGTTAATTTATATACATTTTACACATTACACAAAAATATTAATTTTTACCTCTCTCAAAGTCGAAAAATTTATAAAACATTTCCAGATCTTTATCTTCATGTGTATTGTACGCTCAGGAAATATTCAAATATACCATTTATTGATGAAAAATAATAAATACTTTACTACAGAGTATGTTCGTCTTTTTTGGTTATGTAGATCAGCCTCTGTTAAAATTTATGACTTTTTAAATCAGTGTTATTTTTATTACGAATGTTAAGTGGGAACAATCCAATCCTCGCGTCGGTCCAAGTCCAGCGGTCCATTTGAGGTCGCGTCGGCTTGCGGTCAGAACATCAAAGGCTTTGAAATCGATTGATTGCTTTCTCTACGATGAAATCATTAATAACTGAAACAACAAAATATAGGTGTAAGTTGTAGGTGTGCAGCTTGTATGTAGGTCTATATCTCGAATGTTGATAGCTACGTCATTTAATACGATCCGTGCATTAATATGCAACGCTAATATACGCAACGGCAACATAATACGCTCAGTGGAATTGCGTTGTTAAGACGTTCGCAGACACGGCATGTAAACTGACGACGACGAGCATTATAATGAGGTTTCTATTAATAATAATATATTTATTCTTATAATAGACAGTATACATTGCGTTACAAACGTCAAGTTATTTCATTAAAATACATATGTCATAAAACAGTGTCTGGGCAACATAGCAAAATATCGTACGTTACCATTTCCACTTTTTTAACCTTTTCACCATTGACTAAATTTTTGTCGCAATTACAACTATAATTTAGATTACCCACAGGACACTACAAGGTGCTTTGAAAGGTGATTTGAATTGATTTTGGTTGTTTGATTGCTTAATACCTTCAGGGAGTTTATTAAGAAACTGTATACCAATCTGAGACGGTGAACGCTCAAACGTCACAGTTCTGTGTTGTTGACATCGATAGTTTTCCCTGCCTGTATCATAATGGTGGATCTGACTGCCGAGTGTACGAGTTTTACGAGTGGACACTCGATATCACATAGATATTTCACATTGACATTGACATATTGGCATTTTCACATTGACATTGTGGGTATTTGATACTGGCAATATTAGCGTAGCGTGTAAAATAATACTAAATACATAGAAATTTTATGTTAAAAAATGTGGTGAATGTATGAAACCGAATACGCGATTTCATTGCAGTTATCGATGAAGAGAAAAGAGAATACATAACAAATACAGTGTGTTATCCAAGGAATTATTGTTTATATAAAGTTTATTTCAAGGGTACGATTTAGTATTTTTTTAATGAAAGTATTATTTGTGAGAGTTATTACAGTGTTATCCTTCAGTCAAGGGCCATAAATACCACAACCGTTACAAAAATGGGAATTTCGGAGTTCCTTCCAAAGGAATGCGACTGCCGTAGCAGAACTGTCGTGATCTTGCGTTGCCAGCTTTAAGGGCGCTTAGAAAATACCATGCCTCAATGAAGGAACCTTCGACTTGGACATGAATAAGAATAATAGGAAGTAGTTGATATTGATCAGAGTGAATGATTTAGTTTGTTGAACAGTTAAAGGTATTTTCAAAACCAACACTAAAGACACAATTAAAAAGACAAATAAACAGGAAAAAGATTACACCCCTTGTGTAATACGTGTTAGCAGTTAACCATCAACCAAATACTTGTTATGATTAAACAGAAGAGAAAATATAAGTTTCGTAATTTATAATGAAGTAATTTGTGTCTAATTAATATAAAGGATTTGTGTTAATGTTCGAAATGACCTCTTTAAACTAATAATATTGAAATATGATAAAATAATGATTATTAGAATATATTCTTATAATCAAAAATTATTTGTAATATTTCCAAAAATGTATTCATAAATGATTGATAAATTAGTCTGCTTTGTAAATAAAGTTAAAAGGGTTTTTGTGAACAACGTATTGTTACTTTCAGAGTGAAATTTTCCGGTTAGTTTTGAACTTCAACACTAGACAAGAAGGCAATAAACGCAGCTTGTTATCTTAAACAACAGTGAATTATTCACGAACAACCCGCAAATTGGGGTAACATCAACAACGACCTGGCTAGTTGGCAATGCTTTTATCTGTATTGAACAATTGAATGAATTTCGATTACCTTAACGTTGCTTTTATTGGTTCCCATTAATATGCTTTTTGCTCAACGTTTAATCTTTTTAATTTGTTAAGCAAGTTCCATAGGTCATATAGCTTGTTCATAACGTATTTTACACACTTTCATGATACAACTTGATGCAAACTTGACGGTAAAATATGAGAGTTTGATGGATTTTAAAACTTGTATACTGACAAAGACTAGTTGATTCATTTACCATTAAAACGCGTTTATAGTTAAGATTATTGAAATACATAGTTCAATTTATACAATACGTGTTTGGTTTATATAAATTCTTGCACTTACAAATCTTTCTCTGGATTAAGCGTACCTATATTTACAATTGTTTTGGAGAAAATACGTGACAGGAGCATTGTATAATATTCTTCGAAGTTTTATTCACACAGCCCCGAATATTTTCCGCAGTTTTATACTACCTTTTTACTCTAAGCGACCACATCGTCAAAGAACACATAAGCCAGAGTAACCAAGAATCCGACCGGCAAAGTTGGCACACATGAATTCAATATGAGGATTACAGGAATAGCTCGCTGCGGTTTCTCCTGTATGCAGAACGCATCATTTGACATGCACTAGCCACTAGCCGATATTGCACCACTGCTTGTTCTCAGGGAGCTCTAGCTCTGGTCGTGATCTAATCAGTGAAACATTAGTTAACAAGCTCTGAATCATTCGATTTGGCCAAATGACGTTCTCGGCTCATAAAATGTTTGTTTACACACGTAACTGAAAAACGAGTTAGCTGTGAGCGATGGTCGTAGGGAGTAGTGTTCTCTTGTGTGGATTAATATCTAATGAGTACTACGTTGATCCGCAAAAACCATTCTCGTAATAAGACTATTTCGTAACTCAGAGGCAGTGGTTCGGACTCCACGTTAAACTGTATGTCCCTTAGATTGCAATTGACTGTTGGGTTATTAATTAACAGATTGCGCCACAATCATCTTACACTCATTCCTCATTCATAATTGGCTTAAAATACCTACATGGGTAGGTTTCCATTTCAGTAATTAACATTACTATTGCGCACATATTTCTAATATATTTCTCATTCATATCCTAAAAATCATTAAGGATATGTTTATTCAGACTCTTTCAAGTCCTGCTCTTATTTTTAAGCGATTATTTAAATTTTTGCTATTGCGAACTATTAAAAGCTAAAGGATAATATTTAATATTATCTAAAGCTAAAGGATAAAAGCTAAATCAAAAAATTATTTGATAGATTCTGGTCTCCTATGTGTGATCATACATAAAATCTCTTATTTAGCAATCTTTTAACTTTACCCTAAGAGGGCAAACACATTTTAAGCATGTCCATAGCTTTTTTTTTAAGCGATTATTTAAATTTTTGCTGCAAGAACTTAAAAGCTAAAGAAAATATTATAATATTATCTAAAACAAAGAAAAAGCTCATCAAAAATTATTTGATAGATTCTTTCTTCTTTTTGTGATCATTAAAAAATCTTATACATATTTATGCAATTTTTAAATTATCAGAGTTGAAACAAATTTAATATAGCATGAGTTTATGAGACAGACCACTTTTTTCATAAAACTGTGAGAGAAGACTAAAAATTGATCAAAATATGAATTTGACGATGCAAGAAACTTCACAAAGAAAGAAAACTTGATTACGTCATCGATACTGTCATTTTTCAAAAGAAACGTGTCAGTCAATAATTTTTATGTTCCTTTATTCTTTCTCTTTTTTAAATAGTCTGTTTTCGCATTAATTAAAATACAGTATTGTAAACAAATTATTCCAATTAAATAATATACTGTAGGTGAACTGAACAAATGCTATATTGCGTTTGTTGGGAAATTAAAAATTATTATGGAGAAGAATAATATATTTACAGAGGATAATTTACCTAGGGAGAGTCCTCATATTAATGTAAAGATCGGTCAGTACATTCAACTTCAGAGTTTATCTAAGAAGATACGGAACTTTTAAGATTGACAGTTGTTGTATTTTTTAGTGTATAACTTTATAGCATGCTTTATTATTTATAATTTTATCTTTTATTTAATTTATAAAATTCAGTATTGTAAACTACACTTTATTGCGAATACAATTAAATAATATTTTTACTGTTTATGTGATACCAGTACTCAAATCGGCTTTATAATTGCATGTGTTGGGAAATTAAACATTATTTGGATAATGTTAAGAATAACTTCCGGTACCAATTTTAGGGTCAGTAGGAAACTTAGACCTATCCAAGGGTCACTTCAGGCCCCCGACTCCAGCATCATTAATGTAAACAGATCAAAGGTCAGTACATCAATAACAGGAGGCCCTGCAGAGTGTCTAATCTAATTGACCCCGGGGCTACGGAAACCTTGCTCTCCAACACTTGACACTTGTTGTTGTGGCCTATGGAGCTTAACGACAATAAATAATAATCATTTATTACATATCATATTTAAGCTGTGTATCCATAGAGAGTTAAAAAAACAAATTGTCCAATAACATTCAAAATACAAGAATTCTTTTAATATATCATTGTTAATAAGCACTAAAAGTTTCATACACCCAATTTCAACAGTTCCCTTAGAATATCAATTAGAAGTCCTGAAAACATAGAAAAAATCAACTTTCGGATAATCGACTTGTGAGACACGCTGTGAGATTAGATAGTTGTATATGTTAAAAGGTTTGGGAAATCTTAAATCACGCCAATAAAAAATTAAGTGCCATAGTTGAAGTGTATATTTTCTTATCTAGAATAAAGTAAAGTATGTATATTTAGAAGAAAAAATTTCAATTTTTCTCCATTTACGAGAAGCGAATCTATGTCTTTGTTTACTTATACAAACCATACACACAAACTTGCTGCCATTTAATCAATCCTTTTATGTTTCAATCATTGCAAGAACTGTCGTATAATTGCGTTATTATCTTTGTAAACTTACAGCCAAATCCTATTTGCGTTTATTTTTATCCAACGGTTCGCTTTTATGGTAGCATATGAAGTGCATTAATGTACGAATTTCTTAGTCATATATACTGTGTGAATTTTTGGTCAGTTAACTAAATGCAATATATTCAACGCAGGTTTCTAATATTTACCTGGCACACATGACATGGATATGTCTTAGCTCTGGGGGTATTGACAATCCATCAGACCAAAATTTGAAAAAAGGTGAATTCACGATTCATAATTAAATGGTTATGCGGACAGCTGATAAGAGGAACTGAAAACATTGCCTTTTGACATATCCAGTATCTAAAATATTTTCCAAAGGGAAGCAAGTACATGTTTAAATTTGAATATATATGCACACACATACGCCCACATATGTGTCTGTTATATCTCTTTCTAACACCTCAAATGAAATTGTCTCTGTCACTGATTGAGTTATTTAGGATTTAATACAGGTTATCATTTACAGACTTCAAGATTATTCAGATTGATTCACAGGATTAATTCTTGCATATTTTACTTTCCTTACAACAAAACTATAACCTGGTAGCTGGTGCTGGCTGATCAGCTGAGCTGACCTTTATCAGTAACAAGGCTACATGACTGTCATGCCATTACATGCACAACATTCATTGCTATTCTACCTTAAAATTATGCAAAACGCTGTGTAAGTGTATCAAATATGTAATATCTGAAACTAAATTACATTAGTACTCATATGAACAACAAATTATTTTCATAACTAAATTCTTTTAATTTCAATAACTTCAACTTCAATATCTTATTGTTAGCCATCTTGCATATTGATTTTTAACAGGTATTATTGATAACAGGTCATAAAAGCCTTTTATATCATCATATTAAAATATAATAGGCCTATGTAAGTGGTATACATTTTTAAACCCAAATTTTTATTTCAAATCACAGAGAACAAGTAGATTTTATTCTCTGTTTGTTGTTTAAGGGCAAAACCAACTTCCCTTTCTATCTATCAATCAATTGAGCTAACCCTAATGAACACTCCCGGGGTTTTAAAATTTCATTTTAGCTTCATTTCAGCAATTCGATTCCCTGGACTGTTTTGAATGATTATCTTTTCGACATTAAATTCAATTTTACAAGCTCTTTTAAATTTCATAGTTGAATAAATAGTTGAACATGTATGTGTATTATCCATAAATTTGTAAAATAATATGGCAAGCACCATTAAAATTACTAAAAAACTAGTATTTTGAATTATTAGTCGACGTCAAACTATAGCAATATGAGAAAACAAATGTCATTAAATGCCAGTTCATAGAATAGCTTATAAAACTGTAAGGATCTTTTCATTTCTACTGAGAATGAACAACTTTTAACTTTATAATCACGTGTCTAATAAAATAAAAGTAATAAAATAACAAAATAAAATACAAAGGAAGGTGACGTCTTGGGACTAAGGATTATCCTCTTCCCAAACATGGATGGACCATGTGTCGGCTGACCCTACAAATTGAGCGGCCTAAACCGGCTTTAATTTTGTGAAGAGAATTTTTCGGGTCGCAAATTTTTTATAATTTTATTGTTGTTTACTCCTGATTTATATAATAATAATGACAAATGATTCATGTTCAGATTTATACAAAATTTTTAAATCCAAGTATCTAAATTACAGTGTAAAAAATAAAAACATTTTGAACAGGTTCGCCAAGTTAGAAGTAAAATGTTCCGCCACACAACCTTAAAGTTATTTATCCAGTTTATTAAAATATTTTACTGAATACAGATTTTCTCAAGAATAAAAATAAACTTGGTGAAAAAATAACAACTGATTCTTTAGTGTTACTAAATTAAACACTGATTGAATAATTATTGCATATTAATCAACTAACAATGTATAGTTTAATGAATTTACAGTGACTAGTTGAGCTATTCACTGGGTATGGAACCCGCTTTAGAGTAAGGTTGCTGGTTCAACCCTAGGCAGGTTTTGACACAATTTTGTGATGGTTTGGTCATTGGACTATTAGTTAATGATCCTGGTAAATTAATCAGCTGCTCTTTGTCAGTTAAGCTACAAGTCATAAAACCCATTACATTCAGCACGCCTCACCTTTACTCATATTCTCAAGAATAAGAAATATAGAAATTTTGAATCAGATTTAAGAAACGATAAGCTCTCTTAAAAAGTTTGTCATCAAAAAGCTTCGATGTTATATTAAATTGGTGAATAAGTCTCCGACTTAAATTAGGGGTGGAGGAGGGTGTATTAAATTGTTAAATATTCTTGAAATATAATCTAGAGAGGTTCCAGGCCACTCAAATATCTTCGGTTAATCGGAATATCATAGACTATTTTAGAACTGTTATTCTCTCATTTTCTCTTAGGTTTTTACCGTATTATGCTAACGTTCCAGAATGCGGACACAATAAAAATAGGTCTAAACTCTGTTTAATACCATCCAAAAAACGCCATGCTTCTTCAAAGCATTTTTCGACACATGTGATGTAAACGCTTTTATAGAAATATAAAAGAAATCTGCTCTTGGCAATTGTCCACCGTCAAGTGTTTGCTGAATGAATAGAAGCAATTGCTTCCGATTCACCTCTTGTTTGACACAGAACAAACAGTGATGCCCTTGGAGGAATATTTCCTGGACTTCAATAAGTGAATTGTGTCAACCGGCTAAAATTTTATGCCTTCTCCTAAACCGATGGTAATTAGCTTTATAAATGTTAGGATTACTTGAGAATTTTAATTTCATTGTTTTAACAATAATAATTACTGTACACATGATACGATTTCCAAAGTACACATTTTTCAATTTATTGGTTTTAACCATGCATACAACAAAGTTTTTGTTGGGAGTTTCCCAGAAAGACTAGGTTTTCTGTAGACATCGGTGAGATTTTTTCTACAGAATTTCTTTTGCAGTGTATTGATATAATTTTTAATTTTATTTTTGGGTCTTAAAAAACTCTACAAAGCAAGTTATAGCATTAGAAATTACTCAAGGGATTTATAACAAAGTAGTGGACAGTTCATTAAAGAAAATATTGGAATAAAAAGACGCAGGCAGTTTTACGATAGTATAAATGTTGACAAAGTAGCTTATTAGATAAATATACAAAAATTATCTTGTTTGATGATCAGATTTAATTTTAGAGCTTCTGTCAATAAAGAGAAAATCTGAAATTTCCAAAACAACTTGTTGTAGACGTTATGAATGAAAATAGTTTCAATATGAGAGTTTAGCATGGTTACAATCTACTATATAGGCATTATTCAGTGTCTCCGCCAACATACACAAGCCTAATCCCAGAGGAGCGAAGATAATTTAAACCAGTACAATGCCTTGCTCATTTAAAGTTTAATTGTATTTAGAGCCTTCAAAGGGTCAATTGAACATCAATTTTAGGTCAAATTACTTTGTTTGGCTAGATTTATTGAAACATGATTAATAAAAGGTCTGCTTTTGTTGGTTTTTTTGCCTTAATGACTTGCGTTGTTGATTGTTTTAGATAACTATCTTAAAAATTAAAGTTATTACGAAAAAAATAAAATTAGTTTTGTAATAATTTATTTCTCCATGTATCAGTTTAATAAAGATTATTAATATGATAGTGAATACATAGAATAGTAAGCTTTTGTTTAATACGATTTCAGTTTACACCACGTTTATAATTACACGATGAAAACAACAGGTGATCAAATATAACTTTAATAAAGCACGACGGCGTTTGAGACATTTTAAATTAAAAACAGTGTTTCATTTTTTCCGCCATTGCACAATAAAACCAGACGTGCTCGTTAAACTGAGGCAGGTGATTGAAACAAAAATTCAAAACATTAGTTTACAGCAGAATTGCTACTGTCACAGCTATTGATATTAATAATTCTAAGAAATAAGAGATGATAATAATAAGAGAAAGTTTTGTATACAAGATCCACAAAGGTCTCAAGAATGGCTCTAGTAAATTAAATTTTAGAGAAAAACTTGTGACAGGTGTTAATTAATTTACACATACCATTCAACGTGTTCCTGCAAAATGTACATAAAATAAAAGGGACAAAATGAGAAAATCAATAAACACATTATAAAAACTTAATGACAATATATTATTGTGGGAAATAAAACGGAGTAATACATTTCCAAATATAGTAAATCATTAGTTTTAAATAAAATGTATGATTCACCTTCATGCAATACAGAATTGAACTTTAGGGATCATGGCATTTTTAAAATTCAAAAGAGGATCATCTGGATGATGAATTTTAGAAAACCACAAGACTCCTGTAGATTTTTTAAAGAAATTGAAATTTTGCCTTTCTTGTCGTTGTATATATTCATGTGTATTGTCTTCCTGCAATAAAAATTTTCTGTAGTTAATAATATAAACCACGAACATCGCTATCAAACCAGGTTCAAAAAACGAGTATATGCAATATCCATGCCATCGCTTAGTTATTTTAGAGAAAACGCCAGAATACATGGGGAAACGGATTTTAAATAATCTTCCATTGGCTTGGAAAAACTCAGTTGGTAGAAAAAACTTAAAAACCCATTTATAAGGATACCTTTTGAAAAAAAAATATTTACAGAATTACTGATTTTTTCAAGATAAATATATAGATTCTCTTTGTATGCCTGTAATGATCACTTTGATTTGTTATGTTTGTTATTGTTATTATTTTGTTTTGTATATACATGTCTGACCATGTCACCTGTTTTTTCTTTTACAAGGAAATTGTAATTGTGAAATGTCGTTGTGACAATAAGGCGATTTTAATTTGAATTTTAATTTGACCATGTCCGTCAAGTGATCTAATTTAGTAGGTATTTAAACTACAGCTGCTTTGTGTCCTTTAGACACATCTTCAGGTCGAATGTCTGTTGATTTTAACTATTCATCTAAAGCTATGTCATAAATAACATAAAACAGTTACTCCAAGTACCGAGTTCAATTGTCGGACGCAACTCTTTTTTGTAATAAGTTTAACAATGCGAATCAGCTGATAAATTGTTTAAAATAAAACAGTTCAATAAAATAAAGTATTTTATAATTAATTGTTTTTTAACTAAGTAAATTAATTAGCTAAGGTTTCACATAGGATAGTGCACAACTAAATCGCCTGATTACACTAAATCACACAATTACATACTGTACTTGGTGCTGTACACACGATGCAGTCGACGACAAACATAGTTTTTGAATACAAATTATTTAGTACAGCATCTTGTGTATTTCTGACTTTTTTATGCATCGAACAATAAATGAACAATTTTTCAAGAATGACGGGAATTTCTGAAAACACTTAACCGTATTTCATTTGGAACGTCCTTTCAGGCAAGAACTCGTTCAGTTCAAGAGGGAAACTCATTCTTTTTCAAAAGGCTTCCTCAAATGTTAAAATAATCATTATCTACTCCCCTTCTGTGTGCATTATGTTGTAAAGGTATTTAAAGGATCATATTTTAAAATTATTGTTCGAGTCAGAAAGAAAGTTAAACTTTAGTATAAAAACCTTTCTTTAATTTAATTTACAGTTGAAATCTTCTTTAATATAACATAATTTCTTGAATAAGATTCTGCATTAGATATAAACGTTTGTTATAGTCAATGATTTATTTTAGTTGTAATATTTACATGAACATGTCTTAGCTCTGGGGGGGGTTAGGAATTTGTAAGACGAAATTTTGAAACATAAGAACAGCTGTTTAAATGAACTGAAAACATTCACTTTAGACATATCCATGATATAACTTATTATTTTTAGGGAAGTAAATACAAACATTTTAAAGAGTTTTTTCTACATTAGCCTACTATGTAATAGTATTTGATAAGAAAAATATTATAAGGTTTGTATGTTTTAATTAAAACGTTTTTAAACAAATTTAGAAACAGAGATTATAAGTGAATAACAAACACAATTTGATGAACATTTAGAAAGAGACTTACTATGAAAAAGTCTATTCCTAAAGTTTGTCAATTTGCGCCAAATCTGGTTGTAGTGACTGGTGGCATTTGCAAAATTATGTATTGTTCTACTGAATTCAAAAGCAGGCGTGACAGACAAGGTTTACCCAACAGGGGAAAAATCAACTTGTGAAATCTATCAACTTTGACATCATCATACAAACTTTGTCCTCAACACTATATAGGCCGGTTCGTTTGACTAACCATCGTTTTGAATATCAGAGAAACCCTATTTATTTATTAACCGAAATTTAGAAGCTTCTTACGGAGAATATTAAAAATCAATTTATTCCTTATTTCCCAAACGTTTACAATGAAACTTGGTATGCAGCGTAAGGTAAAAAGCTTTGTATAATAAGGGCCCATAAAATTCTAACAATTAATTTGACTTTGTTTCTCCTGTTGTTATTTTCAGTAATTGGATGATTATTTTTGAAACAATAAACTATTAAATGATATTTAGATCAACTTTAAAGAATATCATCGTTTTCTTACAGATTGCCGTTTTAAATTTACCTGTGGGAGGAAGTATAAAAGTCCTATAAAATATTACACTTCAACAAAAATCAAAATATACGAGTGCATATGAATCAAAGGTGGAAGAGGTATTGATTTTTGTGATGTAAAATTGCATAATGCCATGTACCAGCTGATAACTTCAATGACTAACTAACCCAAAAACAACCAAATTATTGCAGGGCAGAGCCATAGTAAAGTTGCGTTAAGATTTTCAACAGGACATTGGTTTGTAACTAAACCAATTTCTAAAAGCCACCAGTGTTAAAACGAATGAACAGGCTTATAAGACAAGTCCGAGGGACATAAAACCCCCACAAAGCGGTGAAATAACAAACAAGGCAGGCTGAACAACGCTGCCCTCCAGCGTGCAAGGTTCCGACATCTGTCATTTAAACAGACAAACTGTCAGTGACGGAGTATCAGTATTGAATGCAACTACAATTGTCTGAGAGGAGAGTTTAGCTCTTTAAGTTGTCAATTTGTCGTATACTCCTAGTATTGAAAGTACCATACTAGTAAAGCAAAATTTTGAGAATGACCCGCGTGTTTATATTCTCCGGATGTCCTCTTTTATATTAAATTAAAATGTATTTCCGTCTTTTTTAATGTACCACAATAATCAATAAATCTTTACATAAGCATTAGCCAAGTCCAATTGGAAATTTAATTAAAAATCATGACACTAAAAACACTACATACAACAAATAGTTAACAATTAATCACAGCATTGTAGTCATTGAATATACGAGTATTAACATTTTTCTATGAATCCCCCTTATTGTCGTGTTAATCGAGAATGTATGTAAATCTATTATTTTGCGGGAGAATTTCCCACTGAAACAACAGATGATAGCAGAACTATGCGAAAACCAAGCATATTTGTTTGTACTTGTTTGAACTGAAATACCATAATTATCAGGTGTTTTAGTAATGATAGAAAATCTAATCAACCTTAATTTAGAAATACGTTAGTAAAATTATGTAGCGATGATAGTTTTTATGCTTTAAAGCATATTATTATTTCAAGTGTATCGATTAAAAACACTAACAATATTGGTGCCAAATTATATTTGTAGTTACTAACAATAAAATTATACACGTTATATTTTTAGTTTCTTGTTCACATGATTTTAAGCTATTCTACATGCGTTTGTTTAAAACCTCTCGTGGATAAAATAAGCTTATTAGGCTAAATATTTTGCGAGAAATTCATAAACGAGAGAAATTAAATTGGAGTGTCTGATGCCATTAGTAATGCCTTAAAAAACAGCTGATTCATTTGCCCTGATCATCAAAAAACCATTCTATACTCACACTGGAACACTCTCTCCAGTTAAAAATACGTTGATTGTACTGTCCGATCAATGGTGGCTAAACTTCACAATATATAAAACAAAGTGTCTGGTCGTATTTTCCGTTAAGAAACCAACAGTTCCAGTTTTAGTATGGTTTGGTAAAAAAACAGGTTCTACTGGTGAAGAGCATCAGCTGGAATTTTAATCAAAATTTGGGAAATCATTCACATTTCTGACAAAAACTTACCACACAATAAATTGGGGAATATAATAACGTGTTAGTGACTTAGTCAGTATTTAATGAAAATAACATTCTGGGCTCTGTTTGTAACTGATGAGTAACAGCAGGTAGCAGATGTTGACATGGCTTTGTCGGCTATCATCATCAGGTTCTGTCAGTCTCTGCTCTATGATTGAATAATGTAACTGACAATAATGCGTTTAACCGCAGTCAGGCTCCCCTCAACGTATAGACATCAAGTGTCAAAGATTATTATTGCGTTTCTATCAGTATTGTGTGGTTTATGTTACATGGAATTTCTAATGGATGAACTACTCGTATTTTTATAACACAGATTTTGTAATTATTATTTACAAAAATGACACACAAAATGTTGATTTTAACAAAGCATTTTTAGCTTCGAAGGTGTATTTAACATTTTCTTCTTCTACAACCAATTTGTTTGTATAAGTTAGCCATCCATAAATTAATTGTAGTTTTAGGTTTAAGATGTACTACCAGACAGTCAGTAAACGATTTTATAATAATTATTATGTAAGTATAATTTTCTTTCTTATTAGAGCAAGAATGTACTTTAGGATAAAAAACAGTGAAGAGTGTTTTATCCTAGTGAAAGAAAAATTGAAAGAATTAAACTTTCACTCATTAATAAATTATATGATCTTTCTTTCAATCTCTCCACTTCAGTTTTCAATCGTGATGTTTTTCAGTTGAATTTCCCAATATTACTTTTACTTAAAGTTCTTCCTTTCATTAGATTATGCTAATTAAATGCGAGACAATTTTATGAAAGGTTAACATTTTACACATACTTGAACTTAGGCCAAAGTTATTTGTATTTTAATGTTGGTGGACTTATAACAAGATGAAACAAAAAACTGTTTTTAACGTTTCGCTGTTAAAAAACATAAGTATAATGAAATAAAATACAATATAAATTTAAAAATCATTACAACTTTTGCATATTAAAAGATATTTCTGACAATCCACATGTTTATAAAAATGTAAGATGTGAATTATACCTAGGTCTGGGTCAAACAGTTTTCTTCATTAGTTAATAAAAAACTTACTCGGTATATTTAGAGTAAGAGGAATGGGTAAAGTTTACAGCTCGGTGATGGAATAAACTTCGTATTTCATTCACAAAACATTGTGGAAAACCTTCATACACATAATATGCTGGAATTAAATATTTCGTACATGATCTTCTATGTGCTTGGATCAAACGCAGAAGATTTCACTTCAAATTTTATTGGGGTCTCGAAGCGTTTTTAAATACTCCTCAAGACTAATCTTATACCTGTATTAATGGAGTTACGTAAACAAAAAAGATATTCTTTGAAGATCATATCTGTAAAAAATAATGTAATAAATTACATTTTGAAAACTTATTAGCTTGAACGTAAACAAGAAGCTGTTTGTAATTTAATTTCCGGGATGCTTTTCCAACCTGGGTGCCGAACCACGTCTGATACGGTAATGAAAGAACTAATTGACAGTAATTGTTGTGCCTGCGGATATTGTATTTGGGCTTGCTCTCGCCAGGGAGCGCCCTTTATTGGACTTGTGCAACTACATCAAATTTTAGAGACCAGCAGCTAATTTCATTTGCACGAAGCATGTGCCAGTTGTATCTTTCAAGAAATTGTCCTTTAAGTTGAATGCAGTGCCATAAGACGGTATAAATTAGATCACTATATTTACAAATAATAAGAGATATAAGACATATTTTTATGAATTTTAAAATATCGGTCTACAACTTTTGCTTTAAGTGTCAAACCTGTATTGTTTCTTGGTTAGTATACTCATGTAAAATTATTGTAGTTCCATCAAAAAGCTTGAGATTAACCTCCTTAAAGGCGGATATCATCTCAATATTATACAAAAGTCGCAAAATGTTTTTTATGATTTGGAAATGTTATTCTGCCCTTTAGTGTCCACACTTATTGACTATTGACTATTGATTTGCTTCTTTTAAAGGTTTTTTTATTTAAATCTGATCCCTCTATTAACATCTTACAGGATTACATTAGGTGCCGTCTTTACAATACACGTCACGAAGAAAAGCAGCATTGTTTAAGTAAATAAACAATTTTCATTTCTTTGGTGAAACACAAACAGGTGTTCAACAGTTTGGGGTTCTATGGTTCTAATTAAATCTCCATAAACGCAAAATTTTCAACACGGATATGTCTTAGCTCTGGGGTGAGGGTGTTGGTAATTTGCAAGACCGAAATTTGAAACTGTCTGCTTTGAGTTGTTTAGAGGAACTAAAAACATTCCCTTCATATCCATGATCTAACCTATTTTCCACAGGGAAGTAAATACAATACATTTTTACAAATACTGTACATTTTTTAATTAGTTTTTTAGACTTCACAATAACCCATAATATTCTTGGACCGTCACGTAAATATAACAATTTTGAATTCAGAACTTTTAAAAGACAGATAAACAAAGCTACTTCTAAAACCATATTTCTCTGCCTAAAGGCCTGTTTACAACTAAAAAAGACAAAATTAAATAATTAATACTGTAATACTTTTGAAAATGTTTTTTTCTTTTCGAATCTAGAGAAAGTAACTACTATAAATGAGGTGGATAAAAGAAATATGATGCCCTAAATTACAGCTGCTAAAGTTAGGATTGCAACGGTCAGTACATCAGTGTAATCTACCACAACACTGTTGTTGGGACTCCACTAATTGACTCAGGGGGTGGTTTAATTTGTTACATTTCCCAGAGAACGGTCTAGTGGTTAGATTTCACAGCTCTAATATTAGTCGAGTGTCACTAGTGACCTGGAGAGGTCCAGTAGTGCAGTAGTGCCACAGTAGTATGTCAGAAGCCACGGTTAATATTTACTGCTTTATCATATCAAAGTCAAAGTCATTTGGCTCATTCTATCAGAAAAAGGATGATATTGTTATTTATGATAATAATGTTCACGCCTAGAACATTATTTTGAACTTGAGCGCATGAATTACAATGTTTCCATTACTTTTATACATCTTGAAAGTGAAATCAACATGGTTTATTTACAAATAAGCCCACACAAATCTGTAAACAACGGAGGCAATTTAGCTTCGAAAAGTGGCTACATTGTCGTGAAGCCACAATAAAACGCATTCAGACTGGAGACAATAGACACTGACGAAGTTGTAAAGAATATTAATTATGTCATTTATAAAGTAGAAAGATTTGTTATAAATACATATTTATGTTTAATTTTCCATGATTTGTCTCCGCAAAATAACAAACTGCATAAGATGGTTAATTTAATGTGTTTTAATTTGTATATGACGTTAAAATATTACACATAGGCTGTAATAATTCATTAAATTAATTACAAGTAGGTGTAAAATTATATTATCAAATGCTTCTCGTGTAACCAACAAAATATCTACTACCATAAACATTGCGACCCATCAGTGTTGTTAGCACTATGTAATATGAAAACTGGTTTAAATACCGGCTTTCACTGAGTTAAATGGCAACCTACCTAGGTAGGTACTTTATAAATGAGAAATGCGTGAAGGTGCGTTTATACAAGTTCGAGCAACTTGTAATGTAACGTAAACACACCTTAAGGCGATTGTGGCGCAATCTTGTAGTTTTGTTACTGACATTTTCCTTAGACTGAACTGTTAATTCATAGCTCAAAGGTCAATGGTATATCTAAGGGACCTACAGTTTAACGAGGAGTCCAAACCATTGCCTCGGAATTACGAACTGGAATTATGAGGATGGTATTTGCGGAAGTTTTTAATAGAGTGGACGTCAATCCACACAAGAGAACACCACGAGAAAATTAATTAAATTCATTCAACTTATTTTGAGAGGTTTGATAGGGACCGGTTCATGTCCGGATTCCATGGAGTGATCGTAAACATATTTAGCTTTTAAAATAACTAGTTTGTGAGTTAATGCGCCTGCTTGACGTACTCTGTCAACAGTCGACAGTCGATAGCAGACGGCAAGAGTCGCTCGGTTCGCCGCGGCAACAGCTGTGATTTCCCGTAGGACGCCGAAATCACTTCTTACTCCCGAACAAGACTGTTGTTCAATGTTCAGTTGCGACAATAAACTGGCTTAAATTTTCTTGACACCACATATTTTTTACTTACATTCCATCTATTTGAGGAGTGGCTGTAGAATATTTTCATAGATTTCCTCATACTATCTTTAAATGTACTTTACTAATACGAAATTTGAATACGTCAAATTATATGACCAGTAAAAGTCCCTTACGTTCAAAGGCTGGGTTTCACACAAACATAGGTACTCCGCTACTTCTACCAACCCATTACCTCAATGAGGGTAGGGACAGGGGTGGGGTGTCCATAATTACCCCGGCCGGCTCAATCTCAATCCCCTTTACTGCCCAAATCATTACATTCGTCCAACTCTAGTTGGTCCCTGACGGGATGTATTAATCTTTCGACAGTTCCTTGTGGACCATCAAGTCATTATAACTGAAGATTAAAGGGTAACTATTTCCTTCAAGGTGTGACAGATTTGGTTTTATCATTTATTAATATACGATGGTTTATAAGAAGTTCATGATACGTAACAAAATCACCGTATTACATTAAACTAGTGCATGAACCAAATGCGTGAATCAATAATTTGTCAATCCATTAAAACAAAAAAACATAAGTCAAATCATTCTTACAACTAAAACCAATCCCAAAGTCAAATTATTACCTCAGTAATTTGTTTAGTTCTCTTTTTACTTAAATTCACCAGTAAGATTGATAACAACTGCGGTTTACGCACAGGCATCTGCCCATGTAGACATTTCCTTGTAAAATTGTGGCATAATATAATATTTTCTTTTGTAACTGTTACAATTATTATTATCAATGTCACTCTGTATTTACTGTATGTTGACTGATGGGAATAAACTATTATTTCATTGGTGCATAATATAATATTTTCTTTTGTAACTGTTACAATTATTATTATCAATGTCACTCTGTATTTACTGTATGTTGACTGATGGGAATAAACTATTATTTCATTTCATATTTCATTTCATATTAGGAATATTAAAATTACTCCTTTGAGAACATATAAAAGCTATACCTTCTGAAATCCCCCTTCCAACGAGAACATAAACAACGATACAGGAAACATTTTAGCATTCAGGCCTACCAATAATTAAAAAAGGATATAAATCAGTGTCACAGATGTAAGCCTCAGTTACTACGAGCAAATAATCCAATAAATTAATTAAATTTTAAAATACTGTACTAAAAAATAACATAAAATTATCGAAAAGATGAAATAATATTGGACCCAGGAGTTTGACGTCATGCAGAATGTATGCCAAGTAGGTACAGCTGTTATATTATACTATTTGAGTCCCCCTGTTCTATCATATAATTGCCAATTTCCCCAACGCAATGCCGTGTTGACAGTTTTTGTCAATAAACTCGCAGCATATTGGATGGGGAACCACCGAGCGCTACTTAGACTATTCTAGCTAAACCAACATTTTTTCCTATATCTTTGGAACTGGGTAAATAAACTCAATTAACAGGTTAAACACTAAAGTACTCTACACTAAAATACTATCTTAGGGACTGAATAAAAAATCTAAAGTACGAATGGAAAATCCCTATAATCATTTTTAGTATGTATATTAATTGGGACTAAGACCCCACCTAGTAGGCATTTTAGGTCAATATGAATATTCTCCACAAACGACAACAGCGTAGCAAAACTTTAATTTTCTGTCAGTATTTTTTAGCGGTGAATTGGTCGTAGCCTAGGACTGATAGGTTATTTTGTTTGCCTCTGAAACTACTTGATTTCCCGTGAGAAAAGCCAGTGGCTGTTTTTTTGTTATTCTACTCATCTTGGGTTTTCACTTCGGCCTTAATTTCGCTAGGAACAATCTACACGAACGCTAATTATAAACCATTTACGTTGTAATATAGCTTATATCACCCTTAGCAGACCTACATACTAAGAGAATTTCCATTGATTTAGGAATTACTTCTCACGATACAAACTATTTTTTATCATAGGTGAAGCCACATTAGGAAGTTGTAATGATTTACTTACTTTTCATAAGAATAACACGAGAAGAGAGTAAGTTGGTTTACTGCCTCGAGGAACAAAAGAATTGTATTTTTAGCATAAGTTATTATACCTTAACTATTTAAAATTTGACTAAGTTTCATTACGCCATATTAATAAGCGAGATATTAATTTTGATTTTTCACCATAAGATTAACATTGGAACTCAGAAAGACAACGTACTGTATTCACCAATTTCTATATCTCAGAAACCGTTCGACACAGAGTAAAGAGCCAAATTAACATAATGTTTGTTTTTGAGTCGATTCTAAAAGGTGTACAAATTTAATTTGTTTGATAAATTATATTTCAGTAAAACACCCAAAACCCTTTCGGACCTTCGGTTATATTGATTCGCTTGGATTTTTATTTTAAACCCGCAAATTATCTTTTAAACATATGTACCAAATTTCTTTCGATCGAACATTTTTGACATGGATATGTCTTAGCTTTGGGGGGTATTGGCAATCCGTCAGACCAAAATTTGTAACGGAGACTCCATATGCTTAGTAATGTTAGGTGGTTATGGAAAAGTGGTTTATATGGAATGAAAGCATTCCCTTATACATATTGACAGTTCTAAAACGAAAAAAAAATCGTCCCCAGTCTACCTTGTCAAGAGGACTACGGCAATATAACTTTATTTTCCAATAGGAAATTCACTAATTGCTGTTTGCGCATATTAGTCTACGAATTGTATCAAACGTCGACTGGAAGATTACTAATAATTATGATGATGTGATGAATCTGATGATGTGGTAATCCGTCACGTTGATAAATATTAAAATAATATTTTCACCGATTTATTTCATTTTCTATTGACTGCTAAAGTATTACATTTCTATTGATTCCGGTGATTAAAACATAAAATAGACATAAAGAAAAAATAATGAATGTCTTATGACCACTCTAAAACGAATAAAACAACCATGAAGAATGCAGTAGAGCATTTTGCTGTTTTAAATTTAATGACAATAACCATCAACCAACATACGGTAGTTAAGGTTAAAAGCATAATAAAATTTAGTTTAAAATAATTCAAAAATAAATTTAGAGAGGAAATTATTTTATTGATTTACGGTGCTGCAACTCTTAAATATGTGTAAAACATAGCACTGATGTGAGAAGTGCAAGATTTCAGATTCCAAAATCCTCTTCCGACTTTTTCAATATTTTTTTAGTCTCTTTTTCAAATCGGTGAAAACATATAGATATGTGTGTGTGTTGAGTGATGCTTGCTCACCTTGCCCACGGGGTGGCGCGGCTCTCGAAGCTGGAGCTGCGGAGGTCGAGCTTGCATGCTCTCGGGTGCGGAGACAGGCTGTGGAAGACCCTACTGCTGCGACGGACCCGCAGGCTGTCCGCTACGCCCGCGGTGCCGGCTCGCTGCCGTGGCGCGGCCCTCGCCTCCTCCGACATCCTACCGCCACATGCACACCGCCACCACACACGGCACGCAGGTACACTAAAGTCACGTGTGTGCGGTGAGACGAGGATCGGAGAGAGCGCCTTGACGGAGCCGGATCGGCCGTACCACTAGCGTCGGTGTGTTGCGGGTCGCGTCTCATCACGCGCAGGCGTTGCCGATATCGCGCCACAGGTGTTAAGCATCGACACCACTTGTTCGACTACTTGTTTGCTATCGGAGTCTGAGTGGAGGGGTTTTACTAAACCTTCATAATTTTATTTTACTAAAATACTCCTATTAATTGTATGCAAATAATTCAATTAATGATTTTCACTTTTTACAGGAGATAAAACGTTTTCCCAAAACCCATTTTAAAACTGTTAAACCGTGCGTTGCAAGTGTTATAAGTAAGGTCAATAAACTGTCCCCCATGATACATAGTAAACGCATGAAGTATTATTGTTGTCAAAATATTTGTATTGACGAGATAAATCCTTTTGGGGCTTCCTGAATGCAAAAGATAGCTTTAACATGATAAGGAAAATTTTGAATTAGAATAGTTTGTAAAGTAAATGAATAAACAGTAAATTTGTGAATAATATTAATTACGAAAAACTCATCACTATGCTAAGAGACTATTCTGAAGTTACAAATGGAAGCTCCTTGGCCAAAAGCAAGCCGCAGAGCTCATTAAACAACTCCATTACAGATAAAAGTTTGTGGAGTTATTGGCTTTTGCGTTATCTTTAGACTTCCTCTTTATTCACTCTATAAACTGATTCACTACAACCTAAATATTGGTTATACACTCAAGAGCTATAAATCGTGATTGTTAATGAGTGACAATCTTGCTTAACAAAATACTTTCACCCAGCATGAATTAGTTTCATTAGAATTACAGCCTAATGTTTCACAATGTTAAGTCATTCAGTAGTAGGGCCTACGTATCAATATAGCACAAACTTAATTCTAGATGAAAACAAATACAGTAAATACGAGGTATACATATTAATATAAAACTAAGCAACCTTAAATTGAATTTGAATTAACTTTTGGATTTTATTAACAGTAGTTTGGTTAGGTCAACTTTTAATCAGGTCTGGGTGTAAACATTTAAAAAAATAAAAATAATCGTCCCACAAGTTTTCTTTCATACATTAAATAAATATATAGTTGTAAATAAAGGAGACCTGGGCTCTAGTTATTACATGATGTATAAGTTAAGGGACGACGAAAGTTCCACAAGGAACAGCTGATGTAAATAATGGTCGGAAAAATGGTAGACAGTACTTACTGTATATCTAACTTGTTTGTAAAATACTAACTAAAAACAAAAAAATTAATATAGCTTATATACGAGGGTTATTCATTAATAATTAAGAGACAAACAGGTGTGGAAGGGAAAAATTGTATCATAACGAAACAACACTTTTACTACTTTTCAACATAATCCCCTTGAAAATTTATGCATTTATTCCGACGGACCACGTGCTTTTTTATGTCAGCTGCAAAGAAC
The DNA here is from genome assembly GCA_023375725.1 of Nephotettix cincticeps. Classification (NCBI taxonomy): domain Eukaryota; kingdom Metazoa; phylum Arthropoda; class Insecta; order Hemiptera; family Cicadellidae; genus Nephotettix; species Nephotettix cincticeps. The sequence goes on along the minus strand of CM041788.1, from coordinate 707,535 downwards.
TCTTTTATCTTGGCGTTTGAGCCAATTTCCCACAAATTTCTTGACATCCGCGTTGTCACGTGGAACATCTTTCCACGTAGTGCCTCTTTTAGGGGGCCAAACAAGTGGAAATAACTGGGGGCTATTTTTTTTTTTTTTTTGCAGGTGGTAACTCTTTATGAGTACCCCCGCTCCTGCGAGGGTTATGTGGAGACTCCATTGTTTTCTGTCAGAAAACAAGCGGTGAATATAGCGAAGTCTGGAGTTACGGAGTTGCTGCTTAACTTGATTACGCAACTGCCGATATCGGGCCATGAGCCCATGGTCTCCAGATCTTTTGGCTCGACGATGGACTGAATCCCGCTGAGCCATTAATCCAAGAATATCGCTAGTTATCCAGGGAACAGGATGTTTTATTTATTCGACGTGTGACAACTGGGGCGTGTCTATCGTACAATTTTAAAAAGACGTTAAGAGAATCCACCATATCATTGACTGTCTCCTGAGAGTGTATGGAGTGCCATGGTGTTGACGCTACATATGCCAAAAAGTTTATTTCATCAAAATTTCGAAAATTTCTATATGTGATTATTTTTTGGATGGCTTTTGGTGCTCTCAAGGTAAGTACGCAATAAACTAGGTCGTGGCGGGAGATATCCTGAACTGGAAGTTGCCCATGAAAAACTGAGAGTTGAGGGTCGCTAACAACCGTAAGGTCTAGTATAGTTTCAGCCTCAGCAGTGTGATGTGTCGGGTCCAGTGGGAGTATAGTCATGTTGCAAGATGCAAACATGTTTGTCAGCTAGCGGCAGTCGTAACGGGCTGGGTTAAGTAAGTCACAGTTGAAGTCCCCCATAATTAAGACACGAGTATAGCCCGGCATGAGGCGTAAGAGAATGGTTTCAGTGGGCTGAAGGCCCACTGCGGCTGTTATAGGACTATGTCCTCTTCAGCTAAGGATAGGTTTTGAGGTTTTTTTGGTTGCGGGTTGAATGAGGTTTTGGTTGCAGGTACTGTGGTTGTGGTTAGTGAATGGATGGTTTCGGTTTGGGAACAAAGACCATAGCTAAGCCGTGGGCAGGTTGCTCTCGACCGAAACGAGTGTCTGGCTTTGTTGTGTTGGATGGAACAGGGTTTAGGGTGGATTTGTTTATTTATTTATTAACTGTAGGTTTGGGTAGAAGGGGAGTGGTATCAAAGACCAGAAAAAGCAGGGATTCGCATCCCACGCCCAAACGAAAATCTGGCTTTTTTTGTGCTGGGAGGGTTAGGGTGTAGGAGGTCTATGTTTATTTAATTTCTGCTGGTTGGGGTGGGGGGATGAAGTCAAAGACCAGAAGAAAGCGGGGATCTGTGTCCCACGCCCAAACGAGTATTTGGCTTTGTTTTATAGGAGGGATTTAAATGGTAGAAAAGCGGGAGTAGGGAAACCATAGTCATAGACAAGGCCGGACATGTGTGTCCTAACCGAACGATCGTCAAGACTGTGGTCAGTTGGTGGATAGAGTGGGTTGGACTATGGGTTTTAGGGATATTACCATAAAAAGCTGAAACTAGGATCTGTATCTGAAACATAATTAACATTCAATACATTCAACACAAGGTGGGGGCGTTACGTTAGGCGATAAACTGTGGTGGGAAGTGGGGAAACCATAGCTATGGACTAGGCCGGGCGCATTTGCCCTAGCCCGAAAGAGCGTCCGGTCTATGGTCGGTTTGTGGGTAATGTGAGGATGGTTACATTGGGGTGCTGGGGGCCAGGCTATGGAGTTTAAAATCTATAAAAAAACTCTTAACGGCGTAAAATTTAAAATAAAAACCTTGGACTAGCGAGATTAAAATTTACTATAAAACGGAGACATTAAGTTATGGTGGGAGGTTGGCTAGGTGGTGGATCGTGAGACTAGGACGGTAGGCGAAAAACTGTGTTGGGAAGTTGGGAAACCATACCTGTGGACTAGGCCGGGCGTATTTGCCCTAGCCCGAATATTGAATATTCGGGTTGATGAATAAGGAATAAATTTGTTTTTAAACTCCCTATAAGAATATCAATTACATGGGGTGCCCTTGAACAAGTTTGGCTATAGACAGTATTTTGTTTTCTGTAACCTTTTGTCGTAAACTAGTATCAATCGTACTAACATTATGTGTAAATTTTCAACGATTTGCTCAAATTCAGCCATATTCAACCCGCAAAAACTTACCCCTAGAATGATTTGCTTCGAATGCGACTTTGTACACACAATAAGTACTATGTCTACTATAATTGCTGAAACTTTACATAAAAACTCATACTCACCCTTCACCGTCCCTCTGCACCACTTTGAAACGATTACCTATTTAATTAAATTTGATATAGTACGTATTATGTGTATAAGGGACATTTCAAGCAAATCACTCTAAGGGCAGGTTTTTGGGGGGTGAAAATGCATATAAAAACTGATAAATGCCAAGACCAGTTCGTAATTCATAGGCCGTGGTTCGGATTCCACGTTAAACTGTAGGTCCCTTAGTTGCCATCGGCTGTTGGGCTATTAATTAAAAGTCCTGTCTAAGGAATATGTCAGCCTTAGTCAGTAACAAGACTACAAGATCGCGTCACAATCATCCCACAATCTTTCCTCATTCATACTTGGCTTAAAATACCCACCTGGGTAGGTCGCAATTTCAAATGGTAATCTCCTACCCCATGTACCACTTTGAAAGTATGTTATCATTAAAGTAAATTACTACGTTTTGTGTACAAAGTGGGTACCGTAGCAAATTACTCTGAAGGGGTAGTTTTCGGGGGTTGAAGATATATGAATTTTCGCCAAAGCTGTTAGTATGACTACTGTTGTAGCTTACGAATGGAGCTAACGAATCTATGTTGCCTACTTACGCGTTAGCTAGTACGGTAGCTACCTTCAGCCCGGTGTTTGTCGTCTGCAACGCAATAATGTCCGTAGCCACTTAGTTATGTTTACAAACCAATTCAAAAATTTCATCCTTATTTTGCTTATCCAATTTTGTTTTTGAGATGTTGAAACGTGAAGATTTTGATGCTGGCCCAACTAGCCTAGATTGTATTGAGGAAGGGTTGTTTTTGGGTAAGTTAGGAGGTATAGATTCTGTAAGTTATCAGTATTTTATAAATGCCATAGTGAAAATAACACCATTTTTTGGATCTTTGGGTATCTTTTTGAATTGGTTCAAGAATATTTTATTACTATCCAACAAACATTTTTTCATAGATATTGTCATTAATTTTACAAGCAGTCCAACAAAATTTATACCATTGGCTGTAACCTAAGTTCATTGTTTTGGGTAGGATAAAGTACACAATGAAAAGCGGTTCAATGTTTTCTGTTGACTTATCTATAATAAATTTAAGCCTGAAGTCCCAAACATCATTTTTATATCAAATACTATTTTTTACATAAAACTAGGTCTACTACATAATATCAGCGATCTACCTAATCACTCATCTTAAAACGCTTTAACTTCTTTTGTAATACCAATTTCAATATAAATTAGCACAACAGGCATGTATTATTTTCAGTTAATATTAATTGAGCTAATGTTTACTTATTCTATTACCAAGTAAGATTACCATCCAAATTTATTTCTAATGACAACTAGGCCTAGTTTCCTATGTAATCATCATCAGACCAGATTACACTAACTAGTAGAGTAGGGATAGTCAGTTGGTTTGCGTAAGGTTTGGAAACCAATCTACCTGCTAATTCAATAGTGTGGCATTTGAATTTCATATCTTTCTTAGGTGTTGTACATGTTGTCAAGGACATCAGTCCTTTTGATCCAAATGAGTGAACATAACTTAGACCTATAGCAGTTAAAAATGAGATAGATATCCTATATTGATAGGAATGCTGGCTAAAAATTAATTCTAATAAGTTTTTACGTAATCTCAGAGTAGGTTGTTATTACATTAGTTTTGCGTCTTTATTGAGCTTTTTAAGAATATTTTATAATTTATATTTCAGGAAACTTAACAGCAGCCACTGATAAAAATGTTTTAGAAGCGAACAAGATAAATCAAATTCTCACGGTTGATTCTTGTCCTCTTCCACAAAACATAGTAGATATTTCAGGAATCAAAACGTTATTCATTCAAGGTAAATAATTGTGAAATAGTTATATAAACTTTAATTATTTTTTAAACTAACTTTTTCAATAACTTCTCGTTAGTCTGAATAGTTCCTTTTAGTCTATCAGTGTTTCATATATGCCTATTTAAGACTAAATGATTATTTACATCAAAACGTTTATTAAGTGAAGTTTTATTATGTAAATTAGAAAAAGCCTTATGCACCACTCAACCTAGTACAGATTCTAAAAAATTGTGGGGTGAGCGTCTTGCTTAACGGTGAAAGCCTAGCAGAGTGTGATAAGGTGAAGACCCTTCTGTGTTCTTGAAAAAGGTCTCACCATAACAGATCATGTCTTATATGCCTCCCAGCGAGAGGTAGGGAGGCTTAGAGGTCTGTGTAGGTTAGAAGTAATCCTGTAGTACAGTTACTTGGAGGTCACAAACCATATGTAATATTATATAATATAATTGTGGATAGTTGTAAGCGATGGTCGGTGGGTGTAGTGCTCTCTTGTGTCACATATTAATGTCCACACTATTGAATACTAAGTTAATCCGCAAAGACCATCCTCATAATTAGATCAGTCTAAATGAAATAGACTTTATTTCCAACAAAATAAAATACCCGTATCCACAAATGCTTAAGTAAAACAAAAAATATATATGTTGATTAAATGTTTGTAATTCAGAATCAGTGGTTTGGATTCCACATTAAACTGTAGGTCCCTTAGGTACGCCATTGACTGTTAGGCTATTAATAAACAGTTCTATATAAGCCTTAGTCAGTAACAAGACTACAAGATCGCGCCACGATCATCCTACACTCCTTTCTCATTCATACTTGGCTGAGGCTATAATACCTGCCTTGATACGCTCACCATTTCAATAATCAAATCTATAAGGTCTGCTGCAGAGGCCACCAAAGTACAGTTTGTGCAGTCACTGATTCTATCAGTATTTTATTATTGATTTCCTACTTATGGCAACAGCCTTTCCAAGAAGGACTTGGTTCAATGTCAAAAAGCTTCAAAACTCAGCTGTGCACTTTGTTTTTTTCTTAAAAAGATCCAACCATCTTTCCTATGTGATGATTCCGTGATGCAGTCGAGTGTTGCCTATGGAAACTGTATGTAGGATTTTGACAAGCTGCATGACTCATAAGGTTTTGATATCTCGCGAGCCCAACTACCTTTGCAAGAGGCTCTCATTCTGCGACCAGGTTTCTCAGAACAGGACTCGTCGTGGTGGGACTCTTCACTTCTGAAAATTATATCTTAAGCACAGGATAAGTTTTATATACTTTGGCCTAAAAACATTAATTATGATTATGTTTGAAAAAAAATGTGGAAGCATTGTTCAGCTAAATAGTTAGTGTAAAAATTTTTTTATCGTTAAATCTCTTTAATTGTTATTGGAGGATTTTTTTTAATTTTACTGTAAATAATTGTAAGATTGTTTATTATAAATTATGCCATATAGATTGTAAGTTATTTGTAATTTGATGATTAGTTCTTCTGTAAAGCTGGTGTACCATAGAAATGGCAAGAATAAGAGACATTTTGATTTATTTAATATATATGTAGGCCAATATAGCAGTTTTCTGTGGCAAATATTTGGAAAAAATATAATTTATTCATCCTGGAAAGTATTACTATTATTATTGCTGTATAATTAAGTACTTGTCAAATAAATAGGCGTAACTGATAACTCTTTTCAGCAGTTATATTTCTATATAATTACCTAAAAATATATAGTTAAATAATTTCTTACAGTAACTGATTTACCAAATGAAGATCTTCTCGGTCATTTTGAAGAAACTTACAATTTCATACATGAAGCACAGATTCAAAATAAGGTTGTTCTGGTTCACTGGTAAGTAACATAAACCTACATATACATATACTACATACACCTACATATATTCAAGTACATTTTTTACATTATGCATTTTCAATTATAGTAGCATATTTCATGTTTTAATAAGGCATTGTCTAAACACAAAATCTGTGTGGTACACCTTAATTCTAAAGTAGTCACTTTTGATTAGTGGAAGATGTCCCATAAACTGGCAGCCATATTTAAGGTACCGGTATTTAACCTTTTAGAGAGTCTTAAAAAATTAAATTCATTGTCAGTGATAAAAGCTAAGAGTAAATGTTTAGACTGTCAGCAGAATAACCAATTACTGTTTTACAATTAATTGTGTACCATTAGGACACAGTGCTAACATAAAAATGAAACTTACTTTCTTACTTTTACACTAAAATACAAGCCTATGTACTGCCAGTTTTTTATTTTTTGTGAGATATTTTAGCAGGCTTATAAGTGGACAGGAAGCCATTCATTACATGTCCTACTATTGATTACAAAGGTTTTATTTATCTAGATTGATTTCAGACCTCATCTACGGGATTGTCAATAATGCCTACAGGCCCTATATAGTCACACTGATAGAAGTATCGGGTGCATCTCATAAATGTGTAAATTTAATCAATTATCTCCTAAAAATTACTGGAGTGTAAAAATATGTTTCAGTTATTTTGGTGTTTCCCGAAGCGCCACTATTGTAATAGCATATATTATGAAGAAATATAAGATTGCATATAATGAAGCATTTGAGAGGTAAATTAGCTACTGCAATTCAACTTTAATTTTAGTTGAAAAGTATTATTATTTATGGTTATTTATCTTGATGGAATAAGTTTAAATCATATCAAAACAGTAACATCAAGCCAGTTGTGCTCAAACTCTCATTTTGAGCACACACTATCTCGTGTCGCCCCACTAGCTCGGTGGCCGAATGTTGTGGTTATTTGTTGCGTTATCAATATAGTTTTTGTATTGTGCATGATAGATAAGTAAAGTACTATTGACAAAATAATTAATATCCGTAACTTTAAACATTTAATTTTTAATGTAAATTATTAGGTAATCACTTGAAAACGGGAGGAGTTTTTCCATCTCCAGAAACAGTGTGTAGTTAAAAACAGAGATGTGGGAAAAGACCAATGAAGGATATTGAATAGTAAATAAAATATGTGTAGTAATTAGAAAAAATAATTTTCAAATTCAAATTTTCTGTTCAAATTTCGTAAGCTGAATGCTAGTTGGGATAAATTACGGGTTTATTTAATTGATGTTAATGTTATTCACATCCATTGAGACAGTAACCCATCCAGTTGGTATTTTAAGGTGACTAAAATTAAAGGGTGAGTGTGAATAACCCAATGAATTTTATTTTGTAAGTAGTCTAGGTTTGTTTGTGTAACTGAAAAAACACCAGCAAATTCACATTATTTAATATCCCAATGAACGAGCTAGGCACAGTTTCGAACCATCACAAAATTGGGTTAAAGGTTTTTCTCATGACTGAACCAGGGAAATTAAAATGATATAGGCCTAGGCCTAGTGAATCAGTTCATTCAGGATTTCAAAGTTATGACATGGTAAAAATTTCAGAATTCAAAACCAGCGAAGGTTTGTTGGGCCGAACGTAGGCTTTCAAGCGCAGTTAGAACTTTATGAGAGAATGGGCTACAATCTGGACCGCAATAACATTCAATACAGAATGTACCGCTTGAAACTTGCAGCAGACAAAGTAAAAAAAGGTAAGTAAAAACATCAAGGTCGTTCGAGATTGCTAGATTGCTGGTTGCTGTAACTAACATTCTTATCTTAACTATCATTATCTGAGCTCTGGTCAAAAAAGTCCCTGGAATTAGTAAGACAGCTGCTATAAACCTATCATAAATATATATATAACTTTGAATGTCTGTATCTGCAATGAATTGGAGATCACAGTGTGAAGATATGCATGGAAATATTAACATAAGTATGATGGATCATGTTTTTAGGAAACCGTCATACAGTCGCCTCCCTCTAGTCTGGACTTAGATGGTTTGGACACTGGATGGTCCGGACTACTTCTTGGAAATGAGTCATCTGTGTTTCTCATGGCAAAATCGACAGATTGGACGTGTTTGTTTATTTCCGGTCTAAATATAAATAAATAACATCACAAACATCAGTTCAGTTTACAATCGATTTACAATAAAAAAGTTTTGACTCATGCGAATGGGAGGGCAGCAATGGAAGTGGTAACAACGTCGCCAGTTGCAGTTGCTCTACGTAGAGCAACTGATCAGCTGTGGTTGTAATGTTTATGAGGAAATGACGGGATTATGCGTTCAAAAACACAGTTTAAGCAAAAAAGCAGAAGAAAATAATAGATTTCTTATAATATGTTATTGTTCAATATTGTAAGGCCAAAATTTTTATTCTTAGGTTAAGTAAATACGTTTGAAATAATCTTATTAATATAAGGTCTGTTTTTTCATACTGTAAAATAAATTTGTAAAAGGTTCAATTTGCGGTGTTTTAAAATTTCATTCCTCTTTATGGTGACACATTTAATTTATCAATGTGAAAAAACTACGATCTATTTAGTTGGAAACAAAAATCTATAATGTTTGAGAAAGTATGCTTTAAAATTGTCTTAACACTTATAACGAAACATAATTTTTAAAACGCTAAGAGAAACATAAGGTCAATTTGACCGTTACTGTGTTTTATTGATGTTTAGTGCGTTTAGTATTGTTTTATATATCACATGAGTAACAAATGTTGTTTTAGAACATTTAATGACAAATCATATTTATTACGCAAAAATCATGTGATAGAAAAAAATTAAACTCCGAACGTCACGCTCCAAGATGACCAGCTGTGACCTCGGGCAAAAATCTGTATAGGATTGTTGCCCAAGGCCAGAGCTGGTGGTCTCATAGCGGGTAATCTAGGTGTTATTTTATTTGTTGCGTTTCACCACAACCTTTTACCGAAATTCTAGGTATATTAGACCGACGATTGCCAGCCGGTAAGCAAAACATGCGGTATATCTAACCGACCATATTCAGACAATGCGTCTAAAACGTATGACATTGTCACGCCAACTAGTTGGAAATGGCCAAATTTTACGAAGAGGGGTTTAGGGGGAAGGTACTAAGGGTGTCAGCCGTCAAGGTCAAGCAGTTTAGTCACTATTTTGTAGTAAAATTATCGATCGGCCATTTGACCGATGTTTCGTTTTAAGTGTTAAAATGTGATTTACGTAGATACTGTACAATAATACAGGTTGTAAATGTTATATTTACTAAACCGCCGGATGGTCCGGAATTGAAATGTTGTAAGACAAGGCTATTTAATTACTGTGATACTATGTTGACCTTTTTACATTTCAGTAGTATTTTTACATCTATTTTATAGTATAGTTATTAAACTAATAAAATATATTTTTCAGTAATTGAAACACAATTTGTGAACAATTTTGAAGGTAATGATCGAACATTAGACTCTCAGAAATCTATTGACAGACTAATGAGGCAGATGACTTTTAGTATTTTCAGATTAGGGATATGTTTATTCAAAGCAACTCATTACCTAGTTTTTACGAACAGAATGGTCGTTTCTATTCCTAACTAAAGGGTTTGACTATTGAAAGTTGAAATTTCTGAGAGTTTACTGTATACCTTGTTAGTCAATACACTCAACACATTAGTATCACGAGTAACTCACTTTTGAAATAGCCTCACTTTAGCCATTAAATAGTAAATCCATTTTTTTTCATTTAGTCCAATCTTAGCAACAGGAGTAATGTAGTTTTCACAACAATTAAATTATACATCGAGAAGGTGCAAATGATAGATGAACCACAATAGTCACTGTCTTTTTATTTATTTTTCTTAAACACATCCTGTAAAAGATTCATTAGTTTATTTCTAGTAAATTGTCACGAGTGCACCCTTGAGCGATGGGTTATTTACGCATGTTGGATAGCCCAGCGCCAAGTATTTTTTGGAACTCAACATTACTCTTTCGGTTGAGCGCCTGAGGAAACACAAGTATGCCACAATGCAATTCCTTTAAAAAACTACAAAAAAATTGCTTTTGCATTATTCAGTATGGGATGAATAATTTTTATTGTATTTGTGAAAATTAAACGATTTACCGTATTTATTAAATGTGTTGGCCAACCACATACTTTTTATTAATTTAATATGTATAAAAAAATCAATTAAATTAAATTAAAAATTATATTGAGTATGGAGAAATAACAAGGTACAAGGTAATATTGTAATTTATTAACCCTCGGAAGGTTTACTGTCGATTAATTAATGCTACCGCCCAGTCGTTGAAGGTTTACCGTCGATCAACTTTTACAAAAAGCAATGTTGCGAATACATTTTCGGTTGAAACTACATTGAATATAGTATCGTTGTTTTCTACAGAACATACGCTTTCCTGCTGAGGTATGTTTCGTGTTGCTTACTCTATGCGTCACAGTTCTGGTTAGTTAAAAAATCGGTCTTCAGTTGGGCGGTTATGTCGCTTTGTTTACAATGGTTGGGTTACACGTTCTTGTTGGGTTTTTATATGGTGTTCTAATGTCAATTTCACAATTTTAAAATAGATAGCAGTGCCTTAAGTGTTTAAAAATATATATTTTTATTTTCCTTATTCAATTTTGGAAAACTTTCTATCTACAATTTTTGACAGGTATTTATTTGCTGTGTTTTGTGTGGGAGAAAACTTTGAGAAATCTTTTGGAAAAAAATCTTTTATCAATTTCAATTGGATACACCCATCAAAACCAAGATGAAAATAAAACATATTACTATTATCTTATAGATGATTTAATGTAGATTAAAATGGTGTATAATATGTCATAGTTACTATTTTATGTGAATTTTTTAGAAAAAGCCTGCAAAAGTGCCAAAAAGGGGTGGACCTCAAGGGGTCAAATAGTGAACCGTTGGAGGGTTAATGTTTAGTAATTTTATGAGTTTTAAATTTGCTTGTGATTTATTATGTATCTGGGATTCGTACACATTTGTTAATTTTTCAATATTTTTCATTATGCACGTCAAACACACAATTTTTTTATCTCTTCTCCCGCTCTGTGTTTTGGTCATCTGCGCCACCCTTGGGGAGCACGTTTCCAGGGTCAAATTAGGGTGTTGAGGCGGATGACCAGAACAGCATTTACTTTTGAAAATGCTTTCAATTTCAATTCAATTTTCAATTCAGACAGCGTTCTCGAATATTGGGAAGCTCCAAATAGTTCTAAATATCCTGTAAGGTAGCAGCAAAATGCAGTACTGACAAATGTGTGTAGTGAATGACAACCGGCAGCGGGCGCGACGTTGGCACCGCGTACACAGTACATCGAACGGAGTTGAAGGGTTAATGATTAGTGTAGGAATTCATGGGAGATATTGCAGAGTCTTGAGGAACTCTTACAGTATATACTGCTGAAGCTTATTTTACCTCACACATGTTATGCTATATTTATATTGTCTACAGCAGTAAAGGAATAATTATTAACTATTATTACTATGGGATGCCCAGTTTAACACTTTCGCTGCAGCCCCTGATACTCGCTTGAAGAGACCAGTGTAGTGTAAAATCAACCATTAGGAAAATTCCAAGTGACCCATACTGAAATAGAAACTGCGTTATAACAAAGCTGATCGTAGTTCTCTCAGATCCCAACAGTTGGCAGCACAATCTACACCTAACGCTTGATCTTTGTGCGCAGTTTTCAACTTAACAATGGTATCTGCAGCACTCTTCCCTAACAAGAAACAAAACTTCAGAGCATGGGAAACAGTGTTCACTAAAAAACTCACTGAAGACGAACACGTCCACCCACGGCGACAGCACCAGCGGCACTGAACTCTGGATGAGCTGCACTACACAAGCAACAGACATATGTACTACACAGGCCACGCCTTCGGCAGCGTAATCCCGGTTGCTTTTGGGTACCCCTTTGTATATATATATATATATATATATATATATATATATATATATATATATATACAGACACCAAATAAATACAGAGTTATAAATTTTGTTTATTCAAATATACTTGAAAACTAAGTAAAATATTTTGTTACCCGTCCTTTTTGTTGTTATTAATTAGGTGATTTCTTAGTCCCAGTTATGTTTCAAAGTAATAACACAAAATTATTTATCAGTACAACTCTCAGCCTTTTTACCCATGCAAAGAACAAGTACTTTAGCTAGTACAATGTTATATTGTTTTGTGTTTTAGTAAAGATTCTCCCTCTTGATTGTTTGGATGTGGTCCAGCCAGACCCTTCTCTCATACGAGTCAGTCCGGATCCTCTGGTCTACCGGTGTTGTCGGTGCAGGTTAGTCTTTTGTCTACATGGATGTTAAAACCCTTTCAAATACTTCATGTTAAATAACTTAGATTGATTTTTTTTAACAGAAAACCTTAATTCATTTGAATCTGTTGTGTTGTTCAGTAAGGAGTTACGCCACCTTATGTTTGACACTGCATTTTATGAGCTTTAACTTTACATATAAAATAAATTAACATTGCATGCCCCAAAATCTTTACTCTTCACTTATTCTCTCTTCATTTTAAAGTGACTGGCTTAATTATAAGCACCTAAATACACTAAGATTTTAAAACAAACAAAGAAGTTATTTGAAAACTGTGGATTTCATATAGTCAATTGATGTGGTTGTTACAGACGCATTGTGGCATCGGCCGCCAACGTCATGCCGCATGTGCCTGCAGAGAAACCATCGTGGAAGGACCCGTTGTGGCCGCAGCGAGTCCAGCAACAGCCAACATGCTCCGCCACACACTTTATCGAACCACTCGCATGGATGAAGCCTGCCCTCCACTCCGAGCAGGGCAAACTACACTGCCCCAAGTGTAATCACAAACTGGGCTCGTTCAGCTGGATCATGGGTAAGTTGAGTAGCTGAGTTGGTTTTCCTCTTTTAGAGTGAAAATTTATATTTTTTTAATGAGTTTTCATAGCAATTTAAGTTTTAATTCCATAGAAAATCAACTGGTTGTCACATCATAGATCAGTAAACCCGGATTACTGGATCTTCCAGTAAGATTCTTTAAGACTTCTTTCTTTTTCCTTACTACTGCTTTTGTACATTTAGTAATTAATACATATATACTGATTCATAATCATGATAGTAAAAATTTATATTGTAAGCCCCTGTCTATATTTCCTTTTTTTATGTACAGTCTAGCGGCTTTAATCAATCAATATCTTTATTCATTAAATATACATACATATACATCTGAATAGTGTCATAATTTTTCCTTAGCAAATTTACATGACATTTTCTAAAGTATTACGTATTAAAGTATACCTAATACAATACCCAAGAGGAGGTAGAGAAAAACTCCTCCAGGGAAAATTGGGGGGACCTTTCTATTAAAAGATTTTTAAGTTTAACTTTGAACTTTTTAATTAATATTTAATTTTTTTCATCTTTTATATGGGTTGGTAATTGTTTAAAGTACTTAAATCCGACATATGATGGTTTTTTTCATATAACTTCAAATTTTGATGGTTTTGGGTTATAATTTTTTTATTTCTGGTAAAAATTTCTTTAAAATTATATATTTTTTACTTTGTTTTTTTTCACAAAAAGTACTGCGAGTGAAAATACAGTTGTTCTAAATGTATAAGTTATTAGATTAGATTAGATTAGATAGTTTAGAGAGGCAATAGCTTCAGACTATGTTCTTACATCTGTTGAATTGCTTACATATTTCATTGAAAGTGCAACGTTATTAAAGCTTGCAACATTGTCAAAACATTGAATTAATTAAACACACTAAGTGCACTGGAGGTAGCAGCCATCATAATATGGTTATCTGTGTTTTCATGTTTCATTGTATTTTATGTTACTGTATTTCAATTTTGTGCTTTTACAACCGAAGCTTTGATACTGTTTCCCTGTTGCCCTAGCAACAAAACTAATAAGCGATTCGGACATTTTATTTGAATTACTATTGGGGTTAAGGATACAGCCTTCCTAGTATATTGATAATATTTATTTATTACATATAAATATTCAGTTCTATTTACATTATCTGTTATTTTTAATTTTACTAATAAAATTATATTCGCAGGTTGTCAGTGTCCGTGTGGTTCAAAAATTTCCCCTGCATTTTACCTGGTGCCTTCCAAAGTTGAATGGAGCAATGTCGTTCAAAATGTACAGGTTACTGTTTAAGTATTTAAAACATTGCTTGCTGCCAATCAAATGGTCGGATTATTAGCTATAGGCGTGAATATTCGTGACTGTGTGAATCTATGTTGTTGATAGCTTTTTGTAATGATTTTTTGGATATATTTTAGTGACAGTTTACATAAAGGTATACATTAGTAGGTTGTAAGTATACAAAGTAGCATATAAAGAAGGTTGTAAAATATTTACTCTTTTATATAATATTTGGTATATACTGTACTTTTTGTTTTCAGGGTTGAATTTTTATAAACAGTTTCTTCTTTTATGAGTACTTTTCTTCTGTAAAGTTTTGAACTGAAATCATTATCACAAGGACAAAACTAAATAGAATTTTTTTATTAATATTGTATTTATTTAACATCCGTATGATGATTTGTCCATTAGTATAATTCCTAATATTTAGTGAAATAACACTTCATGTAGTCTTCTTAACCCTCGAGAGGGCACTTGTGGAGTTTACCTCCGCACGTGTAGTTTTTGTTCACGCATTTCGAGTGTCGGCAGATGTGTCAAGCTCCTTACCTCACGGGCCTCATTCCAGGAATCAGTTTGCGGAGGCTTTCTTTGCCTGCGCCCTATCACGTAAGTGTTTAGTGCAGAATTTAACTTCCTCGTGCACCCTTCTGTGTTAGAGATAACTTACAAATTTAGTTGTGACTGTTTTCAAGTATACGAGTACTTTGTGTTCCCATTTTATATTACACTGATTCCACCATAGATTTATTAGAAGACGAGAGATTACGTTGAATGCAATATTTCTAAACGGAATACACATATGAGCGTGTGTGTTAACCAAAGTATGTTTTTGTTTTTATTTAATTTATAAAACTGTCATTTAATGTATTTGGTTTGCATTGATGTTCAATTTCATTATTGCAGAAGAAAACTCTGCATGCGCCCACTCCTGTTTGAACGGTGAAGCTCCCGCTCAAGGGTTAAGATAACATTAGAACTGAGATCCCAGATTTCTTACGAATTTATTATTTTTCCAATCTTCATATAGTTAGTCACTTTCACCTGTAAGTACTGTTAATTTTGGATCCATGATGTAAGTTTTCAAAATGTAGAAAATATTATATAAACATTTAGAGAGAGTATGAGGTTCAGGTGACAGACATGATGGCTTGTGTGTCTGTGATATTAATTTAGAGTGGGAGTGTATGGGGAGCAGAGGATGTATGTGTAGAAACCATCAATGGTTTGAGTGAGAAATTCAAATGAAAACTATGTATCCTTCCGTCTATCAGTCCGTTTGTTACAAAATAAAAGTCTTCATTGTTTAATATTCTATTTTATAATTACATATACTTACATATATTTTATAATTACATATACTTACATATATTTTATAATTACATATATAAAATAAGGTTTTTCTCAGTTTCCTGTCAATCTAGGAATAAGTTTTGCCTAATGTGACATTTGAATTTTTGACACCAACTTATAAATGGCTGCACACGTCACGTAAGTAGGTATTTTAATGCCCCCAATGGTAATAGCTTGTTAATTTAATGATTTCAAACTTGTTCTATCACTTATTGTGTATAGTTTTTTAATTGTTATTAGACAGTGCATCACTCTTTATTTGATTGACTGAATTGTCAGATTTGCTGCTTACAGGTTAGAGAAAAAGACATTCTTGAGAAGCTGTTGATGAAGGTTAGATAGCTACATCATCAATGTATGTTTATTAACATTCAATATTACAACATATGATATATAAATTAGCGTTAACCTGTAATTTGGTTGCGCTCCTGATTGACAGGTGTTCATCTGTCCTTGGAGAAAATCTTATTACTTTACAAAGACAATAACATTTGAATATTTTTTCTGGCTGTGATTTGACACCTGCTGTGATTTGCTGTTGTATTTTAAGAGATTTTGATTTTTTGATCTCATAATTTGTACACTTTGTTGTGTAAATCAGAAGATAGGATTCCTGATTTTTGTAACTAACTCATGATAACATAAATTAATTTAACCACCCAAAGTAACACTCGATAGTGTAAAAATGATTTCCTAAAATAGCAAACCATGTTTTATGTGGTTTATTTTAGGTTTTTAAATACTTAATAAGTGTGGATTATAATTTTTTCAGTTTTATATTGCATTAGCTTTAAAAATTACAACCGCCAAAAATATATTTTTACTGTAACTGGCACTGTTGTAATGCAAACTAGATAACTAGATGCTAAAACAAAAAATATTGTATTCAACATAAAGGTAATGTAGTTCTTTAATATTTTAACTTTTGAAATTCTTTTGTCCAGTTGTTGTACCATTAACTGTGTTAATCCTTCCATGTGGATGTAATAGAAATTTAGATGTAGCACAAAAAAATGTCAAAATAGTTGAAGTAATAGGATTGTTGACAGAAATATCTGTGTGATAGTAAAATAGTATAATTAAGTATTGATTCAATAATTTGTGCACTATAAAATAACTTTTTACACACGGTTGAAAATAGTGTGTTATGAAAAAAGCCTAGATACCAATCGTAGATAACATAGTATTGAGTGATAACTTGCCTATTTTAAAATGTTAATAGATAACAGTTCTAACTCCTGATCTTGTGAGGATATATCTTAACTGAGCCTGATCATAAAAAGTATTATTAATTATTAGATCAATGAAATTAGTGATTATGATCTTCCCTTATGTTAAACCAGTTTCAGAAAATTGCATGATAACAATTTTCAAACTCCTGACGTATGAACTTTCTTGCCTAGGTATATTTTTCTGCACCTCTGTTTGGGCCTGATGATGTCCGGTGAGACTGGACGAAATCAATCGCCAATTTAACACCTTTTGTATATATTTTCCGTTTGTATATAATTACAATATAAGTGTAAATATATTAAGCAGTGTTGGAAGACATGAGTTTTTACTCGATCCTGTTTTTATTCATTTTATATCACAGTTTAGTTTTGATGACCTTGCTGGAATAAACTGCTTAGCCCTCCAAAAATGCTGAGATTCAATTATGTATGAAAATGATTGATTAAGTTTTCCCCCTTCAATCAATGGCTGTTGTTTTCTTATTTTATAATATTTATCAAAGTACAAACAAAATCTATCAATCCATTCATCGATATATTATGTACATTAATCTATTTACGGCTTAGGCGGATTTATTTATACATAAAAACTCTTGGTAAATTGAATTACTTTTATAAATATTAATAATATAAATACAGAACAAATCAATATATATTTTACATTATTGTGTTAATTATATTTAATACATATATCTAAAATACAATATTGTTTATTATAAAATTCTATACTAGAGGTGTGTTGGATGTAGAGAATATTCATGTGCCCGAAAACGTAGGTTGGCAATACTGTTGGATACAGTACAAGAACTGTGGATAGGCAGCTGACTGTATGGTGAATTTGGTAAACCTGGAAAATTGAATACTATTTTAGGGAATATCCTTTAAGGGAAGAAGCTGTTCAACAAATACAGTAATTTAGATTTTTATGGCAACACGATTAGTAATACAAAGTGTCACGTCATTTTGGGATCTGGAATCTGATTCCGTTCTCAGATGAGCTGGAACCTACAATATGACATCTCGTAATACATAATCAGGTCTAAGCTGGTAAAAATCTGAAAATAAAAATGCTCTTAAACTCTTGATGTGTTGACTTTTGTCGCTTAATATAGTAATAATAATAATCCTAATTGCTGTTAGACTAATACAATATTTGTATAGCATTTAGCAAGCAAAAAAGTCAACCAAAAGTTGAGGACAAAACAATAATAACAATAAGATGAGGCCCAGTCAAAACATAAACCAACCAGATCACACAAAATTAGTAAAAAAATTCAAGAGCTAGAACGGCTGTGACCTCAAGTCGATGTTTCCCCCAGTGTGTGGTCCATGAACTCGCCCACCAATTAGAACTTGTTCGATACCAAAAAGCATCTTAATTTTGATTTCAATTTTGGTTCCCTAATTGGATACTCTCCAAGATTTGATCGTGGAAACACCCGCCAATGAAGGAAGGCCGCCAATCTGTGCTGTATCATCCTAAATAAATGTCTAGATCTTGTATTTATGTCTTGTCCCTGAGTGAGATTGGTTTTGAATTCACAATGTCTTTTGTAAGTTTTTTACTACTTTAAACACTTGTGTTTTCATATTTTTACAGGCTTAGTCCAGATTATGTACTAATGTTGCCATGTATTAGACTCACATGAGTATGGGATTAGATTCCAGATCCCGAAATGTCAGGACACTTTAGTTTACTAATAGTGATGAAGAATGTCCGCTATAAAAAACCAAATAACATAAACCCACTATCACCAACAATACCTATTATTGTAATTAATGGCTTAAGTGTTACGGTTATTAAACCATAGCTTTGGATTTTTTCATTTTACAATACTTGTTTTCAATTTCCATTTGGTTAAACAATTGATTGTACATAACAAAGTGCAATCCACACAAAAATAGATTTTGGATTAACATCGGCATGAAATACTGTTGTATTCTGTCTCTCTTGAGTTTCATTGTTATTCTCATGGACATTATTGTTAAATAGTGGTAATTTATTTTGCAGATTTTATTTAACCAATAACAAACCGGAACACAAACTAATAAACTCTGGCAAAATTATTAGGTGGTTTATTATTTTCATTTACTTAAATATGATCAAAATACGAGTCCTGAGTAAAGTTATTGTATTCTCACCAGAAGGCAGGAAAGTGCAGGATGGTGTGGCAGTTGGTATCATTTGGAACTGAGTCGAAGCTTTCCAAGACCCATAATACTCCATTGAATGGTTTGACAAAGCTGAAACAAAATTATCTCAATTCCAGTAGTGTTAAACTAAGATTAAATGTTATTTATGTCCAATCCTTATTATTTTCCCCTAATTAAAATACTGAACAACTGGCCTGGAAAATAGGTGTGTTTTTAAAATAATTTTAATGTCAACATGAATGTAAATACCAAGAAAATTTTTTATAAAAATAATTTTACTTTTTTTTACATCTCTGTGTTTAAAAATGTATTTACTTCTTTTTAGGAAATAGCTTAGATCATGGATATCTAAAGGGAATGTTTTCAGTTCCTCTTAAACAGCTGTCTTTATAACCAATGTCGTCACTTCCGTTTCAAGTTTTGGTCTGACGGATTGCTAATATTCCCTCCCCCCCAAAGCTAAAACATATTCATGTCAAAATGTTAACTGAAAATTATAATTTATTCTCTATGGCAATTGGAAGAACTGGATAACGTATATTTATTGTACTATCTAGTAAGATACCATCAAGAACAGTGGAATGACTGGTTGAGGTTCGTACTTGTGCTGACGGGAGAGGTCGAAGGTCGAACAGAAAGTCTGGACTCAGCCGACTGAGTGTCCCCTGTGTGTCGGCCTGGCTGTCTCTGTGAAGCTAGTGTTCTCTCGTTGCGTCGAAACTTTGCTCTTCTATTCTGGAACCAGACCTGAAAAGGACACTACTTTAAACCAACATTTAATTTGTGTAATACAGATCAGTTATCTAATAACAAATTTATCTTGATTTTTGTTTATATTTTATCTTATTTTCTCTACTAAATTATATAATAAATTCTTATCTAAAAATCACAATTTGTTGTTAAATTTTCTAAAAAATTATTTGATATTATATGAATCTAATTATGTTTGTTATTATTATTGTTCAACTTTTGTTATAGGATAGGATTAAAACTTTATTTATTTAAATTTTTGTTGTTAATAGCTTAAATCAACATAATTTTTATAAAAACAAAGTTTTAAATATTTTTCCTCTTATTTCAGCTTTTATTTTGGATCTTAAGTTTTTTTACAAATGTTGATAAAATTTTAATTTATTCAACATAAATAAATATTTATGAATTATTCAATATTGTTCTTTCCCCATCAAGAACACAAACTTTATACACTGGAGTACAGATCATAATAATGTTAAATTTTTAGATTTTAAACTTAATATTAAAGAAAAAGTTTTTGGACTTTAGATATCTGTTTTTTTCTTGGAAATTAGTGTATTTTTTTGTCTTTTTTTCAATCTTCAAATAATTTAATATTTAAAAAAATTATTATATTTTTAAAAGATGGTGTGAATCAATCGCACAGCTCTCATAATAACAAGGTGCTTCACACAGTGATGTTTTTTGGTATGCAAAGTTTCTTTATACACATTTTATCTTCAAACATTAAAATCGGCTTGAAAAACTACACAATTTAGTTCCTTAAAGTCTTTCTCTATCTCCAAAGTTTACTGAGATATTAAAAAATCTAAACACAGTATGTTGTATTTTGGGGCTCCAATGTTAATCTTATGGAGGATAATTTTTGGATGAAACTTAATATTTAGCTTCATGTGGTTGAGATTCATCCATTTATGCTTAAAATCATAGTTTATGTATTTATCATGGCAGCTAACCTGTATACTCTTTTCCCATGTTAATCATATAGGGAATAGGTAAACCCCTTTATTTATGGATAGATGTTGATGAAACTTGATATAATTGGTCAAAATAAAAATTGTGTATTATGCTCTAAATTCCTACTTTCAGTGTTCCTCACAGCAGCTTACTTGCATACTCTTTTCCCATGTTAATCATATGGAAAATAAGAAAACTCCTTTATTTATAGACAGATGTTGATGAAAATTCGTACAAATTGTCAAAATAAAAATTGTTTATGCTATAAATGCCTACTTTCAGTGTTCTTCACAGCGGCAACCCTACATAATCTTTCCCATGTCAATCTTATGGAGAAAACGCAAATAACTAATTCATATATTTATCGATAGATATTAATAAAACTTGACATATAATATTAATATTACATTATTGATTTGGAAATTCGCTGAGTACGCAGGTCTGCTGCGACAGGGGTATTTGTCATCTTTTTATTTTACTATTTAAAATGTATTTTGGTAAAATTATCATTTACTTTAGTGTTTTGAGGTGAACGTTTCCATTGAGACCCAAGTAATTTTTTCTTAAAGTTTATTTAAAAACAATTTTTTCAACTAAGTTCAACTACTTTTACCATGAAAAAATAAGTTGCATTTTAAGCTTACTTACAAACCCAAGCAAATTAGAAATAGTTCAATTACTATTCAATTTTACTTAATATTCGTAATGAAAAAATATTGGATATTTTAGTACTCATATTTTTTTATGTTTCCCAGCTTGGATGCATGAGAATTCAATATTAAACAGCTTTAAACCTCCCTAGTTGCATCCATAACTACAAAAATGTAAATGACTTATAATATAAAGTATTAACAAAATGAGTATTAAATTAATAATTATTAAATTAACTATTAGTTGGACTTTTCCAACGCGTCTTGTGTTTAAAATCTACATGTTTCGAGAATTGGATAAACTACTCCCGTTTTCAAGTGCCTAACAATATTTACATTTGTACAAACAAAAGGTTATTTCTACATATAAAAAAGTAATATATAAATATAATATAAAAATAATATAAAAAAATGAGTATGATTGTCTGGTTGGGATTTACGTTTAGCGCCTACAACAGAGGTGATACTATGCCAAGCAACGGAATGTTCTGCCCTTCACCAATGTCAAACGGAAGGTGCTTCGAAAAAGCCTAAACTCAAAGCGTCTCATTGAAGGATCTTCGTTGAGCGAATTTATTATGTCCTTAATTTGTAATATTGTAATGTTATATACGAGTAATTGTGAAAAAAACTTACTTTTACACGGTACTTTATTGATATTAAAAGTCGATTTATTTTTTTTTCAATATTAGTTCAAGATCTTAAAACGTATTGTATATTAAAATATAGTTTCTAAACTTAATTCAACTTCCTAAAAACGGGGTTTTATTTTTACTTAGTTTTTACTTTTATCCTTATTTGTTTATAGTATACTTCAATCTTTTTAGAACATAGTACCTGGAAGCTCGTCACCCATAAGCCCATAGTGAGAGCGCACTAATTTTCAAATTAATTATTTTTCTTATCGTCTTTATTATTATAACGAATCTTCCTGTTAATACTCTCTAGCATTCCTAATTCCTTTGAATGTGAAGACAATCCCTCAGATATTTCGGACTGTCTGTCGATAATGTGAGAAATCTTGATAAAAATGTTTTAAACTATCGTATAACAAACGGGATGTCTGTGTTCTAGAATATTTCAGTAGACGACTGAAGTTTGGCCAAGACATTGGAAAGCGGTTGGTTAATAAGAGGAGAAATGCAGGACATGTGTCAACGAGTGCAGATGGCATGACCGCCTGACAGTTACAGCTGGCAGTGGTTACCCGCGCCACTGCTACTGACGACACTGGCACCACTGTCCACGTCCACATCAGCTGATAGCAGGAAATCAGCTGTTTCTGTGTGATTCTTCAAGCGTAATGTGACCATGTGACACACATTGATTGTATACACCCAGAGATAAATTTTAACATACGTTTTCTCAGAAAACCCCATAGATTCGTAAATTGTATTAGAACGTACTTCCTCTGCTACTCTTCTCAAAACCACCCGCCGCCATATTCGTTTTGAGCTAACGCGCAGTTTTTCTACCATTGAGACATTTTAGACCGTATTTCACCAGACAGAAACAGCTGTTAACCTAGCTTTAACTGCAGTTATCGCCTAACTGACGAAATCTGATTTCACTACTCGCCGATACTAGATTTTGAGTAATCCGTCGTTAGATATCAACTGCCCAAATGTGATCGGTTATAACCTTGAAATCTCTCAATAACTAAGAATACCTTGTAAGAAGAAGAATATATGGCAGTGTTTCGTAGACTATCGAGTCGGAAGACTTTGGGCGTACGTTGATATAAATAATTATTCATATGTGGTATTTGTATTGAAATCAATTGTATTAGATTTCAATTTTATATTTTATTTTTATATTGGATTATAATTTTAAGTTAATGTGTTAAGCTCAAATGCTACACTTTCCTATTATACGAAATATTCTATACAAAGAACTAAACTATATTTTTTAAATCCAATAACCTTCAAACGTTAAGGACCTTTAATTTTTTTACTTGGTATTTACACTGTAGCAAAACAATAAATATTAAAATTATTTATCACTTATAAAATCGTCACGAAACTAAATTTTTAGTAGTAAGATTTATTCCAACCGATGATTGCGGAGGAGATGGAAGCAGTATTTTACAGTCAACAAAGTTTCTTTACGATCGCATAAACAAGTTAACCTTTCTCACTCGGGATTTGAACTCGATTCTTGTATATACTGTATACAGTACTCAGGTAGGTCTGAGCTACCAATGTCTCCTGTTACGAACGAAACGAGTAAGGAAGTAAGGAAATTATTTTTTTAACATAGCATTTTATGGCAGCTTGTAATACATTTGCCATTTTAATAAGCATAAAAACAATAATGCCATAGTTTATTTGGTTATTTTGTAGTACCTTAAAAGGAAAAAAGTATGTCTCAGTTCACTGACACCGTTTTTGTTGTTGTTGGTTTTATTTGCTTGTTCACTAAACAGCTCAGTAACATTATAGTTTACTCTAATTCTCTCTAGAAACTAGCGTTAGTTTTGACGCGTTTTTGTCAGTGTAATTGGATTTCCTTAACGATGGTTATAACATCAGCCAGTTTTAACGGCTTATTATTAAATCCTTTGTTAGCGTGATTTTGGTGAAATCCGGCGTTGGTGTTGTTATACTGTATTTCTAGGCCTACCTGGACCCTGGCCTCGCTGAGCCCTACGCGTCGCGCCAGCTCCTCCCTGACGAAGGCGTCCGGGTAATGTGTCCGCTCGAACACCTTCTCCAGCGCCGTCAGCTGACCACTGCTGAACGTCGTCCGGTTCCGCCGAGGCTTGCATTTTCGCTTCCCATCATCGCCTTCCGTGGCGTAGTCGTCCTCTAAAACACAAACTAGATTAGATTAGCATTTGAAAAAAAGTGAACAGCGGTTCACCATAGACGGCAGTAAGGTACCGACACGTAGTGTATGATACGAGCTCGTACAGCCTATATCGGTGTATTATATAGAGGGTAAAAAAGTGGAAAAACTTTGCTTCCGTGGTCCATCGTGTAATCAATAGGATTATTTTTTAGTGAGCGAAGGGACTTTTTTTATTAATATTGGCATATACAACATGTATTCTTAATGCATTGAGTGAAGGTGAAAAAATAATGTTTTAGTTGGTCATTTATTACTTAATCATTTTTTTTAAAGTCGTATATTATTTTCTCTTTGGAATATTCATAAATATTCTACAAATCGTTCATCAGAAATAAATAGTGTTTTACAATTTTAATTTACATGTAATTAAGTTTAGTTTCTAAACGAATTAAATATTCATCCCTCTCATAAATCTAGGTGTATATTTTCTAATTTTTTTTAAATCATGATAACCTAAACCTAGAAAGTTTAGTTATGTAGAGGTGATATACAGCACCGTCCGTGTTCCCTAGGTTCGCCTACTACTTTGGTAGTTCCCCACCGGTTGTTTAGACTGTGCGAGCGAGAGGTTGAGTTGCGACGCCGCTCCTTGTCTCCGGTGACAAATCGCCGGCTAATCCCAGCCGTCCAAACAGAATTAGCCGCGGGTTTACGGCTTGGCCCCGCTTAACCCGAACACGACATTGTGTTACTTAGCTGCGTCGCTACGTGGAGTCGCACAGCGCGATAGATTGTCGCTGTTGTCCATGATCGCGCACGCAACTACAGTGACGTCGAATCAATGGCGGCCGGTGGGCTGTGATTGGCCAGTTAAATTGTCAACAATCAATTTTGACTTTTCGCAACATAACAAACAAAACTTGGTTTGAAGTCAGCTGTGATCCACATCCTTTTCCATGTTATTGTAGCTATTCTTCTATTGGATAACGCGTTCTACTTGTGAGGCTTGATAGTTCACATCCAGCGTTCCATACTGGCGAACGATGTGGCTGTCAGAAAGTAAGTTTATTACGAGTTAAATGTTTTACCATAGATGAACGCATAGTAAAGTAGATAGTGCATGCACATGTTAAGGATGAAGATGGTACATCGTACCGCTAATTGACGTAGTAGGTACTGCCATCCTCAGATAGCGCTAGTGTCGCAAATGACACTAATGACAAATTAATGACACACCTGACGGCGTCACAGAGGCCTAGTTCACCGCTAGATCCGACAGATGGCAACACTTGTACTGAGATTTTATCGTCTTCACTCCCGTAACGTGCCTCCTCTCCTTATAATCCGTTCCTCTCTGGTTTTACGTGTATGAGTTAATTGTATTTAGTTTTTCACTGGCTAATTATTAGACCTAGAGTGTTTCGTGGCATTGCATACCCGTTGTTTGGTTCCCTTCAGAGACGCATTCTGTTAATCGACGGCGGTAGTGGGGCGTGTCGGGTGCACGGGTGGTGACTTAACTTATGTGATGTCGAGCCACACGGTTAATGAGCCGGCGACAGGCCATCACTCACTCACGCACTCGCACACCCACGCGCGCACGCACAATCGCGCACACACAATTTATAACCCAATTAACGCGACCAAATCGTTCCTAAAGTTTGGCTTCCAGTTCAAAGAGCAATAATTAGTTTCCAGTTGTTTGGACCCATTGTTGCCAGACTAGTGTGAATTGTCATGCTGTTATGTTTTTCTCAACTTCTCCTTGTAATAAGTTGAACGCCACAGTTAATTTTGGAATGTTTAAGATTTTTATTAATCCTTAAGTGTTTTGAAAGTTTGTTATTTGGTACCAAATAACATGCCAAACCTTTAATCAAAACTAATTTGTATAAACCTTTTTACCTATGGCGAGAAAATAATTGAAAATCCCATAATCCTATTTATTTGGTTCTTCTGTATTTTTACAAAGAAGTATATGCTTACTTATATTTTATACCTTTTTTCACTTCGTTTTTTACTGAAATCAATCGTCAAGATATCTAATGCCAATAAGTTTGTTTTTCTTTAATAGTTCCTGAGGTTTGCATTTCAATAAAATTAAATTAAATATTGGCCTATATACGTTTTATATGTATAAATTATAATAAAACCAAAGCATTACATCATTTTGAAAGAAAATATGCTCATTAAAATGAAAGCGTTGTTTTAGATTATCCCATGTCCAAATTTTCATAATGCATGAGTAATTACTGCGAATAATTAACAAATATGCCAAATTATTGGTACATTTCTATTCAGACCCAGTTATATAGTATAGTATTAGATTAGATTAGATCGTTGAAATGGCAGCCATACTACGATGTAGGTATTTTAATCCAAGCATGAATGTGGCGCGATCTTGTAGTCTTGTTACTGACTAAGGCTGACATGTTCCTTAGACAGGACTGTTAACTAATAGCACTACAGCCGATGGCAACTAATGGACCTACAGTTTAACGTGGAATCCGAACCACGGCCTCTGAATTACGAATTGGTCTAATTATGAGGATAGGCTTTGCGAATTAAGGTAGTATTCAATAGTGCGGACGTTAATCCACACAAGAGAACACCACATCCACCGATCACCTCTCACAACTATCCACAATTCGTGACCTCCAAGTAGCTGGATTACAGGACGTCGCCACCGTCCCAGTCTGTATCTGTGGATGGTTTTTTGTTTACACTTTTAACAATTGGAAAACTATATATTCCGTAATATTTAGATATTAGGATATGGGCATGTCCTTTTAGGCATATAACACCGGGAAAACTGTATATTCGGTCATATTTATGTATTTCAATATGCTAAGGTTAGACTAAGGTAGTCAGTTTTATTCCAGACATGTCATCATTCGGGCCACATTAATTCATAAATCTAAAATTAATTCATTAATTCATAAATTAGAAAGGAGTAAGAGTATTTCGATTCCCCTGTCAATAGTTAAACAATGCTACTCGAGACGGACGACAGACGAAATTCACAACTACCATACCCAAAACTACCTCCAAAAATTTATTTATATTTTTAGCCAACGTTTGTTTTTTATTGTTTTTGTAATGCATTTTACCATCTTAGAACATTCAATTTTTAATATGACTAGATATAGACCCTATGTTTAAACTTATTAATAATGAGTTGTATTATAAATTATTGTTAATAAATATTTTAGCTGATAACCACATATAATTTACGTATTATCAGCAAAATAATTATTTTGCATAAGAATAAGGGTATATAATTATATTAATCGAAGCATACTTTGGTTTGTACATTTTGCCATGATTTTTAAATTGAAAGCACTATTGAATCAAACTCCATTACATATTCAGCGACATTATTCTGTTATTTTGTGATTAAAAACTGTATGCAGTATATAATAAATAGAGATGTAAAGTAATATATACTCTAAAATTTACAAAATTATCAAAGTTTAGTAGGTGTGAAGAAAATATTTTAGTAATTGGAATTACAATGTATTAAGTGAATAAATTAGATAAAATACGACAGTTAGTCTAAAGTAAAGATGATATTGGAGAAATGTTGTTTAAAAACTCCAGTATTGTGCTTTACTCTTAGTTTTATAATCTTTCTCAAATTCCGAGAAAAATTAAACACCAACACAGTTTAAGACTTAAACTGAAATTTTAAGTCAAAATTAGATGTTTTTGAGAAAAAAACATGGTCACTAGTGTATTGAAGCAAATGATCATTCACGAGTTGTTTGACAAAGAATGTAATAAATGACTACTCGGAACGTAACTTCTTGTCAGGAATTATAAGTATTGTATTTGATATCAACTAAAAAATTGAACGGTTAATCGATTGTAAGCCTAATGTTGGAAATTTTTAAAATATTTCTAAAGCGCATTTTTATTACGTTTAACAATTTTATCGTTATCTACAGTAGAAACTAGCTGCCATTTTTACAATTAATAAGCAAAAAATTACTATAGGCTTACACACGGTTTTTATTAAATTTAATATTATTATATTAAATGTACCGGTATACGAAAAAAGTTGGGAACCGAATTATATTTGAGTAGTAGACTCACCGTCGCTCTTGTCGTGCGCGTTGTCCAGCTGCAGCAGCGACGTGACGGAGAACCTGTTGGTCTGGGGGCCAGCGGGCGCGTACAGACAGTCGGCAGCGAACATGTCCAGCATGGTGACAACACCCACACCGACACCGCACCGGCGACAAGTGTGAACATAATGAAGACGTGGCGAGGGAGGGGCGAAGAGCCAAGACGGGACGCTGGTGGGGACGCCCCGCCCAGGGGAAAAACTAGGATGGATGAGCTATTAATGCAGGTGACGAGTCGTCCATCACCAGCGGCGGAGTTGTAGATCATCGGGACATTGGCGCCGCGTTTAGTCCCGGGGGATAACTGGGAGTTAGGACCACCGTGAGGTAACAGAGAGCTAGGACCACCGGGAGGTAACAGGGAGCTAGAGCCGCCGGGAAGTAACAGAGAGCTAGGACCATCAGGAGGTAACAGGAGGTTAGGACCACCGGGACATAACAGGGAGCTAGGACCATCAGGAGGTAACAGGAGGTTAGGGCCACCGGGACGTAGCAGGGAGCTAGGACCATCAGGAGGTAACAGGAGGTTAGGACCACCGGGACATAACAGGGAGCTAGGACCATCAGGAGGTAACAGGAGGTTAGGGCCACCGGGACGTAACAGGGAGCTAGTAACCCTGTTTGGTAAGTCAGCGACTCAGTCGAAACCGTGATTGGCTTAGAAGCTGAGCTTGTCCCTGGTCCAGATTCATTCCAGAGTTACCATTATTTTTAATTATTACTGTCTACTAAGCTCTATGTCAGCTCATCCCTATGTTTGCTATCTTTGTCCCACGCACAGCTCTGTAGTTTATGTGGGCTGGAAAGCCATAGGTAGAAACCATTCTTTTTGTAAAGAAACAGAAGATAACAAGTAACGATAATGAATGATCACTGGTGGAAAACAGAATTACTATGTGATTTTAATAAAAACCCTAGAAAAGTTATAACAATCATAAAATATATATCCCAAGTGAATTTATTGGTATATTAATCTATATTATCTTTAGTCATTCTTAAAACCTTCAAAACACGATAACCTCAATAAAATGAAGAAAAGCGATTGATTGAAATGGGTTTAACATTGTGTAGTTAGTAGAGGTTAAAAGCGAAAAGATCTAGTTCAACGTAAATTTTTGCAGATTAAATTATTTTTAATTTACCTTTCTCAACAGTATTTAAAACAATCGCTTTAATTTCGCGTTAGTCGTCCCATAAAGGAGGTTCACCGTTGGCTTAACAATCTGCGCCGCGCATGAGAAGAAGGCAAAACGAACGCTGCACCTGGATTGCCTACCTGCGCCTACGTGCTACGTGTCTAGCACTCAAGCACTCTTGGACATCTAGAGATTTATGTTTTACATTACGTTCATTTAATCGTTGATGTGCCGCTACTATTCGAAACAATTAATATTAAATATAGGAATATCGGATATTCTGTTTTGTATCGGAATATTATTGCGAAACAGTTTTTCGTGTTTCTCAGGAAAGTTATTATTGTAGGTCTAATTATTTATTTATCTCATTTATAAATATATAAATATACAATATGTCAAATAAACTGTTTACACTGGAGATGAAATACAATTTTTTGTGTCTTCTCAAGAATTAACATAAATCTAACAAATTTACTCAAAATATCAGTTGTGTATTTTTTAATTTATGTGAGTAGTTTAAATTTCCCTAGTATTCTATTACGTCTATAATTCAAAGTAATTGAATTGAGTCATATGTTAAGAAAGTCTATGAAATTGCGCGTATTAATACAATAGAAATCATCAGTTTTATTCCGATATAAAGTGTTACAAGTTTACTACTGTTCTTTTACAATCACTCATTCATCTTTATAGTATTAAAGATGGTGAATTTCGT
Source organism: Nephotettix cincticeps (assembly GCA_023375725.1). NCBI lineage: Eukaryota > Metazoa > Arthropoda > Insecta > Hemiptera > Cicadellidae > Nephotettix > Nephotettix cincticeps. Next base: position 677,528 of record CM041788.1, on the reverse strand, counting down.
CACATGCCGTAAATTTATGCTTTTTAGTTAGCAGCATTTATAGATTCCAAGTTCATGTTGGACAACGCAAGTAAGAAGTTGTAATTGACAGTGTGCCAAGTTTCATTCTTGTCTTATTCTTGAGACACCGACCCAAATTAGGCAAGTATTTTTTGTTGCATGTAGTGAATATTAACGCGATGAATGTAATGGAGTTTTATAATATGTAGCTTTGTCACTGACAGATATAGTATATCCATAACTGATATGTAACTAGCTACATCTATAATTCATGTATTCAACTAAACATGAGTTAGTCGAGCGATGTTTGGTGTACTCTAGTGCCATAAATAATATGTAAAAACCTAACAACTACTTCAGTGTAGGTTTGTCATGTTTTATGATTGTTGATTCATCTCGTAAAGATGCAGTGTTTTAGCTTAGAGGAAAGACAAAAGGGAATGGTACAGGAATAAGGGGTTAGGGGGGTGTTAAAGGGGAGAGAGAGAGAGAGAGAGTGACTGGAGGGGAGGAGTGATGTACTACAGTCAGGTGCCACAACTCAAGACAGCAGATCCTTCTCACGTCTCTCTGTCGCGAGTAAACAAAACATTCAGACATTGTTAGTCGTACAGTTTCTCAACGAGTAGGATATTCCAGAGAAATTTGAAAATCTGTAATTAAAAATTATTAATTTATGTAAATATGCAAACGCTACTGCACAAGTACTGTTTCATATCATATAGGTTCTTCTTAATTATAATTTGGAAAGATGAAACTTTTCATTTGTTCGATTTATATAATAAACATCAAGTTATGTTAGTGTGGTAAGCGTGTGTGTGTTAATTATTTTGATGACTTAAAGAGATAAATGAGATCCTGAAAGGTTTTTAGCGTGAAAGATGTACTAAAAAAATAGTCACATGTTTGTTAGTGGAACAATTTGAGCGTTCTTTCGTCACATGCCGTAAATTTATGCTTTTTAGTTAGCAGCATTTATAGATTCCAAGTTCATGTTGGACAACGCAAGTAAGAAGTTGTAATTGACAGTGTGCCAAGTTTCATTCTTGTCTTATTCTTGAGACACCGACCCAAATTAGGCAAGTATTTTTTGTTGGATGTAGTGAATATTAACGCGATGAATGTAATGGAGTTTTATAATATGTAGCTTTGTCACTGACAGATATAGTATATCCATAACTGATATGTAACTAGCTACATCTATAATTCATGTATTCAACTAAACATGAGTTAGTCGAGCGATGTTTGGTGTACTCTAGTGCCATAAATAATATGTAAAAACCTAACAACTACTTCAGTGTAGGTTTGTCATGTTTTATGATTGTTGATTCATCTCGTAAAGATGCAGTGTTTTAGCTTAGAGGAAAGACAAAAGGGAATGGTACAGGAATAAGGGGTTAGGGGGGTGTTAAGGGGGAGAGAGAGAGAGAGAGAGAGAGAGAGAGAGAGAGCGAGAGTGGAGGGGAGGAGTGATGTACTACAGTCAGGTGCCACAACTCAAGACAGCAGATCCTTCTCACGTCTCTCTGTCGCGAGTAAACAAAACATTCAGACATTGTTAGTCGTACAGTTTCTCAACGAGTAGGATATTCCAGAGAAATTTGAAAATCTGTAATTAAAAATTATTAATTTATGTAAATATGCAAACGCTACTGCACAAGTACTGTTTCATATCATATAGGTTCTTCTTAATTATAATTTGGAAAGATGAAACTTTTCATTTGTTCGATTTATATAATAAACATCAAGTTATGTTAGTGTGGTAAGCGTGTGTGTGTTAATTATTTTGATGACTTAAAGAGATAAATGAGATCCTGAAAGGTTTTTAGCGTGAAAGATGTACTAAAAAAATAGTCACATGTTTGTTAGTGGAACAATTTGAGCGTTCTTTATTTTCTATCTACTCTTCAATATCAATACCGGCCAAAAATAAAAAAATGATTGCACTTTAAAATGTCTTAACACACCATATTCAAAGGCCGTGGTTCGGATTCCACTAATTGTAGGTCCATTAATTGCCATCGGCTGTTGGGCTATTAATTAATAGTCATGTCTAAGGAACATGTCAGCCTTAGTAAGTAACAAGACTACAAGATCACGCCACAATCATCTTACACTCAATCCTCATTCATACTTGGCTTAAAATACCAACCTCGTGGTATGGTCACCATTTCAAATAATCTAATCTAATCTAGTCTAATCATATCGTAATATTGAGCGCATTTCCAATGAGATTCAGTTTGTTTCAAAGTAGTGCAAATCAGTGGTTACATCGATCCAAGTTATTTTCCAAACTGGTAACACGTTATCTCCCTTGCTGGTGTAGCTTTTTGTTCGGAGTATCTCCTTCCCATCGGCTCAGGTTTAAAATAAATATTGCTAACAGTGTTTTACAATGTACTATTTTTCAGTTTCAGTCTATTTAAGTCTATAATTTACTTCTGACAATATCTGGAATGTCCTATATGAATATTCTTACTTAGGTCAGGCTACCTCAATTAACTATCTTGATTAAGAGCCTAGTACAATATCTCTTGACCTTATCAACCTATCGTTCTTTATATTATAGCGTTACTCGATTACTTCTGTATGAACCGGAAGCAGTTCTTCCATCATTAAAACGGTTATTACTAAAACAAAAAAACGTAAAATTAATAACATTTTAATGTAATTATTTAAAAACAGTACAATTTTAGAACACGAAAGTTCATGGAAATGAAATAATTCAGTAGGAAATGACGCAAATACTATAATATAAATATGAAACATATCTGTACGTTTGCGTTGTGTAGCCTACAGGCCTACAAGTGACATCACTTGCGTCTGCAATTGTACATTGCAGTTTCTGCGATATCGTATCCATACTGAACCTCCAACGACTCGACGTGTCACTTGTCTCACGTTTGCTAAATATTATTGTCATGACAAAACCGTGCAAAACACTACAAACTATAATCCTCATCCCAGGAGCTTCTGTTGACAGTGTTCATTCAATTTAATGACGAATCGACAGATTTTGTGTAGAATGTTACGTTAATCCGCAAAGACCATCGTCATAATTAGACCAGTTCGTAATTCAGAGGTAGTAGTTCGGACTCCACGTTAAACTGTTTGTCCCATTGATTTGCTATTGACTGCTGGGCTATTTGTTAATAGTTCTGTCTGAGGAACATGTCAGCCTCAGTTAGTAACATGACATCAAGATCGCGCCACAATATTTTCGATTTCGATCGTTAACTCTTCCTCCGTGCAGTTCTAATTTCTAATATTCCATAGAAAATTACGAATTTAGTTGGGAATTTTGTATAGGATTTACCATAAGTTTAAAATTAATTATGATATTTTGTACATCGCCCAAGTAACATAATTGGCGGGGATTTTTTTTATCTAAATACGGTTTCCGTTTGATTCACTTTTTCCTGGTTTGTGCGAGCTCATAACTGAACGCTTCTGAGTGTTTTAAGTGGAAATAAATCTTAAGACGCCGCCAACAATAAATCGCCAGTAAACAAGGCGACTGTCGCCACCGGCGCGGTCCAGACCATCAGGAGAGCAGGGCGCCGCCGGACCACGTGTGCCGGGCCGGGTAGATAAGTCTTCTTTGGAGGCGGAGCCAGGTCGAACCGTTGAAATTCAAAACATATGCAGTTGCAGAAAATTGTTATTTATCTCCTCCTATTATCTAATGCTGTATTTTAATCTCTGGAATAGAATACCAAAGTAATACTTTTAATCTTGCAGACTTACAAACTTTTTTAGTCTACGAGGGACTAAACGTAGAGCTTTTTATCCTTCGTGGGACTAAAGTAATTCTATAACAATAACATGAGAAGGAGTATGTAACCATAAAAGTTCATGGAAATGAAATAATTCAGTAGGAAATGACGCAAATACTATAATATATATATGAAACATATCTGTACGTTTGCGTTGTGTAGCCTACAGGCCTACAAGTGACATCACTTGCGTCTGCAATTGTACATTGCAGTTTCTGCGATATCGTATCCATACTGAACCTCCAACGATACAACGTACTGTGTTTAGATTTTTTTTATATCTCGGTAACCGTTGAAGATAGAGAAAAACTTTAAGGAACTTAATTGTGTAGTTTTTTAAGCTGATTCCAATGGTGAAATATAAAATTAGAAATTTTTAAAAATTACGTGTGAAAAACGCAAAAAACCCCATTTTGGGGTACAAAACCCCCCCAAACTACCCGTTCCCATTGACCGATATGTCTGGTTTACGAACTCGTCCGAGCATTTGTAGGAATACACGTCTCTACCAAATTTGGTCTTGATCGGACCATTTTTACGAGAGTTATCGTGTTCACAGACACATATATATATACATACATATATATATATATATATATAAAAATTTTAACGACTATTGTTTTTGGTCTCTGGGCATCTAAAGAAGAAAAAATAACATGGTCTCGGGCTTAACTCTTGCCATGAGACCTACGGTAATAGCTTCTTCCCTATGGGAAATTCGCTAATACATACTCGTACTATGTATATTTCACGTTTTTAGCGAATTTCCCATAGGGAAGTAGCTATTACCGTAGGTCTCATGGCAAGAGTTAAGCCCGAGACCATGTTATTTTTCTTCTTTAGGTGCCCAGAGACCAAAAACAATAGTCGTTAAAATTTATATATATATATGTATATATATATATATGTGTCTGTGAACACGATAACTCTCGTAAAAATGGTCCGATCGAGACCAAATTTGGTAGAGACGTGTATTCCTACAAATGCTCGGACAAGTTCGTAAACCAGACATATCGGTCAATGGGAACGGGTAGTTTGGGGGGGTTTTGTACCCCAAAATGGGGTTTTTTGCGTTTTTCACATGTAATTTTCAAAAATTTCTAATTTTATATTTCACCATTGGAATCAGCTTAAAAAACTACACAATTTAGTTCCTTAAAGTTTTTCTCTATCTTCAACGGTTACCGAGATATAAAAAAATCTAAACACAGTACGTTGTATTTTGAGGCTCCAATGTTAATCTTATGGAGGATTAGGAAAAATTAATTTTTCACTTATTATCTAATATTTTTGGATGAAACTTGATATTTAGCTTCATATGGTTGAGATCTATCCATTTATGCTTAAAAATCATAGCTTATGTGTTTATCATGGCAGCAAACCTGCATACTCTTTTCCCATGTTAATCATATGGAGATTAGGCAAACTCCTTTATTTATGGACAGATGTTGATGAAAGTTGGTATAAATGTTAAAAATAAAATTTTTGATGGTATAAATGGCTACTTTCAGTGTTCCTCACAGCAGCAAACCTACTCACTCTTTCCCATTTTAATCTTATGGAGAATAGGCAAATAATTCTTATGTTTATCGACAGATTTTGACCAAACTTGTCATATATTATTATTATTATATTTTTGATTTGGAAATTCGCTGAGTACGCAGGTCTGCTGCGACGGGGGTATTTATAGCCGTTACTTTATCAGCTAGTATGCTCGGTAGCACAACAGAATAGTACTAGAATAGTGTATAGTAAAATTAATTCAAAAAGTCCTTAGCTAACGTTAAATTCAATAAGACGAAACTATTTCAAACTACACCATAAGATCGATGTAAACAAAACAATCTGGCCTGCAGTTGGGCTATGCTGTATACATCAAGTTTCTTTATTCTGCGACGATTCGCATTGGTAAAATCACCAACTAATTTGATTTTCCAGAGTCTAGTTTGTCTTTAAATTCTCCTATTAACGAAATATTGGGCTGATGCCATGGCAACGTCATTATTTCAATACAAGTTGTAGAGAAAATTATCTAAGATATCCCATAAATTGTCACCCATTCTTAGCATTTGCCTTTTTCTTTGTACAGTGATCCTTTTGTTTAAGTAAAATTTATAATCATTCAAGAGTACACATATGACATATATATTTATGTAGACATAAAATACATTTGCAACAACCGCAATTTATGAAACCACCGGACTTTGTCAATATATTACACCAAGTCACGGTATTGGTCCGTGGAACTATTAACGAGTTACGGTTGATCCCCAAAGTGCATGGGTTCCGAGTTTCAAGTATCAAATTTCCGTGTCTGCGGGGGTGATACGCCCCACTGGCGGTGAATTAGCACATCCGCGGCACAAAACCACCCTCCACCCCATCACACCCTTAGCCGACGTGTGGGCTTAATTGCTTGTAATTAAAACTGTTAGGTGTCAGACTTCTTCGTGGGGGTTGTCATCAACTGGTCTCCCTTACTGGCTGTTTCGACCGAGTAACAGACCTCCAGCCGAGCTCGGAAGTGGAGGTGATATGACGAGGTTGGGCGAGCAATAGTGTTTCGAATATTAATTTCTTTATTTACTCCATTTCCTCATTCACAAATCCTACACCACAATGTTCGTGAAATTATTTTAAAAAAATCTCAGGTTTGGTTCAATGTTCTTTATATCTTTTGTTACATCAAAGTTTTAAATTTAGTATACTTTTTATGATGATACAATCTTATGAGTTGGAAATACCGTATCGATTTTATAATGGAACGTTTTTTGTTGATAATTGAAGCACCCAGATAAATAAAGATAAATTCACATAACTTCTTTTTCTCTTTATTATAATTAGCATAATTATTATTTCTCTTTATTATATTTTTTATTATTAGCATCTTGGACTTTAATGCAAAAGGTCACGGGTTCAAATCCCAAGAGGACTGATTTGGGTTTGCGTCGTATTCCCAAAATGTGTTTATGTGTGTCTTAAAATGCATTTGGCGTTGAAAGAACGAAAACAAATTCACTCCGAAATCCGTGATAATTACTTAATCAGGGACACAAACTGTGTTAATACATCTTAAATGTACTATTAATACTATAACGGCTTTTTAAGGGATATTAATATTTATTCTCATTTAAGGTTTAACATAATTTTAGTTTGTGAATGATGTAGAAATGTGGTGCAGTAAATAACAACACTTATGATATTTAACAAATCATGTATTCGTACTGGTACAAAACAACGTTTGCTGAAAACGAATACTTTAAAACCTTGGCAAAACTAATGTATTTTTGTTTTCGTGTTTTGAAACAAATTAAGTGGTTCGTGTGAGAACAAATCAAGAGACTAGGCTGGGCGCTTGACAGCAGCTTCTGCGGTGTCAGAAAGCCTCTGGCTGCACACTATTTCTGGCCGGGAGAGGAAGTCCTGTCGTCTTCAATCAGGGTAAGGCTTTGCCCCAAACGCCCGGACGGGTGACACCAACGCCACGGTGAGGCGGGGTCCCTTTGAAGTGAAACTCTTGAATAGCCGCTAACATTGCCCACTCTAGGGGATGAGAGGGTTACCTCAATGAACTTGTCACGTTATCTCGCTGAAAGCGAGGCGTTCTGTAATAACACATCCAAGTACTAAATTAATTATTCAAAAATGTGTGATCTTACCATAACTGGAGGCTATTATACTCCCCAAAATAATAGAATTAGATTAAAATTGTGATAACTTATAGCGTCAGACTACATCTACATCCCTGTCTTGGTCATGGTCGTGCAATGTCGGACCAGTGCTGGCCTTGCTATTGGTCTTGCTAGTGCTAGTGTGCGTTTACTTTTAACACAAGAACCCTGTTTGAGAACTCACCAATTGTATAGAAAATTTGCACAGGACCTATACATAATTTGATGGAGGATATAAAATTGCGGGCACACTAGTATATTACTCTCTGATATTATAGACAATACAGTTTAGAATTCTTGTGGTTGTATCTGAAGGAGTGGTTATTTTGAGTTATTTATCATTAAACGAGGTTTTGATATGGTTACGTCTTATCTCTAGAGGGTTGGGCGTTGGTAGTTTGAGTGACCAAAATTTGTGACGTCATGTGGTTAGTGATGTCATGGTTTGGTTATAAGAATAGTTGGTTAGGTGTACTGAAAACATTCCCTTCAGACATATCCATGATCTAACATTTTCCCACAGGGAAGTAAATACAAACATTTGTTTTATTTAAACTGGGCATACCAGCTTATTGCAATGGCATAGTTGATGCGTTCAAAATCGGGATTTTTCCGTAACCTCTGCCAACGTTCGTTTCAGCTACATCAGCAATATTTCGTAGCACGGAGGTGGATTTTGCCGCGGTAGACCACCACCTTAAAAGCCTGAAGTACCTGAGCCTTTTTTCAATGACTTCCCATGGTAAATGTTTTTAATTCAAACAATACTTTAACTTTTTTGTACCAAAAAGTCGTTATTATTTGAATTTGTAGTTAAATGTCTAAAGATCTATACGATTACAATTTCAATGTTGTCACTAACTCGTAACATAATAATCTATTATTGAAAAAACTAGCTCCTCAAAAAATATTATAGACTATTCTAGAAAGGTTTACTATATGAAAATGTGTATTTAACAGAGCACTGATAAATATATTTATGATAATCATATTCGTGTAATCCGATGTGAATCATTTTTAAAATTTCTATTTGAAGAGAGATGCATGTCCAGTACAAATACAATAGTTAACCAATATAACCAGCAATTCATTCGGCGCCGTTTTATGTTCCAACAGTTGCGAGGTTATGCAGAGACAAGATGTTTACGGAAGCCAAAAATCGCACCATTCAGAAAACATTTTGAACGCTCGAGAGACACGCGTCATTTGATCTGAAATTCCCCATCGTTCCATGACGGGGATGACGGGAATCTTTATCTTCAAACAGCTTCGTTTTCAAGATGTTTTTCTACTTTTAACATTTTGGGGTTTAGTTAACTATAACTATATATGTTTGCAATTAAAAAAATATTTTATTATCAGTACACTTTCTTATAACTATTATCCAGCTAGTTTACCTATGCTACACGGTAGCGCCATAGTAACACACTGGGCTAGTTGGCTAAACGTGCCTGGTTCAAACCCAATGGTGGGCGACTCAGACAGACATGAAGATGTTACACCTTGTATGATCCAGCCTGTTATATCCTGTAACGTAAGAGTCCTCACCTGTGTTGTAAATATGCTAGTAGCGCGGTAGCCTCCCGCCAGCCTGCCGGCTATTGAGACGAAACATGTTATTTTTGTCCCTCGCATCGGTCGCCGTTTTTCATCAGTTTTTCTTGAAACTTGGAAACAATGTAGTTCAATAGGTATATTAGAGGCCTCATACCTCAAAAAATTGAAAATGAGATAAAATAGTTTCAGCAATGTTTAAAAGTTACCTTTAAGATTTATTAGTACTTACAAAATTTTTTTCGGATACATCAGGTATGAGGGCCCTAAAACCAACATTTATCTGTAAGACAAAACGCTTTTAACGTTACATCTTTACTCATTTCGTTTGGAGCAAGGGACAGCCGAGGCATGTATTTCGTGTTTCTGCCGGATTGATGAAGACTCTTAACACCGCTATGGATCTTCGCACAGGCTGTAGGCTATAGTAATGGGGAGAGTTATTAAAAACAAAATAACAATTTATACTCATATGTAATACCCAATGGTCAGGTCTGACTGATCAGATGGTAAACATATAATAATACAATAACTATATATATGCATAAAGTGTTTTCTCTATTAGTACTTTGTATTTCTCCAATTATATTTTTACTGTTCTTACTTACTGCAGTGGCTCCACTAATCTCAATTGAGTCTTAGTCTCATAGACCAGCCTGTTCCACACTATTCTATCCTTCGCCAAATTGATGTCTGCACTCAATATCTTGATCAGTCTATCTTAATTTTGGCCTTCCTAATGAACGTTTCCCCCTTGACGTAGCTTTCCATACTTCATACAACCTGCTTCCGTTCTTCCTTCTTAACATGTCCGATCCAGCTTAACCTCCGTGCATTAATTATAGCGACGATGTCCGGATCGGTGTACAATGCATTTACTGTAGGGTTAAGAATATACATAATATTTAATTTACAAGTTATGAATATAAACACAACGTTTCAAATCAAGTTACTTTAAAAAATAGTGTTTGATATTTTAGAGTGTATATGCACATGCACATTATGTATTTGTACCATACAGTACTCATTATTCACCACTAATAATCCAGGAATAGTACGCCGACGTGACTTAGTATGTATTTTATAATAACGGGACAAAACTTGGAAAATTCCTCAGCGTAAAAATAAACACTTTACTTATTATTCAGTACCAATCAATTAACGGTCATAGTTCATAAATTACCCTTAGCAGTACATGCATAAGTACATGCTTAAGTACATGCGTACTTAGCGAAATTCCATTCATTTATGAATAAATTGAGATGATACAACAAGGATTTTCTACGTATGAACCAGATGAAGCTTTATACCAATTAATATTACAATATTACAAAAGGAAGCTATATTAACTTGTTCATTATCAATAAGATTAATGTGGGGAATTAGTTTCTGTCATGATAAATGTTGAAACTGGTTTATTTCATATATAATAATTTTTATATTTCAAATAATAATCGAGGTATCAATAATAATTGTACCTAATTATTTCTCCATAGGTTTACCATTGAGGCTCTATAAGGCAACCTACGGCTTTTACCAGTGTATATATATCTCAGTAACCAATTTACTTCAAACAAACATTCAGAATACTAAATTGTTTGTTTCGAGCCCTTTCTTCTCATGATGTACACGGTAATAGCTGTATTTTTTTACGGGAAATTTGCTAAAAAGATACTGTTACGTAATGTGTATTTCGATAACAACTTGAGATTACTGCACTAGTTGTATTAACTTTCTATGTTACCGAAAATGGTACCGAAAAGCAAAAATTTAACAATCATAGCGCCTGCAGCTTAGCCATACTGCCCGCATTTCAGTAATGACGAGATATTGACTATGTGGCGCCGGCTGGCGTTTTCATCACAGTTTTATACCTACACATTCACGTCGACTTAGTTATTTAGATCAGATAAGTTTAAATGTTAAAATAATTTTTTAATATTGGTATTTTAATCATACACTATTTGCCTATAGTTAATAAAAGCGTTTAATTATCATCATGTAAAACATATTTTCATGATTTTTTATAAATTTTCAGTTAGGAAAACATTACTATAGTGTATAAAAGCTTAGTCAATTTAAAATTATTAAAAATCCATATTGAGTCCCTGAACATTTTTTTTAGAATATGCAAATAATTATGTTATTTACCGACAGATATTAATAAAATTTGTCATATATTATTTATTATATCATTGCTTTAGAGATACGCTGAGTACGCAGGTCTGTTGCGACGAGAGTATTTTTAAATATATACAATACAAGTAACTGTACAAACATTACTTAGATGATTTTTTAAGTTTTTAATTATTAGGTATAGTGATGTACTGTATGATAATTTATTATCTGTATAAACGAATAAATATTACCAAAACTTGTGCTGATTCATTGTACGCTGACGTTTTCCTAAACTTATATTACTAATTTATTAAACCGAAACAAATAATTCCATCTTGGTACTTTCCTATATTCTTAGATAACTAATGATGTTTGTATATTGAATTTCGGATAAGTCGTTTCTAAGTATTATATAAGTATAATATTATCGGGTTATTTGCCTCCCTCAGGCTGAAACTTCACCTTGATAAATAAGTCATAGGGAGAGACAGTACGTAAAACAAGGGCGATAAAATACCGTAGCTGAACCGATCACCGGTAGACGACTCCACGACGTTAGTCGTGACTCGACTAGACATGTTCACATGATAACTCGCATATCCAATCTCGATGGAACCTGGTAGAGACATGTAAATGTATAACTATTCGATCAGGTTTGAAACACATCCAAACGATTAATCGATCGGAAGGAGAGTTGAAGGGAGGAAATTTGGTCGTTTTTACACATAATTTATAATTAAATTTTCATTAGCACCATTTTAAAATCAGTTAAAAGACAAACAATTTAGTGTTTCGAATATTCGCTTCATATCAAGTTGTTACTGAAATACAGAAACGTTTAAACACGGTGTTCTCTTTTTTGATTTACAACAATAAAGTATAAACGAAAAAATAATAATGTCGAGTCTACAAGAAAAATCACCCTGTGTTTTTACGGTTGCATGTAACTTTTTCAGCTATTACAGCTCAAACCCTTTGAGAAAACATTTGGAGGGCCTTCACCTAATGTAAAAATTATTGAGAGGTGGTCTTTATATTTTTGAAAATAATTAAGTGTGCGCGATAAGGAAGGAATTGAACGCCTGGTTAGATTAGATTAGATCATTGAAATGGCAACCATACTACAATGTAGGTATTTTAAGCCAAGTATGAATGAGGATTGAGTGTATGGTGATTATGGCGGGATCTTGTACCCTTGTTACTGACTAAGGCTTACATTTTCCTTAGGCAGGACTGTTAATTAATAGCCCAACAGTCGATGGCAACTAATCAATCAATCAAAAAGGTTTTTTTGAGAAAAAATTACAGCTAAGTACATGGTATACATAATGGACCTATAGTTTAACCTCTGACCTCTGAATTACGAATTGGTCTAATTATGAGGATAGTCTCTCAATTAATTAATTATGAGGATTAACGTAGTATTCAATAATGCGGACGTTAATCCACACAATAGAACACTACATCCACCGACCATCACTCACAACTATCCACAATTCGTGAATTCCAAGTAGCTGGATGGGACGTCGCCACCGTCCCAGTCCAATGACACCAATGAACGGCCATAATTACATTCGTTGATGCCGTGCAGAAGTTAGAAGATATTCAGATGTCTAAAGACGCGTACTGAAAGGTTTATTGACTTTGTATATAGTTATATGAAACTTTAAAAAAACACTTGAATTCGTAAATTATTTTTTCCATACTATTATTTTATGAACTATTTTGTGAACACTCGGTAATTATTTCTATTGTGAGACGAAAAGTATGAGAAACTTGGATGAAAAATCGTTGTTTATACAGGTGATATCTAAAGCAGTTGACATTTTAACTATGTAAATAAGCCAGTTTCGAAGACGGCCCAGGTCCAGGTCCAAGACGGCGGAGGCTTGTGCTCAGACGACAGCTGCTTCATCCCCCCGACTAATCTGACCCATTCACTGCATGGTCTATGTCGCCATTGTTTCCTCCCCTGCCTTTGGGTGCCAAAATCTTACCCCAAGGAACCCCTAGGAAGACACCCTACAAACACGGCTGCTCTCCACCCATTTAAATCAGGTCGGGGCCGGGCCCCTGCTGCGAGAAACTACTAGCGTAAATGTTCACACAGAAAAATGTTAATGGCTCAAATATCGAATTTCTATCTGCAACTATGTTCATGTATCGGTATAACCCTTTGTTGTTCGTTATTGTTGTTTAAAGTATCACGCAGTTCCAATAGTGTCGCTAAGACTAGGGCAATATTGTATATACTCATACCTAGAAGAGAATTTCTAAAAAATGCATCTATATATTGATATTTCATTGGTTTTTTTAGTACCCATTGAATTTTTTTATAAATTAAAGATAAAATCACTGATTTATTTTTCTAATGAAATGAAATTGTTATGGTTTGAGTTTTTACCTTTATTTGTTCTCTTTTTATGAATTTTTTGTTTTTAAGAAAATTGTATTTAAAGAAACACGCAACCCGCAGTTGAATATCGAATAAAATATATTTGAGGATAAAAAAGCAACTTAGAAGTGACAATTTGTGTCGCCATTTTGGATTTTAGCCCAATGAAAACTATGTTAAATTTCGATCTCCATTATTCCATACTGGATAGTCATAAACCGGTGCAAAGTGTTAAATTAAATTCAATGGTTGTCTGGAGAAATAAAACTAAATTTTGTTATTTTTCTTTTCAGAAGAAAGATAAGTGACGCAATTTTTTGACAATCAACAAGTAATTTAACCTGATAATTAATCCAAGTAATTAGCATTTTATATAGTAAAAATATAAGTTTTGAGTTCCCTAGATATATAATTTCCTGGAATGCCTCTACATAATCATAAATTTCTGTGCCTATTCTATACGTACGACCTTAACCATCCTTCGACGACTATCATAATCCTGTATCGGGACACAATCCCGGACATATGACGTCACTGATAAAAATCTGATTACCAAAATGGAGGGGAACACCTGTTAGAGAGTGTTGGCTAGCCGTTATAATCAACCAGTGCTGAGTTCTGAACTGAATTCTTAATCTTGTGTTGTATCCGTGTACAACTCTACCCTTAATTGAGTTACATTAGAAATGAATGTACGTTGTTATTTGACCCATTGAGGTTTAAAGATTCATACATTGCAGAATATTAATTATATTTTTTGTTCAACGATTGTTGTTTGAGTATTCTTTAGAGATTAAATTTGTTGTTTTTACCAAAAAATGAAACAAATGTTGCACAAAAGTTTTATGTATAAAAATTACTCGTGGGTTGTAAAGGGTTTTATGACCTATAAAGTTCTCTACGACGGTGAAAACTGGCGTTCCGCTTTTGGAAGATGTTTCGTTGAACTGCATTTTTAATTTTTTTAACAATTGGTTGATTAAATAACATACTAAAATGGAACATACAGTGGTTGGAGTCAAGCACAAAATTAAAAAGTCGAAACCCTGTAATATTTAATTGATACCGGCCCACTCCAAAACCTTAGTAGAATACGTCATACAGTATATGCAAGGCTGCAAGGTTAAATTTATGCCATTTATATATGAAAGCAAAATAATTAACACCTTTTTTGTCTGGAATAAAAATATTCGCCAAGGCTCAAGGCTAAATTAATCCCATTTATAAACTAAAACAACAACAAAAATTAACACATTTTTATATCTAAATATATAAAACTAAGTCGTGTTAGTTACAACACTTAAATCTCGAGAACAATTGGACCGATTTTAATGATTTTTGATTTTTTGGACTTATCTCTGCTCCGAGCAGGCTATAGGCATATGCAGTTTTGCATTTAACATTAAGTCCAAGCCACACTGGCCTGTAAAATTTGTATAGTTAGGCTTATGGGAAAAAGACGTGATGCGTTTTGATCATATGCATACATCAATAATGTGAATATTTTATTGAACAGCTGATTTTGTATTGCTTTGTTTTCCCCAGTCGACAGCTAACGTCATTGTGCGTCGTTTTCAGAGAATGTTTGTGATTGTTTAAAAAATGTATAAGCTATGGATTACTGGTTGGTTTGTTTGTTCCCGTGCAATTGTTTGTTGGTTTTTGTGCGAGTGGAATTAATGAATGTTAGATTATGCTAGAATTATTATAAACAATATCGCGATTCAGGAAATTTCATCTTAACTGCAGTTAGGTTTGGTTTAAAATTGGATTGGATAATAAATTGTGGATGATAAATTGTTGGATGGTAAATAATAAATCCACTTTAGATTCGTTTGGTTTGTGGGAATTTTATTTATATGTCTTATCGTTTCAGTATTGTTATTAACAAATATGCCGCGACCCAGAATAACTAATTTCTCACAACAAAGCCTTAATGCAATTCGATTTCAGAACATGGCCAATCTTAAAGTTAACATGTATTTAAGTTACTGTTAAGCGTTACGTCAGGCCGTGCCACTAGTATGAAATAAAAAGAAATATTTAGGACTGTACGATCTAAATTTTTGTATTATCCTAGATATGAAATACATTTGTTTTTTAAACTGTTCAATGTTATTTCCCTTGGTAGTAAATTATAGTTTCGGATAGGAATGAGTGTCGAATAAGTGCTAAAAGTTTAAATAAAAGAAAAACAACCTCAAGCGAAAGGGGCGCGTCGTTCAAAGGGCTAGAAGTCTAATTGGTCTTACTATTGTGTCAAGGGTGACTTAGCTACATCGCTACTCCAAACCTTAGCACTGGCTCTCATATTTTTAGAAATCAAGAATAACAATGCGTGGCAATTGTAGTTGTGAAACAAAGCTCCAGCCCAATCAATTACTCCCATTACATAATTTACGCTGTTTAGCGAATTTCTACATTTTAGACTCTTGATTCCTCTTGGAGACGCTCCAATATCTCCTGAAGTGGCTGCTCCATTTCCCCATATATGTCTGCACCCTCTTATGATCCAACAACGTTCGTCCTGTGTGGAACAGAACCATTTAACCGTGTTGCGAGGCTAGGAAGACATCTTCCGACAAAAGCCGCGTTAAAATAAAGGGCATTGTATAGTGTCCCACCTGGTCCAGCTGTCCCGCGGGTCACAAGGAAGCAATCAAGGCACGTCAGCCGCGGTATGATACCTATTGTGCGTCTTACACGTCTACGGAGGCGGCTGAAACACGGGCACGACCTGTCAGAAAATCCCTACGAATGACGAGAGCAGGGGGAGAAACATTGCACCCTCTTGGGATATAAGAATTAAATCTATCCGTATGCCACTAGTATTACATTTAAACAGCAAAACTCTTCCTCCACCATTAAATTTCATTGCGGAGAACCTCATAGCAATATAAGGCTGTATTGTGAAACCATCCTTTAAGGTCTATTAAAGCGTCATGGCATACAAAAGATGACAAGGTATGGTCGGGATGGGTTTCAATTACCTTGATATGCCTGTACTGGAGTTGCGGAGGAGTCTTGGTTGCCGCCCTTGGAGTCTCGAAGAGGACATTTGGACATTTGATTTTTATTTAGACTTCTCAATGGTGACATCGACTGTACTGATTTTCTTCTTCCTGTGGATTTCGTGTTCCTAGAGGCACTATATCTGGCCTATAGATGTTTGGTAAGCCTTTACTTAATACCATGTATGGCTCTTTCCTCGACTCATGAGATTCGGTAATGCTGTCCCTCCGTGTGTAAACTTCTTTGGTTTGCCCCTTCGCGGCTTTCAGATGAAGAGGAACAGAACCATTTAACCGTGTTGCGAGGCTAGGAAGACATCTTCCGACAAAAGCCGCGTTAAAATAAAGGGCATTGTATAGTGTCCCACCTGGTCCAGCTGTCCCGCGGGTCACAAGGAAGCAATCAAGGCACGTCAGCCGCGGTATGATACCTATTGTGCGTCTTACACGTCTACGGAGTGAACCAATTTGGGGAGGCGGCTGAAACACGGGCACGACCTGTCAGAAAATCCCTACGAATGACGAGGCAGGGGGAGAAACATTGCACCCTCTTGGGATATAAGAATTAAATCTATCCGTATGCCACTAGTATTACATTTAAACAGCAAAACTCTTCCTCCACCATTAAATTTCATTGCGGAGAACCTCATAGCAATATAAGGCTGTATTGTGAAACCATCCTTTAAGGTCTATTAAAGCGTCATGGCATACAAAAGATGACAAGGTATGGTCGGGATGGGTTTCAATTACCTTGATATGCCTGTACTGGAGTTGCGGAGGAGTCTTGGTTGCCGCCCTTGGAGTCTCGAAGAGGACATTTGGACATTTGATTTTTATTTAGACTTCTCAATGGTGACATCGACTGTACTGATTTTCTTCTTCCTGTGGATTTCGTGTTCCTAGAGGCACTATATCTGGCCTATAGATGTTTGGTAAGCCTTTACTTAATACCATGTATGGCTCTTTCCTCGACTCATGAGATTCGGTAATGCTGTCCCTCCGTGTGTAAACTTCTTTGGTTTGCCCCTTCGCGGCTTTCAGATGAAGACGATTGTCATTAGATGATACTGGAATCTAGTTTTAAGGTTGTTCTTTTTTCTTTTTGAACAGAGCCAAATTTATTGTTTAATACGCATTAATATACATTAGCAATAAATTTGTCTACATACAAGTTAATGATTGAATGTATGAACTATTTATTATAGGTTTGTTAAATCTGTCTTGATAGTTTATTTGTTACTAGCTGACCCGGCGAACTTCGTAACGCCTAACAGTAAATACTTGTTAACTTTCAGATTGGCCATGTAGGCTACTGAAGTCGAATAGCGTTTCGACTTCGTTGTGAAAAATTATATGTTCTGGGTTGCGGCTTAGTTAATAACAATACTGAAACGATAAGACATTTTAATAACATTCCCGCAAAACAAATAAATCTGAGTGGATTGATTAACAATTTTTCTAATCCAACCTAAAACCAAACAAAACCTAACTGTAATACAGCTTTTATTGGAAAGATATACAACAGCTGATTATTATAACAAACGTAATATGTATAACACCGTTATTATTTTTTATTTGGCCGACATAATCATAAACACATGACTTTTAGTCAGACAGAAAATAAAAAATATAAATACATAATCCCCAAAAATCGTAAACTATTAACGTGGTGAATAAATCTGTTCATTTTGTACAGTGTACATTTACTTCATAGTTTTACATTAATGAATTATTCAGATGGCATTGGATAGTTAAGCATATTGCTATGGAAATTAAAACAACAGCTGTAGCTTAAGAAATCAATTTTTTTTATTGTAGAACATTTGTAAACAAACTTAGTCCCCATAAGGTTAATAGTAGAAATTTAAAACGCTATAAAATGGAAAGTAATTGAATTTATGGAAACTGAATATGCCTTAAGCATGACCGGAGCAGAGACGAATCCGAAAAATCAAAGATCATTAAAATCGGTCCAGCCGTTCTCGAGTTATAATGAGCGTAACTAACACGACTTTCCTTTATATATTTAGATATATTTCGATTTTATATATTTAGATATGATAAGTACTCAATTTATTAAATGTGGATGGTGTTAATATTGTTGTAGGTGTTAGTTTATCATAATGCATCTTGGAGAATCGATCTAATTATTTTATGGTTTTTCCGCATATCGTGATAAATTTCTCACTTGATAGTAAATGGTTGACAGTTAATGGAATATATAAATGAATAATAATGACAATGGAAACATTATTTTATTTTATTTATAAAGAATCGGTACGAAGTATATATAGAATATTATCATGAAACTTTATAATATTATATCAACAGGAGAGTTTAAATATATAAAATAGTCAATAGGTCACTAGAATTATTTTGACGATTTTTTTCACTTTACAAATTTCAAATCGTTCCTGTTGTCGTTACGGTGTGCCGCTGTCCGACTGTTCTAAATTGCAAATAAGGCGTCACTCGAGTAACCGGAAACGGATCTGGACCAGATGCGACAGCAGTTAGACCGTCGCACCACCAGGTGGCAGCACGCGTACCGTGCAGTATGGCCCGGTACGATCAGTAATAATTACAGAGATTAACCTCAAGGCAATTAGTGAAGCGACCCTTGACATACGGGTGAAATTAAATTAAACTTATAAAAAAACTTTTACTATTGAAAAAACTATAATTCCGATAAATTATCGTTTTGACAGTATGTTTTGGAGATTCAAAACTATATGCTTCACTGAAATACTCTAAATATATATTTAATATTTTTAAAATCTATTTATTAAATAAGTTATGATACGATACGTTAAGAAGCCGTTTATAACACTGTGCCTTATAAAATTGTATAAAATAAATTAAGCAGTAGTTTGCCAAGAGTACCCTCCTCAATTTTTTTTATGATTTTATATTTTGAGGTAGAAATATAATTATCTCAGTTCGTAGTTTTTCGATAGGTTTAATATTTTCAAAATTATTTTTCTGCTGGACTTAACGTTAATTTACCCTATGGTAAATTATGTGGTATTTAACATTGTTAAATAAAAATTACAATGCGATCCTATAAAAGTAGACTTACCAAATTTACTTCGTTATTCATTCTGATGAAACTCCCTTCTGTTTCTTTTACCATTATAACACCAAATCATTAGTCAATACAGTAACGAAGGAAGGTTTTAGATGCTTATTTAGAATAAGAATGTTATATTAAACCGACCATAGTTTAAGAAAGATCCCTGTTACTGACATAATACATTTATGAGACTTAATTTTTCTTTATAGTTATATATTTATAAAACTTTACATTTATAATTTCTTAATCACATGATTTTATATACACACATCTATGAATCCGCCAAATCCTGCTCGCAATCATGAGGTTTCAACTAACGGACGTAATTAGTTTAAACCTATTTACGACTACGACTTCCTCAAGGAAACGCTAATTGGAAATTGACGTGGCTGGTGATAATAACACGATAAACTTCACATCAGGTTCTCACGGTCAGCTTTATACACCTTGTTTGGATATTTCAATCAAACTTTAACACGATTTATAACAGAGAATAAAATGACAGAGGGAGATAACAATGATATGTCATTTATGCCGTAAATGGGTATAAGGATTAAGCTATCTTTATTAACTATTTATATCTCTTTAGTTCAATTACAGAAAAATAATAATCAATAAATCCTTTGAACGTTATTTTTAGGTGGTTCTAATTGTGTGTCAAGCGTTTTAGCGCACATTACTGCAATCGCCACAATCAAGCGACCACTAGTCTTATCCCTCCGTGTTTTGTAAATAAGTAATATTTTAATGATTCAATAATATTACTTACAAAAATAAATGGAATTTCACAAAATAATTGGTTAATTGAATTAAAGTGATTATTATTTTACATAACAAATCGACATCAGAATAGTTCTTCTCCGTTCATTTACCATCACGACCGTAATGTAAGCCTTCGAGATGTAAGCCTTACGTAGATATTCTTGAAATAGTCGTATAAAGTTAGTTATTCCAATTAAGTTAGTTATTTAGTCCAATAATTAGTGTTAGTTATAATATGATATAAAAGCTATCAAGCCACAAACTAAAACTAAACATTATAATCTTTTACATTTTCACAATCTTGTACTTGGATAAAGTACAAAAATACGTGTGATTTCCCATGCCGCGACATCCACCCTTTTCCTTACTTTACCCTAAGCAGCGACTTTTCCCAAGGGGAGTCAGCTGGTTTATCATTGTTGTCTATAATCTACGGCCTTGGATGCCAATTTCGGGAGATATACAGCGTAACCTTGCGGTTCAGATCAATTAAATACCGGCCCAGCTGAGCGGAGACCCTTGCAACAATACAGCCCTTCAGTAAATCTTGGACCTGGCTTTGTCCAACTGTCGTCGCGTTTCCTGGATCCTACAGATACGGCGAGTTAGGTGACTTCCGATCTGTAGTTAGGCCCCTCTTTTAAAGTATCTTTTGTGATTTTGTCAGTGATAAGTTTCGATGATATTTTATGTTATATTTTGGGGGAACTATCCGAGGATAGTTGGAGAGTGAACTGAAGCGAGTCTAATCAAACCTTTACTACTTGTGTTGTCATTACGGAAAGTTCGATGGTTTGCATAACTAATTAATAAAGCTCAAATCTTTATTATATTATGTATGTACCAAATAAATAACAAAATAAATAATCACAGTTATCACAAAGACTACATGTCTCAGAGCGGTGACGAGTAGAGCACGTTCGATGTGTGAATCAGTATCCCATTTTGGATTGGGTCACATACTGTAACTACCTCTTGCAATAATCTATAAAATATAGCATAAAACATAATATAACATAAAATATAAAATATAACCTTGTGTGTATAGGAACAAGGGGTCCTACTATTTCTGTGATCCGGATATGCGGCAACGAATGTAGATAGGAATGTTCTTAGATTATATTATTAAAATGGCGACCATACCACAAGATAAGTATTTTAAGCCAAGTATGAATGAGAGTTGATTGTAAGATGATTGTGGCGCGATCTTATAATCTTGCTACTTCCTAAGGCTGACATGTTCCTTAGACAGGACTGTTAATTAGTATCCCAACAGCCGATGGCAATTAAGGGACCTACAGTTTAACGTGGAATCCGAACCACGACCTCTGAATTACGAATTGGTCTAATTATGAGGATGGTCTTTGCGGATTAACGTATCTTTCAATAGTGCGGACATTAATCCACACAAGAGAACACTACACCCACTATCCACAATTCATGACCTCCAAGTAGCTGGATTACAGGATGACGTCACAATCCCAGTCAACAATTCAAACAATTCAGCAAACACTTCTGTGTTAAACAGTTTGTGTGCAACTTCATTGACCTCCGAGCCATGACGCAGCTCCTCTATTTCACACCCATCCCGATAATAAAGCCGTAATGATCGCTCTCTCACCTTCCATCTATCATCCGCGCCTCGATGATAGTTCCGCACAGGCCTAGGTGAACATTTCATTAGCCTGCACACGGAGAATGCCCAGCGACGCCCCTTCCGCGGTCGTTTTTGCATCACTCTCGGGAAGGCTGAGGGTGATCCCAACTTTTTTCTTAGATAACTCTGAGAGATTTATTTTTTGTATAGTCCTCTAAAGCAGTTTCATAATCTGGGAGAGTACGTGAGAAAATTCAAAATGAGAGTTTTAATTGTCTGTATAATTTATGCCTTGTTCTCAAACATTGAACCACGAATTTTACATCATGAAATTTCTATAAATACCACACTACAGAGATTAAATGACCATAGAGTGGTGTGTAACGGTAGTAACGTGCGGTGAAAAGGCCCGACACATACTACACAAACACATAAAAATAATTCTTTACAGATTTATTGAGGTTTTCTCTGTGATTGAACAATTCGGATACAAATAATGAAAAAAGTATAAGTTAAGATTTAATTTGGTTGATCCTTTACACTTTGCGTGTACTCCATTTCGACATCGCTCCACACACCAGAGCGAAATATTGAAGGTTACCTCTGTCTATTTATCCCCTACTACTTTTTATCAGCAAAAATTAATTATTCCCTTCAGAATCGAAGTACTTGCGAACATCAAGAAGTTTAAGAGTTTCAGGCGACTTGTTTATATATTTTTTTAAACATAAATCTTGATACATTGTAAGACGTTACGATCAACGAATTTAAGGTCCACCGGAATATGACCTTTACAACTCAATCCACCCCGTATAAATCCGCCATAAAACTCCCCCTCGCGGCAACCGACTTGGGGACGGAGTTTGAATAGTATTTAAGCAAGTTCTGATTTCTGAACGCCAAGGAGTCGAACAGGTTCATAAACTAAAGGTTGTTACAATGGGTTTAATGGGCGGGGTCGTGTGCGGGACGGGGGCAGTCCGGGCATAAACCGCCTTTACGACTCTCCGCCGCGCGCCCCTGGTGGTGCAGAGCTGAAATTGGATGGTTTAACATTGGGTGAGAATGTTACATATATCCAAGGCTGTTGGGGAAATAGATTTTACTAGTTGACTCCATGTTCCACAAAAGAAACATATGTTGTGGCAGGAACACAAATACTTTCACAATTAAAAGAGGAACGTTAACATTATTTCACTTAGATTCAATAACTGTTGTTTCCAAACATTGCATTCCTCTCTGTATAAATAATAAGCTCAATTTTATTAAAATCTGTCCATAAGCGAAAACGAAGGAGTTATGTTTACACGCTGAACCAAGCTGTCTTAAAGCTGAACCTACGTTCACATCAAGATACATTGTTCTATGCCGCTAACAACTAAAATTATCGATGGAAATCTACTGAGACAGATATTCATTAAACATGATAGTACACCAGCTCCCGTGCTCATTCATATGTTATATACAGGTTCAAATAATTTATATAACTAAACCACTATGTTTTCTCCCGTTTGCTCAAAAATGTAAGAACTCTTTATCGGTGACTAGGCCCAAGAACAATATTTAATTTATAAAACACATTTCTGGCCACGCGATAAGCATTGAATCAGCATTATCAGGTATTATTTGGTCATTATACTTTGTTTGAAATTAGCATAAAAATAATATTTTTTAATTTGTTTTTAATTACTGATACTGTTGCTTTAATTCGACCCAACTATCGAGTAAGGATTAATAGGGGACAAAATTTAACATTGTTGTAACGGGACCAAAGCCTAACATAGCGGCTGTTCATTCAAAATATTGAATAAATAAATGAATGAATAATGAATAAATAATTTTATTTCCTTTCAAAAAATAACGTTAATAAAATAAATTGAAAGTTCCTTCGATGGTGACTCCGTCAAGTAACTACTTGAGTGTTATCTATTAATTGTTTTTAACATCGCTTAAAATCAGGTACATTGAATCATGATAATTTACTTGCCAAACTAAAAAATTAGGATTTTCACTTTCTTGGATAAGATCCATATCTTCACAGTCATAAGCAGTGTGTGTCTTGACAAACCATCAACCATAAATTCTTTTTACGGAAATAGAGGAGCAATATGGTTTACTGTTTCTATTCAATATTTGAGTATAATTTTATTGCTTTGGATACTAATATAACGTCTACAACGTAGGCCACTCTCTACCAGTGCTCCACGAGAATGCATTATTAGCACCCACAGAGTGCCACTCAACAGCGCCGGAGCCCTGTCATTTGATTGGCAAATGCATTTATCGTGTCAAGAGGTAACGAATGACCTAACTGTCGCTGCGTTTGTCGGCGTGGCTTAGTGTAGTATGTAGTAGGTGGCAGTACCGGGGCGGGGGAGGTCAAGGCACACCTCACACAGCTGAGTTGATTAGGCTCCAGCACTCAAAAGACACACTCAAGTACTCAAGAGCTGTTGATTTCCAAAGCGCTACCGCTCCATCTCCATTACGACCCGGCGACAATTGCAGCACGTGCTAAGTGCCTTCGATAAGTCAAGTATCTTGGTGAACCGAGAAGTGATACGACCAGGGGAATTGATTCCGGACATTGTTGTGGTCGTGGATAACATATTGAAAAAGTGTTAAATTTACTAGTTCACTTGTTTTAATATTAATAATTTAATTAACCATCTTAGTGAAACTGATGCAACTTGATTGTGAAATTCGTAAACCATCAATAAAACGAATGTTGTAAAACTCCAAACCTAAAGACATCATTAAAAACACTTAATACCTTATACATTTAACTGAAATGGCAACCTGCCCAGGTAGGTATTTTAAGCAAAGTATGAATGAGAAATGAGTGTAGGATGAATGTGGCGCGATCTTGTAGTCTTGTTCTGACTAAGGCTGACATCACGTATTTATAGGAAACAACGTAGACAACACCTCACGCATCTGATAGGAGCTTGCTGAATTTGTGATCGTTTTTTTAAAGCCTACTGGCTTGATAAAAGACGAAAAACGATAAAATGATAAAAACGAAATAAAATTATAATAATACATTATTATCATTTTATTAATTCAATTATTTGATTACAATTACTTGTGTAAAGGCAGCTCATTGACTGAAAACAAACTGTATCAAACCTAACTGACTTGTTTATACACCCTTAATTGTAAAAAAATAATACATTGCTTACGGCTTATGTGTTTTTGCAGTTGGGTGATACTTAGAACCCTATTAGTATAATTTATAGTAGCACTAGATGGAAAACAAGACAGGCCCACTGTTTCAAAATAACCAGTTATATTATATACGTAGAGTTAATATGAATTAACCATCTTGACCATTTAAACATTATGTACAAGATTCAGATCAAAACAGGTTAGCCAATATGTTTGCAAAAAAAATTACCACATACAAAGCATTATTATTGCTGTTTAATTTGCGTGCAAAATAGAGCGGTGGGAGGTTGCAAGTCTTTGTGAGGTCGATAAACAGTTGGTTTTACGGCAGAGTGGACAGTAACAGGGATATATTCGCGCCCGAGGCGGCCGGTCAACCGCCACTCATTAGGGCGGCCTGCTGCATGCATTAAGTATTGAGACGTAACCACTAGATGCAGTGCCCGGCGCAAGATGCTGCATGCAGCCCTGCGGTTCCCCTCGAGGATTAGGCGAGGAGATTGTAATGCAATTCGTTGTGGTTAATGACAGGGATTGTCAACCCCTTGTGATTACTCTATTCGGTCATTGAAGGAACGAGTGTGAACTTGAGGATGGTGTTGATGACGAAATATGTGACTTAAACCGTTACAAGTCATCGTTTTTACATTTTAGTGTTTATTTTCTTTTTAAATCATGTAGGTTTCCTGTTTTAAACATAATTTACAATAAATATAAACACATAAATCCAGCATGGAATCATTTTATATCAATTTTAGTTTAGCCTAGCCAACAATAATTACCAGCGAGACATACTGTAGTAAATATTCAGGTTTGTTCACCTTATCTAATTTAGTAGAAATGTTCCTCATATAACGGAATTTATGCAAAGTTCAGTAGTTTTCGTGTTTAGTTTGTTGAAATTCAAGTAATTTAATTATGATATAGTGTAAAAATGTAAACATTGAAACCTACGACGTTCTTAAGCGTCCATTGTTTTCTTTTCAACTAATAAGATATGTCGATTGTTTTCATTTCATCCGATAAAATATATCTATTGAATAATCGATTTATAATTTGATAGTAAGGTAACTCAGATAAGAAACTGTACCCTTTAACATACTTTGATATACACAAATTAAGTTAAGTTTTGTCACAATTAATTTCCTGATAGTAAACAAGAATATAATATTGCATCCTTGAGATTTGCAAAAATATGTATGAGTATATTCATTCTTCCTATACGTAAAATATTTAACGGCAAACCTTCAAAATTTCCTTCTCTCCGTCTTTGTAAAGTATTTGGGTTGAACAAATCTTTAAAATTAACTTCTACTAATCGGTTCACAATAGCTCAATGAACTACTACCAATGGAACCAACAATTTACAGGAAACTCCCACCAATTTAACCGTTCTCCGAAATGTCCGAAGGGATTTAATTTAATTTACTGGCCTACAATGACTGGAGGTTGGGCTGAGTTGATTATTGAACAAACCGGGACTTCTCGACGAGAAAAGAACAAAGAAGAGTACAACTACTGGTCTTTTCTTCGATAGTTCACCAAGTTTGTAAACGAGCACGCTTATGAGTTTTGGGCGTGTTCCGGCAGCGAGGGTTGAGACCTGTGATTCGCTGTGACGGGGGCACAAAGGACCCCGGGGGTTTGGGCTTACGGATTAATTATAACTCAGAGGAAGTCGAAAAAACCTCGGGAACTAAATTTTGAATCGTCTTGTCGTCATTGTGGGGAAGGCCTTTGACCTTTATGAGTTTACGGTGAGCTCGGGCTGGTAGGTAAACTTTGACTGTTAACCCGTTAATATGTTATTGAAGGATAAAACTAGGAAACAAACATTTTGAAATTGATTTTTTAATTAATTTTATGGCAGATTTTTTGTATAAATCAACTTTTGAATTTTATAAAAAACCCTGATTTCGCACAAAATTGATTGTACAGACAGAACTTGTTAAATATGTATTAATTGTGACATGAGTGAATATAGTTTTGACATGGATATGTATTAGCTCTGGGGAGGGGGTGTTGGCAATTTGCATGACCAAAATTTAAAAGTGACATCATTTGGTTAGTGACGTCATAGTTAGGTTAAAAGAACAGCTATTACGATGAAAAGAAAACATTCCCTGTAGACATATCTATGATCTAACCTATTTCCCACGGGGAAATAATTATATCATTATTATTAATTATAAGAATATTGAGTTATTCGTCCATGAATTCTCATGTTAATTACACAATTTATAAAATCATGCCTTATTAGCTCCAAATTGTAGATTAAAAGGTCTCTGTAGTTTATGGGTGTGTTTGTACAAATAGGATTAAGCAAAACATTAATATTAATGTTTTTCTTAATCCTATTTAAGGATATTTACTTTATTTAAGGTATTATTTAAGGAGGTGAGGCTATTAGGTATGATCGAATGGTTAATTCCTTGTTGAAGAAGTCACTTCAGTTGTTTATTTTTGGACGCGGTCCAACTGTCGAGGTGAGGCGGGTCGGGGCTGGAGAAGGTGGACTAAAATAAAAGAAGTACTCGAGGCCTCGCGTCGTTATTCAAATAGGGCGGCGGGCATCGGTGCAAAATTTAATAGCAAGGTGGGAATACGACCTTGGACCGACCCAGCGTTCACGTCTCCCGGCCACCGTCGTCTGTCCCGCAGGCGACACTAACATCACTGATGCACCGGGTAGTTTTGCTGTACAAGACAATTCTCTTACTGGATAACAGCGGCGGAGATATGAAGGCTCCCTGACGCGTGGGGGTTGTAACCCCCTAATGAAATAACTACCTAAGATAAAATGCCAAAGACTGACTAGCTGACATTAACTCCCTTCGTCATTAAAAATATATTTTAACATTTTAAACTGATACCACTTGGACAGCTAACCGTCCTGATAGATGTATTCTTGTATTGCCCGCATGTGGTGTAGGGCCTATCGTACTTGCTTGCCAAGGACGTATATACTGAGCAACTTAGTATTACAGCTGCAGTATTTGAAGGTTTAAATTTGTGAGATACAACAAGATCGGTCATAATTGTTTATTGCCATCATATCTGACTTAGAACTGAATGTTGCTGAAGTCCCTTGTACAGTTACAATAGTAGGTTGGTCAGTACGCATACTGTAGCAGATCATATCTGGTAGTTCTCGACCCCCCTGGATGCTCGACAAGTGACATCAGGTTGCGTATTGTCCTCGATTACGGAAATCACACCCGAATCAGATCATCCACGAAAACAATAGCGACGCCCAAAACTGGAGTAAAAAGCCCTTCCCATTGGTCTTTTGTTGGGCAATTTTAACGGCAGCCCGGCGCTGTGGAGGGGGGAGGGGCTCCGCGGCGGCTCAGGTACCAGACCAGCCAGCGGCTTAGTGACTCCCGACTCTCTGGAATGTTGGGATCTCTCTAGTCTGTGTGTGAGTGTGTGTGCTGTGCATCCACATCTTGGAATATAACCTATGACACTCTCTCATTGAGGTATTTACATTATTTTATTCCTCTTCATTTATGAAGTTGTACGGTTGGTGTTATGTGTTGAAAATTATTTGACGTCTTATGTTTTGTTTACGTTACAGGTTTGAATTTTATAACCTGTTTTTGTATTTTACTGCTTTCTTCATTTTCTTTTTATTTACCTGCTCAAAGGTCTGAACGGTTTTCACTTTTCGACACATATTTTATCAGAATGCGATGATCAACGTAATATAATGTAATTTATTGAGTTGAGTAGTCCTATTGATAGCCTGAATGTAGTTATTGAGTGCTCGGTCACAAATTTTCTTATAACTTATCAGATTTGAGGTTCCAACCTCAATAAACCCTTTCTGTCATGTTCACTGCCTATAATCTACTTCTTTCTCCAGAGGTGTTTATTTATACGTGTTATTCTACGTTTGTTCGTGAATATTCTCTTCCACTATTATTATATTGACGACCTCAAGCACTAAAAGATTTTTTTCATACATAGAGGCAAATTCAAAGGCGAAGAGACCTACCAATACTGTAAGAAATACATTCAAAAGACATTAAACATAAAGGAAAAGATAAATATATTTCAAGTTTTGATTGCAATAACATTTAGGATTGATAAAAGAAAATTTAAATAAGAAAAGAAAATATGGGGCAGTTGTTTGCAGGATAGATGAGTTAAAACCTTATCAAACCCTAGATAGTTTGACAACTAGCATTGCGTCTTAGCATTGGGATGAAACTTCAATAAACCCTACCTAGTTTGACATAGCAATGAGATGAACCCTCTGTAAACCTTATTAAGTTTGACATACCATTCACAACAATGGAATAACCTTCAGTAAACCCTGTTAAGTTTGGCATACCATTCACTACAATGGATTAACCTTCAGTAAACCCTGTTACGTTTAACATACCATTGACAACAATGGATTAACCTTCAGTAAACCCTGTTAAGTTTGGCATACCATTCACAACAATGGATTAACCTTCAGTAAACCCTGTTTAGTTTTACATACCATTCACAACAATGGATTAACGTTCGGTAAACCATGTTAAGTTTGTGCATACCATTCACAACAATGGATTAACCTTCGGTAAACCATGTTAAGTTTGGTATACCATTCACAACAATGGATTAATCTTCAGTAAACCCTGTTAAGTTTCACATACCATTCACAACAATGGATTAACCTTTGGTAAACCCTGTTAAGTTTGGCATACCATTCACAACAATGTTGAACAACACATACGTAGGTTGACAACACGTACCTCAGCTATGTTCTTCAACTCTCAGTTTCAAACGTGATTAATTCAAAACGAATGGTTTTTAAATACCAAGGGAAAACCTAAAAATTAAAAGTTTTGGAAACAAACTAAAGGATATTTTTTGCATCCTTTCGGAATAACCTAAATAAACTTTACAAACCTTTTATAATGAATGTAGCTGGGTAGATTTTGTGGTATACTAGAGCTAGTGCATGTACACTTTTGTACACCACTGACCTCTTCAGTCGAAGCTTCTTTGCACTTTTGCAGTTCGATTGTGGACGTGGTGAGCGGCGACAGGAGAGCAGACCAGGCCTATATATTACCGGACATGCTTGGCGACACCTCCGGAACCACCAACTCTGTTATTAAATTTTCTGCTTCAGCTGCCAATAAATTATGAAAGGGTGTTTGAGACGGGGTGGCGACGAGATGACCAGATGGCCGACCAGAGACGTAACCAAACCACACTTGAGGGACGTGGTTCGGTGATTCTTCTCCAGTGATTTATATACGTCGGATTCTTTTCAGACGTTTGCACTCGTGTGTCTCTTCATACCTCACTCAACAGCGATCATGTTTCAGTGTTGATGGTTTTCATCATAATTCACTAAAAATGTTGAGAATTTAAATAAAAATCTGTATAAATAAAATAAGAGTTTTGTTTGTACAAGTATTGTGTTGGGTTTAGGATATGTTTTTTAACTTTACGTTCTATACCCTAGAAAACTTGATATGGATCTTAAAAAATAAAATCAATAAGAGTTTGCTTACATTGATGATTGATTTTAAACCTATTTCAAAATTATACTATTTTAAAATGTTATCATAACGAATAATAAATTTTAACAATGATTCAAACGATTTTATAATTCATGTACGTTTAAACTAAATTATTAAACTTGTAATTAATTTTGCCTTTTTGTCTATTTGTTTAGAATTTGCCTTTTATATTTTGTCATGATAATCTTTCTTCTTTACACTGAATCCTACGACTTGTAAAAAGGTCAGGATTACTGCTAGTAGATCATATTTTCATTTGACCGCGTTACTAAAGTATATTTTAACATTTTTCTTCTAGGAAATGTCGAGCACCCAGCATTTTTTGTTACGTGACATGGCAAACATTTTAGTACACGTTAAGGCTCCGAAACCACCAATAACCCTCGTTACGTATGAACTGTAAATGTCGACTCTAAAATTTATCGACTCAAAAAAGTGTGCAGCCCGTATTGTAGTTGGCCACAGTAGTGTCTGTCACAATGCCGTATTGATTGGCGCCGGTCACCCCGCGTCACGGACCGCGAGTTCACGAGACACACGATATCACGTAATTACTGTAAACGCCCGACGATTTAGTCTGTTAACATATGGCCCATTGTCGCCACCCCTCCAACAAGCCCTCGTGTTACAGTCTCTCTGCACTGATGGGGATAGTGTTTCGGGGAATTTCAATGCCTTATTGTAAATCAAAACCATAAAGACCACCCAATCAAGTTTGTTTACTCAACCAAAATCCCATTAATGTATCGTAAAGTATCTGTATGAATCGAAAATCAACACAAATACAACTCTACAATAGCGTTCGACTAAATAGAATCCCGTGTTAATATATTTGAGTAGTAACTACTCCAACAGTTTCAGAGAAAATGATTACTTGTACTTGTGGTAGCGACTATTGATAAAGTGGGGCCGATATTTAATTTTTTATGTTTACAAAAAATAATTTTTCTATGTTTAAATTAACGATTTGAGATAATCCATTGTTTTAGTCGAACTCTGCATTTATACTTATATAATAATGACTTACGTCCTTCACAGTTCACATATAGGATGTTCTATCCGTTTGAACATTTCTGCATCAACACTTTGGACAATAATACCTTCAGACGAAGCATGTGGTGGACAACTTTAATGTCAACTTTGATAGGCCTAAGTTACTATAGTATAAGTGTAAATATTCTTAACAGGATGACCATTTGATTTTGCCAAGATTTAATAGACTTTTTACAGTTATTTACATAGTTTGATACATACTCCTAATTTCCTACGGTAAAAAAAGAGTTCAGCCGGATACTGAGTATTAGAGAAGAGAAAAATGGCTCAGACTTACTAAAAAATGTTCAAACTGTTAAGCCATTCCTTCTAGTAAACTAATTAGCATGCGTATGATTGTGGTAAACCGTATTTTGTCTCTAAAATTAATAAAGAAACCATTGAAACCCTTAAGAATTATAACTTCCTAAATACTAAACGTTTTATAGGTTTAGAGTTATTAATTAATGACAAGTATGCGTGGAGGATAAAGATAGACGCATAAACGCGTACATGAATAAAGTCGTGAACAGGGGGACGGACTGACATAACTATGATTTAAATAGGCCACAGAAGTAGATTGCTGTTAACCACCCTCCCATAAAACGTTCCGCCCGGTTAACGATAACCTAATAAATCAACCGGGAGTGCGGTCGCGGTCCAGCCGACAGTAGACAGAGGCACCGGAACTGATGACATCGATGTAATCGCGCGGGTGATCCAATCAGCTGTTCGCGATAAGTCCAACGGGGACAACCCTTTATCATGTAAAGCGATAGTGACCCATTGTAGTGGACAGCCCAGGGCGTTCTGGCGTTCTGCTGCACCCTAGGCGCTTCCGAGCATACGGACGAGAGATTAAAAACCGTCTTTGTCACAGGCATTGTCCACGTGACACAAGAGCCGCCCGCTAGATACGCAAACGAATGCATGCTAATAAATGCTAATATCCTCATTGAACTGTGCGAAATCGAAATGCAACTGAATGGGAGGAATATGGAAGTCAATTGGACAGCCAGCTGCAGTTTGTACGTTTGTTTGTTGGAGGGTTGTTGGGACTGTGTAGCCTCGAGAGTGGAAGAATTACATTAAAATTGTATCCATAAACTTCACAAAAATACATTAATTTTACGTGAGATAAAAGTTTAATGACTGGCTGAGGGGTTCAGACATTATATATTAGCTTCATAGCATGAAGGTCGCCGGTTCGATCCTGTGTAAAATCTTAATCTGATATTTTCGTTTGATAGGATTCAATTGCCTTTGTTCATTGATTTGAATTATTTAAGATTTTGCTAATAAATCCGTCGGCAACAAAGCTACACATATTGTAAAATCCGTTACTTTCACCCTGCACACGTATTCATCTTTAAATACTCAGCAAGGTGTGGAAGTGTATCACAAGGAACATAACTATTAATTAACATCCCAGCAGTCAATGGCACCTAATGGACAGTTTAACGTGGAGTCCGAACCACTTCTTCTGAATTACGAACTGGTCTGATTATGAGATGAATATCAACTCATAAAGGTTATAGTTAAAGCACATTAATAAAATTACTTCGTAGCCCCGCTCGTTTCTTAGATAGTTTTATGTAAATAATTTTGATTTTGCATATTTAAAAATGTTTAATATTTTATTCTCAAAGTAACAAAATGGCAAGGACGCTCCTCATATAAATTGCGCGGTCGCGTCCGCAGATAATATGCCACACAATAACTTTGCAACCCCTTCTTAATTGCTGAATTCGGAGATAGATGGTTTGAAACTGTAGAGTAAAACATTTTACAGCCATTATAAAAACTGGAGAGAACTGAGAAGGGGGACGAGCAAGTGAATCGCTACATAAGCAGAAGAGCATGAGGGTGCGACGAGTAAAACACCAGCCGAGCTCTCCAACGGTACGATCGTCGTGCATGCAGCTTGGATTGCTTGGTTAATACTGCACAGGGTTTGCAGAAAATATTACCAAACAATTCTAGATTTCTCATAAATTGAATAACATTTCTTTTAAGTTAATAATGCTTGTACTGCATTTAACTCCCTGTAGGAAATGGAAATGTCTAAAGTGATTATTTTCAGTTCATCTAAACAGCTGTTCTTATCTTCCCAAAATATGACGTCACTGAAAAAATGACGTCATTGTTTCAAATTTTGACCTCGCAACTTGCTACCCCCCCCAAGAGCTGAGACATATCCATGTCAAAAATCGTTCTTCGCCGTGTAATTATTGTCATACTTATGATTCTAAAAAAGACTACTGAGCTAGATCATCGATTACAAATATTACTCTGTGGTCCATGAAAAATATTCATATGGCTTCGTGAAACGAGTGATTAAAATTTAAATGCGTATACATTTTCTAACTATAGTTAAAACGGTTATTACTTTAAAATATGTAAATGAAAAGCAATGTGAATTTAATGGCTTTAAATAAAGTGTTAAAATGTTGTTTTTACTATTTACAACATTTTAGAAATTTTCATAAGAGCTACCGAATTTGTTCGGATGCAAAGATCAAGTATAGCTCAACCTTTCTCATAGAAAAAAGGTTGAATCAAAGATTTAAAAAATCATATCCACGATCAACTAAATTAACAACAAAAATGTTCTTTAATTCTTATCAATTCACAAGATCGCTTTCTTTCAATTACAAACGTGACCTTGTCTTGTATCAGTATATCACGTGTTTATCAGTATAGTCTACGCGGCACGGCGATGTAAAGTGTGTCCCTGATATATAAAATAAATATAAAATTCGTTTGTATTTATATTACTGTATGTAAAGATATTTTTAAATCGGCCCACATTAGGGAATCTTAATACCCCTAAACTGTAAACAAGCAGGAATGCTATTTTTAAATGATTATAGATTTGAAAGTTATTACATCAACAAGCTAAAAGTTTTTGTACACCGGTACTATCCTAATCAAATTGTAAGTAGCAGACGAATCGACAACGAAATCGTTCTGAAGCCGAATGCAACGACCTTATATTGTATGGAGACTGGTCGTTTTGAATGGATATTCAGGACTTACGCTCATTTATTCGATTTTCAAAGATTTACACGGTCGCGATGTATTGAAAGGAACATAAAGGTGCGGCGACGGCGGCTGCAGCTGGGGTTCGAGCCCACGTGCTGCGAGGCTGCGATGGGCGTCTTACGCCGCCCGTGCCGGCATAGCGGCTTCTTGGCGGCCCGCCCCTGCAAAACGAGTTTAAAGACTCTCCCTTCTTTTTTTATCTCGCCCTTGATATATTTTTTGCCCCTGGTATTAGAAACCAGTTTCTTTCACTTATAAGTCGTGTTGGAACTGTTAGAAAAATATATCTAAAATATTTTAGAGATTCTGCACTAAGAATAGTACATAAACTTATGGAGGAATTCGATTGAGGAACATGCAAATAAATATTTGGACGGGTAGATCTATAAATATTTATTTTATTACCATTCCCACAGATTGGTGTTAATGAGAGGGAATAGCACAATTGTTTTGATTACAAATAACATGGACACTTATTGGTTCTTTTGTACATCTACATTTTAGTTATTTTTTTAGTAACAGCCAAATTATCACCTACTAAGTTATAATAAACCTACCTTTTGACATGGGTATGTCTTAGCTCGGGGGTGGTGGGTGTTGGCGATTTTTAAGACGGAAAATATGCAACAGGTTTCCATAGAAACTATTGTATTGAAGCTATTGTATTGATTTTTTAATATAAAAGAATACAACTGTTTAGATGAATTGAAACCATTCTCTTTAGACATATCCATGATCTAACCTATTTCCTACAGGGAAGTAAATAAAAATAGATAGAAAATTTTTTCGACTTGCACGTTGCATCATATTTTATAATTCGCCTTCACGTGTTTAGATAGTAAAAAAGCCTAAAAAATGTATTAGCATAAAAATACCATAAAAATGTCCATACTCATTTTTTAATTTTACTGTGCTAAGTAAGTAGATTTAAAAAAATATTATACAACCTAAGATGTATCAGAATTCAGAATAGTGATATAACTTACAAAATTATCTCGTCCTTTTAGCAGTATGACTATGACTATTAATAATGTATTTGTTTTGTAACAATAATTGCCTACAAAGTTCCCGGAGCTCGGAGTCAACGTAGCCTAAGACAGGTGGAACAAACCAATTGTTTCATCCCGACAATAGCATTATGCAGCCACGTCTCGCCGTTCCCATGCTTCCTGTTGAAATCGGATACCATTGTTTGCGCAACCAGTTTTACTAATCTTCGATTCTGTACTTTTTCACGAGGACGAAAACCAGAGCGAAATTAAATAATAGGAGCGAGAGTGAGTCGGTGAAAAGGTTTTGGGGTGGATGAGGGGAGAACGAGAACTGGTTCGGAAGAGAAGAGAACGAGGGGACTTTGAAATCCAACGGAGTTTTATAGGCTTCGGTGGTCTAGTATTGATTTATATCTTAGAGAACCTAGGTGCAGTTGAGGTAGGGTAACGTGAGAAGTGAAATGCAAACTAGTTACTACAGAGCTAGGTCGGGGTTACTATTCCGCAACTGATATTTGCTATTGGTATATATTTCTTTCAACACCTAATAATTTCTTAAGGACCTCTCTATTAAATTTTGACGTATTAATCATGTTTTCATTAATCATGGAAACCACGGGTTTCCAACTTCGAATAATCTGAGTTCATTTTTAAGCTCAAACATGAAGCTTTATTAGAGATCATTTCCCTATTTTGGATAAAGTCGTAAATACACCTGTATGTTGGAAAAACAACAATTTTTTTCAACATGGAGAAATGATCTCTAAAGGTTTGATGATCTAAGATGAACTCAAGATAATTCGAAACACCTGCAAGATCACTTGACGTTACAGATAATTTAAACCCTTTATATATTCAGTGATCGCTACTCGTCATGAAAGTAAATGTGTTTTTAGTTCACGAAATTACTAACGATTTCAAAAATAAAATCTTATTATATTAATGAATTCAAATATGTGCTGAAAAATAATATTTCCCAAAAATTTATAGTCCTGTACTCTTTAGTATACAATACTTTGTTATCTCCTTACTGGTTTATATATTTTCGTTCTGACGCTATGGCATAATATGCTTCTCTTTTATTCAATAAACGTTTACGTACTAAACGATCTACGAGAAATAAAAACAATTGTACAGGTGATGCAAACAAGCGAAAGATAATTTTACTCTGGCATGATCGTCCTGTCTTGTGCACAGACTGCGGATTGAGTGTGATTGGTTGTTGCGGTCGTCTCTTTCAATACTCCAATCACGTCAAGGACAATGAAGAGCACTTCGACCTTGGACGCTCATTGGGTTTGGGGATCATTGTTCTCTCCTTATATTCAAACATGTCGTTGATTTTCCCTTTCGTTAAATATTAAACATGTCATTATGCCTACATACATTAGCAATGTTGTGCAATAAAAGAGAAACAGATTTTGCATAGTAAAATATGGATAAGATACTTCCAAGTGTGATTTCCTAAAGGAGCCTTCTTTTAGAATCCCTGACACTAACATCCGCCAAACACTCATTGACGAGTCTTTCGTGAACAGATACGTGTGATAAATCAGGCATACTAAGACTCGACTAATAATCACGTGACGTGTTTCGATCAGGTGTGCCAACAATCAGACTGATAACATAGGTCATGTGACACGTCTCGGTCAGGTGTGCCAACAATCAGACTGATAACATAGGTCATGTGACGCGTCTCGGTCAGGTGTGCCAATTTACGCACGCGCAACACCGCCCGTCTATCTGTCTGTCCGTCTAGCCACTTCACAGACACTAATCAATGCAAGGTACAGGTTACCCCTTCATGTTTTTGGTAAACCCCATCACAGGGGTGTGCATTACAATGGAGGGGTGGGAACGCCAGTGGACGTTATCAGAGTCGGAGAGTCCCTCCTTTGAGAGCGTCATCCCCCTCCCGGCCTGGGGCGAGCAATAGAAGCAATTTAACAGTACTTCATTTTAATCGCGCCCTGATTCAATGTTATTGGGGTCTTATTGCACAAGATGCCAAATTGTATCACATGTTGCATCATGATGTGGTGGGAATTTTAAATCAGAAAATATAACGATGATGTAATCCGATAGTGACGAAAGCATCTTTAATTTAAATAGCTCTATGCAAAAATTAAAACATTTAGTTAAAGCATTCCCTCAACCGTAAAACACTGTTTAGTATTTTTAACACGTATAAACATACTACACTGCGCATAGTATCATTATTTAATCCAGAACTTGGTTGGTAAGTGATATAAAAATTCCTAGAAAATGATAACAAACTGAAAAAAACTATAATTTTTATTTCCCACATTTTAAAATATTTCTCCATAGTGAATTTAAATTAAATTAATAACATTTCATGTAAAAAGGAGTTTAATATCTACGTAATCATTAATAAATCACTCAATAGTCATACACTAGATACAATTAGTATGGTATTACTAGCGGGCGGGAATAAAAATAAATTTGTGGGGGGGGGGGGGGGGGTGGTTTTTACAACCCTGGTTTAGAAAAAAAACAAATAAAAGATATATATATATACGTAATCATTAATAAATCACTCAATAGTCATACACTAGATACAATTAGTATGGTATTACTACCTGGGCTAGAAAAAAAACAAATAAAAGATATATATATTTATATATTATTATATTATTATATATATTCAAGTAGTGTCTAGTAAAATTAGGTTGCATACGTTTTCAGTTCATGTTTAAATAATGTAGCTACTATTTCGTACATGTTTAGTTTTGAAGCAATCTATTTTTGCAACAGCGATAATAATGTTATTATATACTTTGCACACACTACTTACTTCATATACTCGTACATTTGATATATAGACTACTTCTTTGAGTAATATTCCCTGATTTTGAATCAAAATATGCAGAAAATAACATCTACATTTATTGAACTAAAAAATTGATGGACGTATATAACAATTTAACAGGTATGGAGACATATCATAATAAGTAAAGTAATTCCTGCATTTAAAACATTGTGGGATATCAGTGAAGTGTACATAATCTGAGAAATTCCATGGGACCTCATTCCCTGCCAGGTGGGGTCTTAAACCGAAAACCAATTTAAATTGGGTCCCAAGGGATATTTACAGGGGATCCTAGCCCAGCTGTTGGCTCGAACCCGCGACCGGACCGCGGCCCCCTCCAAGTCGCGACTCCCGACCATTATTATTCAAATTGCTCAACCCGTTTAAGAAAAACGGGAGATATATTGAGCCCGCGGCATTGTCTGGCCGCGACTTAACGACTGCGAGCCGACTCTCACCCGTCGCCGGTGAAAAGTCGTGGAAACGTTTATCTTTTTTTTCTTTTCATCACATCGGTAAATAAAAATGTGAAGTTTAGTTTCTTGAAACTCATGGGGGTTACCTATAGATATTTAAATAACGAGGTACAGTATATCCTTATTCAGTTTAGATAACAATATCAAACTTCAGTATCGATGCAGCAATAAGATATTATTTTAAACAAACTATTGATTTCAATAATATCGAATCAATTACATCATATTGTCCTACTAATCTTAACTCATGATCTTATTTTTTTTTATTTTACTTGGGTTTATTTAAATTATAAATGGTAAATGTATACGTAACATATTTATACCAATTTTATTATTATTAAATAAAATATTTATTTCGTCATTATGTGGTTTTAATTTTAACTGTGACATTAGGGCTTGTGTATTTATTTAACATTATTCTAAGCTCATTCCTTTAACATTTCTACGCCTTACAGAAGTTGAGACGTGAGTAAACCATTAACGTATATATAAATCAAGAATAAAATAGTACAAAATATAATTATTCAATGTAAGATTCCTCTCCCTAGTTATGTGTTCACCCCAAATATTAACTGGTATTATAAACACGTTATATATGTTTTAAAAGCGCAACCTATAATTATTAAAAATTTAAAATGATGAGCTGTGCGAGAGGCTTGTATCAATATCACGTCGTAGGCAATACAGGCGCTGAGAGGTTTCGACCCACGACACCGGCCACCCAGTCATCCCGTAGCGACGCTTCATTGTAGCTGAACTGGTATTGCTAGTTAAAAACATTACAATTATCTCTAAATCTAAAAATGTTACTCATCAAAAAACATTCATGGATAAATAATTTTTTTTATATTGAACACACCTTAAGTCACTTCGATAAAAATTTTTGTTGCTAAAATCTTTAAGATAATTTGAAAAGTTAAACCTTTACAACACGTTTTTACGTTTTAGACCTAATTTAAATACTTGTTTGTTTAGTCATATTATCTTGTATGTAAAATTAGATTTATTATCATTTTTAAATGTAATCTTTAGTAGTGGTTTTTACTTTTAGAAATTTTTCGGAGGATTTATGACTTCGAAAACGCTAAATCATTAATAAAAAATTTAAAAATAGATGATTTATTTACAGCTTG
This sequence comes from Nephotettix cincticeps, assembly GCA_023375725.1. Taxonomy (NCBI): domain Eukaryota; kingdom Metazoa; phylum Arthropoda; class Insecta; order Hemiptera; family Cicadellidae; genus Nephotettix; species Nephotettix cincticeps. The sequence continues at coordinate 637,370 of CM041788.1, read as the reverse complement.
ATTTCTTTACATACACTATAAACTTTAATGAATATAAAATATAATGAGGAATAAATTTATTTATTCACGTTACATTCAAGACCTAATGTTGCGTTCCGGCGTGTAAGCATTGGTTATACAGTAATATCATTTTATGTAACTCAATGTTTTACAACGTTCTTTAGAAGCAACGACCCACACAATTCTATTCGTCAACTAAAACAAAACATCTTAAATGTTCCACAACGCAGGGCCACTCTTAATTAATCGCCCTTTGAAAAGTTTGACAGGAAATGGACAGTTAAAACCGGAAGTTAACTGGGAAGAAAAAGTCTAAGAAGGACTTTATCAGTAATCTGGGCAGCTGCGACGGTTTCTTGTGGCCTGAATGCGAGTTTCGAGGGCTCGCTCGCTTCTTGTGTTCAGATCGCAATCAGAAATAGAAAATAGGTCGACTCCTGGGGCGAGCATTCATCAAGCTTTTAATACGTCTCCACTCAGAAAAAATATTAAATGTTGTAATCTTTAATGATATGTGATGAGATGTTGAAAATTGTTGAACAAAATGAAAACTATTATTCTGTATCATTATTTTTTATTTCGATATTGATAAGTTTAAAGAAATTACGAAATCGGGGTTCTTTTGTCTTGAATTTCACACAGTAATATTTAGTATATTATGTATGAATCAAAATAGTTATCAACTATAAATTTATAACAATTCCTAAAATTTCATCTAATGCACATTTGTACGAACTTACTAAAACTTGACGAGAAAAAAATAAACGGTATTAGTGAAATGACACATATTTTCTCCCTTAATTAAATTTAAAAATGACCACAAACGTTAATAAAGCTATAATATTATTTAAATTTTATCTCTATATAATTTAAAATTTATTTTAAAATTAATCACCCAATTTCTTAAACTAACATCAAAAGAAAATAAGTTATTGGAGGCATTGCCCTACCCCCATCACCCACGGGTAATATATTAACTTTTTTGAGTGGGGTTTGTTGCGTAATGTGAATTCCATGAAAATCGGACCAATAGTCCTGTCGCTAGGCTTCTGCACATCCCCCCTTCCACACACACACACACACACACACACACACACACACACACACACACACATACAGACATCAAGGAGCACTAAAATGTATATATACACCAAAAAAAGAATTGGAAAATTCTAACGAAATCAATACTTTTTCCTTATACAAGGGAGAGAAAGTATTTTTTTTCTTTCTTTTGGGCAATAGCTTAGATCATAGAGAATGTGTTAAGGGAATGTTTTCAGTTCCTCTAGAGTTACCCGTATAATCATAAATCATATAACATCACTTCTATTACAATATTCAGGTGACGCAAATTGTTAACACCTCTCCATATAGGAGAGGTGTTAACAATAGCATAAGCATATAGGAGAAGCATAAGCATATAGGAGAAAGGAAGGAATTCATAAGTACTGTATACTACAATTAGGCCTAAATATAAAATATTTTTATTTTTCATTCAAAGCACTTTCTCAACATATGTAATGAAGGTTTGAATGAACACAAATTAAGCAGCCCCAGTAATTAATTAATTAATTAATTACCCAGAAATCCGTTAAAGCCAACGAAGATTCTCACAGTTATGATCGTTTGTTCTCTCTACTCCGTGACTCTTGAGGTGCTCGGAGTGACTTGGAGACCGGAAGTGGGAGGGAGCGACAGATTCTTATCAAGGAACAGGTGCGGGATAACACCAGTAGGACAAGGAGGCTTTAGTGCAGCAATTACACGTCTACCAGGCCACCAGACGTTGGACTCTCACCGTGGAGACTCCTCACATTGCTTACATCAAACAATAACAACACTCTAGCATACAACAACAATAGTTGTGCAATTATTAGTAACAGCAAGTTACATGACTTCACTTCAAAAAGAGGAATTCTATAGATGTCGGGTTTCTTGGAGACAAATTAAAGCTCTCGTCTAGGACAAATCGATTACCTGCCTGAACTCAGCAAAATGACCTATATTTATATATTATCAATAACCGACCTACCTAGACCGCTGATGTAACGCAATGTGTACTGGTCGCCGACAAACAGTACTCTGCGGAGATAAGTTAAGATAAGATAAGGTTGGACTAATAGTATAAAAATATTTACATACACAAAGGGGCATTTTAGGGTGGTCAATATTAGTCGTAGGGGGAGAAAAGGGCATTAAAAACCCGTCTTGGATGTTTTGCAATATTACCTATATTTTGACTAGAGGTCATTTTGCGAAGGTTAGGTAGGTCATACAAATATACTTCTACAGATTATATTATTAAAAATATACAAACGTATAATTATTATGTAAAGGCTTTAACAAATAATAGTTGATATTCAAGTTGTCCTCGGTGACATTAAGAATCCCGACATCTCATAGTCCTCTTTCAGTAGTGCATCCGTTAAAATAACAAGTAAAATAAAGTTATAGTCAAAATCAAATTTATTCCAAAAAATAAACAAAAATATTACAAAATAAATTGTACCCATATTACAAATACTATTATGTACTCATCTGTAGTATTTTTGTGCACAAAAAATTCGTCGTTAAAGAGTTTATAAAGTCTCCTTAGACACGGAGCAATTACTGGAACAGCTGACTCAGGTGAGTGGACGGTCGATGTCGTCGCAATACAGTCGCTCTTATCAATGTTATCAGCAGCTCTCTCGTCCTACTCCACCCTAATACTTCGCACGGTTCGCGTCAATTATTCAAGTTTGACAGTTTCCGGAAATAATATTAAGTCATGGACAACGGACTAAGAGGGAGTTATCAATTTTTGTCCAATACAATGTGAGAATGTTTTTTGTCATGTGCTAGAGAAATGCTCTTTTATTTTACAATTTTTTACATCTCTTTTAAAATCCATTGAAATGCCCCCGAACCGTGTGTAATGACTTATGTAATAATGACCTACGTTATCATAGTTCACATAGATGTGTTGACCACTACTTCATTCGCCTTGACGGAATTTTAAATTGACGTTGCAGAGACGTTCTATCGGTTAAGGACTCGTCAATTGAAACATAAAGTACACACACTGACACATAACAAACGAATACGATTAAAACAGTTCTCTCTGAAGGTCTTCTTTTAACGCGATCGCAGTCATAGCTGAAAACGAACTGAGTTCGTCTGAAATTTAAGTATTAATTCGTAGCTAAATTATTAATGACTTGTTTTTATAAACTTGTGTTGAAATATTAGAGGACAAAATTACCTTAAGAGTACATCTGGGAATTTATGTCAGATTATGGTTGCTCAAATTCTAGGATGAAATTCATTTGTTCATTCATTTACAAAAAGATAATTAGTTAAAACGCATTGACAATTTCAATAAATTTATCACATAGACTATATTTTAAGAAACTGCCTTTTTTCGTTGACGTCGGAAACTTTAAAACTAATCTATGTACAGGTAACCATACTTTTAGATATTCTCATAGTAGAAAGTCTGCAATAAACTAAAATTTAATGAAAAGCCCTTTTCATGATGATCGTTGCGGTAACTCATCACACCGTTGAAGCGTTTGAATCACGCTAAACCCTTGACAGATTTGGTAATCAGCCCCAGTAGTGATTAACTGTTTCTACGTAGAGGGGCGTGGCTTGTCATCAAGTAGGACCAACCTTTGATGTCGAAATCTTTGATTGAAAGACAATAAATGTTTTTTAAGAAACTAAGTTTCATTCTGGGCGATTTTTATGATATGGATAAACGATGTTTTAATTTCCAAATAAAGTCGTCAGTTTTAATTTTGTATCCAAGTGGTATACTCGTATGTCTAAATTCAACGCAATACGTATTTATTTAGTTTAACCTTATTTGACTACAGTAATCAGTAATTGTTGAAAGTTACTTGCCACTTATAATTTTCTCTCAAAGAGACAATTTTGTAGTTTATAAATGAATTTATAGTTTGGACATAAAAAGTTCCGCAATTGCGTCCTGTATCCATCTTATACTTTCGAAAACATTGTTGTGAAACGAAATATGCCTCGGTTTTACCCGGGAAAATAATGTATATTGACAAAGGAGCTGTCATATTGGCCCGAAATCGAATCCGTTACAGAAATACATGAAAGGGAGTCCCTTCTTTGGCCAGAACAATGTGCCGGGCGCATCTTTTCATCCGGGAGCATTCATTGTTGATACATGGCAACAACTGTCGCATCTTCAGGCCCTCCTTTCCGATCACATGCGTCTTTGTCTTCCCCTCCGGGTTTTGTAGACAACTTTTTGTTTTCAACTACAATGGGGCGCTTTCCGCTTTCAGAATTTTAATTTTCCCTAACTGAGTGCTTGGTACAGTTTGGCAACTGTCAAATATTGTTTGAATTTAAATAATTATAGTCACAAACTTGTAAAACAACCATCAAAGTCTATAAAGTTTGTAAACATGTATTTAATAACTTTGTAAACTTCAATTTCATTAAATTTTTTTTCAAAATACCTTAAAGTGAAAATTAACTTCTTTTGCAACAGACTTCTAAGCGTTTTCTTGATTTTAGAAATAGGTTCATTTCAAGTTTTAGAAGTGATTGATAAATTAGTTCTATCGTAAACAAATCACTAATGAAATAAACTCTATTTTTAATTCTTCAAATTATTATATCCTTAGTGTTCCCTCCTGAGGGAACTATTTGACTAAGATAACAAATATGTGCATGAAATTTCAATACATATTACCACCACTAAATAAACATATTTTCATGACTTTATAATCAAATTAAAACATCTGTCCTCTAAACATGTTTATGAAATAGTCATATTATGACACACTATGTCATATTGGTTTCCGATTTACGGTTTATTGAGCATTTATTCTTTTCGAAGATATTTCATTGTTTGATCACAATGCATAGTTTTCAAAGACCATGTTTCATACCATCTCATTTTCCTGGTTGATATTTTTCACCATATTTTCCTTATCGCTACAGTTCGCTTAGTTTCCTTATTCCTTTTACAGTTCAACCGTTACTTCGTTTCGTTGATCCTACCGCACCTCCGCCTCCATCACCATCATATTCCTATTCCTCCCGCATCCCGCATCACAACGGTCGGCAGACAGGTGAGGCGGCCTAGGAAGTGAGCCCGCTTACTCGGTTCCAATCAAATAAATATTATTAGGACTTACGATTGACTCAACAATGCTACAAGACCGGAAGCGCGCGGCAGCTGCGGCAGTTTCCGGCGCGTGCCTTCAGTCAGCTGGCGAAGTGTGAATTCTTAAGAAGCTTTTACTACGCTGGACACTTGGGTAACCGCATCCGGATGGTTACTGTGACCACTGGAGCTTGGGAGCTTGCTCGGTAGAGCGCGGTGGATCGCTACGCGTGTAACACTTACACTTCGACTGACACGCCCTCTACAAGTTATAATCTAATAATCATAATTTTAAGGATTTCTCTCAGTGTATATTTGCTTTATGAACATCAAATTACACCCACAGTTGTTGCAAAAGCGTTAACGAACGTTAGGCAGGAATATTCGCAGGCAGAACGGCACATGGGGCCAGGCGTGACAGGAGAGATGAATCGCAGCTGATTTATTGTGAGGCTGTCACGTATCGGGGGTGGCTCGTATATGATGACTGCTGGATGGACCGCGTTCTATAAACAGCGACACAATACAACTAACAAAGCCTATGTTCCCTGTAGCTATGATTGGAGGTATTTGTGTAAAGAACGTGAAGGGAAAGTGTGACATGTTTACTTCCACGATGTCGTAAGAATCTTTATTTGGTACACTGTTTTTTAGTTTCAAATTAATCCCTGCTATTCAGGGCTTGTGCATAAAATAATGTTTCCTACTATATAAAAAATTCCCACACTGAAAGATAAATAGTGAAAGAGTTCTGAGTGAAAAGTTATTTTCGTTTTTCCCCTTTGGTGAAACCAATTTAATATATTTCACACATTGTGTGATGATCACACTCCGGTATGAGAATAAATATTTTCACTTAGGCCTACTAACTTGGAATATGTTTTCCTACAACTAATTGCACTATTAGATGGATTATATCTTTGGTTTATTTCATATTGGTCAGCTGATCATGCCAGCTGAGTCAACCCTAATGATTGGTTCAATGTCATTAATGAAACATAAAGTGTTTTGTTAATACCACACTCTATTCTTTATATCTTATCACAGATCCACTATCTCAACTCCCGATTGAATATTTTATCAACTATCATAATTTCACCCTCATGTATGCTAATAGAGAGTGTTTGTAAAATATTAAGATATTTGTCCTTAAAACACTTAATATAATATGTGAAATAAAAACTTTAGGGGTCGTAAAGGTTACGACAAAGCTAAAATATGATATAAACATTTACATAAGTTTGCACCCTAATATATTGTGTTTCATATCCTCAGAATTTGTTAACATAAATTAAACTCAAGAGAAACGACCATTCAAGGACCGGAAGCAACCCTAAACATCCATTATAACTCTATAAAGACTAACTTGTGAAATTTATTAATCCAAAGTGAGAGTTAATGGGTTCGTTACATGCAGTATATCAAGTCTCGTCGATTACTTCCGGCCGCGGTCCTACATCCCTGTCTGCCACCTGTTCACATGTCCCTAGTTCCGATTCTTAATCGTTACAGGTTCCATTGTTCCAAGTGATAGACGTGTAACAGGTGTAAGGTAATTACTGTTTCCACAACAGATTGGCACCGGCCGAGTTAAACAATTAGATAGCATTAAAAGGAGGATGATGAGCTTATAGTTCACATGTTATTGGATATAGATTGTACATGTTTTCTTGAATTAGAAACGTGCGTTTTCAGAGTATTCTAAATTTTAACCCTGAAAAAGTCCAGACAGTTTTGTAGATATAAAATAGCTAGTAATAATATTCACCGCAATCAATAACACCGTGACGAAGTTTGTTATATGCCCGAATCATAATTATGTGCTATCATTTTTTATAACAGTCAAGTAATGTGACGAGTTCCTTGGTGATTACAGCATAAACTACCTGAAGACATGAATTTTTGTTACTGTAAACATTTATAGATATATTGTTTTTGTAAGAGAAGAAACTGTAGTTAATGATTTTAGAAGCAGGCGAGAATATGATCGACCAAGAATAATATAGCCCTAAAACACAGGGAATAACACGGTTAGGTTCAAAGTCAACATTACGAAGCGAGGCGCTATGTAATATGGTCTTGGTACTGCAAATTGATAACATTTAACAAAGAAGCAACCTTCCAACATTACTCCTATTACAGATAAGAGCTCGACAAGATTCCTTATAAATCATTCAAAATATTTAATTGAGACAAACAATTTCATTTATTAATATTTATAAAACAAATTCCAATTACGCTCACTGACTATATCATAGCCAAGACAGTTCTTAGTTACTTAAAACACTAAATGCTTAACCGTTATTTTACTACATTTAAATTAATATTAATATAGGTACTTAATCTCTAACGACAAAGTGTATCGACATAAAATGTTGCATGTAAATGTGTGACAAAACTAATTGAAAGAGGAGAGGAACAGCTTGAGATTAATTACACCTCCAACGACAGAAGCCTGGCCGAGAGTGGTGACCTTTGCCTCCTCAACCATCCTCCACACCACCGTCCCCCCTCCGCTGTTATCTCTTAATTACTGATCTTTACTCCTGTAAGGGGTAAGTTATGTCTAAGGTGAAATCACACTCAAATTATAACGTTATAAAACATAGATGCAGTTAGTCAATAGTTATTACAATTTTAATGTTACATCAAACATAATATTACAAAGCATTATCAAAAACCAGCTTTTAGTGCTTATGTCTCTGTTGACCGGGATCGCCATTGTCAATTTGTGTAATTTATTCCTACTAGCAGTAAAACAGTAAACGCGTTGACAGAGTTGTGTTGAGATGTTATGTCAGAGGTTTCCGTATTCAAATGAAGTATCAGTGACGTTAACCTTTCTGACAACTTCATAGGATTTTAGTGTTCAAGCATATTATTTAGCGTCAGTAGTGTAAGTGTCAGTGTCAGGTAGTGTAGACGTAAGCCGGCCAGTGTCTCGTGACCGGTCCATACTGTTCTAGGGTCCATACTAATAAGCCAACGGCCCGCCACCCATGCGAAACCACCGTCAGGTAGCCTACACAACACATGCTATCAACGGGTTACGATATGTAAATGTGGAAACTGAAATTGTTTCTATCTATTTTATTCACTGCTAGTCAGTAACCACAGCTGGGATATAGTTTGTGTTTGCTCTAAAATGAATGTTTCATTTTGTGGGTTAGGTCTTAAAACAATCAAAGGCTATATTATCTAAAAGTACATGTATAAAGCAAAGTCTAGAACTTGAATAGCTGTATTATGATTAAATGCATCTCGTTGCTATGAAGGTAGTGCCCCCGATTCATGAGTGTTTTTATATTATTTTTCGGTAACTCTGATGTAGATGGATGGTTTTTAAAATACAGTATATATTTTTACAAGAAAAAAATATTTTTTAATTCCAGAGTATATGTAATGAAAAATGGTAATAACAACGAAATAAAAATATGTAATAATAAAGTTAAATTCCGTAGTAAGAAATAATGTTTTCAAAACATTAGGGCTGCTATTTCGATTTTTATTGCGGACATTTTCCTTCACGATTTTAAGTAAAACAAAGATTAACGAAATTTCGGGATCTGGAAACTGATCCCGTCCTTAGACGATCTGATATCTAAAACATAATACAAAATACATAATCCGGACTAAGCCGGTATAAAGCTGAAAACAAAAAATTAAACCGTCAAAACACGTACGAACAAACCATTCACTAACAATAATTACGCACACAAGACATAACACGTCTTTAACTTTTTTACTTAAAATCGTGATGGAAAATAGTGCGAAATACTTTTCAGTGAAAACTGGTTTCATTTAACTGATTTTCATTAACTGTGAGTATGAAATTATGTACCGTTCATATTAACTCTATGTTTTATATTGGATTTCATTTATAGACTGTTTACAAAACGAAACTACAAATAAACATTTGTTATTTTGGCAAATGATCTCTTAACAAGGGTATTTTACTACGCTATAAATTAAAAGTGACACCTGCTTCAAAATATCCCAACCCGGAGTTTACGTTTCCTTAAACGCCCACCTGCCTTCAACCGCTCTGGCGACCCTCCCTTCCCCAGCTCTGTCCATCATCGCTAAATCTGTTTCTCGTTTTAATTAAAAGAGCGCGCTCACTTGACCCGATCGTGACATAATGGAGTCACTGAGCATGTAATTAAATTATCAGAGACAAAGTGGGGAGTCGAAAGTCACAGTGAGTTGCGACGGCGCGGCGGCGGCGGAGGTGTCACAGACCATCAGCTGTTCTTTCTACAGCTGGCACTGCCAAACCACCTGGCACACAGTGTTGCCAACCCACGACTATTCTCGGCAATACCAACTGAGAAAGAATGAAATACAGCAATACTTATTAAATTTTATAGTCATTGGTATTGCCTAATAATATGTTACAACGAAAATGTTAGTTTCTAAAGGTTTGTTTAAAAAACAACCCGTTTAATTATTTTTCACATATTAACCACAATTTTTATTATTTGAGTGATAAAACTTTTTCCATAAAAATAGTCACAATAGTCTACATTTTAAATTTGAAATTAAAGATTCTGCTCTTAAAGATATATAGGCTATTACACGAGAGTATTTCCAAATATTAAACCTTAAAATGAAAGCATTTCCTTCATGCACTTTACACAAAGGCTGAAGCAGGCTGTGTGGGAGTTTCCCGGTGTGATTCAATAGAGCAGAACGTTTACGCTGCGGTTATTTTACAACAATGACGCCAGTTTTGTTTCGATGACGCGTAGGAATGTGTTTCAATCACGCCAATGTTTACCTTTGCACTCGAGCTGATGAAAAGCGACCGAACAAACTGGTTCGGTATAATTGTTTTCGTTTAAAATGGGAAAACAAGTCTTTCGTTTCATATCAAGTGCCCTTTTTAGGTAATGTTTTAAAGCAATAAATTACTTGTATATTATAGGAGAAGAAATAATTGCTACAGTGGCGAGTTACGTTTAAGGACTTTTCCTCATCTTGCGGAAATAAGTTCGGAATCATCAAGAGTTGAAATTGGATAAAATATTTTTTGAAATCCGTGATTATTTTTCCAGGGGAAAATAGTCACATTCTATAAACATTCTGAAATAATATTTTATCACACTCACAAGTGATTGACTATATATAAGCTGTGACTAATGGACATCTCAACTACTCACCTCAACTGTTTTTTAATTTAAATCGTGAATATGTCAAATATTTTTATATTTGAAAGCTATATACACTTCCCCAATCAGTTATCAGTATTTGCAGGACCATATTTGTGGTTATTATTTACAGTATTAAGCATTTAAATGATAATGGCAAATAAATAGTATCTGCGTGTAGTATTGGTGAGGTTACTTTTAATTAGTTTAGTCCATATATGTAAAAACTAACTCCCTAATCAATATACTATAATACCTAGTGCCTTATGTATAATGAACATCGGTGCTGAAATGTGATACTCGATTAGGCGTCCCCGTTTCCTTCTCTGATATTTTGCTCGTGGCATTTTATCTCACGTTGGATTTTTTCAGTTGAGAGAATATACTAAAATGACTGTTTTGAACTGTATGACGTTTTTAGCATTTTTAATAATTATACTATTTAGCGAATCTGTTCTTTGCAAACACTACTGTTCATATCTTAACTTATTTTAAGGTTTAAGGTGTACAAATTTGTCTCGGTTTTGTAGTTAGGTAGGTAGGTCGGTGGTAGTGTAGTTGCAATAATGTTTAGATTTTCTAAATAAGTTTTCTGCTGAGCATAATTTTCACTCAGAGCTCTTTTGTCCTTAAGATTAAAATAGGCTAAGAGAATGCTTGTAATTAGCAGGAGTTAACACAGTTAATTAATTAGAGTCTATGCATACATTTCTACTGAATAATTGTTGAATGTTTTTGTATTCGATATTAAGTTTAGAGTTTGACAGTGTAATTTTTCACAGAAAACAGGACAGTATTTAAAGTGTGCCCTCTATTTAGGTAAAATAATGTAAACAGCCATCAATTGTATATTTGTATATTACCATCCACAATGTTCCTTAATATTTTTTACTGGATCTACTTATATAGTAAGTAAGTTTCTTGTACCCTTCTGGCCAAGGTCTATTGTCAGTTTTCAGGTCCCACTAGTACCTATTAGGAGACATAACGACTACCTATGTAGCCAGGTCCAACGGCTTAACGTGGCTTACGAAGCACGGCGGCAGTCTGAGAAATTGAATTTTATTTCGAACCCGGTCCTTTTGGGTGGTAGGCCAGTACCTTACCCACTTGGCTATGAATGCCACTTTTTATACTGATTGGCTGTCGATCTGTTGCAGAACTCGATGCTAAAGTGGACGGTGCACAAGACAGGGGGCGGAGGCGGGAGATCGCCGTCGCAGTGCGGGGGCGGGGGCGGACCGGGGCCATGCTACAGCATCAGACGAGCCGCCGCCAAGCTGGGCCGCCACCGCCCCCGCCGCCTCCACAACAAGGAGAATTGCGAGGACGGCCGAGAGGTGAGGCGCAACATTAGTATACAGTCCCTTCCCCATACTTTTTTCTACAATTTCTACAAGTTATCAAATAGGTAAATAACTTAACTTTTATAGTACTAAACACATTTGGGGGTTTACTGAGGTTTACTGTACAAGATATAGGAGTTAACTTTAAAATTCTTTATAAGATGCATGTCATCCGACATATCAAATAACACTGGCTTATGCAGCAATTTAAATTAAATAAGGATGAACCTTTTCAAAATATCCATAGATCCAGATTGTAGGAATCGAAAAATGAAAAATGTTGATTCCTCTAAAGAATTATAAGGTTCAATCCTTCATCTTGGACCTCAGGAAATTTCCTATTTCGTTAAGTACTACAAGATTTTCCCGTATGTACTTATTTAATGAATCGCATAACTGAAAATCAGTCTAAATATATATATTGTAGAAAAAAATAGGGGAAGGGACATTAAAACCAGCCTGTATACCTTGGATATAGGCACATCTTTAACAAAGTTTATTTTGTTTGCTCATCATACTACATGTAACTTCTCAATGAATTGCGATAATCAACCTTTGACGAGAAATTCCCCATGGTGCATGTTTACAGAACGAACACAGAGCCTCTCCCCGGAAGCGAGACAGTATCTACATGTGTTTGGACTCCATCCCCGCGGCTCTGCGAGACGTGAGCAACTACCAGAGCGCACCTCGCACGCCGGAGGGTCAAGGTGCGCCCAGGCCGCGCCTCAAGACGCCGTGCTCCTCGTGCTCGCCTCACCGCAAGGAGCTGCTGAGAGACAGACAGGCCGGGGTGAAACGGGGAAGGAGACAGACTCCCTCGTAAGTGTTGTCTTGCGGGTTGTGAATATCGTTGATATAAGATCACATTTTTTTTAGGATTGTATCATTTATGGTACGAAATCAGAACTCTAGTTGTTTTCAGGTTGAATTATTTGTTATTGGAGGTTTAATATAATTTGAACTATTTTTAAGAAAATGTATCGACTTAATGAGATTTAAATTTTACTAATAAAAATTGACAAAGTTTATTTTCTGTTTTAGACATTTGTTAACGAGAGAGCAAGAACGTCTGTCAAGAGGGTCTCCGGTGTATTTTGGATGTGAAAGCGTTTCCCCGGCGAGAAAGAAGCAACCATGCTCCACCTTCCGTCACCAGGACCTCGCCGTTTACTCGGACCAAACGCCCTCCACTAGTGAGAGGTCCTCGCCAGACCCACAAATAGAATACTCGCCTTGCCCTCTCCGGACCACCCAGAGCCTAGTAGCCCTACGCCAACGGATGACTGATACCTTCCCTCTGATCGCCCAAGGGATCAGCCTGGATAATCCTCTGTACTATGCCCTCAAGCAGTCGCCCACTCCAAGTCCTGTGGAGCTCATCTACAAGGAGATACCTACCGCACAAAAGAAAGACGCTTCGGAAACTCCAGTCCACTCGAGAGAGTTCATGTCGAGCTTTATCAAACATTTGAACTTGGGATCGAACGAGTCTGATGAGACGAAACTGAGGCCTAAGGAGACGATTTTGCCCAGTGATAAATTTCAGTCTGGCTGGTTGGCGAGGGAAAAAGCGAAGACGTGTGAGGTGTCGCCGCTGGCAAGAAGGATGGCGTGGCTCAGACTGAACAGCGGGGAAAAGGTGTCGAGGGAGACGGCTCCGTCGCCAACCAGTGTCGTCAGGGACTTGCTGGCCTCCTCGAATTGTAGTCCGGTGCTCTCAGAAACAGACGCTTTCTTTCAAACAAAAGTCAACAATTTTTTAAACTCGCGAGTTACAAACACAAGTAACCCAAACATTCGTCGTTCCAAAGAACAAGACAACTGTGATAGCAGGCACAAGAAATCGTTGAAGCAAAGAGTCGGAGATGTGGTGGTGGGATCTAGTGTTATAAATATTCTAAACACCAACCACGACAGGGAAAACTGCGAGAGCGTGTTAGCAGAATTATCAGAGCGACCTGAATGTGAAGTTACAAATTTAGATATAAGTAGAAATAATGTGAACTGTGCTGGTTCAAATGAGGGCGCGAAACGTCAATTGAATGCCGCGTTGAAAAGACGAGGAGTGATATTTAATGAAAAGACTTTCGCATTGAATACCCCTCCCGCGTCAGACTCTGATGAGAAGAAAACGAAAACGTCGTCCTCTTGCACGTCCATAGACCTGGACACCCCGTCCACTCTGAAAAGGCAAAGGGTCATACGGCGAAGACGATTACGAAGTATAAGTGACGATAACCTGCCTTTGTGTAAAAGAGTCGTCAACAGGCATCCTATTTCATACCTAACCCTCCCAAAGGGTGTCCCAAGTCCTTATGACGTAAAAACCGATCAATCCACAGTTGAAACCCCCAAAAGCACAAGATCTAAATCGGCTTCCCAGTTGCATCTAACTAGTCCTAAAAAGGTAACTTTTGGTTCCTTGTTCGACGTAGAATATTCCGACAACGGAGACAATCCAAGCTTGTTAGGATTGACACTTCCAAAGGGCATTCCTAGTCCACCTAGTCCGAGTGAAGAGGAAATTCCGGGGGTCAGGCCTCTAGACAGAACTTGTCAGACCGGGAGCAAGCGGAAGAGCGTGGTGACTGCGTCCTCGGACTGCTCCGAGGAGACCTGGGACTCGCACAGGCATTACTTGAAAACAGCGAAGCTGACAGAGAACTTCCTGAACGATGTCTCGTTCGCCGATTCATCAAGAACTAAATCTCCGGCTTCTTCTAAAGCTAATGATGAAGAGGATAACGACGACGATTTCTCCAGCCTAGGTAGGATTTACTTCCGCATTCACCTTTTAGAGCATATTTTATAATTACAATACTGAACAAAACCCCATTTATTCTTATTTTTTACATTTAATGTTTTCCAGCGTCCAGTATAGTGACTGATAGCCCCTTGCGCCACTCCCGATCCAGAAGATGCCTCTCGTTCACGTCCCCAACCAAATTATCAAGGTCGAGGAAGAGGATTTTAGGAAGAGGTGAGTTGAAAAATTAAACTTTAGTTTTATGAAAAATAATTCTGGCTAATTCTTAGGACAACATTTTTAAATTAACGTTGATTTATTGATATTTATCTTAACTGTGTCATAAAAACTAATATAATCAATGAAAAAAATAAATTTTAATTAGCCCTTAGAACAGAATTGTTCCTGCCCAGTGCACATTGTGACACAAGTGACATGATTGAATTCTATTAAAATATATAAAAACATTTCTACCATGTACGATAATGCAATGTTTCACTTATTCTGTTTTAGGAGAATTGGAAGTGACCCTTAGATGCACTGACAATATCCTCTCTATCCATAGTAAGTACAAATTTGATTGGTTTCTGTATATATTACATAAACGTACAGTTTAATTAATTTAATGTTTTTTGACCTTTGAATGTACCTTTTTCATATACATTAATGAGTTGACAGTAACAAAACATATTAAATTATGTTGATTTGGCTGGTTCAAGATAGTCTAGTAATTACAAGACTGAATCGCATGTTCATCTACATAAATTATTAATTATTTTCAGGTTGTCAATAAAAAACGCTTATTTAACTAAATATGTAATGCAGAATGTTGTATATGAATTGATAGTAGGCCTACTTGTTTTAGTTCGCTTAGTGGATAGAAACAAAATAGGCTAATAAATGATCTTGGTCATTTACCTTAGCTAAGATAACTGTGACTTATTTCAAGCATTAAATCATAAGTAGGCCTATATGTTTTGATTATTACTAACCATTCATTCTTTTTTTCAGTACATCGAGGTCGGAATCTAGGTCGACCAGGAGCTGAACCTTGCAACGCCTACGTTAAGGTAACTTTTATAATCAATTCGCATTAAGTAATAGTCGTTAATAACTCTTCAAAATTGCTTGAATTAACTAACTAAGTGTCACCTGGATTTATTTTGTTACCATTTCGTACTGACTAAAATGTTATTGAATATGTCTTAGCTCTGGGGGTTGTTGGTGATTTGCGCAACCAACATTTGAAACGGTGACGTCATTTAGTGAGCGACCAATTTTTAAGTAGTAGTTTGAAAAACTATTTTAAAAACTTATTTTAATCTATAAATCATATTTATCCAGCGTTAATAAGAGTCTCGGCGGTTCCCCGCGATTGGCAGCCCTGCCTATGTCGGTCAGGTGGCTGGCGCGGTGGTCGATTCCCTCTATTCCCCACTTTGTCTCGTCCGTTGTGGCAACCCTGGTAACGACCCTTTAACTATTCATCCCCATCCCTCGGAGTGGCCGTCCTGTATCTCACAGTCTATTTATTATTTTTCTCAGCCGCCGGTCAATAAAATCCTCTCTTCCACAACCAAGTCCGGGGTATCGTTTTGAAATTCTGAGAAACATTCTTACCTAATTAATTAATTACTGTGCAACATTGTAATAATATACGAACCAATAAGCGTCCAAAATTTACTTTGAGTAAAATCAAAGGGAAATGTAAGCTTGTGTATTTTATGTTCCATTAAAACGATTTATGTATTTTGATTAGATAAAAAGCGTTACTCTTTTAATGTAGTGCCTATAATTAATTACAACGAAATTGCTTTAATTTTACATAAGTTTTATATAGTATTTCCAAAGGAAACAACTTATTTTCACATTAAATACTATTGAATACAAGTGAGATTATTATGTAAATTGATATTTCATCATGGTTGTGTGCCGAAATTGAATGCTTTTCTTTTGTTTCAGTAATCTAATTATTAGGCTGAATAGCAAAAATTATTATAAAATCAATGACTAGAGAACTCTACTGATCGTTAAAACTATAAGGTTTTATGAGTTTTTTTATTCTTACGTTAGTTTCTTACGTAGGAGTTGTTTAAAACAGAGTTCAGTATACTTTTGAATCGTGTGAAATTGGATGTTATGCAACTCTAGTAACAATTATGCTGGAAACGGTTCATGCAATCTTTGGTCCTATCAGTTTTTTTACTATTGTTCCTCTGCTTATGGGAACAGTATTGTGATGCATGACGCTTGTAGAATCCACAGGCTTCAGAATACAACTTTGAGGTGGGTGTATTCATCTCGTGACAAGGCATTGTGTACCTCTGGGTGACTTTTGCAAACCGTTGACTAATTGCACGTTTCATAACATCCTAGCACTTGAGGAGTCCCAGTACCAGTATAAGAGACCTTTTCTTTTAATTTGGTTAAATTTGACAAGAACCTCTCCGTGTTGCGCCTTAGGTGTGCATTATCCCCGGCGGGCCGGACCGTCAGTTCCACCGCACATGTGTCCGGAGGTACTCCAACAACCCCCGGTTCGACCACCAGTTCCTGCTGCAGGTGGACGACGACGACCTCGTCGACCGGCGGGTGCTGATATCGGCGTGGCACAGGGACCGCGCCAGAAGGTAGGTCAACATCGCACACTTGCTGACTGACCATGTCCTATGCCATGTTTAGCAGACAAGACTGTACGAGTGGACAAAAAACTTGACGATTTCATCTGGAAATGCAGTCTTACCAAACCAGTAAAAGAACTATGCTGTAGACATTTTTTGTGTAAATTCAACACTACGACATGAACACAATTTCATGATTGATAGTTTTAAAACTTTGAACCCTTTGAAACCCGAATTATGATGCACTGAGAAAAAATATTTTCTCATTTTTACTTACGGTCTAAATAGCATATAAACACGGTGTTTTTAATTTTCCCTCACAGGTTATAACAATTATTGTTTATAAAAACAACAACGGGCTTCTTATTTTCTTTTTTTTGAATTCTTATTTGAACTATTAAAACGTATTTGATACATAAACTAGAATAATTGAGGATTTATGAGATATTTTTCCCACAGTACAAACTAATTAGAAACATAATAAAAGATCAGTTGAAAGTACATAACTTCAGTCTAACCTCTAAACCCTGAGATGGCCCTGAATAAATTTTCTGTTGCTATTAAAACTGGTCTAAACTCTTATCTAGTAGAGATTTTCTGAACTAAATTAGTGGTGTTTCAAAACAACAGTGGGCTTTTGAGGTTCAAACGAATAAATTTTGAGAAAAATAGTCATAATCATGGCGTTGTATAAAAACAACTGTGGGCGTTAAAGGGTCACACTCCTACAGAATCATAGTTATTATTTACCATGTAAAAGGAGTCATACAAGTCGCTGAACACAAATAGAACGTTTTTCGTGAGGCCTTACAGACATGAGCTTATAATAGTGTACTTTTTCTTTTTGTGTGGTGTAACAATATCCAAACAACGAGCTATACTAATACAGCTCAATGGATCAAACTGTTTACTACACGTGTATAGTTATTATGTAATTTCACCAATCAGATAGGTAGTCTTGTAGTTCTCCAAGTAGGATCCCATGCCTGCCTCAGAGGTAGCCAGTGTCTACAACTTTAATGTTATACTTTTGGTAGCTTACAAACTGCAGTTACAGTAACAAACAATAGTTCTCCCTCCTAGTTTATGAAAACTGATTACTACTTGAATAGAGCAAACGAAGCTTCCAATTGATTCAGTCCTATTTGCCAAACCTTGTAAACTGCAAGTACGTTAATAGTTCGAACATTTGTTAAATTTAACCGCCTATTGTATGAATACAGAAGTCAGTTGATTGCAAATGGAATCGCTCTCAGGGTGACACAGTCCCAGATTTATTGATGTCTGTCTCTCTTTTGTTTCAAGAATTGGAAATGCTGCAAACTGTTAATGTCACATGTCCGAGTTATTTATGCTACGAATATATATACTTAAAATTATTCTCATTCAACATATTTCCTAATTCATTAATTTCATTACACTTGCAGTCAACCTCTAGTTTAGTTCTACGATTATTATTGATGATTTTGTTTGCAAACGAAGATTTACGTCGAATTAGTACATGTTAGTACATGAATGTAATGCAAAGTCCATGACATATTTTCCCTTTAAAAGTAATGCAATGTCATTACCGACAATCGGAAATAAAAATTTCCTCGGAGCATGACCTACCTGACAATATAATTTTTAAGGAGTTATATTTCAGGAAAATAGTGGCTAGCGCCATATGAGGAATTAAGAATGTAGAAAGAACATTTTCTGTTTAAAAATTTATTTTATGCTTACCATTAGATTCATCATTTTATATTGAGAGTTGCATCAATAAAAAAATACATTTTCATATGATTTAATAAAAAAATAGACATAACAAATTCACGTTAATGAAGCTAAATTTAAGGCCTAAATTTAATAATTTAATCTAATAAACCAGTTTTCATATGCAAAGGTTGACCTTGGCGTAAACATTTTATTATAATTTTTGAAACCTTTGAGTCACAAAATTTAGTGTTCTGTGGATAAAATTAAAATATCATAAAACCATTGTCAAATAATAAAAAAACAAGCCTATCTTACTTAGAAATGTTCCTGCGAGGAAATATTTAGTGCCTTCAAAAAATATATACTGCATGCAACACATGTCTGTCATGCACCGTTTCCCAAGAGTCAGGTTATATCTCATCATTCATACATTTTATTTTATAGTAATGGTGTTTTTATTTAATTCATTATTTTTAAGTAAATCAGGACATTTTTAGGGTTCACATAATAATTTGATGAATATATATGTTAAGTGGTGGAAAAAATGGAATGGTTGTGGCCATGGTTCTCAAACAACAGGATTACTTAATGTCAACGATCAGTTTTTGTGTCTTCAGTTTTGCTCTGAAAATATCTTGGTTACCAATTTGGTAGCTATAATGACTATAGTAATGATTATTGTTGTGATTATTATAATTATATTTACATTAACATTTCCTTATCATTTGCGTCCTTTTATTATGAATCTTACAAATAGTGTGCTTTGAAATATTTCCGATTATTAACATTTAATTTAAAAAAATTGATTTAATTCGTTTGTTTATTACATAATTTCATAATTTAAGTCATTTTTTGATCCTTGAAGATTTTAGTAGTGAAAGTTGGTGCGTAACGTTTGATGTATTAGAAAAAATATCTGTTTTGAATTCCAGTGAAACGATACGATACACACAGTGATACGACTTTTGACTTCATTTATGATATACTGGATGTTTTTTATTTAAATCTTTAAACCCCGTAATATAATAAAATTGTTCTATTTTATAAACCCAATTCTAAAAAGGCGTTGCACAGCTTTAGCTTTACGAATTAATTAAAGATGTCAACAATATTTTTCTTAGCGCGTGCGAGCACAGCATGGACACGCTATTCGCGTTGCAGAGCTCAGTCCCCTAGTGGAGTAGGGCAGCTAGGGGACGCCAGGTCCGGGAAGCTGAGCGGATCGATGTGAGATGCCTGCGCCAGCGCGGGGCGGCGATGGAACCACGCCAGGGATTTATTCCCCGTTATCGGGATATTTTTCGTCGGAAAAGATTTTTAATCGATATGATATTGAAAATGATTCGAATATTTTTTTACTGTTTTGAACTTTCTGAGTGATTTTGTACTCCGTTCCGTAATTTCCGATGGGTTGTCCGTTGGCTCGCTGCTGCGGAGTGTGACGGCGACACGGGGAGGGATTCTCCGCGACGGGCGGGATGGCGGTGGCAGGGACGCGAGGAGAGTCCGCCAGTTGGCTCCGGACCCGCGTCGACAACGAGTGACTCGTCACATTGATTGTGTTCTACCAGATCTACAGTCGGATGGGATATTCATTCGGGCTGCCTAGGATTTCCTCCAGAAGTATGTTCACTATTGTTTCGCTCATATGAATACCTTTTGCGGGGATGTGGATTTCACATTTCCTACACGAAGCTTAGGACATGTCTAATCAACACTAAGTCTACCTTATCAGTGTGCAAAAAAAGAAATACTTCCATAAATAGTACGACTTATAGCTCCAGTTTTACAATTTGACTTTGAAAATGTATTATTAGTTATACATATTTTATTTCACACTAAATTTTGTGAGTTAGCTGGCACGATGATTGTCCGTGCAATGCCCACAGGGCCACTAGTGTGTGCGTGACACACTAGTGGCCCTGTCTCTTCATGAACTTGATCGTTTACCATTCCTAAACGGATTATTTTCCCTGAAACTTAGTCCACAAGCATAAAGGCTTCAGACTCTGTCAAAAATAATCCACCTGAAAGTGGTATAAAGGTTCTCAATACACTACATAAACTATAGATTGTACTGAGAGAATAATTAGCCACTGTTCCTTCGAAAATAAATTTTTTTAATGTAGTTTTTAAGACGTTTTCTGTTTAAAAATCAGTTAAAGACACCAATAAGCACGAATGAACCATTAGAAATCGAAAAAATCTAGCATTGAATATTATATCAATCGCAGTTAATATCGAAAAAATATTATTTAATTCAGTTCAAATAAATTTAAAAGCCTATACTCAATACTCTCAATACCGATCTTATAACCTTGGTAAAATTAGTTTGTATAAATTAGTAATAGGCCTACGTGTTTCTATTTCTGATGAAGTAAGTTCTCTGGGGAATCAACTACTAACAAATCATCCTCGTTCCAGTTTGACCTCTAAGTAATCGATAGTGACCTGTCTCGAACAGGGTCACCGTGGCGTGTGTGTAGGAGGACGGACATTCACGTCACCTCCAACAGCTTCCTTTAGAGGAAAATATGTGTGATAGATATATACTGTAGCCTACTATAATAGTTGTCAGAAATTACTTGTTGATACTATTTGTTGATGTCATACTGAGAAAATACTGGTAGTATGCAACATCTTATACATGAACACTTTCCATCACCTGTACAAATAATCCATCTATATAAATAATACTCGTGTTTTGTCTCTACATTGCTTGGAATTAAAGTATGTTTGATTATTTTTACGTTTATGCTCCAGGAAAGCCGAAGCGGGTATTTCAATTAATTTCTGTCTGTCTGTGTATCTATCTTTCGGGAACGCGGAATAAGGCATTTTTGTGACAGCTCTCCGTGAACACACTATGAATGAACATTAAAAAAAATTATTATTTTCATTATTTTCCACCTTGTTGAGAAGGGTTTTGTTTACTTTAAACTGACCCAAACCTATTAAAATATAGTGACTTTCTCTCAAAACCCCAGATTAACAACCTTGGGGTGGGGGAATTAACATTCCCACCATGTAAAAATTGTAATGGAAGTCATGAGGACAACTGTTTTAAAACATTCAATGTCGACATATTCATGATCTAAACTGTATCCCGAGGGGAAGTAAATACATTATATTTGCTAAAGATGTGATCTATTAAAAATAAAATAATATAAGAAATAATAAATACACAATGAATATATACCTAATATTATAATAATTTAATATAATCAGAAAAAATAACCAGCTGACAGAGCCATTGGGATTCCTGTATTGTTTTTATCGGTCTATTATTTAAGGTCCAATATTATATTACGCTATTAAATTGAAACTTTAAGGGTTAAATTTTATGAATTATAAAAACAATCCTCTAACACCAAAGTCAGTCTTCTGTTACACTTATGAAATATCACATAAATTTAATTTTATGTTAACTTCTAAACGGAGGAATAACTTTAGATATTAAACTCAGCCTTACACCATCCTTAAACCATTTATTATCGTGATTTCCTCGTTAATACTAATGTTATAGTTATAAATATTCAGATTACTTAACTATTTAATTCGTCTATGAACAAAATTAAAATAAAAAACGTATCGCGGAAGTAATTATTTTTGTATGCTAAGTAAATTACATAATATTTTGATAAGTACCTGTATACTGTATTAATTTTTCAGTCTCTATTTTGACCTGATGATTACCGATTAAGGGCAAAGTATATTTCAAATTAATTTTTCTAAGTGGCAAATATTATGTATTACATTAATTTTACAAGCAGGCAACGCGATTGTTTTTAAAAAAGTAATGTAATTTTTTTTAATCTTTGAAGGACGATCGTCGTCATTAGCTACATTTTAAGAGTTCTCGCAAAGGGATGTCTCTAGTGTCTCAGACTGCCGCGGGGTGCAGCACCCATCCTCGAGACCCGCTTCGCCGCGTACTCAAGTCACAGCTGGTGCGGTAAGCGTCCGTCAGACAGTGTCTCCACCTGACCGTCTTAACCCGTCATGACATTCACACTATTTGGGGTTTTGACATGGATATGCCTTAGCCCTAGGGAGAGGGTGTTAGCAATTTGCGAGACGCAAAAAGAACTACGGAATTGTCATCATACTCGTATTTAAGAGAACATATTTTTAGAGAACCTTAAAATATTCGCTTCAGACGTATCCTTGATTCAATCTAAATGTCCCACAGTGAAGTAAATATAATACATTTTTATAAAAATATCGATACAAAATTTTTAAAACCTTCAAATTGGTTTAGACCAATAAAACTTGATCTATGTTATATTTCTAACGTAAATTGTATATTTAAATCTACTAAAACATTCAAAAACTTTTCTAATAATATCCAATAAATTAATAACTATGTTGACAGATATTAAAATTAAGACGAAAACACTATGTTTTTGTTTTTTATGCACTAAAAGCGTGCATATAAAGGGTAATTTCTTGGAAATTAAGGGAATAGGTGAGGTATTTTGTCGGTTGGACACACTGAGACTGGCGTTGAGTAGGTGAGCAAGAGAGGGTGACATTGACGTAGGTCACGATGACACGCCTCCACGCTAGAGGGCACTACCGACTGTAGTGGTTCCTGGATCCTGGGTCATTCTGGCTTCACTGCACTGACAAGTAGTTCATGTTTGTGTATCAAAATACTCCTGACTCAAAGTAGTTGGTATTTAAGGCCGGCATTTGCTAGATTTACCAAGTTGAAATTAAACTTATTTTCTCATAAAGCAGCTGAAATCTAATTTTATTTAATTTTCCCATATACTGGGATAATTAAGAAGTTGTTTACACTTTAAAGGCCTGCTTTTAAAGTACAGTAATTCAATTTTGTTTCTGGGAGCAACTAGTTTCAACTAATGCATTGAATTACCTCTGTTCTGTGAAAGTACACCTACAATTGAGGATCTTCAAAATATTTAGACCATACAGTAACTACACCTCATAGTTTAACATAATTATTACTACCTATATGTAAATCACATATACACAATGAACACTTGATAAGAAAACTATACGTGATGTGATCTGGAGGGAAGACTCTTGTATTTTTTCCTAAATAAGTGTTAATCGTTGTTTGTGTATGTGTTTTATGCCACAGTATCACCACTTTTAATAGGATCATCTCAAAGATCTCATACTAAAACTTCAAGGATTTCTTCAATAAACAAAATGCTGTTTGGTTAAGCAAAAGTTACCTTATTCATTTAATTTGACATCTATAATAACAAACAATAGTTTTATAAAATACATATACACTACGGTATATATTTAAAAAAAATTTCTGGCAAAAATTATCTGATAATAAAAATTTGAATAAGTAAAATCTTTAAAGACTAAGAAGCCACAGCTGCTCCGTAGATGCCGCTTGGTTAATTAACTGCATCCTAAAACAATTGTACTTAAAGACTAAGAAGCCACAGCTGCTCCGTAGATGCTGCTTGTTAATATAACTGTACCCTAAAACAATTGTACTAAGGAATTGGCCCAAGAGAGCTTTTGGACCCAAACATAGCATAATTAGATTGTGGAGAATAGTCTACCTCCATTTACTTACGGTAATTGATATAATACCCAGAACTGGACAAAATATGTATTGGTATATTGTGAAAGGCTCCAGTTTCGATCCCCGACATCACATTGTTGAATTGTAGGGTGGTTTAGTGGTTGTCATAATCTCAAGGTTGGTTTGATCATAAGAAAAATCCTCTGTAATTTTTGTTCTTGAAATATTGAATACAATTTTATAATGGTTCGATACTGTACCTAGCTGTCTTTCTTCATTGGGCATAACATGAATATGAATATTCTTAGGGAGCGTTTTCTTTATCAAACAAATTAATAAATTCAAAATCTCAATTTGCCTCACAAACTGAATGGGATTACTCCAATAAACCCCCCCCCCAAATACTATACTTTTTCAAACTTGTTTTGTTATTGTACTGTTTTTATGTATTATTATGTGTAGGGCTTAAATCATATTAGTTGTGACTTTAAAATTGTATAATGTACAAATAACTTAAGAGAGGGTAATGAATACAAATACAAATCTTCGAATAAGGATAAGTTCAGGACCATAAGTTATACACAAACAGTCAAAATACTTCCAATAAACTATTTTACTGTGCTATAATGAACTGAAACTGATAGTACCGTACAGTATTGAGAGGCAGTACAGCAAGGGAAGGAGGTATAGGAGTTATGACGGAGCTGTGCATGTCCAGGTTGCATGCGGAGGCCTAAACTGCTGCAGCTTGTTTACACAAGACAGACGTTCAAAGCACGCTTACATTAACAATCTTCATCATGAAAATCACTTACTTCATTACATATTCATGACTTTGCTACTAGCTTAAACACTGGAAACAACTTCTAAAATTTACCACATCCTGTTGAATCTCTTTATTGTCAGTATGAATAGTGTTATACAGTACAATCTGTTTAGTTAAACATGTTTTTTTTCTAGATAACACTCTTTAATTAGAAGTCTCTTTCTTCTTGTTTTTGTCCACCATTATGTATGGACATTAGTGTATTGTTCCCGAAGGCTATTTTACAATAGACCCTCTACTGTATCTAATAAAAGAGATTATATTATTTCAAATATTTTAAATCTATTGCATATTTAAATTGTTATTGTTATAGTAATTATGGTATGAAAATTTTATAAATAATATACTAAGTTCAGAAAGTTTATTTTGCTAAAGCTCAATGAATCAAGAGCTGAATAAGGAAATGCTGGCTGTAACCCAACCCTGTGTTGCCAAATGTAGGCTAAACGAGGTCTAGTAAATATGTTAGTCAATATGAGTAAAGGTCTTAAAAGCTTTTGACCATAAATCTACATATTTAGCTTTAAGCTTTGAGCTTCTCCAGAAATATTACTCTAACATTTTTTTGTAAATAAGTAGAATTGTTATGTTTGACACGAGTTACAATTGCTGAGTCAGTACAAACGCTCTATAAAATAGCGATTGCACTGAGAGATTCTCTAAATAAAAGGCATTTTTACTTATTTATTTTAAAGTAAAACAACTGCTAAAATTTAACTATAAAAATGAGAATATCTAACTGACCTTGAACTTTAAGAGAGCATCTTTATTATTATATTTTTTAACTGATAAAGTTTATTTCTATTAGATTACTTCACAAAATCAGTACACTTATTTCATTAATTTGTGATATTTAGTTTGTCACTAAATATTATATTATTTATGGAAATTAAAATTTGTTTATGATCAGTAGTTTTTAAAGTATGTAATCATACGAAAGTCTAAAATAAATGCTTTGAAATTAAGCTGCCCGTAAAAATAATCCTGGTATAAAAAAGTATATTCCTTTATAGATATAGCATGACTGGCTGAAGAGTACCTATTTAAACATATTTTCACACAACATATTTTCTTACAATTTCATTTTTTGTATTATTATGGAATTCCATTACTAAAATATAAAATCATGAAAAGCTCTTCACAATATGAAATACACTTGACTTAATGAAGTCTAATTCATTAAGTTTATAAGCAATCATTAAAATTTTCAATTAATTAATTAACACTTTAATTAACATTATTTTCTAGAGAAGTACAGTAGTGGTAAATCAGTCCTCTCAAATACAAAATGAATACTGAATAATTAACACTGTTAAGAACTTTGAAGTAGCCCAGGCACTGCTGTTAGGGATGAATGTTAGATTTTCAGTATAGAGTCAATATCCACGTGAGGAAGCCTTACACAACTATGACAGCAACCTCTCTTGAATGTTTCGCGAGCCATACAACGACACACGAGTTGATGAGATAGCTGAATGTTTGACAACTATACAAAAAAAAATATATATATATATATATATATTTATATCTTCAATCCGATTCACTTTACCAAATTTTGTTAAAACATCAAATTCTTTACTTTTTTATGTATATAAATATGTAAAAAGTTTAGGACATTGCAGATAAATTTAGTATATACGACAATACGAGTAACTTACACATACATTTCTTCTACATACAGATGGTATTCAACCAAAACACTTCAAAACATTTTTACACTTCTGCTAAAGAAGTGTAAAAATGGTTAAAATTGTGAAAAATATGTTCTTCATACATGCTCCATATGTGCAAGTGGAATCCATATTTCTTATAATGCATTACTCAGAACCATTATTCATAATCCAAAAGTTAATTATTAAAGCTGTCTTTAAAAGACACAAACAATACTCGCCTGAACTGCTTTTTCAGGAGACTAAAATTTTTGTCCATAAGACAGTTGTACATTAAAACCGTATTAATTTATACTTTAATTAATAGAAATCTGATTATCATGCGAGTTGTACATCAATAAAACACAAGAAGTGTGGCAAATATTGGTGCACAGGTTCCCATAGTTATTAGATCCGCTAATTTGCATAATGTCCTCTACAATGCTAATTTTTTGTACCGCAATTTACCTTCCAACATAAGGAACCTTATTGCATCAAAAAACATCTACAAGCGGGTCGTCACCGACTGGCTATGGGAACTGGGCCTCGACCGCGTGGAATCCCTTATCAGCTCTGAGTACTTAGTGTAATCACTCACTTTAACAAGCTCACTATCATTTTTTTAACTTTTCACTTTCGCTAAAACTTAACAAACTTTTACTAACTCTAGCTTACAAAGACAATATTTTACTTTACAAATTAAAATTCCACATCATGGCCCGAAGGCTTTAAAATAATGTTTTAAAATTGCAGTTGATCATTATACTTGTTTTTCATGCAGTATGTCTGCACTACTTTTACTTTTTTCATTTTACAAATATTTTTTAATAAATTTTAGCTGTCCTAGCTTAATTTAGTTCTTAATTTTTTGTAATTATTATTATTATTAGTATTTTTATTTCTGCTTAACTCGTAGTGTACGAAGCTACATACTTAAGAACTCGTCCCGTGCACAGGTCATTAATGACCTATGCAGGACTATTTTTTGGAGATATAGAAGGTAATAACTGATTTTTGGTTGATTGATTGGAATATTTCAATCACCTTCACACACTATCCAACCTGAGGACCATTTTTTTTAGATAAGTAAAGTTGGCAGGTATTGTTAGTTCTAATGCTGTTAATTGACAAATGAATGTGAACTGTGAATTAACAACCACTCAGTATCATGCTTAAGTAATAATAATAATAATATGCTCAAGTATAATATCATTCTGTTCTCTTATTAGGAGAAGTGAATTCCTGGGATGCATGTCCTTTGCTGTCAAACACGTTACAAAAAAGGTAAGCAAGTTATTATTGTATTAGTTACTATCTTAATTATTACAGTTAGGTACAATAATGTATATACAGTATATATAGAAGTGGGTTAGCGAGATATTAGAGCCTAGTTTATAGTATAATTGCCTCGTATCTTGTATTTCGCATAAGAGATTATTTCTGTATTTGTGTTTGTAAATTTGACTTAGCCTATCGCAGTTTATATTGTATAATGGCAGAAAATAAAATCTTATATTGTTTAGTTTTAGTAGATTGTGCATTATAACAGTTCTGTTGCTTTCCCAAAAACCAGTTATTTGCTAATCTGCAATTAAACTAACTAAATATCTCTGGTGCAGAAACAATGAGCAAAAAATAAAATAGAATAAATAAATAATGAAGACCATTTTCCTACATGGTGGTATTTTAATACAAACATGAGTAAAAGCCTGAGTAATGAGTTTTATTAAGATACATGGACTACAGTATATATTTGTATAAATCCTGTACATAAGGCATTTGATACCAACAAAGATCAGTATTAATTATTTGTACATTGATTGATAGGCCAAACATAGATTGCTGAGTCCTATATTGGATTAAATTCTACTAGCAGTAAGCCTGTCCTTTATATGGGTTGTATGACCCAGTGATAGAAAGCATGATACGGTACCTATTATCATGACAAAATACTAACCTAAAGACGTAAAGAAACAAATAAAAAGAGAAAAATAAAACTTAGCTCAACTATTCAGTAATTTTGATATTAAACTAGCTGACCTGACAAACTTTATAATGCCTAACAGTAAATACATGTTAACTTTAAGATTGGCCATGTTCTGAAGTTCAATATATTATTACAGCTTCGTTGTAAAAGATTAGATATTCTTGGTCGCGATATAGTTAATAAGAATACTGAAACAATAAGATATATTAATAATATTCCCACATAACAAATAAATCTGAGTGGATTGATTCACAGTTTACCAATCCAACCTAACTGTAGTACGGCATGTTATTTTTTTGTCTTTAGGTGGCCAGAGACAAAAAACAATAGTCGTTAAAATTTATATATATATAATGTGTGAAACTCTTGTAAAAATGGTCCGATCAAGACCAAATTTGGTAGAGACGTGTATTCCTACATTTGCTCGGACGAATTCGTAAACCAGACATATCGGTCATCCGGAACGGATAGTTTGGGGGGGGTTTTGTACCCCAAAAATGGTTTTTTGTGTTTTTCCCATGTAACTTTTAAAAATTTCAAATTTTATTTTTCACCTCTAGAATCAGCTTAAAAACTACACAATTTAATTCCTTAAAATTTTTCTCTATCTCCAACGGTTACTGAGATATTGAAAAAATTTCACAGTACGTTCTATTTTTGGACTCCAATGTTAATCTTATGGAGGGTAAAGAAAAAATTAATGTTTCACTTATTAAACAATTTTTTTGGATGAAATTTGATATTTAGCTTCATGTTGTTGATCCATTTATGCTTAAAAATCATAGTTTATCTGTTATCATGGCAGCTAACCTGTATACTCTTTTCCCATGTTAATCATAAAGAGATTAGGTAAACCCCTTTATTTTTGGATAGATGTTGATAAAACTTGGTATAAATGGTCAAAATATAAATTGTTTTTGCTAGAAACACCTACTTTCAGCGTTCCTCACAGCAGCAAACCTGCCTACTCTTTCCCATGTTAATCTTATGGAGAATAGGCAAATAACTCTCATATTTATCGACAGATAATGACAAAATTGTTGTATATTGTTATTATTATAATGTTATCAATTTGGAAATTCGCTGAGTGCGTAGGTCTGTTGTGGCGGGGTTATTTTACATTGTTTCCTCCAGAATTTATGATTGACTAAAATTAGGTTACAATGACTTAGTCCTTCAATTCTTGGTGTAGGCCTACACCAAGAATTAAAGGACGAACGTATTGTAATCTATTTTTAGTTTTTAATGTAGCCTACTCTATGATTTGTAAAATTTGTCACATTATTAGAATAGTTTAACGTACAGTAGAACAATTATAAATAATTAAGTATAGTAACCGAGCTTTGCTCAGGTAGAATAAAATATAGGTACTGATATATAATCAGAAAATTAGTTAAATTAAACACATTTATTATGTACACAATGTAAACATAGTTTATATGATTTAAATAAAATGTTTTTATACACCTTAAATATGTTTTACATTTCAACTTCTGTGTCAATTTGGTTATTGTACGATTGCATTTAAGGAATGAATTTATTGTTTAAAACTTCTTTCCATACTTCGTCGCGGGTGTGAGTAGGATTGGTTGGAGGTAAAACCACTTTCAGGCCATTTTGATTCTTAACCCCTTAAAGAAAATATTACGAAGAGGTTAACCAAACAAAAAAAACTACAAAAATGTTATCTTCATTAAAATTAACCAAACTAAAAATAATTATTCTATAAAACGTTTTTTTCAAACTAACCAAAAAATAAAACATTCAATGTTCACAAATTTTATTATGAATACAACTTGATCTTTGGTTTACAGCTTACAAGAAAGGTTCTTATTGATGACATGGATGCTTTGAAAGGCTGTAATACAAAAACCCAATTAGATTAGATTAGATTATTGAAATGGCGACCATACAACAAGGTAGGTATTTTAAGCCAAGTATGAATGAGAGTTGATTGTAAGATGATTGTGGCGCGATCTTGTAGTCTTGTTACTGACTAAGGCTGACATGTTCCTTAGATAGGACTGTTAATTAATAGCCCAACAGCCGATGGCAACTAAGGGACCTACATTTTAACGTGGAATCTGAACCACAGCCTCTGAATTACGAATTGGTCTAATTAAGAGGATGGTCTTTGTGTATTCAATAGTGCGGACGTTAATTCACACAAGAGAACACTACACCCACCGACCATCACTCACAACATTGATCAAATACCATATTGTGTATATTACACAATAAAATCATAGCACAAAAATCCTTGTTTTAGAGTATAAGATTATTTGTTTATTTGACGTATAATTGTACATAAACGTGTGATTGGCTGTTACAGGAGATAAGTGGAACGTTCCGACTCTTGTCACAGCAATGTGGCAGGACTCAACACGTCCCGACCACTTCCACCTCTGCTGACCACACAGGTGACCACACACTGTATTATTACAGTACTCAATAATTATATCAACTTAGCTTGATCAACTTTTTAGCAGTTTAAAATATTAAATCAGCAACAACAGTATCAAGAGTGAAAAAGAAAGGATATTTTTAAATACTGAGCAATGGCTAAGATTTTTTGCTAAATGTTTATTTGTTATCATCTCAGTTTCACTAACGTTTAAATTTCATTCCTCCTCACAATGAGGATTTCTTGTTCTACGTTAAACATTTTTAAATTCATTCACTGTCTGTTTAGTGGTTTATCTACATTATAAGTTGAAATTACAAGAATTTATGGAAGGAATTAGTAAGTAATTTATGGAATTAATAACAAATAAAAATCAGCCTTTATTATTACGCTTAAGCTTACTTAAGCTAATTTATTTAAGGCTAAATTAGCCTTTAATGTATAATACGAAAAATGTGGAGTAAAAACCATTTCAAACATTTGAAACCATATTTCCAAATATTTGCAACATTTAAAAAAAATCAGGGCCCTCTCTAGAGTTGGCCCAGGGCAAACTTGGTTCCGGCCCCCCTCCACCACCAAGTAATAGTTACTTATGTGAGCTTTTTGCCTTGCCACCAGTACATATATAGATATATATCAGCATAAATTATACAAATACCTGTATATATTCTATTCCAGGATTGTACAAATTAATATTAGCATAATTCATGTGTATCTATACATATAAAACCTTCACAATTCATGCAAGTCGGCAAGATCGCTAGAATAAAAATTAGACGAGTCGCAGTGCCCACCTGGCCGCGGCTTCTGGGGTTTAGTTGCCCCTTCCTCCTACAGACGGTCTTGACCCAAATATATACAGTACTCTAGATTAACTTGTATAGTTTTGTTCTACAGATGTGATGGCGAACCAGTCGGAGTCTAGTGTAGAGGAGTGTGTCAGCATCGAAGAGTCCGATGTCGCACCAACTCCCGACCCAGGTGAGTGAGTCACTACCATAGATGAACGGATAGTAAAGTAGATTGTGCACGACCATGTTAAGGATGAAGATGGTACATCGTACCGCCAATTGACGTAGTAGGTACCGCCATGCTAAGATGGGGCTAGTGTCGCAAATGATTTATTATACACCTGACAGGTCTCTGTGTCACAGAGACCTAGTTCACCGCTAGATCCGACAGATGGCAACACTTGTCCTGAGATTTTATCGTCTTCACTATGTCCCATAAGGTGCCTCCTCTCCTTATAATCCGGTCGCTACCCACTTCTTCAGATCAATTTATAGATAAAAATACCTCTTTATCAGCACAGTAGATTTTCATCGATATAAAATTACCAGTGATGAACCTTCATTATAAGTTAAGCTACGCATCAAATAAACGTCAATTTGAACACTACATATTATATCGATACATCAATTAGCTGGGTTTAATAATTTCTATATCTCAGTTAATTGACATAGAGGCAAAGAATCAAAATACTAAATTTCGTTGTTAAAATTTGTTGTCGAGTATATAAATAAACATGCATAACAGTGAAGAAGCTCTAACCAAAGTAACACCAAGATCAGACATGTCTACTTTTGAACATACCTGTGCGCAACAGACAACACATTTTAAGTTTACTTAATCTTATATGTCTCATCTGAGAATGGTTTTGTCACAACAGACAAAAAACTACTCGATACAAATTTCACTTTTTTTAAACTAAGTTTTGAATTCACCAAGTCATTAATTTCTGTCTATTTTCAGGTCATGAAAAGCGGACTTCAATATCGAAGAAAGAACTGGATAAAACAAGTAAGTTTCCTAAATATGTTTCACTAGTATTTGAATGAAAGATGGTTTTATGAAATTTCAAACTCTTTTGCAAATGTGTACTTTAATGAAGAGACCTTAAAATATAAGGCTTCATCAACAATATTAATTATAACCAGCATTTAAATTTGAAAAATAATAAATCAACAAATGTACTTGCTGTGTCACTGAACCAGCGCCAAAACCAGATGTCGTGGGCCTTATTTCAGCCATGCTGATTTTTTGAAATTATGATGTCGTGGACCTCCTGAGGCCCACGCACAGCATTAGCAAAGTGTGTCATGGATCTGAAGATGACCACGTTTCTATTGAGTTGCTATGACTAAAATAGTATTCGTGGCAAAATGTTAACAGATGATAAATAGTGTACGGCAAAGAGAATTTTTTTTATGTCTTTGAAACTCATGTACCTCTATTGGCCCACGGCAGGGTAACAAAATATATATGTACAAAGCTATATACGTATAGAACATATAGATAAGTGTTTATTTTTAAAATAATTATTGAACATTAATTAGCTTATCAAGACAAACCATTTTATGAAAAAAACACAGTTCCGGTTTTCGCAAATATAACCTAATATTTTAACCTGTATACTTAAAATATTAGCAAAACTAAAGTCGTTGTGAACGTGTTAATACAACTTGTATAGTAATACATGTTTTACATTTCAACTTCGATGTCAGTCGTGTTGTTGTATGATGAGAGACTCGCTTCGCTCGCTGGGAGCTCCGCCCCCAGGCCTCCGTTCTAGTTGTCGGCAGAATCGCTTGTCGTAATAATGATTTTGTATATAGTATTTGCATATAATGAATTATAACAGAATCGTAGTGTTATTATATTGTTGAAGTAACTTGAGAATAATCAAAGGTATTTTTCTTTAGTTATCGAGTTATTATTTTAATAATTTAAAAGTAGTACTCTTTTATTGAGGAATTGTGTTTAAGTATTATCTATATTATATGTATTCAATGTAAAGTTTTATATGTTAGTTAACGAATGTTCAAAACTCTGGATTTTACTTAGGATATAAATTGTTGGAAAGTAATGTGGACGTGATAAAAGAGAAGTATAACTTAGATGAATTTGGGTAACAACCGAGTTGGAGTGCAGTCATTTTACTTATAGTTGATGGCAAAATCCTATTTATAAATAATTTGAAGTATAGATATCGCCACATCATTAAAGATCTTTTCGCTTTCTTGGTGACCATTCCGTTAGGTCAGCTGAGCCCAAAAACCTTCTTGTTTAAGTTTTTTTTATTCTAATAAAAACCTGTGGCGTAATCACTTGTTGTCGTAAGTCGTGACGTTTCCTCAACAGAATCTCTATTTTAGAAGCCTGAGTTACAAACTATTCCTAAACTTAAACGCCAGTCAGATGCACAATGCAAGTGCCTAGAAGTGATTAGAAATTTCATGTAAACACCATATCATTACTGCAACCGAGTAAGAGTGCAATCTATAAAAATTAAAAACTATAATCCAAGACATAAAGACGTGTTATTCAAACATACGAGTAGAGGTGTTTTGGCAAACTAAGTAACTAAAAGTAAAAGTAAGTAACTAACTAAGTAAACTAAGTAAGTGAGATTAATCACTTCAAGGACCACTATTTGGTAGTATTTTGATTAAAGATTTCCTTTCAGCCAATGAGGACAGTATATTCCTGAAGCACCTTGAATTGGACCCTCCTGTGGAGAATGGTGGGAATAAGGGCGGCCAGCTCAAGAGCAGCAAGGGAGGGAGGACTCCGTTCACCACCACCAAACGTTTATCCCGGCAACCGGGCACCAGCTTTGGGTTCTCGATAGCATGGACTCATCCTCCCAGGTTATAACCGCAGCTTCTCCGTTAAACATTGATAATCTAATCCTCTAGTTCAAGATCGTTGATTCTGAATTTTTTTCGCAATCTCCATAAAAGTTTGTTTAAACAAGTAATTCATTTTAAATTTAGGTAACTCAACATCCTGGTTAGTTTAATAACATTTTGTGACATCCAAAAATTTGATGATTTAAACTTTTTAAATATGAAATACAGAATAAAAAAAGATTTTTATTAGGATTGCCCTACAAACATACACGTGATGAATTATGTACTATAGTACTGTTAAAAAGTGCAGTATGCCACTTACAGTTTCCAAACAATTCTTGTTCAAAAAGTGATGACATCTTGTGAAACTTAATTTTAGGTTATTTCCAATACAGTTGTATTTTGCTTTAAGTCTTTTTATAAGGCAATAATTTTGTGCAATTAGTTAGTGAGAAATTATATCCAATTTGAACTTGAATAATGTAGACCTACTGTTAGCACATGTAAAAATAATTATATTTGTACTTGTATTTTGTCATGGATACATCTTAACTCTGGGGGTGTTGGTGATTTTTAAGATGGAAAATATGTAACAGGTTACCATAGAAACTACGAGAATTATTGTATTGCATTTTTAATACAAAAGAATAAGAACAGCTAAATAGATGAACTGAAAATTCCCCTTTAGACATATCCATGATTAAACCTACTTCCCACAGGAAAATAAATAAAAACATTTTTCACATTAACTTCTTTAAATGTTTCTAAAGAAATTTGTTGATGGTTTAATTTGTTTCTTGCTATAAAATACAAGTTCCTTTAAATTATAAAATATTGAATCATATTACATTTTATTTATCTTGATTGTGTTTGGGTGTTGGCAGGATAGAACGTGTCGAAGCGGGTTTGCCGGCAGACCAAGCTGGTCTCAGGCCAGGCGATTATGTTATCTTCGTGGACAAAACCAATGTCGTCACACTGCCAGAGGAGGAGATACTCAAACTTATCAAGTAAGTAATTAGATTGTACTTGATTTTCAGCATATTTTATTTCATTATTTATATTTGTTTAATCATCATATGAAATTTGTAATTTGAGATAGTTTTGTACCTTAAGATATTCATATGTCTTCCTAGCAGTTCACTTAAGAATTATTCTGCTTTTGATTTTGACATGAATCAAAAGGAAACCAGTAGTTAAATTCAACTAAAGTGCAGTATATACTGTATAGTTTTAAATACAGTACAGTACTTACGGCAGTTTATTTAAGCACTTGACCAAATTTGCATAGAAATAATTTATAGGAACTGTAGTTACACCAAACAAATTATATAGCTTATCATGCCATTGAAAAATTATGAAATTCCATAGCCTACTAAAATACCACCTTATATAAAATGAAATAGAAATTTTATATCTAGTCATTAAATTGTCTAGTAAAGTTTTCTTTTCAGATAATGTCATTTTCTAAAAAATCACATGACCCCCTTTATGGGGTAATATGATGCAAACAGATGACGGTCATTGAATTTCAGCATTAATTTCCATTAAACATTAAGTTATGATATTTTTCTCTTACTATTGTGTTTTGTAATCAAAGTAAGAAGTATTATTTTAACTAAACTACAATTTTCATGGCACCGTAGGTCTTGCGGCAACAGCCTGATGTTGGAGGTCTACAGGAAAGTGTCGGCTAATGGTACGATCGGACGCAGTTCCTTGGTATCAAACATTGGCCTACCAGTGGTGCCACGGCATTACACTTCCACCAGCTGTTCTGCAGTCACCGGTGCCACCACAACAACAGCCTCCGTCCCCGCGGACCTCACCAAGCGAAGGTTGCACCTGCCTCAAGTGACCTTTACCAGTGAGGTTGGTTCTGGTATCATTGTTTGATGGGTCTCAATTTTGTGTAGTTCATAATACAGACTTAGCTCTGACACAGGTGTGAGACAGATATTGCATCTGATTATTCAATTTTTAGTTACTCCCCCAGTCATAAACCAACGTTTCCAAGATGTTAACTAAAATTTAGCTGTTTATGTCCACATTAACTTCTCAATCTTAATTCTTTGTGTCTCAAAACCTATTTTAATTCAAGATAGACTAAAATAATTAAATAAATTATTCATCTGTTTGACTTAGATCCTTGGGATTGTTCTAATATATGATAATATTTTTTGACATACAGTATATTTGATTTTCATTGATTATCAAAGAGTTAGCTCATACTGATTGAAAAACAGAATATACATGTAGACTGTAAATGTATATGCAAATATATAACCATTCATTGAATTTAATAAAATTATAGGGTAATGCAAGACTTCACATTAAAATAAAAGTAGAACTGAGTTCAACTGTTTAAAAAAAGATGAATTTTTTGAATTACCTGTTCTGCAATATTACTTAGTTTTTCCTCTAAAAATAATCAAAGTTCAATATTCAAGCCCATAGTGAACTCCCAAAAATTTCACACAATGTCATTTGGTTAACCAATATGACAATGTAGGTAGTAAATAAGTGTCAGTCATGAGAACAATTAAGCAAATAAAAGAGAAATGCACAAGCAATATAGTATGGTAACAAAAATAAAGAAGTTGTAATGAGCAACAAAAATGCTTAAAGGAGAAGTGGTGGATTTTCAATGTGGTACAGGTGATAGCTGACAAAGCAAAAGTAATTAGGATGTCAAATTTTAAAAATCAATCAAAAATAAATCTGTTATGTCTTATTATGTCCCTTAAAACCTGCTTCAAGTTATGAATATAAATTACAATCTCAATTAATAAAAATATTAACTTAAGTTCTACCTTCATATAGTTTTAAAATAATACACATTTATGTACAGTAATACTTTAAAACATGTATGATATAAATTAGGTAAATTAAACAATGTGAACATTCTTGGCGGGCTATCCATAAATATAATACTGTTGTATATATTTTCAGTATAAGTAATGACAGGGTTATTATAGAAGCCAGTTTCTCAGGGTATTAGAGTTCGTTCCTCCAGATGCAAACAAAGTCATTTAACAACATCTTTTTACTTTAATTTTGATGCTCCAAATTATTTCAAAATAGCTTCAGATTTCATTTTAATTTTGTATATTAGGCCACTGAAATGTTTGTTACCAAATTGAAGTTTTTTGTATTTATTTTTAGTTACTTTACATATTCTTTGATTGTTTTGTTTTTGTTATATTTTGTTCTGGTATTGTGATTTACAGTTTCAAAATCAAAAGTATGTTGTTGAATGTTGTTTTTCCTATTTATTTAGTACAATATGTAAATGGCCAGTAGTTATTTTAGTGTTGATAGGTACTCGGATATGAGATTTAATTATAGTTTACTAATTTATTTAATGACTTGTAAATATCTGTTGATATTATTAATTCTATGCCAAATCTGGTCAATTTTTTAGTTATCTTGCTTTTAAGTATGATTTCTGTTTTTTGTGTATTATATCATTGTGATAAACTTTATGTTTTATGTAGCTTGGTTTTATTAATTATTTTCCTTTTCCTTTAGTTTTTTATTTTGCTCACTGTATGGTAACACATTTGTGTGGCAGTGGTAGACATTTCTGTCTTTGTGAATCTTACAGGACCTACGTTAGAAAATATATATTTATTTCATTAATGTTTCAACAATATAAGTACTGTGGAAATAAACCACACACACATAATAAATCGGACGGAATATCTTATTATGAACTTTACTTGATTTTGTAAAAATTTCAAAAAAATATAGTTTACTTTCAAATATTTTGCTTCCAAGATTGATAAATGACTATGATTAGATTACTGTACCTGATAGCATCAATCATTTATTTACATTTTGGTTTTGATTGATCCTTTTTATTGCTGGGAATAACTATAACTGATTGAAATGCCTTATTTGGAACAATCCTGTTGTTCTAGATGTGACTACAGGATAGCTTGAGGTATAGCATTCAAACCTGTACAAGTTAATAATTTATTTAGCCGACAAACAACAAATTCTCATTATCAAGCTTCCTCTGTCCTCTGTATATAGTTGCTTAACTTTAATAATTGTTAATTGTTTTAACCCTAGAACATAAAGGCTCCCTGAGCCAAGCGTTGTTACAAAGGCGTAGTCTCTCAGACTACTTTTTATTGAAAATAAATAAAAAATACTTTTAATGACAGGGAATTTTTTTAAATTATAAAAACACTTAAAGTGAACATTGAATTAATGTTTTATAAGAGTTTAATCTCTAAATCTTAATTGTTCTGGCACTGGCAGCAGATTGTCCCTTGGTGTTCGCCACACATGACATGTCCACCAAAATGTTTTGTCATGCGCCGTAATCTTGGAGGTAAGAAGGCACAAAGCTTCCTACCTTTTTGGACTGGTTGTGGAGCTTCATTTGGTACACTTACATTTAAAATATAAGCAATAGATTGCCGGACGAGAGTTTGTGGCAAAATTGTTGTCTGAAGCCAGTATCCTTATTTTACGACTGCAGAAAGTGTTATTGCACATTTGGTCCGATTAAAATAAATATTTACACTATATACAACATATATTTCCAATATAATGTTTAACTAACACCAAAACACGCGAAAAAGCGAAGGTATACTATACTCTGCAACAAGACACCACGATCCGAACACGTTGTGAGTCTGCCGCGAACTGTGCGTTGTTACAAAGGCGTAGTCAACCTGACGACGCGAACTTAAAAAACTTTAAAATCTCGTTAAACAAAGGACGCAAGCGAACACCAACCAGACCCTTTTAATATTAGGCCAAGACCGACAGCTACACGGAGTTTTGTGAATTTTAGTGGAGTGGAAGTGGGCTAGGGGTAAAAATGACACCTTGCGCGTCGTCTCTCAGACGACGCCTTTGTGTTCTGGGGTTAAATCATTACACATACACAGTATATGAAATATGTTCATTTTATTTAGACTAAAAAACACTGCCCACCCATGTTGTGTTTATTTGGGAGCAAAACCAACGATGTAGAAGACCATGATTTGCAACACCATGACTAGCAAATACGTATATAGCGACTTGACTTTAGGGTGGGGAGACATATGAAGACAAATTAAGTTTACAAGACAAAAAATTCAATTGATTTAATATATGCTGTAATTGAATGTTTAGTCTTAATGTTACTATATTAGATAAAAAAATTCTCCAGGAAATTTGAGCAACAAAAGTAATATATAGGATAGTATTCTATTCTAGAGTAGGGCTATGGCCATATCAGAAAATTTGATTAGGTAGAGGACAGTTCGATTGAAGAGACAAGAAGTTATGTTTACATTCATGATAAAATTATTGTGTGTAACTTAAAAATGTTGGAAAACATTGTTGTTAAAAGAGCACAAATGACCATTGGACCAATCAACATGAAACAATGGTCAATTTGTGGATTCATAGGAAGATAAAAAATTACGTGAGTCCCTATTGTAGTTTTTTTAAGCGAATTTGCCATAGGAAAGAAGCATAGTTTGACATAGTAGAACATAGTTTGGAGGGATTTTGTACTGAAAAATTGGGTTTTTTGGATTTTAGCGAATTTTTTTTCGAAGCTATATTACCGTAGGTCTCATGGCAAGACTTAAGCTCGGGATCATGCTATTTTTTATCTTTAAGTGCCCAGACACCAAAAACAATAGTCGTTAAAATTTATATATACATATATATATGTGTGTGTGTGTGTGTGTGTATGTGTCTGTGAATACTTTAGTGTGTGAACAGTGCACGCACTTAAAAAAAACTATTATGGCTAAGAGCAAATCAAATACAAAAAGTTATTCAATACATTTTATTTATGAATATGTGAAGTTTATTTAGGTGCAAAGTTTGAAATTTTCCACCAATAAACAAAAATAATACAACAGAATTAGTTTTGTTAAATCATTATGGGATTTTAATTTTCTAATTTCAAAAAAATCAAATATTTCTAAACCTTAGTTTTGGTAGTTTAACACATCAATATGTTGATAAGGACCTATAAAATACTTTGTATTTGGTAATTTATTTTAATAAATTTCCTTTACGAGCAAATAAAAGATAATTTAACCTATCCCTAACAAGCGTGTGAGCGCCTGGACTGACTCCTGCCGCCTCTTAACTTGTGACTTGTGACTCACAAGTTGTTACGTTCCTGTTCACTAGCAGCTAAAACAGGCTTTCGCTGAATGAGGAGCAGCTTTTTAAGTAAGATTAGGAAGCGATGTCGAAGCTTCGAGAAGTCGTAGTTTTGATTCGATACACTAGCGAATCATTACACTAGCGGTAGTTGAAGAGCACTTAGCGGGATATGAATAATTACTATATAGCGATTTTACTGTCAACCGTGATAGTATGACACATTAATAATGATTATAGATAACCCCATCGTAAATTGGTGGAACTAAACTAGACGAAAGAATTTATTTATTCTAATAATATAGCTATACAATTACATTACTGAATTAAAATTGAGTAAAAATTCTTTCAACACACCTAGGCTAGCCTAGAAGCCTATTTCTATAACATTCCCGCCCCTTCCTAATGCCAATAGTGCCCACCAATCAATATATATACTGTATCACATTTTAAAATCAAAATATGATAATTATTTTAACTCCAATCCCATTCTACAATACTCTGCAGATACTTAAGTACCGTATGTGTTGTCTTTAATTAGGTATAAAGAAGCTGATTGAAATCTGTCACTAAGTCTTGGTGTGTGTGTTTGTGTGTGTGCGCTCCTTAAAATATCTTGGGTATATAGGTAGGCCCTATTGGTATGTTAAAGTTGCCTATTCATTTTCATTTACTTATAGTACTATCACATTTATAAATAGGTAAACGAAAACAAAGAGAAAACGTTTAATTTAACAATATTTTATACACTACTGTATGTTTTTAAATATTGCCCAATTGTTTGCTTTATTTTTCAGTATTTTTAATAGTGAAAGGTAAATATACTTACTGTATGCTTTTGGGAAGGGTTACTATCCCTACCAGTGGATATTTTACTGTTACAGTAAACTGATAAAATAAGTACACTTTGATTTGTTTAAACAAAATCCTTTAAGTCAAACCCTTCATTATAATAATAATAATAATAATACTATCAACTTTAAATCTACTGACATTGCACTCGAAACGCACTAGTAGTTGAGTTTTTATAGTCGAAAGTCGAAACTAGCTTCTGCTCCTCACTCTACGAAAGCCTGTTTTTAGCTGTTAGTGTTCCAATCCAGCCCCTTCCGCTCTTCAGCATCATCTCTGTGGATTGAGGAATTACATTTTCATGATCCATCTTATTTGAGTTGTGAGTGATGGTGTCTAATATCGAAATGTTCCAAAATTGGAATAGGGAAGGAAAACACAAGTTGTAAGTATTAGGTTTACTGTGTAAGATAGATATTTAATCGCATTTTATATATTCAATCATCTTTCAAATTTTACTTAGGATGAAGCATAGTGTTCAATCATGGGAAAGAGGAGTTTTAACTTTAACATAGGTCAAGGCCCTAACTAACACTGATAAACATTGAGAAAAGTGCAATTGTTTACACTTAAATTACATCATATGCATTATATATTCCTCTACTAATTAACCCTGTGTTCAGTATAAAACAGGCTACAAGAAAATCATAAAAATAACCAACTTATATTTAACGAAACAAATTATTCATGTACAAAATTTTCCTCAAAATGCTCAAAACTTTTTTTGAGCCACCGAAATAGCCATTTGGTTTGAAATTTCACAAGGAATAAGAATATGTATTCAGTAGTGTCGATTATCTGAAACGTCTGAAATCACCCTGTCTATGTAGGAGATCAGGGTTCTGGGCGGAGGAAAAATTATTTAGATACACTTGTTTCACTCTCTTATAACATAATTGAGAATAACAACATTGGGGAAGAATGTTTTTTCAACGTTTTCTAATGTTTTTTGGACCGAAATACGACACCATTTAACAGCCAGTCAACATTGACATCTGGGTTCTGGGCAGGGAGAAACTGGATATTTTTAGGGAATCGGGGATGTTTTGTCTACAGATCTGGGTTCTAGGCAAGGAGAAACGGGATATTTGAAGAGAATCCACGGTATAAAGGGCTTATTTTATCAGAGGTTTTACAACGTGCTAAACAGCTGATTGAAATAATAATGAAACATTATTCCACACCAGTAGGACAAATACTCGTAATGTCACTTCACTATGCCGATGCAATTATGGGAATTATTAATTAGAAATACTATGTTAATTTTTTTAATTAATGTGTACTGTGATTGTGCGATCAAATTAGGCTATTATTATATTATGAATATATAATAATAATAACTACAATTATTGTTATATTATCATGATTATTATAATATTTGTCATGATTATATTGTAATTATTATCCATATATCACCTGATTATTATATTATACTAATAGTTATAAAGCAATATATTATAAAGTAGAATTTTCATATTCTTTGTTTGTGTAAATTGTGTGTTTGTTTGTGTAATTATGTAGAGACATAATTGCTACTAGAGAGTAAGAAGTGATTTCTGGTCTTGTCGCTGTACCTCTGCGTACATATCTAGTTATCGTGGGCTGAAGGACTAACAGATTTGTAATCAGCTGATTGACAATAAAATGAACTAGGCTTAACATTAAAGATAGTTGAATTCAGTTGATGATTTATTGTGCCATTTTCTTCTTTTGAGAACATTGCGAACTAATTTATTTTAAATTCAGTTTGATAAAATTAAGTATAATAATTTGAAGTGAATAACAAATCTTTGACATAAACTTAACCTTACTCATTACACCTCTTATCAAACAAGTTTTCTAGTTCAAAATTTTAAATCATCAGAATCTCCCGTTTCCTCTAAAATCAACTTTTTATATCCCTGATACTCAAAAATAACTGTTTCTCCCCGCTCAGAACCTCGATTCCAGCACACGCCAAGCTAGAATGGATATTATAGAGTCTTATTGCGGTCAAATAACGTTAGAAAACATCGGAAAAACGTTCTTCCATGGTGTTCTTCTCAATATATAGTCTTATATTGAGGTATAAATATTGAGATATAACATATAGTCATATGTTATATCTGACTATTATTCTCAATATATGTTAAAGATTTATCTATGTTACATTTAAACTAATTTTTAATTGAAACAATGTTGTTAAATATCCACCTTTATAATAAAGTGAAATGGCTTAAAGATTTTACTGTACTCATCAGCAATCAAGAGTAAGACCAGTCATCATAAGGAGGATAGTGTTTTCATGGTTGTGATAACAGTTCTGCCAGGTCAATGTTACAGTCTGTTACGGAACCTTATTCCTATGTAAGAAGGTAAATACTAACCAAGCAGTATTAGACTGCCCTTGGTTCTTCAACTACCACATTATTTTATCTCCACCGTATACTACTCGTATAACTGACCAAGCCTGATAATTTTTAGTGAGGTAAGGTAGTCTCATATTCCCTTTG
The DNA here is from genome assembly GCA_023375725.1 of Nephotettix cincticeps. Lineage (NCBI taxonomy): Eukaryota > Metazoa > Arthropoda > Insecta > Hemiptera > Cicadellidae > Nephotettix > Nephotettix cincticeps. The sequence goes on along the minus strand of CM041788.1, from coordinate 593,189 downwards.
AACAGGAGGACCATTGTACTTCATTACTTACAATATATTCCTATTATACTCTCATGGATATTGGTTAATGCATCATCTAATCAATAAACCCATAACAAAATGTTACTTGACTTTGATTTGTTTACTAGGTATTGCTGTTATAACATTCCAGTTGACATTTTTACGTTATTCCTTTTTTGAGTAACAGCCTAGTTTTTCTTACTAAATGATGCTATGATCATCATATTATTGTCATAAAAGTAAACCCAACTACGTATTCCTTATGAAACAATCACCATATATTATAGTTAAAACATTTTATTATCAGGAAATGTTTTTGCACAGGGAAGCCCTGAGAGCTCAACCCAGGGTCGCAGGCAAGCTGTCTACCAGCTGCTTCACTTGGAGCAGCAGTATGCATTGTGCCTTCAGTTTGGAATAGCCAGGTTCCTGCTACCTCTCTCTGAGCGGAGGGATGTCATTACACCACAGGATCACAGTGTACTTTTCCAAAATGCTCAAGAGGTAAAATTTTGTTAATAATTATTTTAGGTACTTATATATATATATATATATATATATTTATTTATTTATTTATTTAAACGTAAAATCATGAAATGGTTAATTACAAGAACTTGTATTAAACAATAATAGTACAAGTATGTGACTAAGATTGATCAATCAATACCGTACCTGTTTATAAATTAATAATAAATAATAATAATAACATATGACAAGTTTTATCATTATCTGTCAATAAATATGAGTATTATTTGCCTATTCTCTGTAACATTAACATGGGAAAGTGTATGCAGGTTTGCTGCTGCGAGGAACACATAAACTATGATTTTTTAGCATAAACATATGGTTCCCAACCACATGAAGCTAAACACAAAGTTTCATCCAAAACTATTTATTGGTAAGGGAAATATTAATTTTCCCTTATCCTCCATAAGAAACAATCTGATCATCAAAAAGTGCATATTCTGTTAAATGAATTAAACGTTTACTTCTCTTCCTGCAGTCAAAATATCAACCAGCATCAGGTTGATAACTACTTAAATTATTTAGTAAACTCCCCATTCCCTGATCTGGGATACCCTGAGTTACACTTCAAACCTGTTATACAATCTGACGTTCTGTGCGCTATCCGCAAAATTCGAAGCAATGCTTTCGGTTCTGATGGAATATCTATTCGCCTCATCAAACAAATACTATTTGCTATCCTCCCTACTGTTACGTACATTTATAATGCATCTTTAAGACTGTGTTATTTTCCTTCTCAGTGGAAGTCTGCCATTATCCGCCCCTTAAACAAGGTCTCAGCCCCGACAACATGTCGTGATTTTAGGCCGATAAGTATTTTGCCCACTCTATCTAAAGGCCTAGAAAGAATCGTTCACTGTCAAATCACTGAATACATTATTAACAACAACATTTTGTCCGACTATTAATCCGGTTTTAGAACATTGCACAGTACAGAAACAGCACTCCTCCGAGTGACTGAAGACATAAGACTATCCATGGATCGTCGACAGGGAACGATTCTTACCTTATTTGATTTTTCCAAAGCATTTGACAGCGTAATTCATGAGATATTAGTTCAGAAATTAAGGGCCATAGGGTTTTCCCTGAATGCACTCATATGGCTGAGATCATATCTATCAGATAGGCAGCAACGTGTGGAGGTCGGTGACATGAGATCAGACTGGGAGACTGTTACTTGCGGTGTGCCTCAAGGATCAATCCTTGGACCTCTGCTCTTTGTTCTGTACGCAAATGACATAAACTCAACTCTAGTTCACTGTAAGCACCATATATATGCTGATGACTTGCAAATCTATCACCATTTTACTGCAGGCAACGTCAATGACTGTGTCAGAAATATCAACGAAGACATAAATCACATTGTTGCCTGGACTGAGACTAAACCATGACAAGACTAAACCAATGGTGACTTGTCATGCTCGACTTCGCAACTCAATTGACTTTGACAACATCAATTCAATTCCTGTTTGTGGCAATGCTCTTCCGTACTATAACAAAGTTAAAAATCTTGGTGTGACTTTCAATTCAACACTCACATGGGATGAGGCAGTTACTGACATACGCAAAAAGGTTTTCGCCTCGATACACTCACTGAAGAAATTACAGAACTTTCTGCCACAATATATTAAACTGCACTTGATCAAATCACTTGTACTACTTCACTTTAGTTACTGCAACTCAGTGATCAATGACATGACTGTGACTCAGGCGGGTATGCTCCAGCGATCTCAAAACTATTGTTTAAGATTTGTATATGGTCTGAGACGTGACGAGCATATCACGCCATACTTCCTTGAGGCTAATATTTTAAAACTAAATGATCAAAGAGCAATCAAAATTCTTACATTAACTTTTTCAATTTTAAAGACTGGCTTACCAAAATACTTTGCACCGAATTTTAATTTTGTATCTCAAGATAGTTTGCGTATTTCACGTTCTGCTTCATCTACGTTGCGTATGCCTCGTCATGTGACCACGGCTTATGGCAGGGCTTTTGTTGTAGCTGCCTGCCGTTTATGGAATAGTCTACCCTTACGCATTCGATCCATAGAAAAACGTTCCCTTTTTGTGGCGGCATTGAAAATTCATTTTTTCGAGCGTATGGTCGCGACTGGTGTGGCTTAGGGCTTCTGTGTGCCTGACGGTTGGTACGTGTGTGCTTGTATGTGTATGGTTGTATGAAAATATATTTTTATTTATATTTTTTGATTAAGTGAGTATATTATGAATAGTAGTTAATAAGTTGAATGTATTAGATTTTTTTGCATCCTGTCGTACATTTTTAATTTTATTTGTCTACATCAGGTTAAGTGTAAGAAAGGGCCAAGTGGCCCTAACTTTGCCTGTATAAATAAAAGATTTTTCATTTCATTTTCAAGATTAGCATTGGAGCCCCTAAATACAATGTACTGTGTTTAGATTTTTTAATATCTCGGTAACGGTTAGAGATAGAGAAAAACTTTAAGGAGCTAAATTGTGTAGTTTTTTGAGCTGATTCTAATAGTAAGAGATAAAATTTGAAAATTTTAAAAGTTACAAGGAAAAAATGCAAAAAACCCATTCCCATTTTTGGGGTACAAAACCCCTCTAAACTACCTGTTCCGATATGTCTGGTTTACGAACTCGTCCGAGCAAATGTAGAAATACACGTCTCTACCAAATATATATATATATATAATATATAAATTTTAACGACTATTGTTTTTGGTCTCTGGGCACCTAAAGACGAAAAAATAACATGGTCCCGGGCTTAAGTCTTACCATGAGACCTACGGTAATAGCTTCTTCCCTATGGGAAATTTGCTAATAAAATGAAAAAGTTGTATAAAACTAATATAAAAAATGTACTTGATACTTAGTGCTTTATTGTTTGACCAGTTATGTTGAATAGATTTTGTTTCCTGTATAGAACTAAGGACAACTTTGAACCAAATCTCAAATTCTAACCATCAAATTTCACTGTAGTTTTCAAAATCATATTGTAGACAAAGGCAAAATACTCTTGAAATACATTCCCGTTTTGTTCTCATCCAGGGGACTTATGGCTGTGATTGTATCAGTCTCTAAAGTTTTTTATAATCGTGTACTCTTATTCTGAAAAATGTTTCATATTGGAAGTTACATTTTCTTTTGTTATTTGTGTCACAAAGTAAGAGGATTTGTTGATTGACGAAATTGAATAACTCTCAATTTTGTTCCAGTTATTAAGACTCACTGAAGATTTGTTAGAAATGATGATGCAAGAGGAAGGTGAACGATTTGGGAACTCAGTTGGAAGAATCTATCTTAGAAAGGTAGAGAAAAATATATATTATATATGCCTAAAAATATGTTTGTATCTATGAGTGATACTACTTTCATGAAAGGTTAGGACTTTGAAAAACTGGGTTTAGGGAAGAAGGTCCTACATTATTGATTGATTGTATATAAATTAAAATATAAGCATGAGTGAAATTGTTAAGCGTCTTTAACCCTTAAAGGGCTACTGAAAATCACACACCCTGCTCATTTAGTGTAAGACAGAAATTTGTTACATTTATATTAATTGATAATTTTAAAAGTATTATAGAGGTATCACAAAAATTTATTTTTTGTCTGGATGAGCCATTTCAGCTAATAATAAGTAGTTAATAAAACCTATACATTAAAAATATGTACACAATATACACTATGTACTGCTAAAATACAACGAAAAAAATCCTAAAATATAATAAACACACATAGACAAAATGTCATCAAACAAGTTTAGCGAAAGTGAAAACGGCTGACTGTAAGGACTCAGTTTATAAGCGTAAATAGCACACTGGGAGCGGATGAATACTGGACGCCGTTGCCTAGCAACAGATTTCAGTCACTAAATATTCCACAAAGCCGCCATATTGGTTTTGTGAGTGCATTGAGGTAAAATCAACATCACCATGCACTCTATCGGAACTAAATCAGTGAATGTGGCAAAATGATTGATCGCATCTAAAGGCTCTATTTGCGTCCTACGACCCTACTGTGCTACGTCTAAAGGTGCTAGCCGCCTGGTAGGGGTTAAAATGTTAAATTTTATTCAATCAAAATATTAGTCAGTGTTTTGTATTCAAAACAAAAAGTTCCTTTACCCTTTCAGTTACAAAGTCACAAATTTAATAAGAATTGCCGAATTCACACTACATGACTTACTATTTAAAATTTAATACAACAGCGTAATACAGTGGAACTTGGTTATAACGTCATTGAAGGGACCACACAATTAATGACGCTATATCAGAGTGACGCTATAAAAGAGGTTACCTAATTTTAATTTAAAACCGAGGAAAAATAGGGAAACACATTTTTTACATGAAATTAAGACACTTAATGAAGGTAATTTGAAATACACCGTAAGTTTATGTTTATGACTAACTGACTACTCTGCTATATAAAAAATCGAATTTGAAAATATTACAATGAAGTTCGGCTTGGTGAATTAAACTGTTGGTTCGATTTTAAAAAACAAGCCCGAACACACGTCTGCTATCTTACTTCCCTCCTCACACGCTCTTATAACTCACACCTTTTCTTCAGCAAAACCTTTCTCTTAACACTTGCCATTATTTTTCAATACTGTATTCGTAAATTAAAATAACGAAAAACAAACTGTAAAAGACATACACTGAACTAATGATATCTATACGAACTGTAGGTACGTACGAATGGCATCACAGTGCTTTGATGTGACGTGAGTCACTGACACTGACCTTGATGACCGGCGACAGCGGATATAGGGTAGGGGAGGGGGTTGGGGTGGTTAGCGGTAAGACAGCAATAAAATGCAGTTTCTAAAAATAGAATGTAGCTAAACAATAGCCGCAGCCCTCACGTTGCACCACCGACCAAACTTTCTCTATTTAACTATATGTTGTCTTCATCTCGGCCCGATTTTCTTGAAGAGGTTTGAGAATTTACTGACGATATATCCGAGGTTTTTTCCTATGTAAATACATATAGTTTGGCGGGACCTAAAAATAAATTACGTTATATCCGAGTTGACGTTATGGCCGAGGCCGCAATAACCGAGTTGCACTGTATAACATTTTGACGTTATTAGCTGAACATCTGTTTGACATTGGATAATGTGGGGCATGAGTCATATAACCCGCTCAAGATAAAACTGTAAACTCTCAGCTGATTACTTGGGACTACTGTTTACATCTGCTGCATCTGTATGTTTGAGGTCACTGGTATTATTGTATTTAGTGTAGAATTTAACTATTATCACTGCATTACAGCATGAAATAAGTAGTAATTCCTTATAGATTACAACTTATTACATGCTGTACACAATAACCCTGTGACATTCACATTCGTTTCCATGAATGTTCCCTGCTAGCCATGGGTTTGGCTGTATATATAAAATGAACGACATGTATTCAGTATAACACTTTATTTGTAGTGTTAGCTTTCTAGACTAGGACGTGCTACTAAAGTTGTAACTTCCCAATTTCCTCCTGGGGCTGGGCATACCCCAGGACTTGAGATTGAATTTTGGATATAACTGCCTTAGGTGGATTTTAAATCCACAACCTCAAGTTTTGAAGACCAGCAATTTTCGCTCCAGTCATCCAAGCCGCAAGCTGTACATATAATAATAGTAATAATAAACTAAATAAAAAATGTTTTAACATATTGTGCATTTTTTCAATAAAATAAATTTTAATAAAACAATACTATTTTATTACTAATGTATTTTGTAAAGAATTATATTCTGACACAAGCGAACACAATTTTGGCCTACAAATGTTTATAATTCAGTTTCGATTCCGGCAATTCTTCCCGAACATGATAAAATATTTTTCATACTAAGGCATTACAACCAAAAAAAATACTGATGCAGTAAATAAGTTTTCAAGAAAAATTGATAGCAAAACAGTTTGAGGAGAAATTTGGTGTTCATTATTTCCAATACGCCATGTTTTGTACAATATTTAATTTCCACCATTCTTGTTTCATGAAATGCCTAAATCCATCAATAAAACTTAAAAATTAACTGTTTGCTGCAGATGACAGCAACGATGAATGGCTACCGTCGATACTGCTCGGGACTTAAGAAAGCTGATTGTTTGCTGGTGGAGAAAACACGAAATCCAGCATTTATGAGGCTGATTACAGAACCGCCTGTTCCTCGCAGAAGACCTGACCTAACCACTTTTGTACATAAACCTTTAGAAGTATGTATTGTTTTTACTCGAAGTAATAACTAATAGTTTTATTTTACATTGCATAGTAACATAGTATTCCTTTACATTTTCATAGTATTCCTTTTTGTAACATTACATTGTTTTAAGAGTTAGTGGGCTGGATACAAATTCACAAACATGGTATTGTCATTAGTTTTTTTTTTAAATTGAAGACCCTTAATCACACAAATTATTATTTATTTCATAACAGGTCAAAATAATAATGTTTTTACTGTTTTTCAGCATTTTCGTGATATTTTAAAACTGTCAAACAATCCAAAACAGTACGTCTTCAAAGTATGATGACTATCCTGGCATATCTCGTATTGTTAATGAATTTCAAACTCAAACTTCTTTATTTCATAGATAAACAAATTTACATGAAATAATATCAATTTATATCATACGTCTAAAGTTATACAAACAATGTTCTTATTTTCCAATTACATTGAGTATACATCAGCATTTGCCCGATAATACTCCTGAATGTCATAGAAGGCACCCTCAAGAAAATAACGTTTTATTACCTCTCAAACGCCCTGACACAGTTCTCCCTTCTTATGCTCAAAGGCAGAGCGTTGAATAATTTGATGCCAGAACAATTCAGGTGTTTTTCAAAAAATGTTCTGTGTCGTGGAATTGATAATAACTCTCTATTTCTTAAGTTATGGGAATGAGTAAAATTTTTACTGTTGAAGAAATTGAAATGATTTTTCATGAATTTCAGGTAAGTTGTTGTCTTATAACAGGTCAAAATAATAATTTTGTTACCGTTTTCAGCATTTTCGTGATATTTTAAAACTGTTACAAACGATCCAAAACAGTACGTCTTCAAAGGATGATGACTATCCTGCCATATCTCGTGTTGTTAATGAATTTCAGGTAAGCTGTTGTCTTCATATACTGAAACGTACGGTAGTTGCAAACATAATGTCACTGCTTCTTTTCTTGGTTGACCCTGTATGAGGGATAGCATTTTTTTTATTAACTTTTGTAAATAATTTGTTTATGTATTTATTGAATAGAAAGTTGAAAATCTTTAGAACAAGTCTTGTTTAGAAAAATTTTATAAAATGACAATAGTCACCTGTCATAGAACTCTATCAAATGTGTAATATGTGTTTGTCAAGAATCAAAAACTCATTTTTTTTAAATAACAAATTTGTTTAGTTAATGTCAACGGCATCATAGATCATATACTTGCATTTGTGACTAGAGGGGCAAGTCATATTAAGTTTGTGGAGGAAAGACAAATTTGGTTTATACATTAATATATCCCTTGTTGTGTTTTCAAAATTATTACCTACGTAATAGTCAAAACAAAACTTTAGTCAACTAAAAATGTGAAGGAATTGTGAATATAACCGTTTTCTTTGTGAATAAATTCCAAAGGCTTCAATATGAATATGTTTTAAAATGGTTAATTAACCCTCCGTTGGGTGTATAGTGGAGACTACCTTCGTACTTTCAAATATTTTGTTTAAAAATATGGAAAACGTTTGTTCCTACGTAATAGTCAAAACAAAACTTTAGTCAACTAAAAATGTGAAGGAATTGTGAATATAACCGTTTTCTTTGTGAATAAATTCCAAAGGCTTCAATATGAATATGTTTTAAAATGGTTAATTAACCCTCCGTTGGGTGTATAGTGGAGACTACCTTCGTACTTTCAAATATTTTGTTTAAAAATATGGAAAACGTTTGTTTTGAAGTCGGTGATTGACCGTACCTCACGCACCTCTTTCCAGGCACTGAGAAATGTTCAGTTTTACTTGATTTTTTTTCTCCATCAGTGAGGGGTTGAGATTCGTCAGTGTTCAGTGTGATGAAATCCGCATCCGCCTGGTAACGTGGCTGTCAATGCAGCGCTAAGTTTTGTGCACGCTTGATCACGCTTCATAAATAAATGCTTCAGTAATTAGATAATTCATTTGGTTTAAAAGAATTATGAGTGTGATTATTTTATTAGGTTTTTAGTCCGTAACTGTTATTATATTGCTATTTCATGGCCTAGAAATCGTCAGCTTTTTACTGATAGTGATAGAAAAGACAAAAGTGAGGCTGACTCTGTGAACATTGTTTCAATAGAATCTTTGAAATTCATGGTGGTGTTGGTTATAATTATTTAATATCTTTTATTGGACTTTTCCAAACGTGTGTATGTTTTTAAGAACACAATGTTTCTGGGGTGGAGAATTTCCTTCCTTTTTTAAGTGATTACTTAATAAATAATACACATTAAAAATTGAAAGTTTAAGTTACAGATATTAATTATATCTAATGTCACCAATAGTACTACACTTGTCTATCAAACTGAAAAACTACATTAATAACACGCCAAATAACCACAATTCTCTGCCTCCGAGCTAGTGGGGCAACACATGCACACAGAACAGGATAACATGATAACACACATGGGTGCACACAGAACGGGAGTTGGAGCACTACTGCCCCCTCCTCCGTCCGAGCGGTGACGATCCCCGCGCGTGCCCACTAGGGGCGCTAGTAATGTCAAGTTATCGGTTGCGTCTACCAACCTATCTAAAACAGATTTTGTAAATATATGTAACACTTGAAAACAGGAAGAGATTCTCCACCTCAAGAAGTGTTGTGTAGTTTAAAACATAGACATGTTGGATCAGCCGAACAAAAGATACTAAATAATTATAATCAGAATCATTTATTAGCCAAAAATATTACATAAATGTACAGGCTATTATAACTATACTATAAGTTTAACTATTACTACTAATTATATATAATTATTAACTATTTATGACTGAGAGATTGTGTCTGTGGCAGACGGCGTACCGGGACATCACGGTCGAGTCAGGATTAATGGAGCCGGAAGTGGAGGGCCGGCCTCTGTTGTCCCTGCAGGACCTTGAGAGTAGATTGGTCTTCACCAGGTGTAAGGTTAGTCTTGCAGCCATCTCTTTATATATTCATTGAAACCCATTGAGGTCAAATTTTTCAAAAGTCAAACGTTCTTGCTGGTGTGGGGCTTATCTATCTTGAGAGGCCAACATACAACCAGCTCCGGCCACATAAGCCTAACATTAATTATTAATTATTGTACATGGTTAAAACCAAAATAATTCCTAAAAATAAATTTATAGTATCACTTTCTGTTAGATTACTATTTAAGATAGAGATTTAAGATATTATTTTATATTCAAGATTATGTATTATTTATTCTGACATATTAGTCCTGGGTTTATTCCTGAATAAATTATTAAACAATTTGTTTTACTTTGACACAATTATGAGAGCTATTCATAATAGGATAAAGTTTAGGTAGGGTTAGATACATACTATAATAACACCTAGTTTAGAAAAAGTACTTCATAAACAAGGGGTGTGCCAATACTCGAACCTCGACTATCGCGATAGTCGATATGACTCAAGATTTCCGAAAAAGTTCATAGTCCGGTTGAATATTCAAATATTATATTTAAATGTGACACCTGTCAACGCTATAGATTTTCAATTTCAACAGTCAGTGGACAAACAAATCCTTTTTTTTTTTAATTATTCGTAATTATTAAACAAATCAAATATAACTCACTTAAAAAAATATCACAAACAGTTTGCTAAAATCATAGGTTATACTCCACAGACCATTGAAAATCCTGGGTCAAAAAGAATCTGTTTGAAGAAGGCGGACTATATCCGTCTTTGGCCACCAACGGGTGGAATAAAATAAATTTTTAATTTATTTTGTCTCTTAAAACCTCTTGATAACCTCTTGAAACAAACTTGGCTAATGTGTGATGGCCATTGGTAATAACTATAGCAATCAATTGATCACTTAATTTGTGTCTAGTATCTCTGAAGTTTTCGCCATTGGCTTAGCCATTTCTTCTCATCTCAGACAGAGCTCTAAAGATAAAAACTTAAGATTTTAATACAGTAAATAACCAATAATCTAGCTCATTTGAGTATTCAGCTATGTTTAACTACTGAAAATTCTGGATTACTATGAATCCGTGAATTTATATTGAGCAAAAAAAAACTTAAATATATGTTATTATTAATGACCTACCACAAAATATTCAGAATAATAGAGTCAAACCATATTTATTTGCAGATGACTAAGCTGTACAAATAACACAATGGAAAGATTCTTTAGTAGACACAGCTATTATTAACGAAACAAATAATCTTATTGAAGACTGGTGCATATATAATAATTTGTTTTTGAATACCGAAAAACTCAAAATTTAAATATTACCTTAAATAATAGATCAGAAAAAAATTCTTTAAAATTGTTAGGTATCCACATTGAAACAGATTTAAATTCACTGAAAGTTCATATAGATTTTGTGGCAAAAAAATTGCCAAAGGGATATTCTTGTCAAATAGTTTAAAATTTAGTTTAGATTTTAATTCCTTAAAATGTGTTTATTATGCTCATGTGCATTCACATTTTAACTATTGTACTCTCTTATGGAGAGGAAGTAATTATAAAAGAAAACTTTGTATTGCAGAAAACAGCTTTAAAAATAATGTATAATATAAGCATGAGGACACATAGTAAACCATTGTTTAGACATGCTAATATTGTAAGTTTAGAATCCATTTATATTTTGAACTGCTTGATATATGCAAAAAATAATTTTAATAAAAGTGATACTAATGAATTTTATCATGAGTATAATACTAGGAGTAAGAATAACATAAGGCCTGGGCAATGTCGGTATTCGGCCTCATCTAACAGCTTTATTGAGCAGTCAAAACAACTATATAACTTTTTGCCTTGTGGATATAGATGTCTAGTGTGGAAAAGTTAAAAAAAATTTTCATTACTTATTTAATAGTTTTGTCTCCATATAATGTGGAGGAATTTATTGATAGTTTAAAGAATAGTGTATAGTAATTATTATATTATTGTTGTTTGTTTATTAATATGTGATATTGATTCTTAACTATTGCTTTATGGAGCAGTAATTATAAAAGAAAACTTTGTATTGCAGAAAACAGCTTTAAAAATAATGTATAATATAAGCATGAGGACACATAGTAAACCATTGTTTAGACATGCTAATATTGTAAGTTTAGAATCCATTTATATTTTGAACTGCTTGATATATGCAAAAAATAATTTTAATAAAAGTGATACTAATGAATTTTATCATGAGTATAATACTGAGGAGTAAGAATAACATAAGGCCTGGGCAATGTCGGTATTCGGCCTCATCTAACAGCTTTATTGAGAGGGTTAGTCACTACAGGTACTTGGGGGTTATCATTGACTCAAAGTTAAGATGGGAAAATCACATTAATTTGCTTACATCAAAACTGAGAAGAATGATATATATCTTTCACCAGTTAAGTCAAATATTAAATTTTAAACACATTAAAACGATATATTTTGCATTTGTACAATCTTATCTACAGTACGGACTGATTGCATGGGGAGGGGCTTTTTCATCTGTAATTGATCCATTGTTTGTCATCCAAAAATCAATAATAAAAACTGCCTTTAAGAAACCACGGGTTTTTTCAACTGAGCTATTATTTAAAGAGACTGGTTTACTTTCTGTTCGACAGCTATTTGTTAGGGACTTATTAGCCTATACCTACAGTCACATGGACCTGGTAGCCACTCCAGTCTCACACAGTTATAGAACCCGTAATGCGCTGGGTGTCGGGCTGCAGGTTCCTAAAGTATTAAAGACGATCAATATAACGAACGGTTACTACATAGCAAATTCTTTGCTACGTAAGATTCCGCCTGAGATCCGGGACCTGCGGGTCTCTCCCAGTGCTTATAAGAGGGTCGTCGCTGCCTGGTTGTTGGACATCGGCCCCGACAGCACTGAGTCGCTTATCGGCCCGAAATATCGTGAGTGACTACCTATATCGACTTGAACTCCACTTTACTTCACTGTACTTCGCACTGTACACAACTTGACTTTCAACTTTACCGTCTTCCTCTATTTATGATATTGTAGTCTTTTTACTTATCTTTTCTACTTATCTTTTCAGCCTTGACTAAGGCTGACATGTTTTTTGGACAGAATTGTTAATCAATAGCCCATCAGTCAAAGACATATCTATGGGACTTGCAGTTTAACGTGGAGTCTGCACCACTGCCTTTGAATTACGAACTGCTTAGTTATGAGGATCCCCGACCGTCGCTCTCAACTATCCACAATTCGTAACCTCCAAGTAGCTAGATTACAGGACACATCACGGTCAATGCTAACTCTTTAAATTGTGATACCTTCGATATTAAATTCAGCCCAGGTTGAATATATATTCAACCTTAAATATTTAAATAAATACTTTAAATATTTAAAGTTACAAACAGTTATTATTTGTGTGATTGATATTAAAAATAGTCAAATTCTTTCTTTCACTAATTAAGTAAAAACAATTTTTTACATTTTTTATTTTGCCATGGTTCTAACTACTTTTGTAACCAAATTTATAAAGGGTTTAGGACAGTTAAGCAATGGTAATTTTTATGATGATGTTTGGTCTAGCCGTTTGTGCTGAGCTCACCTGGCCGACAGTGGATATTTGGTGGAGATCTGAGCCGAGTCGAGGGTCGCTCTGTCCGACCTTTCTGGGCCTTGTTATTCACTGACCTCCTTCTATTCGCCAAAGTCAGCCGAGATCGAGTTCTATTCGTCACAGAGGAGCCTTTATCTCTCCAATTTGTTAGCCAAGCTCTTTTTTCTATACGAAAAAAAGGTAAATACCATACAGGAAAATTTTTTTAGGATTAAAAAAAAGAATTAAACAAAGGAATGAAGTAATTATGTACAAAGTATCAGGTACATAAATTCCAGGTTCTATTTGCAGATCTATAGATGGCTATTTAAATTTCAACTAGTGATTATTTCAGTTTGAAAAGAGTCCTCTTTTTAGACAAAACTGTAGTTTAGTTGCTGCCAAAACCAATAATATATCTAGAAATTATATGTAGAAATCAACTGACGGATTTAACTGATTTTGAATATTCTGGTTTTTCAAACTTAACCCTTTAGAAAGTAATGACATTTTAAAACGTCACTATCTTAGAGCTGGTAAGGAGTAAGGGGAAAAATCAAATCACACTTCCAAGGAGTATAGTTTTTCACTAAATTTTACTGCAGCCTACAATAAATATAGCAGGAAATGTGTATTAGATTAAAAATAGCCTAAAATAACATTAAGAACCTTTTTTCGTATGAAAATCTTCAAAATATGGACACACACTTAACGCCATATTACACGCTTTGCGCTGAAATGTTGTCTTTTCTCCTTTTTTTCTATTTGTGAAGTATGCTCACACACTTCACACAAGGAAAAAGTTATTCGCATGCTTTTATTTTTTACTTCATGTCGCAGCCGCCACCTTTCCCGCTGAAACTTTACACCGCGGCCGCCATCTTTCCTGCCGCAGCCACCATCATATCATACCTCCTCTCCTGCATATTACCAACCGAATACACCAATACAAACATGCCGCATAACTACATGTCTTTAATTTTTGATTTATGACTTAAGAATCAATCTCTATCAAGTTATAAATATATACGATGGAGTACCCAAAAGTAATATTTTCACTTCATAATCACTTCATAGAGGAAGAGGAGGAGTCAAAATTCCTAGGTTTAATCATAGATAAACATTTAAATTGGGACAGTCATGTTTTATACATTACAAAAAAGATAGCATCTGGGTTATTTCCATTAGAGAAAATGTCTAATTACACTGAGTTGTCAACTCTTAGAAATATTCATTTTGCACTTATTCAATCACATATCATTTTTGGTATTAGTTTATATAGGAGTACTTCAATTGTAAACTTAAATAAAATACTTATTTTTCAAGAAAAAGCAATACAAATTATTTTGGGGCTAAATTGGGATGAGACTGTTAGACAGCGTTTTGTGCAGCTAGGTTTCATGACTGTTTATGGCCTGTATATCTTTGTGTTAGTTTTGTTTTTGAAAAATAATTCATTACATCTACCTACTTTAGGCCAAAATCACAACTACAACGAAAAAAACAATTCTAATTTTGCTTTTAACCGTCATAATCTTAGATTTTATTAAAAAAACCTTAATATCCTGGCATAAATTCTTCAACCGTCTTCCCCCTGACATCAAATCAATAGATCATTTTTGTATTTTTAAAAATAAGCTTAAACAGTTTTTGAATAGTAAACCTCTATGTTCATTTAATGCATTTTTTCAGTAACCTCAACTCTTTTGTGGATTTGTTCTTTGTTTTTTCGTTTTCTATCTTTCTTGACATTTTTGTAAATATATGTAGTCAGTCTGCTCTGTTGTCTTTTTAAGTACAACTTGAAAAATGTAAAAGTGACACCATTCATGTATACTTTGTATATAACTGAATAAAGACATTTTTTATCGTGTATCTTAACCGGAATTACGCTGCCGAAGGCGTGGCCTGTGTAGTACGTATGTCTGCCACTATGTGTATGTAGCGCAGCCGGATCACAGTGTTCACTAAAAACTCACTGAAGACGAACACGTCCACCGACGGCAACGGCACTAGCGGCACTGAACTCCGGATTAGCTGCGCTACATACACGTAGTGGCAGACATACGTACTACACAGGCCACGCCTTCAGCAGCGTAATTCCAGTTACTTTTGGGCACCCCCTCATATAAATATATTTGGGCAAAATTCGTCAAATGACTTTTTAAAACTTCACTACTCCTTTTACCATAAAAAGACATTTTAAAACGTCAATACTATTTTGATGCAAAATAAGGTACTTGTTAAAGGGTTATTTCATGATTTAAATTATCGTCTGTTATCACAGGCGGTAAACATCACAACCTTATCATTAGTCAATTTACTTACGTTGATTTATTCTTAAATGGTGTAATTAATGACGTCATTATGAAACCTTACAACTCTTGTATTATTTTAAGAAACCTTTTGTGAAGTAAGAGTTAAATGTAATTTTACATGATTGCTAAGCAAAGGCATTAACTTTTAATATTATAAAAATATATTTAGGTTTGGCTATTACAATATATAAACCATGGCTGAAACAGGTGGCCAACAGTTTTATTCCAAATTTGACTACTTGTGAAGAAATGAAGACTAAATGGAAAAAATATTAATATAAGTATTGAGTCATATCATTATTACTTACTATTATAAGTATATGACAAAATCATCATGGTCTAATGTTTTGAATTGAAAGTATAACTCATGATTTCCCAAATTATTAGGAAATTTCTGGTTAGTTAATATTTTAGATGATTGAATATTATCGGGCAGACAGTTGGCAAGGTCAAATACCACTTAGGGTATAAATAGCCATGGGAGTAAGGGTATGAATATCATCTGGTCTATATTAATTAATATGATCTGAAAAATAATTTTATATAGAAAAACGATGAATGCCTTTGCTTTGTGCCTCATCATCAAGTTGTGTTGCATAAATCCTTGGATTTATGTTCCACAAAATAAAAACTCCCCGAGGTTTAAATTTCGCTAAACAAGTCCAACCAATAGTAGACCCTTAACATAGCAAATTATAGCATTTGTTAAGATAAAACATCTAAAAATTGTTATATTTATTATTTTTTAAGGGATTTTACACAGAAAACTTTTGGTCATGTTTCCCTTAGCGACTGAGTTCCGGCTGATGTTGAGTGCGACGCCGCCTGGAACTGACAGTCCTGCGACGGGAGGCTGCGGGCACTTGCCTGACTTGCCATTGACCCGGACACCGAGGAAGGCTCGAGGGAGACGGACCATTGCGCTTAGAGCACCCACTCCAGAGCTGAAGGCTGTGTGGCAGAACCTAATCCAGAGGCAAATGTAAGTCTAAGGCCAAGATTCACTTATTCTAAGTAAAGCTATACCTATACCACTTCCTGTTGAAATATCATCATAAATAAATATATACATATATATTATTGTATTAATAAATATTATATATTTATTCTACATTCTAACTCAATACGTTTTAATTCTTTGCATGTATATAATTTAAAAAATGCATTGCATCAAAAATAAAATAGTTAATTATTTTACAGTATCTATCTGAACACAGCGAGGGGAGGAACTCCAGCTAGCAGTCCCCTCGACTCTCCTGATCCTCTCACAGCTGACTCTGTCGCCACGCTGGACTCTCTGTGTCTCAAGCGCCAGGTACAATATTCTCCCCCACCTGCCGCTCCTCCACCAACCCCCACTAATTCCCCTCCTCCTCCCTCCTGACCCCGGCTCCCTCCTCATCCTAATCGATGCTGTAGCCCTACTCGCTTTTAATACGATAAGATCCCAAATTTTAAAACGCTTTGTTACATATCGATAATTTTACCCTGAAAAGAGAAAGAATATGTTGATAGATTCTTGCAAACATAGTTCCTCTTCAAGTGATATTGATAGTTTTTTTAATAAATAGTCTTCCTACATATGTTACATTATATATCTGAAGTAATTATACCAGTTGAATTAAAAAAAAATCAAATTATTATTTGCAGAACATCATATTGCAAGTATGATGTTCTGTGTGTATACTATTTTTGATGGCATACTAGATTTGTTATTTTGCAGATCAATAACTTAATGTACACACATTACTAATAGCCAGTTAAAATTTACTGCAGTGTAGAGCTTATTGGGAATGAGAGTTTTTCATTATCAATAAGAACTGAACAATTTCGACTCCAATGAGCTTATAATTTTTCTAAAGTCATTGATGGTGGTGGTGAAATTTAAATACAATTATAGCAGTAATTTTCCATTATAAATAGATAAACAAAGTTTCACGATGCTGAAATTTGCTCTTGTCATCAGGTGAGCTAAAACTTAGAACGTATTAAGACTAGTACATAATCTGGACTAAGCCGATACAATGCTGAAAACAAAAATATTTAAAGCAGTCATGAAAACTTACAAAAACGAGCAAAAAAGTGTCACACACAACAACAGTTAAATTTATAAACAATTATTTATTATAATGAATTCTAGATTGATGCCTGAGATCTCGGGCGTGCGGCTTGCTGTGTTTTTTGTACTTCTTTGTTGTTGTGTGGGACCTTTATCGCTTGGTATTTGTTGTAAGTTGTAAGTTTGTTTTGTTTACACTTGTTTATACTTACATAATAAATATTTTTATTAACTTTGTACCGGCATAGTCACTTACTAATCTTGTTATGTTTTGGGTTCTAGCACACCTGAGAACAGGATCAGGTTCCTGGTCCTGAAATGTCAGGAAACCTTGTTTTACTATTCGTGATCAAAAATATCCACAATAATAATTTCACCGTGATATTTCATGATATTTTTACAGCCGGGTTAGGATTCCTCAGGTACTACTTATTCCCTTTATTAATTATATACACACGTTATCAGTGTCTGAGTGAATATCATACTTGATAAAACGTTCATAAAATATTCAAAGGTTTTATTTATTTTATCCTTAAAAAAACAGTGTCAACAATATTTACGAATTATCTAATGATTTCCTTTCTCACCTGATTAAACATAGAAAGGTTCTCTTTTCTGTATTTATCTGCTTAGTTGTTAGAATTAGGAATTAATTAATTGTTATTCTTCTTATCCTTGGATTTTGGTGTTGCAATTCAGGGAAAATTATTTTGTAATTTGTTATCTATATTTTATTTTAATTTGACCCAACATGAGCTACTGACAGAAAATGGGGAGGTATATGGATAGAATATAAGGAAAGTATCCTGTGTAAATAAACAGATTGAATGGATGGTAGTATAAAGAATAATAATTCTAAGCTTGATATAATCTATTCTCGGAAAGGTTAATCAAGATACGTACAAACTTTAAAGTTAATTTCTCATTTGTATGCATATCTTTATTATTAATGTGTAAGCTTAATTACAATAGTTGAATATATTAAATATAGGAAGAAAAATTATTTTGCATTAACAATTTTGTACTAGATTTTAAATTTGGAATGTACAAAGTTTTTGAATAGGCTAGTATTACTACTGTAAATACTGTAATAAATTTATAAAACTTTTTCAATAGAAATATAATGGATTTTAAAATACATTATTTGCCTTAGCCAATGATGTATGATTAAATATCCAACATATATTATTAAAATTAAATTAAAGTTCAAGTGAAAACTAAAGTTATAAATTATTTATTTCTGATAAACATGCCACCTAACACTTATTGGGCTATATTAAAAGGATTGGTAAATATGGATATTTTTAACAATGGTCATTTCAAATCAGATTATTGAATTTTTAGAGTTTTGTTGCTCTAAATTTATTTATAGTTTGTACTTTGAATTTCCACTACTGAAGGATTGTAGTCTTACAAATTTGTAGTACACGATATCTAGCATGCATATTGAATATCAACACAAGCACAAGTATGTATTTTTGACCCACACAATGATAATTTAAAACTTAACATAGTCTTAGTGTAAAAAGTAAACCACTCACAAAACAAAACTGAACTTGATTTAAGTTAAAACAATTTCAGCTTGTTTTAAAATGTCAAGTTTCGGTTAAGCAGTTCTTTGTAAACTTAACTGTTTAAAATTTTATTTTCAGCTATTGAGATTTGTGAGATAATAATAAGAGAGATGAGTCAATCCCTGAACTATTTCCTTCCAAAATTGGTAGGCAGTAATATTAGCAGTACAAAACCTTTGGATTGTTTTAAAAAAATATTCTAAAGTAACTTGCATGTTCCTGAGAAAGTAACCAAATGCTCACAATTTGTTTCCTTTTCACCATATTTTCAATAGGACATATTTCAGGGTTTATCCTTCCTCTTTTGGATTGTAGTTTCAGAAACATAGAAAAATCCATGTTTTTCAACTTAAATTAGTATTATTACAGAGGAAATACCATCACAGAGGATAATACCATTGTGTATAACAAGAATATATAATGGTATTATTTATGATAGTTGCATTTATGTATTATAAAATCTTACTTTGTAAGACACTATATACTCACTGTGTCTGGTAGGATTAACCCTCTAGCCTGTCAACATTTTTAGAACTTATGTATTTGAAAATCATTTGGAAGATGACAGTCTCTTTCATTCTTAATTTGTTTAAATTCACTGTTAAAAATCAATGTTTCACAATGTGTAGTTCAAACTAAATGCAACTAAGGTTTAAAAAAAAAATTTCCAAATAATTAGGTAGATTATTTAAAAAAATCAACCCTTGATTAAATAAATATACTGAACTATTAACATATCTTTAGAAACTATAATATATAGGTTGTAGCTGTATAAAACAATATTTATCAAAATTGTAAGGGTGTTTAAAAGTAATATATAACCTGTTAAAAAAATATTTACAATCATACAGGCAGTTTTGAAACTGATTGAGTACTAGGTAAACCATTTTTACTTATATGTTACTATTTATTGATTTAAATCTTAAAGAATAATATTTTATTCATTCTTCAAAAGTTTGTTTGCTTAAAAATTTTTCGGTGAATTGTCCAGAGTGTTACATTTATTTGGTAGAAAAGGGAACTGTTATGAGGTATGGCCAGTTTATAGTCTAAGATGTACTGTACTTCCTTATGGGAAAATTAACTATCAGTTTTGCCTCATGTTATATGAAAAAACATTTGCACGATGATGACTAATACTGGTTCACCTTAGTTTTTTTTGTAAATAATTGTCACTATACCATATTTTCTTGTATAAATCTCACACATCCTTCCGTTTCAGGGCATAAACAAATGCAAATATTTAATAAAATAATTTAGGATTTATTGAATCTTTTGAATAAAGACTCGGCGTAAAGAGGTGTGTATTGCATCATGATAAAGAAAATTTTCATTCATCAAAATAGCATGAAAACATCTGTAGTATCTCACAATTAAAACTTATTGCAGAAAATAGTTGCAAGACTTAATGTTATCAATGTGATAGATATTCAGTGTTGTACACACCTAATAGGGCAAGCAAATAGATACAATAAGTGTATACCACCAAATTATATATTAGAAAATACGTTAAGCTCTTTCTAAAGCAAGATAGTCTAATCTCATTAGCCTTCATATTTATTCCTTTTTTATTTTTAGTTGCAGAACTAACTTTTTTCAATGAAGCCAAATACAAAGATAGATACAGTACACACCAGTCTCATGTTAAACTACATCAGTTTTAAGCAACCCGCTATGTTTTAGAATTACAGAATACAAACTTGTAACATGAAAGTTTCATATCTAGATTAAAAATAAAAGCAGAGTGAAAGCTCTTGCATCAAATTGACGGTCAACTATCTACTTGACCACCACGGTACCTATATCACATAGGTTTCAGTCAGATGACTGAAAAGTAAATAGACTGGCCGGTCACTCCCGTGGTTTGTAGTGTATATTGACACAAAAGGTAAGGACTATATAGTGATTGAATTTCCTTCCAATTCTGTTGAAAAACAATAAACCATATGATTTTTATATTTGTAATGATGAATCACGTTTTGAAAGGCTAATGGAGTTGTGAATTTAAACAAAACCTGTAAACTCTGTAATTAGATTTTTATTCTCATTTTCAAAGAAACCAATTAACGATGTTCTTTGAGTTACATTATGAGACTCTGGGCTTTCAGCCTGAACAAACCAATCCAGTCATGGGGAGTAGGCCTACTGTATTTATCATTGTGTATTGTATACATGAGAATGTTATCGCAAAAACGTGGAATAAACATGAAAAATGAGCTAATAAATTGATTGGTCTTGAAATCATGTAAATTGTTACATCAATATTCATTAGTAGAGTTTATTTTCTGTTTTTTCTTCCATTCCATAATTGTCTATTATGGTTATATTTTGTTTAGTTGGTCTCATTGAATACACTCTGAAATCTATTTTTAGTGGCTGTTTTTCTTTACTGTTCTAATCTAAAAGAACATTCAATTCCAATACAACAACTGCAACGACCATAATGCTAACCATGATTGGATATGTTAGAACTAAGAAGAGATAGTATTAACAAAATCCAAACAGTTTATCCTATGAAAGAACACAAAGTGCAATCATGTGTAATACATATGAAAAGTAATTCTGTTGTTTTCATGCTTTTTAGTGCACTGGGGTTTTAGACAAATCTTGGAAGGGGGAGTAATGTTCTTGTTAGTTCTATTAATTTTACTGAAGTTTTTTAATGAAATATAATTAACTCAGGTTTAATTCAATTAATGTATGAAACACTATATGCTGCACTGGAACTACAAGGGTTGTTCATTGAAGTATTGTTTGTAGTTGTAGTGAACATATAAATTTTTTAATTTAAGATTCTGGATATTAAAATTTGTTTAGTTTAATTAGATGTGAAATGAAATTATAATCATGAATACAAAATTAACAGTTTAGTTAGTTTTATCATTAGAAGAATTGCCAGCTAATACCTTTATAGCAAGTAATCATTTCTCCCCCTGCGCAATGTAGATGAATGAGCGAACACTTAACAATTTCAAACCTTTTCACAGCTGTTTGTCTTGCATAAGTAGCACTATAGTATTCATGTTTTGTTCGCATAATTCGTATGCCACCAATAACTGTTTCATGTTATGAATGAATCATTATTACCTGTTCAATTTTTTAACTGCATGTGAAAAATATGGTGAATCTGTGTATGGTTGGTTTTAAAGAATGGTTAATTTGCAAAATGTTTATGTTATAGTTTTCTGACTAGTTTTGAAAGTCATTCAATAAAATCATTTAAGGTAAACAAGTAAATTTGTAAAAAATACATCTTTTGTATTCATAATATTGGTAAACGATTAATTGAACTCTCTTTTATCCAAGCTTTGAGCTTAAAGCCAAAATTATACTAATACATTTTATTATTTATGTTTATATGTTAAACATTTTAGTTCAAATTATAAATAAAAATTAAATATAAAATATGGTACTTGCATTATTGCATGATAAAAAATTTGAATTCCCCAAAGTTTTTATAATACCTATTTTTTAACTTCAGCTTCAAGTCGATTAAACATATCACAACAAATAATTACCATCCTAGTGATGAAAATGTTTATGAATCAATTTTATGAATATATTATATTTCAGTATAATCAAATGTGGTAAGAATCTTATGAGATGATATCATCTTGCTGATTCTAACACTGAGGTTTCGTGCAGGTACCGTGAGGCGGCATCACGTAGAGAACCAAACATTTCCCACACACCAGTCACATCGTAGTCAAGTATCAATCCAAATATTAGATTAGTTCATTTTACTTCTATAAATCTAAATCATTTACAAGTCTAAAAATTAGCTATTAAGCTTGTAACCTTTTTTCAATGTTAAAGATATAATATATGAAAATTGTTATCTCATGAGAGTACAAATATGATTGTTAAGAGTACCATATTTTATATCTTCAAAAAGAAAATTGTGATAATAATTTGAAAAAAAACTTTTAATTTTGAACTGGACTTGTTAGCCACCTTCTACATAGATTTATACATTAAAATGCAGTGATATACATTTTTTTATGTATAAAATAGACAAATATTGGGTAACCATTCTGTAAAGATATCTATTTTTAAATTATTCTTTCTACAACAAATTTACATCGACATCTAGTTTACTTATACCAATGTTTAGATTTGCCTTGTAAATCCTCATTTAATTCGAATGTGCCAAATACCTATTTTGATATCATTATGACATCTGCCTTAAAATAGTTTTATATGTTTATAACATATTTTCGAGAATATAATTAGTAATTTTTATTAATTTACATATATCTATGAATGCTATATATTTCTATAACTGTTAATTGTTAAATCAAAATTATCAATGAGATGATAAAACTAGCTTGCTAAAACAATAGATGTGACAGTTTGTGTTGATATATATGTTTTTTATAAAACAATGAGCTTTCTGTAAACAGGTATTAATTATATATTACATATTTAACATATGCTGAGGAAAAAGCGTTTGTTGTAAGTAATTAAAATGTGATAAACATAAAAATTTTAACAATACCTTTCTATAAAATGCTTAAACGACCAGTTATGTATACTCAGCCATATAATTTTCCTACTTTAAGTGAAAATCTGACAAATTAAAGCACAATAATTTTGAATATAGTAATTTTGTAAACAGTTGCTTATACTTTGTAAACATTATCTTTTATAAATATTTATTTTAAATTGTGAAGCACAATCTATATATGTAGGTATAGTTTATTATATCTATTTGACATAATTCATGCTTTTTCTGATTGTGTTATGGTTTTCACTGTTAAAAACCATACAAAGATTGTGGTTTTCTTTTGCAAAAGATATATGAGAGATATTATATTAAACAGGTAATAATGGTTCAAAAATCCATCATGTACAATCCTGGAATAATTAAATATTTATACATATTTGTAAAATCTGTAGCTGTATTTCTTTAGTGAATTGGAGAAGATTTTTAAGTAAGACTACTTAATACTTGTGAAACTTCTTTCGTCATAAACCAGAAAAAATAATGAATGATATTTTTACCATTTTCACAAAGAAATTCAAAATAGTAAAGGATGTTAATGATTAAAATAAATTACTAAATCAATTTTAAAATAACTGGTCAAAATGGTAATGAAATCTTTATTTAATTTTATGGATTTTTATCTGTAATTAAAATGTATTATCTTAATTATTAAAATGTATCATGCTGCATATAAATAATCAAATCTGTTCATTGGTCATGTTTTCTTGCATTCCAAAATATACCTCTTGTTCGGGTCTTGAAAACCACTGTTAGTAAGCAAATGAAAATGGCTATATTGTAAATTGAAAAACTCCTTACCTTCTTACAACCAAATTCCCAGACACACTAATAGTATTGTAAAACTTCTAGCTGATCAAACCTCGGTGTTATAGACTAGAAGTGTGTTTATAGTAATTTTGAAGAAAACATTCTTCTTACAAAATTTTTTTTAATCACTAATTTATCATAAATCAAATAAGACTATGAATAAAAAATCTAGTTATTTTGTAAAGGTAAACTCACCCGTGTTATTTTCACCTGTTTTGTTTTACTTATATTTAATTTCTCATCTTGAATCACCAACTAACACCACTCATAAGGGATGTGTGAAAATACTAAAAATTAATGAAGACTAGTTTAAATTCGGATACAGATACATCGCAGGATTATAGTTTGATCATAACATTGTTCAATAATCAAGAGATATTACCTTAAATTCTTTTATTTACATTGAGTATTAATATTTTTGTTTTATCAATCCAAATAAACTGTTCAAACAAATCTCAAATTGAAGGATGATTAATCACAAGATTATTTTCTGCATGATAAATGCAAAATTAAATGCAAAAATACTTATTCAAATGTTTCCAAACAGTCGTGACTCCATGGCATAAATCGACAGGATTAGACTTGTTTCTTTATTTCCTGTCTACATATAAATAAATAAATAGCATCAGAAACAGAAGTTTAGTTTATAATTGCGTTCGATACGGATCTTCCTTGAAGCGGGAAATGGCAACGTCAGTGTGGAAATTTTTACTCATGCGGATGGGATCGCAATACTCGAACTGGTAACAACGTCTCCAGTTTCAGTTAGTTGCTCTATGTCAACCAACAGATCTGCTGTGGTTGTAATGTTTATGAAGAAAGTGCGTGATTATGCGTTCAAGAAAACAGTTTAACACGTTCGCTGTGACGCCCGAAACCCCCATTCCTCGCACGGTGCGGCTAGTATAGTTTTAAATCAACCGAAAGGAAAATTCCAAGAAAAACCTGTAATATTTGAGAAAGTACGTTTTGAAATCGACTTAAAATGTGATTTATGTAGATAGTGTATGTTAATACAGATTGTTGTTTATATATAAATTAATCCGCCGGATGGTTTTTATATGTTTTATACATATATAACTTTGTACCTATATATTTTGTTACCCTTGAAATTTGTATGGCCGTGGGTCAATAGACACTAGTTTCAAAGACAGAAAATCAAAAATATTCTTATTTGTCGTAAAATATTTATCATTTGTTAACATGTCGCCAGGAACACTACAATAGTCATGCACTTGGGCCTCAGGAGTAACACAACATCATCTTATATAATCGGCATGGCTGAAATAAGGCCCAAACCATCATGGACGTGTTGATAGACTAATATATAAAGTTTTAGTTTTTACAGAGCAGTTCTTATAATCATATGACGTCACTTCCGTTCCAAATTTTGGTCTGACAGATTGGAAATATCCCCTTCCCCAGAGCTAAGACATGTTCATGTCAATAATTAATTAGATATCATAATATGTCAATACTGAAACTATATATTAATTTACTGATGAGTAACAAGTATAACCTTTTGTTTATACTCACCATGTTATATTTACTTAATAACTTATTGAAATCCCTATAAGTTTAATATGTTTAATACGCCTATATCTGGAAAGCAATGTTCTTAAGAAGTTCTGGAATATCTCTTGATTTTTCTGCGGTGTTAGAGGATGTTTTCATTTTACAACTTCTATTGAGGCATTTATCTTTGTCATTAGCCATAGAACTTATTTCTGAAATAGGTTTTACATTAATATGTAAGTGTTATGTGATATTTTTGCAATCATATAAGAATAAATTGTTTAAACTGAAAAATGGTGTTTTAAGATTTTTTACATTATTAACTTTGCTTTTGTAAGGGTTTTGTTATAAATTATGAAATATGAACTATATAATGATTGATTTTTTTTA
Source organism: Nephotettix cincticeps (assembly GCA_023375725.1). NCBI lineage: Eukaryota > Metazoa > Arthropoda > Insecta > Hemiptera > Cicadellidae > Nephotettix > Nephotettix cincticeps. The sequence continues at coordinate 566,784 of CM041788.1, read as the reverse complement.
AATTAAAGCCCATACAAATATCAAAATTAAACTAGGACTGCAGAAGCTCTTTTTTAAATCCTATTTTAAAGTGTAATATTCGTGGAAAATATAATGTCTGTCTTAAGTACATTTTTTTAAAGGAAATAACTAGTTAAACTATTTTAAAATGTGACTGTTATTAGGAATTAAGTAACTTAAACAAATTTTAAATACTTACATTATATTATGAAGAAGTATATTATGTCTGATAGACTTTTAAGTGAATAAAAGTGGCATTTCCAACCATAACTGGACTGAATGCATGACACGTCATATTTATATTACTGATTATTTGGTTATTTTAAAGACAGTGGCTAAGGAAACTTCAATTTCTGACTAAACAAATAAAAAAATGAATATTTAAGGAAGATCCTGAGGCATAATTAATAAATAGGTATATTATATGGAAGATTAAATTCTATATAATTTTAAGCCCAGATAGATATATTCAAAATTTAAAAGTTAATAGATTAATTATTTTTTAAATCTTTCTATTACAGTACCTATCTGGCAACTAAATGTGTACAACTATGCTCAAGAAAATATTTAACTTTAAACTATATTAAGAAATGCAAATTGAAAGGTTGTAAAGTTAACTCAATAAATGGGATTACTTTTTTTCTTTTACTTATGTACTTCAGCAAATTTTTTACTTTAAAAGAAAGAAATTGAATCGTCTCAGACTTATTTATAATTGTTAAAAAAAATTACTAATTTAAAAATTTTATATAAACAATAACTTTTTTTCCTTTGTGAATTTCTTTATCAAGGTTGTTTTTTGAAATTTTCATAGGGAAAGCCCCAAACCTTGTTCTAATTACTTCATTAGGTCAATAAATTAGTTAATAGTCTAAAAATTGAGTTGGAGCACTGGTAGAAATCTCTTTATCTATAACTGATCAGAAATCCCTCACATTAGTTGAGAGCGTGATCTCCAAACCTGACATTTTGGGAGTGCTAAAGGTAATGAACGACTTGGGTGTAAAAGGGAGGATAAATTTATTTATACCTACTTAAAGAATGAAGATTTGTCGGAGAATCTAATCGAGGAAGCTTGAAGATTCCTCCTGATGATGAAGGTACGAACCTCTCATTGAACGATATTGTTTTTGGTGTGGAAGCACGTCTGTATAAATTATATTTATGATGTTTGCATGACAAAAAATCTGTGTCTAAACATAATAACAGGTTAGAGTAAAATATTTGTTACTTGATGCATGGAAAATCCCTCCAATATATAAAATCTAGCATTATATTACTATGTCTAAAATGTAGAGACTTTTTAAACTTTCTATTTATAATGACATTGTTTTATGGTATGTAACTCTCTGTGATTTAGGAAGTGACAATATAGTGCCAGCCAATTAGTGTTTAGGAATAAAATTACTTTTGTAAAGGCATGTCTCTCAGTTATATAGTTTTAGTATGTTATTTCTCTGTAATAGTTCTATTAGGTAGGTACTTAATAGAATAAAAAATGTACATGTTCATAATTTAAAAATAAAAATACTCTCTTTCATTTATAAAGATGTAAAATCAAGCATTTCCTATCAAAAAGTACAGGCCCTTTTCTTGGTTATAATCTTAGCCATTAAATGCTGTTAATTTCTAATGACACAATCATTGCTGCTGATACAGTAATTATAGTAGCCATTTCAAGTGTCCTATATTTCAAGAAAAAAAGCCTTATGTCAATCATTAGCAGTTAACTTTAAATTTTATTTAGGAAATTAACTTTTTATGAATAACTCCCTTTATTTTTTACTTGCATTTCAGACATGTTTGGATTTCAAAGGTTTCAAACAATACCAGCACTACAGAGGCTATCCTCAAGGAATATACCATTTTCACAATTCTTTTAAGTAGAATATATTATTACCCTAAAAAGGTTTTTGTATATGACTTTCCTAAGGTTTTAGGCTCTCTCCTATGGTTTGAAGTCTAACGTAGCGGTTACTCCACCCACACGGCAATGTTCTCACTTCTTAGACAAGGAAATCTGTCAGTTCTTAGATGGACTTTCTATAGTATATTAGATATACTCAACCCTTGCTGCTGGGTACATGGGCCTTACATACGATTATTATCTTCCTCAAAATTCACATTTGTAAAATATGTTTTAAGAAAGATTCCTTCACCCCTGATAAGTGCATTTTTTCCAAGTTTCAAGTGGAATATGAAAATTCTTAATGATTATAAAGTGAAGTCTTTATAAAATAAAAGATATGTTTCAAGCACCTGTGCATTAAACCGTTTTCTTGAAATTCCTGTTTAAACATTACATCACGGACGACCCAAGGAAATAGACTCATGTCTGTGACATCTACAACTAAAGAAACTGCTGGACATTGGAGCAGTCATGTTCCACCAATCATTTCATCTTTTAATAATAAGAGAATCTGGATATTTATTTATGATCAAGAACAAAAAGTAAAAAAGATAGTTATGAAAACAAGCAATGCCAAGATAAACACATAAAGGACAACTATGATTTTTAAGTATAAATAAATGGATCACATAAAATTAAATACCAAATTTCATCCAAAAATATAGATTGATAAATGAAATACAGTGCAACTTGGTTATTGCGGCCTCGGCTTTAACGTCAACTCGGATATAACGTCATTTATTTTTAGGTCCTGCCAAACTATAGGTATTTACATAGGTAAAACTTCGGATATATCGTCAGTAAATTCTAAAACCTCGTATATAACGTCAAGAAAATCCGGTTGAGATGAATGAAATGAAATGAAGTGAAAAATTCTTTATTTTAACAGGCAAAGTTAGGCCACATGGCCCTTTCTTACACTTAACCTGCATTAAAACATAAAAATATGAACATAAAAATAAACTTATCATAGATTACAAACAAAATATACTTAATAAAACATAGAATATACAAAATAAAAAATAAATAGATTGTTTTTATTACAAAACTTACACTCAAGCACATACACTCACATCAGCAACCGCCCCACCACAGAAACCCTAGGACACGCCAGCCGAGACCATCCGATCAAAAAACAAAGTTTTTAGTGCCGCCACAAACTGTGATCGTTTTTCAATGGATCTTATATGTAGAGGTAGATTATTCCAAAGGCGACAGGCAGTGACAACAAACGCCCTATCATAAGCTGTGGTCACATGATGAGGTATTCGTAATGTTATCGATGAAGAACGTGAATTTCGCGAACTACCTTGAGATACAAATTTAAAGTCATCTCTAAAAGAATTTGGAACTCCTGTTTTTAATATTGAAAAAAGTAATGACAGAATTTTGATTGCTCTTTGATCTTTCAATTTCAAAATTTTTGCCTCAAGGTAGTACGGCGTGATATGCTCATAACGTCTAAGACAATAAACAAATCTCAAGCAATAATTTTGAGAACGCTGGAGCATACCCGCCTGTGTTACAGTCATGTCATCGATCAGTGAGTTGCAGTAAGTAAAGTGGGGAAGTACAAGTGTTTTAACCAAATGCAGTTTAGTGTGTAGTGGCAAAAAATTCTGTAATTTCTTGAGTGAGTGTATTGATGCAAAAGCCTTTCGGCGTATGTCAGTGACTGCTTCGTCCCAAGTGAGTGTTGTGTTAAGTATTACTCCAAGATCCTTTACTTTGTCGTAGTATGGCAGAGAATTTCCGCATACCGTAATTGAATCAATGGAGTCAAACAAAATTGAATTGCGAAGTTGAGTACGGCAAATTGCAATTGGTTTAGTCTTTTCATGATTTAGTCTCAGTCCATGTTTTTCAGCCCATGCAACAATTCTAGTAATGTCCTCATTGATTCTTCTGACAGAATCGTTCACATTGCTTGTAGTAAAGTGGTCGTATATTTGAAGGTCATCAGCGTACATATGGTGTTTGCAATGCACCAACGCTGAGTTTATGTCATTTATGTAAAGTGCAAAAAGTAAGGGCCCAAGGATTGATCCTTGTGGAACACCACAAGTAACAGTCTCCCAGTCGGATCGCTTCTCACCAACCTCCACACATTGCCGCCTATCTGATAGATAAGATCTCAGCCAGTTGAGGACATTCTGGGAAAACCCTATGGCCCTTAATTTCTGAATTAAAATATCATGATTGACACAATCGAACGCTTTAGAAAAATCAAATAAGGTTAGAATCGTTCCCTGTCGACGTTCCATGGAAAGTCTTATGTCTTCAGCCACTCGGAGGAGTGCTGTTTCTGTACTGTGTCCTGTTCTGAAACCTGACTGAAAGTCAGATAAAATGTTGTTGTCAGTGATGAATTCAGTCATTTGACAGTGAACGATTCTTTCTAGGCCTTTAGATAAAGCGGGCAAAATACTTATCGGCCTGAAATCACGACATGTTGTCGGAGCTGAGACCTTGTTTAAGGGACGGATGAGGGCAGACTTCCAAAGAGAAGGTATGAACACCGCCTGAGAGATGCATTAAAAATGAATGTTATAATTGGTAGAATAGCAAAGAGTATGTCTTTGATGAGGCGGATTGATATTGCATCAGATCCGACAGCATTGCTTCGGATTCTGCGAATGGCCATCAAAACGTCAGACTGTATGACAGGTTTAAAATAAAATTCAGGATATCCCAGATTAGGGGTTTGGGCATTTACTAAATCATTCAAATAATTATTGACCTTGTGCTGATTGATATTTTGACTACAAGATGTAAAGAAAACATTTAACTCATTGAGATCAATGCGTACTTGTTGAGGATCAGATTGTTTCCCGAGCCCAAGACTTTTTACTTTACGCCACAAAATTCTAGAAGGTTGCTTATGATTTTCAAAAAGTTTACGAATGTATTTGAGTTTTGAATTGCGTAAAAGCTGTTTTACTCGGTTTCATAGATGACGATATTGCTGTTGTAACTCCTCATTTTGTGACCGCCTTGCTCTTCTAAACAAACAATCACGTTTAGCCATCAAGCTTTTTATTTCTGGCGTCATCCACGGAACAGGTCTTCTTTTAGTCAAGCGTTTTGTAACGAGTGGAGCATGTTTGTCAAAAAGATTTAATATGGTAGAATTAAGCTCGTCAACCATTTCATCAACAGAATTTAAATTTTGAAGAAGATTTGAGAAGAATTTTGAGATGAAGGCAACATATAGCTAAATAGAGAAAGTTCGGTCGTTGGTGCAACGTGAGGGCTGCGGCTATTGTTTAGATACATTCTATTTTTAGAAACGGCATTTTATTGCTGTCTTACCGCTAACCACCCCAACCCCCTCATCCTACCCTATATCCACTGTCGCCGTCATCAAGGTGAGTGTCAGTGACTCACGTGGCGTCAAAGCACTGTGATGCCGTTCGTACATACCTACAGTTCGTGCAGCTATCGTTAGTTCAGTGTACGTCTTTTACAGTTCATTTTTCGTTATTTTAATTTACGAATACAGTATTGAAAAATAATGGCAAGTGTTAAGAGAAAGGTTTTGCCGAAGAAAAGGTGTGAGTTATAAGAGCGTGTGAGGAGGGACGTAAGATAGCAGACGTGTGTTCGGGCTTGTTTTTTAAAATCGAACCAACAGTTGAATTCACCATGCCGAACTTCATTGCAATATTTTCAAATTCGATTTTTTATATAGTATAGAGTAGTTCAGTCAGTCATAAACATAAACTTTTATGTGTATTTCAAATTACCTTCATTAAATGTCTTAATTTCATGTAAAAAATGTGTTTCTCTATTTTTCCTCGGTTTTAAATTAAAATTATGTAACCTCTTTTATAGTGTCACTCTGATATAGCGTCATTAATTGTGTGGTCCCTTCAATGACGTTATAACCAAGTTCCACTGTATTAATTTTTCCTTATCCTTCATAAGATAAGCATTGGAGTCCCAAAATACAACATACTGTGTTTAGATTTTTTAATATCTCGATAACCATTGGAGATAGAGAAAAACTTTAAAGAACTACATTGTGTAGTTTTTGAACTGATTCTTATATTAAAAGATATAGTTCAAAATCTTTAAAAAATTAAATGTCAAAAACTAAAAAAAATTTTTGGGGTACGAAACCCCCCTAAACTACCCATTCTGATTGACTGATAAGTCTGGTTTACAAACTCGTCCGAGTAAATGTAGGAATACACATCTCTACAGCCATGGTTTTTGGCTTCTGGGCACCTCAAAACGAAAAAATAAAATGTCATTAGCCTACGGTAATACCTTCTTCCTTATCGGAAATTGGCTAATAAAGATGTTTCTCCTGAATATTAAAACTTTAAAGGAGTAAAAATGTAAAAATAAAGTAATGAGTGAAGGAAGTCTCTTCACAATTAAGTCGTTTTAATACTTTTTCATGGTTGAAGGAAATTTTAATCAGATAATAATTTATTAAGTTACTTATTTACAAATCACACTTAATGTATTTCCAGATCAAAACATGGTTATTGACATACTGCTTTAATCAATAATTTAATTTGTATATACTTTACGTAGTTATTGTAGAAAACCAGGATAGTTTAGTTACCAATCCTGCATTGTTTAAATTTTTTTCATTTCTAGTATAGTAATTTCTTTTTAATTGCTAAGAAAGAGGGTAGCAAAATTATGTTTTTAATCCATTGGAAATTCTTCTAGTGAATTCTTGTAGTTTAGAAATATGTTACAAATGAAGTTATTCTTAAGTGATGTTTAGTAGTTATGATTTTGAAAGTGTTTTATTCCATGAATTTGACAGTTGATAATATCAAGGCAAAATAGAGCTATTATGAGTGGTGTTTTTTAAGTAAGTACCGTTTTGCGATTCCACCACCGCAGCACTAAGGTCGGCGTTTTGCACATGCACTCTGGTTACCTACATCTCTTTACTACACACTGACGCAATTACAGTCTCATTCTTCATTGTATACGTTGTTTACTGAGTGTTTAAGATGCCTCCGGCAATCGTGAGTCCTACCGATTATCAAGTACAGGCTGTTATACGATTTCTTAGTGCTAAAGGCGTAATACCGTTCGATATTCATTGTGAGATCTATGAAGTTTACGGACAAAACTTTATGAGTTTTGATGAGTTGATGGCATGATAAAGAAATGGGTGAGAGCATTTAAAAAAGGCTGCACAAATGTGCATGATAAAGAAAGTCATTGTAGATAAATAACAACTTTATTATGTGTAAAATCATTTTGTAAATACAATTTGATATTAGATCCCTCCACAAATTTCATTTGAGTTTTTTTACTTAATATTGTAACCTATAAACTATCCAGATTAATTTTATAATTGTCATTTAACTTAAGTTTAAGTACATTTTTTTTGGAGTGATGCCGTAAATCCCACCAAAGGAATTGATTGCTTGTGACATTGTGGATGTTGGTTGATTGGTAGTTGGTTGTCTCACTTTTCAAAAAGAAAATCAAGGACATATAAATAAAAGAAGCATATTACAGCACAGAAGACTTTCTATCCAAAAATAAAAATCAGTATTATAAGTATGATATGCAATTATTCTACTATAAAAGCATTAAATTATTATTATAATAAAATAAGAGTAAAGTACTATATACCGGTAATAGATTCTTATGCTTTTTCTTAATTTATATCGGCCCAACTAGGTTGGTTTTTTATGGTCAATATGAATGAAGAGTGAGTGTGGTGGATTTAATTATTAATTTGGTGATAATTAGTCTTGATACTGACAAGGATCTGCTGATTCATTTGTCGGGGTCATTAAAATAATAGTTGCTCAATGAAAAAATGTCTTACAAATTTGTTCATCCACCGATAATTCTGTCCATAATTATGACTATCCAGGAGCACATTTCATAATCTGAAGTACACCAGTTCAATCCTGAACTGGGTCCAGCTGTTTTTAATCATCGGGCAATTAATTAATAATCTTGACAAATTAAATACTAGTTTTAGTTTTTCTCAATGATAAAGATGCATAATATAATCAAAATTTAGATAAGCCTAATCAAAATAGCAAAGGATTAAATTTTCTAATATAGTTCATAGATCCACCGGTTGAACTATATTCTGTCTTTTGCTTCCCTGAGTACTTTTAAATGGATATCCAATCTCATCTGATTGCTTAAAAGGGATCAAAATTGTGAAATTTCTTTGCCTGTCCAGCTCGGTGTAATGATGGAACAATGTTTGAATCACCAACTAACTGGCTGACTCACATAGGGAGTATCTATGAGACATTTTAATACTATTATTTTAATGGTATGAGAGAACAGCAATCACAGTATAGTTCAGATATTACAGATTATTAAAATGAATATTTCCTCACAAATCATATATTTTATACTTTATTAAATACTATTGCACAGGTCTGAAGCAGGTCGGTTTCAGGTGGAGGCTCAGTCGCAGACAGGTCTGGATGAGCTGATAGAGCATAGGTGTCGTCAACTGGGCAAGTCTGGCTGCCACAAGGGCAGTGCACTACACCTGGCACAGTGGATGAAGGGACAGTTGGGTAGTGGGAGTACTGCGGGCCCGGCCACTCCCGATACCGAGCCCGAGCCTGAGGTCTGGTCCCCTGCTACTCTTCGTCGCCACAGAGACCAGATAGATGGCAGAGAAGGCGGCTTTAACCGCTTTGGACCTCGTAATGTTAGCCGGTGTGAAGACCTGGATGTGTCTGACCATGAACGAAGTACCTCGCGATGCACTGAACACAGCACTGATCCTGAAGATAGCCAGGTAAGCAGCTTCAATTTAATCTCAAATCAATTCAACTAACTGGTATACTGCCCGCCTTTTAATCTGAAGGACCACCGGATTGAATCCCGGAAAGATCGAATCCAGTTACCATTTTGTTATTGGGCTATTAAGTAATGACATTCAGTTGACATTAGGTAGTAACAAGACCTAGGTTTAAACTGTTCCCCATCAGAATATTTAAAAAATTCTAGGAGGCATTTAAAAATATTTAAAAATTCCATTCATTTTCCCAGTAATTTAAACAGAACATTTGATTTCCAGAATACAGTGAGGTCCACATCGGCCAATTCAGAGCATCCGCTCACAGTCTGCCGTCAGTGCCATAAAACGTGCCTTGTCAGTAACAATAATGTGACGAACCAGAGGGATGTGAATGCTAATCGCTGTGTCAACTTCTCGTCGCTGGACGATGCCGGGTGGGCTCCTCTGACTGACTCCTCACCCACGCTCAGCCCCACGGACCCCTTCAACCCTGTGCCACACATCTCCGTCATGCCCCCAAGCCCCCCAGCCAATAATAACTTCTGGGAAGACGCTGGCCTCAGTTCAGCTGCTGACAACGGAATAACTACCAAGGTAACAAACACATAGAGTGGAACTTAGTTGATTCAGCATATTTTTTAATTCAATCTTTTCAGTCTTAAGAATTGAATATACAGTAGAACCCCTCATAATCGGCCTTGGTTTTCCCAGTCCTCCGAATACTGTATTAAGCCGCTTCCTAGAAGAGATATCAAAATGTCCCATTTTTAAATTCAAATTTTCAAAAATTTTCCACAATTATGAATTCATAAAATAAGCACTAGCTTCCGCTACTGGACTACTCAGTTTTCGGAGATAAGTACTCATTTCAGCTACTGTACTAGTTTTAAAGGCCAGATTTTACCAAAAACTATAACTGTCAACCTAACATTAAGAGGTTATCCAAGGTATTTAGTAATGGCTGATCTCTAGTTATGTGATCGATGATTGCATTAAACTAACACCGATCAAGAGCCGCTCAATATTTTTAGCTCTGCTGGAAAGAGAGTCTGTATTTCTTCCATTCAACTACAGCAAATATTTTTTCCACCAAAATAATCAAACTCCTTCATTTATCGTTCGTAAAAGTTTATTCTCATAAACACTGAACTATGTTTTCTCACACACTGGACACTTCACTCAATTTAATCTGAACTCTTGATGTTTTCACCAATAACTTTGTTTTTAATGCTGTAGTGTTGTTTTATGGTCAGTTTACTGAACAGCAGTATACAAAAAATGAGTCGTCAAAATGAAAACATAACATGGCGACTGTCAAACAAAAGCTCATTGCGATCAAACGTATTGAAAAAAGGCGAATCCGTTGTAAAAATATGTAATGAACTAAATGTGGGAAATAACACCGATTGAGGACACTTGAGAAAATCTTCCTATGAGACAGTTTATGATGCTTTGTATTTATTTTATAAACTTGTATATGTGTATTTTTTCCAATAACAACGAGAGAAAGACTCGCCTCAATATGACACTATATTTATCAACTGCACATTATTATTTGGTATAATTTATTGTTTTAAAATAGGTTGGTTTCTCCAGCCAAGAACTTGGTCCCGAGGTGGGTCGATTTGAAGGATCCTTCTGTACTATCAATGATAAAATAATTTTAGTTAATTCTGATAAAATTGTTCATATTTTGAACTGGTTTGATCAAAATCAAACTGTCGAGCTCAAAATTTTCAATAATAATGCTGTATTATTTGGAATGTGGCTAAAACACCTTTTCAGTGCAGGGTCTGAGAATAAAGTTCTTCTGTTGCGTTTCTTTTGAGCTTATCCTGTTGTTTGCTCGTCGTTGCAAATTGCTCGTCCACTTTTGTCATACTTTTAAGAATACATTATTTTTAGAAGGTTAAGAGTAGGTTAAAGGATATAAAGGTTACTGCAGAGTAGAGTACAATTAACTACACAATGAAGACAAAACAAGTTCACCACAAAGAGTCACATTTTTAAATATAAAAAGATAGCTAGTCAGCAGAACCAACAACAAAATAATGTTAAAGGTTGTCAGTCGAGGAGAGAGTACGGAAGAAGTGGAAGATGAAAGTGAGGGGGAGGGGGAAGTGGAAGAGCCCCCGTACAGATCACTGTCACCATGTGGTCTGCGACGCTACGGAACTGTCAGCAGCTTAGAGCGACTAGACGCAGAAGACTCTGATGGAGATGAGACTGGCAAAGAGCAAGAAGATCTACCTGCAGGTCATATAACTCATATATAATTGTGTGCAAACGTTATAATAAACATTATATTCTTGAATGAATGTTTTATTTTGTAGATTGTATTTTTTCCTCCAAATCACGCTATGAATGTGGAATTATTTATTAAGCGTAATTTGAAACAAATCAATTTAAATATTACTTCATTATCACATTTTCTAATGCTATTATGAAAGTTCCTTTTAATTTGAAGCATGTTTATTCAGTTATTCAGCTGAGCAAAAAAAGATTGGTCGTTGTAACTGAGGGCCACGACAAAAATAAATAGTAGAAATGAACCATACCTATACATCAAATGTAGTAAGTTAATAGGATAGTACATTTTTGATTTCCAGGTGTTTTCAAGACAAGATAGTGCCTTGTAAATTAAATTTACAATTTTTTCTATCACCATTTTACATTTATTTTTCCCATTTCATGTTTGTTTAAATAACCTAATAGCTAATCAGGTTGTGGCAGGAGAATTGTTATTTCCTAAAATAAGACTTCTTTGGATGCCTATGATATTAGGACTACTAATTAAATTTGATGATAAAAATGCTCATAATATGATTATTTTTAAAATATTCTTTATGAAGGTTTATATATTTTAGCGAATTTCCCATAGGGAACAAGCTATTACCGTAGGTCTCATGGCAAGACTTATGCCCGGAACCATGTTATTTTTTTGTCTTTAGGTGCCCAGAGACCAAAAACAATAGTCATTAAAATTTATGATATAAAATAAATTTATTTAGCTCTGCATTTATATATATATATATATATAAATGCAGAGCTCATATATATATATATATATATATTAACTAAAGTTAAAAAAATTAACTCAGTATCCTTGACAAACATTTGTTTTTTTTTGTCAAGGATACTCAGTTGATTTTTTTAACTTTACTTAATATAACAGTAATCCTTAAAAGTGAACTATATAGATCAAATAAATAAATATATATATATTCTTCATAAGTGCCAAATGACTTTTATAACTACTTTAAAAATTGTATAGTTGTGTACTGAACGAATGAGTGTTGGTTTTGCAAATTTTCGTTTTAATTATAAAAAACGTTTTCAAGCAAATAGAAATAGTGACTGTGTACAACATGAAAACACAAATCTCATACATATATATATATATATATATATATATATATATATATGAGCTCTGCATTTTTTATTTTCCCACCATTTACATTTTTCACAATTTTATGTAAAATAATTTTTTATCCACAATTAATCTAAGCAATACAGTTCTCATTTTTTTCTTTTGCCTCTCTTATCTGCAACTGGTCTGCGCACAGGCTATATCTGCCCATGTAGACTATTTCCTTAATTTTTATATTTATATAATTAACATTTTTATTTTGTTTTACTTAAGCATCTCTGGATCCATGTATTTTATTTTGTTGGAATTAAAGTTTATTTCATTTCTTACATGTATATATATATACAGAGTGTTCATTAAAGTTGGGGACAAACTTCGAGGGATGATAGTACTCATCAAAATAAACAAACAATTTCCTATAAAAATATGTCAAAAAATCCTTCGTTTAGCCAATGGCCGCAATTTTGTATTTTATACCAAAAACGTATATCAAGAACTATATAAGCTACAGAAACCAATTTTGCACACATATTTATTGGCCAAAGAGAAAAGTACTCTCAAAGATCATTTGGTTTGCTTTTATATTTTCAAAATGGCGGTGGTTAAAAATCTTTTAATTAAAATAACAAAAAAACCATTAACTTTATTAACTTTATAAAATTTTTACAAGATATAAAAAAGATTGCAATTTTAATTTCATATTAAACATTTTTTGGTAAACGAAATCCGTCCATGGGTAAGCGAGAAAATGCACTTTTAATGTTAGCATACAGGGCCCATGCACCACCGCAGTGCTGCCGTGGCAAAGAAGCGGCAGAGTTCAGGTGGCACAAACCGGCTTCTTCGCCACGGCCACGCCGCGGTGTCACATGGGCCCTGTATTCTAACATTAAAAGTGCATTTCCTCGCTTATCCGTGGACAATTTTCGTTCACTAAAAAATCGTTTAATTAAAAATTAAAATTCAATCTTTTTTATATCTTGTAAAATTTGTATAAAGTTAATGGTTTTTTGTTATTTTAATTAAAAGATTTTTAACCGCCGCCATTTTGAAAATATAAAAGCAAACTAAAATGATACAATGAGAATATTTTCTCATTCTTTATTTGCTCGGACGAGTTCGTAATCCAGACATATCGGTCAATTGGAACAGGTAGTTTGGGGGGGGGGGTTTGTACCCCAAAAATGGATTTTTGCATTTTTCCATGTAATTTTTCAAATTCCATCTTTTACTAATAGAATTAGCTCAAAAAATCGCACAATTTAGTTCCTCTAGTTTTTCTCTATCTCTAATGGTTACCGAGATATTAAAAAATCTAAACACAGTGCATTGTATTTAGGGGCTCCAATGCTAATCTTATGGAGGATAAGGAAAAATTAATATTTCCCTTACTAATCAATAGTTTTGGATGAAACTTTGTATTTCGCTTTATGTGATTGGCACCCATACGTTTATGCTAAAAAATCATAGGTGTTCCTCACAGAAGCAAACCTGCCCATGTTAATCTTATGGAGAATAGGCAAACTCCTTTATTTATGTCCAGATAAATTATATATGGTCAGATTAAAAATAGTTTATGGTAAAAATGCCTACTTTTACTGTTCCTCAAAGCAGCAAACCTGCATACTCCTTCCCTTGTTAATGTTACAGAGAATAGGCTAATTTATCAACAGGTATTGATTGATCAATCTTGTCACATACTAGTACTATTATTGTCATATTATTGGGTTGGAAATTCGCTGATTACACAGGTCTGCTGCGATAGGGGTATTTCCTACATTTTCCATAACACTTTTTCCCACTCTAAGGGACAAATTTAGTTCTGAAAACAACGTTTTGAATGGATCAACATCTTATTCCATTGTCAAAAATCGTTGCCTCATTAAGATTTGATTATTTTGAACAAAAGTCAGTTATTTGGTGGTAAATCAGAGCTGGATGGTTGGTGAAAATGTTTTGGCCTATAAAAAATTGCTTTATTTGACCTGATGTGTGAGAGCTCTAACTGTTTTATTAACTGATGTTAAAATTTCATAAACAAATTCTAGCAAAATGTTTTTTTTTACTTTTGAGAACTGTCCTTTTAATTTTTCTATAACACCAATGTTGCCATATATCCAATTATTATGATAAAATATGAAATATATTTTATGTAAATACTATTATGTATATATGTACTATGTATATTATACTATGTATATTATGTACTATTATGTAATATTTTATGTAAAGCCAACATGGTTGGCAAAAAATAAATGAGAAAAGTTACTGATACTGAAATTTATCTATATTTGTCTGAATTATTTTGATCAGTTTAAAGATTAGATATAGTCTTGTAAAATAAAAACGTTCTTAATTTTCGAATGGCAAATAAATCAATTTTATTTCTAGTAATTTATTTTATAAATCACAAGAGTTTAAATGATCTCAGTTTTTTTCAATCACACAAAAACATTAAAGATTTAAAAATATTCTCTTGCATCTCAAACTCTAGAACAATCTAGTTAAAACAGGCATTGTATGACTCAAGAATAAAACCAGAAACACTGAACTGGAAACACCTGTTGGAATTCACTAGCAGGAACATGTAAGTTTTGTCACCCTTTTATTCCAGTGTGAATCCCCTAGTTTGGTTGGTACCGTAGTGTAGCGTAGTTAGAGGTGTAGTAGAACTTGTGCTTGTAGATGGCGTCGTGGGGGGTCAGCTGGAGTCAGTCAGCCAGTCGCTACGAGGATGGACCATACGTGCTGGCTACTTCGTAGCAGAGAAGATGGCATTGTTTGAGAGACTGGGAGAGGACTCGAGGGCTACTTCATTCTTTGATAGGTATTCTTGAACTTAATAAGGTCAATAAATATATTTCTAGCCTTATATCTCCAAGTAGTGAAGATTATTATGGTTTATCAAACAAGGTGTAAGACAATTATTTTGGAGAAAGTTGAACATACTTATTTAATATGATGTTAGAACAGGGGTTTTATCCAAAGACACTTAAAATGTCTAAGGTGATACCAGTTTATAAAAAAGGAGAAAAGCTAAGCCTTTCTAGCTATAGACCCATCTCGCTGGTTCCTATAATAAGTAAAATTTTTGAAACATGTATTAAGCCATAACTAAATTCTTTTTTTATTACTAATAATTTGTTTTGGGATGAACAATTTGGTTTCATACCAGGTAAAAGTACTTGTTAAAGCTGTAGAAAATTTAGTTAATAAAGTGTTAAATAACTTAGAGAATGATATCATAATGGTTATTATCTGCACTATTAATTGACATGTCAAAGGCATTTTATTGTTTAAATCATGAGCTACTTCTAAAAAGGTTGTTTAGATATGGAATTAGAGATAAGGAACTTAAGCTAATAGAATCTTATTTAAGTAACAGAATACAAATGGTAATTCAAGGTAATGATATGTCTGACAAATGAAATGTAAGAATTGGGGTTCCGTCCTTGGTCCTCTTTTATTTATTATATCATTGAATTACTTCTATTTTAATGTTCCATGCTTATAAATCCTTTATGCAGATGACACAACCCTTATTTATCGTAGCAATGAATCAGATGACCGATAGGATTAGAGAGACAAGCATTGCAGATTTAATTGAAATGGTTTCAATCTAATTTTCTTATTGATAATGACTATAAGGCTGAACAAATTATATTTTCTCTGAATTCAAATATTTATTATTTATAGAGATTTTAAGCCTGTTAAATTATTGTGTATATACCTAGACAGCAGATTAAATTGGGACTATCATGTTCATAATTTATGTAAAAAATTAGTTAGTTATTTTTCTCCTAAGAAAGTGTGTAACCAAAGACATGTTGTTAAGCGCTTATTATGCATTCTTTCATTCACACTTGAAATATACAATAACTCTGTGGGGTAATTCCTCTAGTGCTAAAACTGCATTTAAATGGCAAAAAAAGCTTTAAGGGCAATTAAGAATTAATCAGACAGAGATTCTTGTGTTCCCCTGTTTTATGAATTAAAAACAATGACCCTTCCAAATTTATATTTATATAGCTGTTTGATTAATGTCAAGGAGTCTCTGAACATCTTTTCCATAAGAAAAGAAATACATTGTTATTCAACAAGGAAATGATATCTTTTGGAAATGATTTCTGTTAGATAGGTAAAAACCAAATGCAGTGATTTATTTATGAAAATTAAGCTATTTAATAAACTGCCTGAAGATACGTGGCATGTCTCACTGAAAAAGTTTGTTATTGTTATGAAAGCATGGTTTAAAGATAATGTTTTTTATACTGTCGATGAGTTTATGGCCTGTGATAAGATTAGCGAATTAATTTTTTAAATACATACACATAATATGATTTATTTTTTGTTATTGATTGTTATGGATGTTTATTATTTGTCATATTATATATATATATATATATATATTAATCCATATATTTAATTTCAACTACACATGAATTGTGGTTAAAGACAATACAAATTCTAGATTCTTCTTGATTCTTAATTTTTTGTAGGATTCCTAAATTCTTGTGGTGTAGACAGACCTTTATGTAAACGGAGTTGTTTTTCCATATCCCATACAAGTCATTGATTAAATTTCTTGATATTTTTTTTTTAGTTTCCATTTCAAGTAATGGTTAAAAATTTAGTTAACAGACCTACGTCAGGGTTATGGTTGTTATTCCTGCATCATAGAGGTTTTTTTCTCTGGAATATATAAAAGTAATCAAATTATAAAATTTAACAAAATAGAAAATGTTAAGTGTACTTTTTAAGAAATATTTTTTCATATACAAAATAATGGTTTTTTGGCAGATATCTGCGGTCACTACCAGACCAGGATGTGTTTTCCCATGAGTTGGCTGCAACATCGACAGCATTGGCGGGGGAGGATGAATGTGAGACATCAGGAGGGACCTCTGGAGAGGATATCTGGGGCACTCCCACCAGTGGGGACTCGGAGCTGACATCCCCCACTCTGGAGGTATCCTGACTGATTGTAGAGAAAAAAACTTTCTTTTTATATAAACTTAATTATTTAAAATTCTCATTGAATAAGGGTTTGAAGAACCTTGATTTATGATCAATTGATTGGGTTATGAAGAGTAGGACTCCTGGTCCCAACACGTCAACCTTTTGGCTTTTAATGTTCCCTGTGTGCTCTAGATAGGTAAGCCGATTCCTGAGCCTTCCATGAGGCTTGGGAGCTTATCCCTATATTAGTGTTAAATACTTTACCTGGTTGCTTAAGACAGAAAATGGCCTTTCCCCTTGCCCCCTCCAGAACCAAGTAGAGTTTATCAAACCCTTCTCAGTGTCGAAGGGTTTGATAAAGACAACTTATTTTCTCATAACTTCTAGTGTCATGTTGAGTATTTGATGTTGTGTAATTAAGTTTACAATAGAGCAGTGACCAGTTCTGGACAGACCCTCCCTCCAAAGATTGAAAGCCTTAAGCCGGAGAGCTGATTTCTGCACCTCAGAGGAAAAGCCTTTAATTTGGAAGTTATCATCCACTATTGTGATTTGCAGCAATGCCCAGACTGCCCCAACCTGGGCACTGCGATGGACGACGCCCGCGAAGCACTCATGATGGACGAGCTACTGGGCAGCGTGACGCTCATACCCTTGATGCCAATGCGACGTGAGGGCTTCCAGCAGCGCAGACGGCTTGAGCCACTTCCGGAAGACGAGGAAGATTCAACCGAGAGCTCTTCATCTCCTGATGTCAGTGAATGCACCAAGAGCTACAGCACTGATCAGGTTAGTGGTCATCAACACCTAGGTCAGGATGTCCAATGAGATCCACGCTTTATTAAGTAATGCAAACATATCTCTTGATATACTGAAATCAAATTAATGAAAGACTAAACGTATTTTGCAGGTATGTACCTGTTTTGCAAATCAGTGATTGAAAAGCTTTGAGTAATTAAACTAATAGAGCTACTATGCTGCACACCTACAGTGCAGCTCTTACAATACATCAAAATAATACAACAAATACACCCAAACGCTAAACAGTGTTTTTAGCTTTTTTATTTAATATTGTAATTTTACTGTAAACTTTTAAGTTAAACTATTTGGTTAGGATTTTCTTCTGAATAGTCTGAAGATAAAGCCATGATCTTACACGGTTGATAGTTTCTCCTGAATGTTGATGATAGATTTGCATGTGTTAAAACATATTGATTGTGCAATCGACTTGGAGCTAAAAAATGATCAATTCTATTTACTATCAATGTTGATGAATGAAGTTAAATAGGCTGGTTAGTTTACTGCGGTCATGTTGTGGGCAGGGCAACCGCTCTGACAGTTGCGTGGCCCGGGTACGAGCCTCTACCTCCCCCTCCAGTCCTGGCTTCTTCACTCGACTGAGACTTCGACGGTCACACTCCGCTGAGTCACGCACAAGCAAGGGTAGCAAAATGTGAGTCAATTAAAAACTTGTATGCACAAAGTTACTGCAAGCAGCTTCAACATCACTTTATAAAAATTTGTTTATAATATCTTCTCTGCATCTGATTCTTATTAGTTGCAAAATAGAAACTAGTTTTAGCTCGCTCTATTAGCCATTGATTTTACAAGAATTGGTTGTTTATTTCATAAGTATTATTAATTCTTTTCTCTTGCAAAATGTAATCCACTTAGGCTTGCAAATGAGACTACTTATTTAGCAAACAAGCTAAGTTGTAACTTATGTACTAACTATCAACTGTAATCTAATTTTAAAAATAATCAATTATTACAGTAAACTCTAATAATCCAGGAAACATGAGATAAGTTTTGTTTAGTAATCAACAGCTGAATTTACGTAACAGTCCATTGAAAGTTTGTAATATAAATTGATATGATATATATATGCAAAAGTGAAGATAGCTTCATCTTTATTTCCCCTTGATACATCTCTTTAGATAGGCTGAGATTGTTAGGCTTCAGGAGTGACGTACAATATCCTGTGTAGCGCATTACATATATTTTTCTACTCTATTTTGCGCGTATTGGAGGTTTTTTTAGAGAACAGGTGTTACTAGTATTACTCAAAACATAACTAACTTTTTTACAGATTACAGTTTCTTCGCAGCACCAAAAGTGAAGACAATACACCAAGCACTTCTTCTGGAAGTCGACTAATGCGTTTATTCAGCAAAGACTCTACCGATGATATTCCAACTTCTATTCCTGCACCATTAGTGCCACCTAAGCAGAATGTATGTTTTCAAACTTGACAAAACTTCTTTTAATCCTTTTGAATGAATTCTTGAGTATTCATAACTCCTAATATTATTTTTAAATGACAAAAATTATATTCACATGTTCAGATTGAGCACAATATGTAGGCCTATGTATGTATGAACATGTAAGCTTTTCTCAAGTCTTATTCAGTGTGTCTTGTATTCACTGCCAGTCTACCAGTCTGGAAGGATCAGCCAAGCTGACTAACAATTTGATAGTCAGAATTTTCTTAGTGTCTTGGAAAGTTTGAAAATGATAGGAATTTCCTGGTTTAATAGTGTAAATCTTAAAAAATACTCATAAATCATTAAAAACTCAACTTTAAGTGAGAGAATGATCATTTTTGATTCTTATTAATTTAACTAATAAAGTATTTTTATGAAATACTTTAGGATTATTAAAGACTAAAAAACTAATAGTTACATTACAATTTCTAATGGTTATATAACTGTGCTTCTAACTGCATAGTTTAGAGTGAAGTGTGTAAGGGGAGCGGGGAGGTTCCTTCTGATATTTTGGGATTAGTCCCTCAACCTTTTTACAAATCAGAAGTGATCAGCCATATATGTTGCATAAGCAGTTTAAATATAATAAAATGAGAGAGAGGTCAAAAGCTATTATTGGCATCTTTATCACGGCTAGGGTAATTCAAGCAACTTAATCCATTATTTTATTTGGGAAGGATGTTTTTTCATTGGATTATTATTACATGAATAATCCAGGCTAATGAATTAGGAATTCTTTTCAAGTAACAAAACTAAATGTCATAATTCCTTTACACATATTCACCACTCATAGTAAAATACATCAGTTTATGTTGGTGCTCATCAATGAAATATGATATATTTAAAATCCAATTTTATTCAAGATTAACAAAACAAACAACATAACCTCCTTTAAACTAATAAGTATCTGTGTAGTAAAAGCACCAAACTCCCAATGGTGTTATTGACGTTTCCATAATGATCTAAATTAATATTTTCATTTTTAAGGAGAAAACTTTAGAAAGAAGATTCTGGAAGCAAATTAGAAGAAGACGGTCAACACATTCCGAGAGTTTATCCTCAAAGTCTGCTTCACTTCCAGCCTCATAGCACAAATAACTACATCTGTACCATAATGTGTTTCAATGCCTAGTAGTTAACTCTTTGATTATGTACAGACTACCATTGTTATTGTTTTGGATAAGAGATGTACTTACTGTTAGTATTGTATAAACGCAACTCGACAACTGCAATTTGGATTGGAGTTTAAAAAACTATTATTTGAACAGAAAGAAATGTTTTAACTATAAGTACCAACGTACTGAAACTTCCATAATGTTTCTAAGATATCTGCTATTATGATAGGCTAGGAGTAATGACAAACTCCATAGATGTTCCAATATTTTCAAGATTTATATTAAATAGTAAAATATTTCATAAAATAATACTTTGAAAAGTATTTTAATAGTAATTTAAGAATTTTTATAGATCCTCATGAAAATGTTAAACAATTATTTTCTTTTTACATCATTTACAAATGAAGGTGAGTTAATTAGATATATGTGATTTTTATGAGTATTCTATTATGAATTAAAATACATGTTTATAGATCATCCTCTAAATACTTTGAAAATGATGAATTTCTTTTTTTTTGTATTTTTCTAGCTCTCATGTCACACCAGTATGGTTAACCTAAACCCAGTCCCAAGAAAGCTAAATCAAAAATTTGCTACATTAGTTTGGATTTCTGAGTTCCTTTTAAACCTGGCTGCTATCATCACATTAAAAATGAAAAAGTTTGACTGTGTGTAAGTAGTACTAAGAAATTTAAGTACTTAAGTAAGTATAAATTGTATACACATATTTTATAAATAATTCATTCAATTATTTAGATTTAGTATGATATTTTAATTTAAATCTAATTGATAATTAACATTGAAACATTCAATCCCAAAAATACAATTTTTGCATCAACTATCCTATTTTACTATACTTAATCATAATAATATAGTCAACCATAACATAGATTGACATTCCAAAAAATTTAAATTTTGTTCCAGTTGAAAAAATTCTGTGTGTTGTGACAATCTTTTCAATCAGTAACATAAGGATCATTCTAGGTTAGTTTCATAGAGTTTAATGTATATTTGTAGTTTTTACATCTTGCTGTTCATTTTAAAGAATGAATTATGTTTTATGTATTATTTATTTTTTAATTTAAAGTTTAGATTTTTAATGACTGGAAAAGAATAGCACTTTAGTGTTAAAATTTGAGATAGCTCGAAAGAAATAACTTAATACATCTAACCAAACCATAACCAAAGAATAAAACAATTAACCCTCTAAGTGTCCATTACAATAATGTTACAATAGTGTTTAGACGTATATATAAAACATAAAACACCATCAAACTTATATAATGTTGAATATTGCCTTAAATTAGATCAAATAGGCTGTTCAAAAATGTAGTATTTATTAGTCTTAGCTTCTTATTACGCATAATCTTTTCTAGGTTCGAATTCAGGTACTCTTTAAAAAAGGTTTCTTCTCCTTAACAAGTGATGTAAGTTCTGTTATCTACACTATATTAAAATTCCATACTATACATTTTTTACTTAATTTTA
Source organism: Nephotettix cincticeps (assembly GCA_023375725.1). NCBI lineage: Eukaryota > Metazoa > Arthropoda > Insecta > Hemiptera > Cicadellidae > Nephotettix > Nephotettix cincticeps. The sequence goes on along the minus strand of CM041788.1, from coordinate 544,919 downwards.
TTGTGCTAAATAAAATACAGTAATATAAAAAAATCAATAACATTTTTGTTTATATCACTCACTTGAAACCATTATTTAAAACAAAAACTTAATAATTCCAAAGTATATATGTGAGAAATGGCAATCTCTTACATTGGTTACCACTTTTATGCAACTATTTATTTGTTTTTTTTTTGGCTTTTAGAGGTCTCTAATCATCCACTTCACTTAACTAACCATCTAGTAATTCCTAAATATCGCTAGAACGCAAATCATCACACATTTTAGGCATGTAAACAAACAACAACATAATCTAAGCTTTGAAAAAAAATTGCAACAATAAAAAAGGTAAATAAATACTCACAGACCTTCAAAATAGATGTGAAACAGCAAAGATTTATTATAAATATAAAGTCTAGAAGTTCCTGAACAAGATGGTACCACTTTATGATTGCGTTTAATTGATCATAAAACTTTTAAATAACCTGTAAAGTAGTCCCGGCGGAGTCGCCCGAATTCGGGCAATTGACACTTAGAGGGTTAATATAATTAGGTGTGTATTTTGGTGTTAGAGTGGAGGAGATTAAAATAATTGATTTACTTTACTAAAATTAACGCTTTGAGTGCCGAGGATCTCGATCCGAGATGCGCTAAAATTGCAAGCCTTAGGTATTGTGTATCTACTAAAATTGCTGGCTCATTGATGACGCATTTGCAAAAACAATAAGAAGTGGCAGGTGGAGGCATCTGTTGGCGATTCAGTGAACTTATCACCTTTGTGACCGTGTTGCCCTCCGGGGGCAAGCAACCGAACCTGTTCACGCGGTTCACTAAACTGCCAGTAGGGCATGTCTTATAGCCAAGTAAGCGCTTTCTACTCCTAAGCACTGTGGCTGTATTGGTTAAAGCGCTACACTGACTAGTCTAACATTTTAGCCATTCGGAAGTGCTAGGGTTCGAATCCCGACCATGAGCAATCCAAATTTGGCTTGCAAATGTGTGGTATAGTTGAGTGGGGGGCCCTCCTTAAATAGACGGTAGCTGGCTTGAGTGAAAGTTGACGGCATTTGTTTGTAGGCTTAATTGGGATTGCAGTAGACACCTGTTTTGCTTTTGTGGTTAGTGGTTATGGGGGGGCATGTTTTTTGTTTTTTTTGTTTATACTTTAATATTTCTAGAAGATATTAATAATTATTTTTATGATACAGTTAAAAGTAAAAAGCTTGCCACTTCTAGGGTAAAGAAAACAATTTTGAAGTAATAAAACATTTTTTAAACTAACAATGTCTTCTTAGCTGCATTATGATTTTAAATAACAATAAAAATTCATTATAAATCATGTAAAAGCATATCTTATTCCTTTTTTTTTTAAGAAAAAAATTTATCAAATATGGAAAACTTACAAAAATTGCTTTTTTGGCAGTTTTTAGCGTTACATAGTAACCATGTCTATTATAAACAATAGATTATAATAAAATTGTTTGTCTTTACAATAGGCACTTTTTATAAGGTGTTAGAAATGATAACAAATTAATAATAAACATTAAAATTTTGTTATACAAATAAGCCGTCTTTCATGTTGGTCGTCGAAGCTGTCGCGATATTGTTTATGATTGATCATGATCTCAGAAAGCATTCCGCCATAGAGTAAGATGCATAAAAATAAAGCCCATTTCTTCCTGAAGCTTTTGGTGTAATTTAAGCCAGTTACACGAAACTGCTACATACTATAAACAGTGATATTCTGAGAGTCTAGGAGGAAGATGCTGGTATTTCTCACGTGAGCATGACCGTCTCGAACCAAGACGCTCTGCACTCAAAGGGTTATCTTTCAGCTTGTTAAAAATTAATATTTTACTTTTTAAATGCAATCTCATCCACAGGGCGCAAACTCTTAATGAGCCACAATACCTGGTGGAAAAACTTGTTGCTCATGGGCGGGTGTCGCAGCACAGTACTCGACAGGACGCCCTGCTTCACTTTCCGAAAGTGAGGCGGGAAGTGGGAAGAAAGGGGTTTTCGTACATTGGATCAAAGATGCACAAAAAAACTGTTGTTTAAAATTTATTTTAACAAATATTTAAGACCTTTATCAGGTCTTATATATTTGTTTGTTGTGTTGTTGTGTTTGTTATATATTGCTTCTTTTTGAACACATTTTTATTTGGCGGAGCCAATATAAATAAAAAAATTACCAAAATCAGTACTTTGGGTTTTTACAAATTTTGCTTTTTTTATGAAAAAAGTTTGTGTTATAAATTTTTTTGCCCAAAATTAATTTTTATTAAGTGTACCCAATATTTGTGTTTTTTCTTTTTTTATGCCTCAAATGTATGCGAAAGTGTACCCGATAACACTACTACAGGTCTTCTTCTAGGGTCGGAAACACATTTCTGATATATTTAGTGTGACCGTTTTGATCATCAACGGCATTAGAAAACACAGCGATTGTACCTGGTCGGATGCCAAGCTTTAATAATGTACAGAGTGTACCCCATTGGGTACACTGCCGTCATTTAAAGAAGCACCCGTGTACCCAATAGAGCGCACTATGCCGTGAAGGTGTTAAGTATTATTTTTTATGGAATAACTTCTTGATTAGAATTATTCGTGTTGGTTTTACAATAGGATGAAGTAAAAACTGGCGTCTTCCAACACTACTTAATATATTAGGTTAATATGACAAGTGTTAAATTGGCCAAGTTTGCCAATTTAACAACTTTTGTATATATATACCGTTTGTATATAATTACAATGTAAGTGTAAATAATTAAGTAGGGTTGAAAGACGTGAGTTTTCACTTCATCCTATATTTTTATTGTTGTTGTTTGTTAAGTTTTATTATTTATTAATGTATATACAGTGGAACTTGGATAATTCGAACTTCTGTAATTCGAAAACTTCTTTATTTCGAAATTTTGTCCTGGTCCCTAGAATTTTATATAAAAACAATGTTAAAACATCTTGGTTAATTCGAATATTTTTTTGGATAATTCGAAGTTTTTACAGCGGAAATAGTGCGTGTAAAAGTGAACAAGTCATTGTGTGCGAATGTTGTCTTTGTTTCGTGTTGGCATTTGTGACTTCGTCTGCTTTCATGTTAACACGTGTATTTTTGAATGGCATGACATGGAATGACATGTATTTCTGGATGGCTTCGTCAAAGCGAACCTACAAATCTCTGACGCTGCAAGAATAAATAGCAGCGATCAAGGAGGTAGAGAAGGGATTTGAAAAGGTTTGTAATAGCTAGTTTCGGGATCCCTCCAAACACATTATTGACATTTAACAAAAATTAGGATTTTTAATCAATAGAATCTTCATTAACCTAACTTTTTTAACATACAATGTTAAAACATGATGTTTGATTGTTTATTTCAACCACTTGCATAAACTTTTCTAATTCGAATTTTTGGATAGTTCGATTTTTTTTCTGGTCCCTTGAGCTTCGAATTATCCAAGTTCTACTGTATAACATTTTATCTATTATTTATTTATTTATTGTGACCAGAGTAACTCTGAAAATCAGTATTGTACTGAGAGGTACTTGGAAATAAAGGATACAGTTGTGGTTATAGTGTACGACTACCAAACTGCCCTCTCCAGTACAAATCCACTTCAAGGTTAATATTTTTGTTGTTATTTTCATTAAGCTCAATTGCAGTTATTATAATAAGTACATTATACACATAAAGTCGGATTCTTCTGAGTTCATCCATTCCATTACTCAAGTATTTAAGAAATTAAAAAGAATGAACGTCTAGTTTATGGTCACTGCACATTTTAAGAGAAATATCATGATAATATTATATAATGAGTGTAGAATGACAGTAAAGACTGAAAAAGACAAGCTAGTTTATTTTCAAGGAAACATTAAATGTATATTTTTAACACCTTCATATATTTGAACATTTGCAGAAATGAGAGTAAACTTTTGTATGTATATAATATATTATGAAACAAATACCCCACATCCAACTAGGTAGTGGTGGAAACTTTATCATTTGTTTCAGATTACAGTATAACCCTTGATATCCTACTTTCATGCCCCGGGCCATGGTCAGAGTGGCCAAAAGGTTAGATGTCCCTAGAAGCGATTAAAGCAAGTTTTTACAGGTCAAATTTACCGTATATTGCACTAAATTATATACAAATACAGTATACCTTCACGTCGACTATCAGAACACAACTGGCAGCTTAAACAGAGAGACAATGTGCAGCGCTGATGAGTCAGTTTTCGCTCTGCTCACATGTTCTCGGCACCCGCCGCGGCGTCGCTGGTGGATGACAGTCAGGCACATGATCGAATAACCCGAGGTCGCATATGAGGGGTTATACTGTATATACACTCAGTATACAACAAAATTGAAAGTACTAGTGTACTTACTAATACTTTAAATTATTAGAGTTGAAAGTATTACTATATATACATGTTAAGTTTATTTAATTTTAAAAACAATGTAGCAAATGTATTTGTTGGTTTAAAATATATATTTTATTTACAGAGTTTACTTGAAAGCACTAAATTAAAAAAGCTGATCATGAAAACTTTATTTTTTGAGGTACAAATACTTTAGATGTCAAGTAAGTATTAAAACTGATTTTAAATCCTGATTTTAGCTTTTTTTATCAAATTTGTCTCAGCAACTTATTTTTCTCTTAGACCCTTAAATCTATAGACTGATTCTCTGTAAATATAGGCTATACAATCAGAGTACCCTACCATACAGTTCATACTTACAACAAATGCTGAAAAGCAGATCAATATGATGTAGAAAGTAGAACGTTCTAGCGGTGGAGGGGTCATAACCGTTAATTTCAAAACATATTTGTTTATAAGGTGGAATCTTTCTCAACCGATCGCGGATTAACCGACTGCTTTCCAGAGATGAATTAACGTCCGCCGAAGTTGCGATGACAATTCAAAAAAACTTTCATGTCAAAACAGGTCAATCATAGGTTTCCAGATTCTCATGAGAAAGCTAAACGCGTTGGACAGCAATAAACTTCTTCAGCTGTTGACGTCATTTTTATAAAAAGTTAAGAGACTGCTTTCACAATTGAAGAGAAAAAGCAGAAAAAATTACTGACTATTATGGTTAAGATGTATTTTCTGTAATCATGTTAGTTTTTTTACAATCCAGTAACTAGAAGTTTTGTTTGTTAGTTTTGCTTACTAGGCCTAAATGATAGTTTAGGTTCACGATAGTTTTTAAAATTGAGTTAATTATGCTGAATGTTACTTCTTATTACATATTACCACATCTGATTTAACTCTCTCCCGGTCAAACAACTCAGATCTAATTGCAGGCGAGTCGCCACTGTGAGTCAATCGACTCGACAAGTCAACAGAAATCAACTTAAGACTTACTGCTCTCTAGCGATTGTTTTAGGAACTACTACAAAATGTCCTGATATCTATCTTTTTTTAAGAACTATTTTGACTTTTAACAGTGAACACAGTACACATTTGTTAGAATTATTTTTATTTTTAGACTTTTATTTGTTTTGATTTTGTGTCATTCTATGCCTCACGGCATTTTTTTACGTTTTGATGGGGAACGATCCAAGCCCCAGACTTGTTACTACCTAACATCAACCTGTTGTTAGGAAGCATCATTAATAGGCCAATGACGAAAGGGCAACAGGGTTCAGACTCGACCCTTGCGGGATTCCAGCAGTTTCAGTTCTGAAGGCAGAAACTATAACCACTGTGCCACCCAGCCAGTTAACAGTATATTTAAAACTTAGGACTTATAAGTACAGTAGCTGATCATGAATAATGTCGGAATGTGATGCGATTTACCATTGTTTGAGAATGATAGCAGACAAAATGACTACTAAGTGTTTCTAATATTAATAATTTTATTATTGGATAAAATACATAAACAACATTTAATACAAATTTAATAAAAACATGCTTGAGTTACAGACACTACCAATGCAAGCATGTATTCTGGCCACTTGCCAATTCAATAGACAGTAAGTCGCACACGTTAATGTGACTGTGATCGAGGGTTAAAAAGGGTTTGTTCAGAACTCTGAAGGAATATTGGGTGAGTGATAGCTACATTTCAACGTTTATGGTAGAATATATATATATATATATATATATATATATATATATATAGAGAGAGAGAGAGAGAGAGAGAGAGAGTTATCCACCTTGTTTACTTGTTTATTGACACCATTTGCAGTTATTTCATATATTATTTGGTTTAACTGACAATTTCAGTTATCCGACCTTGGTCTCGGTTAAGAGAGCTGCTACTGTACTCACTATAGTATACACACTAATGTTATTTCTAGACATGATCTTAGTCTTAAAGTTATTTTTGGACTAACATTTTTCTCGTGAGCCATAATACTTATTGTACATCTATCAAAGAAAACTACCATCACTTAAAAACTTATTCATAGAAAAATTACTGTATGTAAAACAGTAAGATTTGATAAACAGGAAATTGAATAACAAACATTTCTAATTTTATTTATGCTACTATTAAAAGAATAGTGATGGGGGAAAGAAGAAAATAACACAACAGCTAAAGTACCGTAAGTGATATTGCTAAATAGTCATGTTAACTCTGGCTAAGTTACTCTGTCCTTTTGCATCAGCATTAAAAATTAAAAATTTGGCCATTTTATGTTGCAATGTTCATTGTATTATTATATATTGTATTAAAGAATTTGTATGACCTTTAAATAAAGACAATTGTAGACTACAAAATATTGGTCCTAGCTGGTACAAAAAGGTTTTTTGTTCTGAGCATGTGAAAAACCAGCAATGATTTTTTTTATTTATATGTTTTACGTGACTCAGAAATTGTAATTAATTAGTTCTATATATAACCTGTGTAAACCCTATATTGATTGACCTTTCATTCTGGATAGGTATTAGGAATGTTCAATTTAGAATACCTCAAAAAACGGCTGTGTTAAATCCTTACAAGGAATGAGATTTTCCCAATGGTAAGTGTTATACATCAGTCATAAATAAGACTTTGATTTCTAAAATTGCACTCTGTTATTAAATAGACAACAGTGGAGCTAGTTATTTTAATAAATTTGTCAATATATTTTTAGTATATGGCACTACCTTAAGAAAAACGCATCAATTAGAGAAAGCCTTAACTTTTATTAACATAATTTTTACTAATATATTTTGCATCATCAATGATACTCATGCATCTCTAATGGTTGTAGGGAAAGTAAACTCTGAACTCCTTATTAATGTTGGTTTAAGGAAATAGATACTTGAACACATATTTTGATAAACTTGAATTGTCATTAAAAGTTGTACCTGGTTATAAATAAACTTTTGAGATAGCACTGTTAAATGTACAAAGCCTTGCTCTAGTCATTATTTGAATTGTTTTAGTTGTACATAGTCTACTGAAATAAATTTACTTGTAAACTTATGAAGTGTTGTTTCTTTTGTCCATCTGTTCCTTTATTTATATTTTCAGGATAATATTGTTCAGTTTCACCTCAGATTCTTCCCATAAAATCAATTTATTGTTTTAACACAATATCTACATTGTATGATAATGTCGAATTAGAAATATAAAAGTCTACATTACATCACATAAATCAGCACAGTTTATCAGTGATTCAAGTGTTCTACTAGTTCATTTACAGGATAAACACTTAGTTGAAAGAATATATCTTTCAATTTTTCACTCTAGTTGATTCCCAGATTAATTAATAGAATTTTTTTAGGAAATTTGTTAATAATAAATAAAACTGTGTCTGGTAATTGTATATAAAAAAAATGTGCAAAAATATCTCTAAAAATACAGATAATATTTATCCTGATAAGGAATGAACTAAAAAAGTGCACAAGATTCGAAGTAAAAAAAAGGTTTGTACTTACTTCCCTGTGGGAAATAGGTTAGATCATGGATATGTCAAAAGGGAATGTTTTCAGTTCATCTATACACAGTTCTTCTATTTCAAATTTTGGTCGTTCAAATTGCTAACACCCTCCCTCCCCAGAGCTAAGACATATCTATGTCAAAATCCATTACACTCAATATGGTCACCCATCACTCATACATTCACCTTAACCCATTCATATACAACTAAGAGATATCTCTCAATAGCAAGATTATTTAATTGCATAACTATATTAAATATATCAACGTTTTTAAGATCTATATTAGTTTTAACACCAATATTGATAATATTTGTAGGTAAATATAATGTGACAAGGAAAAAATAAAGTACTGCTGATGTAATCAGCTCTCCGTTATACTCAACTGTCTGCCGTGAAGTTGTCAAAAATTATGGTAATAAAAAAATAGTTTTGAACTACATTTTTGTGTAAAAATATATATTTTGCAAATATTAAAACATCTTTTGTGGGGAAAACATTTACAATAAACATATCTTTTTTTTACTTTAATTTTTACTTTTTTGCTTTGCTTTTCTTTTAGGTCATATTGTATAGCTTATTATGGTATTATCCATCCTTATTTGTTTTGTTCAGTTTCCATATGGGGTAATAAAAGCTGTAATACAAATACCCCTGTCGCAGCAGACCTGCGTACTCAGCGAAGTTCCAAATCAATACCATAATAATATATGACAAGTTTTATCATTATCTGTCAATAAATATGAGTATTGTTTGCCTACTCTCCATAAGATTAACATGGGATAGAGTATGCACGTTTGCTGCTGTGAGCAACACTGAAAGTAGGTGTTTCTAGCGTAAACAATTTATATTTTGACCATTTATATCAAGTTTCATCAACATCTGTCCACAAATAAAGGAGTTTACACAAACTCTATATGATTAACATAGGAAAAGAGTATGCAGGTTTGCTGCCATGATAAACACATAAACTATGATTTTTAAGCATAAACTATGTATTTATTTTAATCCTCTCTAGTATTAAATAGAAATACCCAATTTAAAAACCATAGCAGCCTTATAATAACCTAATATAACTTAAGTGTTTTATATACATTATCATATGTTTTGTTTATTATTATTATTTGTTGGTAATAATTGTTTTCATTATTATTATTATTATTGTTAACTCTACTGTGACTTGGCATATACATTGCAACATTATGTCCACAAGCCCAATAAAGAACTTGAACTTGAAGACCTCTACTAGGCAGGTGTTCATGTAAAATGTACCTTGAACTGTATAAATGTCATGTCTCATTGCTACCCAAACACCATATAAGTTATAAGTACCTACTTACTTACATACTCCTCGTCGACTCTATTGACCAATTTTGACATGGATATGTCTTAGCTCTGGGGGGGGGGGGTGTTGGCGATTTTTAAGATGGAAAATATGTAACAGGTTTCTATAGAAACCACCAGAGCTATTTATTGAATTTTTAATATAAAAGAACAAGAACAGCTGTTAAGAGATGAAGTGAAAACATTACCTTTAGACACATCCATGATCCAATCTATTTCCACAGGGAAGTTAATTTTTTTTGGCTTGAGACCGGTCTATCTTCATATTATTCTACAGCTCTTCCTCTGGAAGATTGTCGCTGGCTCACTCAGGTTGATGTGGTATAGCGGTTAGGCCAGGTTTGTATTATTAGTTAGAATATCTGGTAAACATGTTCTAGAAGATCTTTTTTCAGTTCCCTTTTGAAAGTTTTCAATACATAATTCGATTGATTTCAGACGGAAGTTTGGAGAGAAGCTTGAGGCCAGCATACTCAGATTCACATTCAAATAATTTCAGGCCCCAAAGAATGATTGAATGCCTAATCAAGCTCTCTATCAATCCAAAATATACAACTCTTGATAATGATATGTTATTAAAATAAGAAATATTTCTTAGTACAAATATGTGAATAAATCTGATTCGCCAATGTTTCGACATGTTCGTTCCACCTGGGGCCAACGTTCAACTTCACTCCAAGATAGTCAACACTTATGGATTACTCAATGATTGTTTAATTAAAGATACTGATGGAGGGACAGTGTCCGCCCTGATCAATCTATTTTTTTCTGATCGGTCATGAAATGAATGTATTGAGTTTTTTGTGGATTTATATGCAGATTAATATCGGAAAATTACTGAGAAACTAAATTTAGATTACAAAAGAGTGTCTTGCTCTAAGCTATTGAAATCTTTATGAGAGGTCAAAAGAGAAGTGTCATCTGCAAATACGGTGAGGACATTTGATGGTAGATGGTCTCAGATATCCTTAATATATATTAAGAAAAGGACAGGGCCCAAAATTGAGCCCTGCGGATCTCCGAAGCTACTTGGGTTAGAGAAGGAAGATCTTTTGACATTGCTCGAGTCGAAATAACATTTTGGTCAATTTTTACAATAAAATAGAGATTGATGAGTAAAATATTAATTTTTCCTTATACTCCACAATATTAACATTGTAGCCCCAAAATACAATGTATACTGTGTTTACATTTTTTGATATCTTGGTAATAGCTGGAGATAGAGCAAAATTTGAAATAACAAAATTGAGTAATCTTAGCGACCTGATCCGATACAGCAAGGCGTCCCCCAACTTAACCCCCTGATGCGGTAGTTTTTAAGCTGGTTCCAAAATGGTGAAAGGTAAAATTTAAACGTTTTTTTAATTACATATGAAAAACACAAAAAACCCAATTTTTGAGTATCAAACCCCACTCCCAAACTGCCCATTCCAATTGACCGATATGTCTGGATTACGAACTCCTTCCGAGCAAATGTAGGAATACACATCTCTACCAAATTGGACCATTTTTACAGAGTTGTCGTGTTAACAGACACACACACACATATATATAATTTTAAAGACTATATATTTTAGCGAATTTCCCATAGGGAAGAAGCTATTACCGTAGGTCTCATGGCGAGACTTAAGCCCGGGACCATGTTATTTTTTCTTCTTTAGGTGCCCAGAGTCCAAAAACAATAGTCGTTAAAATTTATATATATATATATATATATATATGTGTGTGTGTCTGTTAGCACGATAACTCTCGTAAAAATGGTCCGATTGAGACCAAATTTGGTAGAGATGTGTATTCCTACAAGTGCTCGGACGAGTTCGTAAACCAGACATATCGGTCAATGCGAACGGGTAGTTTGGGGGGGTTTTGTACCCCAAAATGGGTTTTTTTGCGTTTTTCACATGTAGTTTTTAAAAATTTGTAATTTTATATTTCACCATTGGAATCAGCTTAAAAAACTTCACAATTAAGTTCCTTAAAGTTTTTCTCTATCTCCAACGGTTACCGAGATATTAAAAAAACTAAACACAGTACGTTGTATTGTGGGGCTCCAATGTTAATCTTATAGAGGATAGGGAAAAATTAATATTTCCCATATTAATGAATATTTTTGGATAAAACTTGATATTTAGCTTCATGTGGTTGAGATCTATCCATTTATGCTTAAAAATCATAGTTTATGTGTTTATCATGGCAGCAAATCTGCATACTCTTTTCCCATAATAATCATATAGGGAATAGGCAAACTCCTTTATTTATGGACAGATGTTGATGAAAGTTGGTATAAATGTTAAGATAAAAATTATTAATGGTAGAAATGCCTAATTTCAGTGTTCCTCACAGCAGCAAACCTGCACACTCTTTGCCATGTTAATCTTATAGAGAATAGGCAAATAATTCTCACGTTTATGGACAGATTTTTTTTTAACTTGTCATATTTTATCATTATTATTATATTATCGATTTGGAAATTCGCTGAGTACGCAGGTCTGCTGCGACGGGGGTATTTTGGCCTAAGCACATAAAAACGAAAAAATTAATGGTCCCGGGCTTAAGTCTTGCCAAGAGACCTACGGTAATAGCTTCTTCCCTATGGAAAATTCGCATTCCATGAGCGTCTATTTGAATGGTCGGTCGTATATCTTTGTTTTAATGTGTGTGATATGCAAAAACACCTATGGGATAGCTTAAATAGGGAAATTCGGTTGGCTGTGTTACAGCTCTGTTTGTTTACACCTTGTTGCGTTCAGTAGTTTCATTACACTATATATAACTAAATATATAAAATGGTTTCAATAGTTATATAGCAAAATAATTTCTTTTCTTTTCTCCTATACTGAGATAAAACCCAATGCAAAAGTTAGAGACAAAATTGATTTGTCGATACTAATGTAAGCGCCAGACCATGTCATTCAATAACTCTCAATAACTCAATAACAATAAAAGTCTTATCGAGTGAAAATGGTAGCGGTTTTCATTAAAGTGGAAACAGTTGGAGTCATATGTCATAGGCATATAAAGCTGTTTTCCTTATTTCCCTGTCTCACCGGAAATTCTGAATGAAACTCAAATATTCTTCTTCCTCCTTCACTGCTTCCTTTGTAAATTGTCACCACGTTCTCTTCTTTTGCGGTTCGATCATGGCTGTAGGCAAAAATAAGGGACTATCCAAAGGTGGCAAGAAAGGTGTTAAGAAGAAGGTGTAAGTATTATTTCATTTTAAATGTGTACATTTAAACCTTTGTACTCTATCGAATGTTTTAACCACATATTTTATCTTGTAAATTACGGTCCTTCAGTTTTGGGTGTCCATGTAGGTTAGTGAGGTTTGGATTTTATTATTTTACACATTGAAGTTATTAAGAGTTTTATACGATTTATCTATATAGCATTTTTAGTATCGAGATCTAGAGTATGGTCACTCAAGTGAACCAAGACATACGTGTGTAGGTTTGTACACTGTTGAGACTGTTCTTGAGTGATCTAGTGAACAGACAAACGTGGGTAGGTTTGTACAATGTTAGAACTGTTCTTGATTGTCGTTTTGTTATGTTCATAAGTCCCGTGACTTGTCATTTATTTTTCTAGTGAAAATATAAACTGTTAGATTGTTAAGTGGTCCTAGTATTCATAGGCCTAGCACTATATGGAACTGGCTGTGCTAAATCATTATACCTAGGAAATAGGTTGTGATTTTTTTTCAATTTTAGGATTGTAGACTGGAATAAGGGTGTTAATGATGTCTGAAGTCCTTCATAAGATTTTGCCGTTTGGCCGACAGAATAATGTATTTATGCCTGGATTTATACTCGAGACTACAAGACCATAATTTATTCATTATTTAACCCCTTCACCGTAACACCCGGGTTTACTCATGAAATGCTCTTGTTACAGCAACCGCGATGCCCGAGTTAACTCGGATATGACGTTCTCATCTGATTCTCTCATGAATAAATCAAATCAAATTCTTTATTTTCAAATACAAGGCGTCTGCTAGATTTTTTCAAGTTGACTGTAGCATTGACCATGAGAAGTGACAGACATTTGGTCCTGTATTCTAGTGGATTTTTATGAAACTACGGCAATGCCACATGTTCTAAAGTTTTAACCCTCCACCTGGCGTTTAGTTTACTGTTTACTGGCACGGTTCTATGGACAATTTGCAGTTATTCAATTTTTTTGCTCCTAAGGCCTTAATTTATTGTGAATATGTCAAGTATTATATATCATTCTGTTTGGAAAAAAAACAAGGAACAATTTAATATCACATTTGTCAGGTATAATGGAGTAAATAATTGTATCATAAGCATATAAAAGAAAAAGAAATTAAAGATAAATTACTAAACATTCCGTAGCATGGGGGACACATAAATAATGAAAGAATATATCTAAGATATACAAAAGATGGGGAATTTTATTGGGATTAAGAAAATATATACTCTATTAGGGATTTTTATAAGTTTTTAGGGTTAAAAAATATTTTTTGTGCATGTATACTAATATTTACCTCCGGAAAATCATAGGTTTTGGCCTAAAGTTATTGATAATATTAGACATCAAAGAAATTTGAAATATTTGTATTACTATGGTTCAAATAACATAGAAAATGATAATTATTAGAACCCACATACCTCTTTTTGATACAACTCCATTAGATAGCATGCATTTTTCTAGGATACACTTCATGCAAAAGTTAGTCCACCACCAATACTTTCTCAACTATCTCCATTACCATTACTTTTATAAAATAAATAAAACTACTTCACATTGATAAAAACACTGTACATACTAATAACTAATGAATTTACAAAATGCAACAACAACAACATTCAATTAGGTCTCTGAATTTTATTCTGAATCACTTGACGAATCTCGTCTACGTTTCCTTCCTGGTTTTGGTGGTCTGTAGTAGTGATTCAACAAATGAAAACAGTTTTGATGGATACCACCATTACAACCTGGGCACCAATATCTGCAAAAAAATATCAAGAAAAGTCCTTTTCTTGATATTTTTCTCTAAACAGACTACACATAATCTGTTGTTTCTGTTGGGGAGAAGAGTCAGTTCATGTTTAGGCCTACAGGCTCTCTTCGCTCTGTCGTAAGTTCCTCAACAATTTTTACTAAGAAATCTCTGTGACTGAGTGGTCTATCTGTATTCTTCTTATAAAGAATAAAAGCATTATGTAGAGCCATGTCAAGAAAATTTGTGAAAATCTGTTTCCAGTATTTCCTAGTTGGGCAGGAGCAAGAGTAGTGGTACATAGTTTTGTCCTTGGTATCAACGCCTCCCATGAAGCGGTTGTATTTTGCAATAAGGACTGGTTTTACTACCGTTTTATTACTCTTTTTACCTTTATATGGTTTATTTTCTGCATGGCAAGCAGTTGTCAAACAGTAAACCGGTTTTCGCTTTTTTGTCTCCCTAAACCCCACAAGTAGGACATCTTTCTTCCGGAAATAAACAATCTGTCCAACTCCTAATTTCTTATTCAATAAACATTTTGACAAACCTTTTGAATTTTTCTTTATTATACCTGTTAAATAAGTGGCTCTTTCCAATAACTTTTCAGCTAGGGGAATCTTTGTATACCAGTTATCGGTAAAAAGATGATAGCCCTTATCCAAAAGGTTTGTTTTAGTTAGTAGACCAATTACAACCTTTTGTGCTAGAGGATCATCCCCATCAGACATGAAATCTTTCCCACTGTGCAATTCAGAGTGCAAAACATATGATGAGTCACTATCACATACTTCAAATTTCTTTATGCCAAATCTGTTATGCCTTTTGTTTGGCATGTACTGCATATAAGTACATCTATTCTTCATGCCAATAAGGCTTTCAACAATACAAGTATTTTGTTTGGGAATGAAGAATTTTTTGAATTTTGAATTTATTTCATTGATGTAGGGCCTAACTTTGTGCCAAGGGTCATAATCAGGTTGGTCTTTAGCAGGGGCTGGATTGTTATTGATATGTAGCATCGAATTTATAATTTGGAATCTTCTCAATGACATGGTCTCTGGGAAAAATGGTGATCTTTGGGTTCTACTGGTGTCCCAGTAAAACTCAATATTTTTCAGTTGATTCAGTCCCATATTTATCATTATTGCTATGAATTTTTTCATTTCGGAGACGGTAACATCATACCACTGTCTCAAATGACTGTTTCTTCTTATTTCGCCGTTCTCAGTCATGTTCCTAAAAGAATGTTGTGCAGAAACATTTGTCCCCCTGGTCAACATTCTCCAAATTGTTTGCGTAAAGAATAAATAAAAATACAATACCGGGTTGGAATTTCTGGGAGGGACATTTTGGATACCAGTTTGGGTTTCTCTAACTAAAAAGTCAGCCTTTTTTTCCTGCTCAGGGGGGAAAATGTTTACCCAAGTCGTACCGTGAAATTCTTGGTTGGGTCTAGGAATATCATCTAGGTCTAGGTTTTCATTTTCATAACTAGGCATATGGTCATAGTCAGGAAAGTTTATTGTCTCTGCATCAGTTTCAAATGGTGTACCATGCTCCTCATTCCAATCCTGCAATTCATTGACATCTGGCCTATAATTGTCTTCACTTCCAGAAGGGAATAAACTGGATAATGAATCAGAATCATTCTGATCAGAATCAGAATTAGACCTGTGAGTAAAAGGTCTCTCAGGTCACTAGACCTATCCCTATAGTTTTCACCCATAACCAGTGTTAGTTCAAAAACACAACTTATACTTTATTATTATTAGTTTATGAAAATTCACCCAATCAAACATGTAAACATACCTGAAAACACAAGGCACATCAATTCTAACCTATTATAAGCATTTTAAAATAACAAAATCCATCCACAGTTTTTAAATTTAAAACAACACTAAAAAGTTAGAAATAACATCTGAACTAGTTACAATATTTTATATTATTCCAAAAAACAACAAACTGTTAACCTAAGGCTCGGACTACACGAGCGGACAAAACGCCACCGATTGTACGCGCCGAATTGTGTCTGACTAGACGAAGCCGACAATCGGCGGCGGACTGACCGCGTTGCACCCGCGGGCCTGGACTACACCAAGCAGTTGCGACGCGGTTTCCGACATTCTGATTGTTGTCTTTTTTATAGTTCCAATATGGATTCCATACAGGTCGGATGTGTTGCGACTGTTTTAATATTACAGCATGTTTTTATTAAAAAACGCCGTGCAAAGAGGCGTTGGTGGTCACACCCTATATTATCGCATCGTTTAGTAACAGGGCAGTTTCACGTCATGTTCAACACGCATAGAATGTACCCAGACAAGTTTTATCAGTTTTATCGTATGTCGGTGGAATCGTTTGATGAACTGTTAGGGTTGATCAGAGAATTCATAGGGAAACGTGATAGTGTGATGAGAAGAGCAATTGATTGAGGATGGAAGGGGCGCGGGAGAAACGCTTCCTACCGCTACGTGTAGTCCGGTGAGCCGACGATCGGCGCGCCGATTTGACGCCTCCGGAGGCGTTCGATCCGTCGGCCGCCGCATTGACGCGTCTTCGCCAGGCGGTAGAACCGCTCGTGTAGTCCACTTCATAAGAAGTCATGGTTTTAATCAATGGAGCGTACACTCGGCGGCGTTTTGTCCGCTCGTGTAGTCCGAGCCTAAAAGACCGTTTTAAGTGAAGCGACAATGTTTACAAACATTAATACGACGACGCTTCAGCTGTCAGCAGTCGACAAAGCAAGCGAAACAGACGAACATAGTAAAGAAGTAAAAGTTTGTAAAATCAATAATATCCATCGGATTTATTCGAAACCAACACCGAATGGTAGATTAAATGATTTTCTATCGATTGGTATGCAATAAAACACGATTAAATCAAGGAATCGTGGAGAGAAATCGACTTTTCCAACCGAATGCAAATGCGCCGTATATACGGCGTTGCCATTTTAGAAGGTGCTTATTACGCCGTAAATACGGCTAATGCCAGCTGGAGGGTTAAGTGTGCAAGGCTGCGATAAAAGACCCGCGCTACTGAACTGCGGCGTACTTACATTGTACCTATTGTTGCCTCATTTGGCCGCTGTGGCGTAGGAATTGTCAAAATACCTGCCCGATAAAGATCGGTCCAAGAAAAGTAGTCTTGTGGTAAAATGGTGCCAACCAATCCAGATTGCCATCTGTTTGGGGATGATGGGATAGAAGGACAATTTTGTAGGCGAGGGGGTATGTGTTACCCTAATGCTGTGCTGTAAAAGAAAATATTTCTTCCAATGAGTAAAAAGCCTGTTCCATTAAAATATTTTTGAGGTTGCTCCTCCAAAGACCCGCGGCATGTCAACTTACGCCGCGGTTAAAGGGGTAATGAAAGGAAGCTTTAATTCCACTGTTACCACAAGAATCAATTGGTTGATAGTCACGGCAGTGCAACAATGTAAATTACACATGGTCCCTGTATACAAGGAAATTATATCTTCAAAATCCTCTTGCATCTCATTGGTTAGATTTAACCCTAGAAGTGGCAAGCTTTTTACTCTTAACTGTAACATAAAAATAATGACTAATATCTTCTTGAAATATCAAAGTTTAAACAAAAAAATATAAAACATGCCCCCCCCCTTATAACCACTTACCACAAAAGCAAAACAGGTGTCCACTGCAATCCCAATTAAGCGTACAAATGTTGTCAACTTGCACCCAAGCCGGTCACCGTTTATTTAAGATAGGCCCTCCTCTCCGCTCTACCACACATTGTAATCGAGGCTGACATTGTGAAATTGAGTTTCAATTATTTGGTTTAGAAAATTTAAGATAGTTTGGTTTGGCCTAATTTTTTTACTCAATTAAATGCATTTTATGAGGTCTTAAATGATAAATTGATTTTTCCAGTGTTGACCCCTTCACAAGAAAGGACTGGTACGATGTCAAAGCACCATCCATGTTCGCGACAAGGCAGATTGGAAAAACTTTGGTCAACAGAACTCAAGGCACAAGTAAGTAATACAACAAATAAAGGGTGGGTTTCCCAACCCTTTGTTGATATAAAAATCGTAAAATAAAGTTCATAACTCCAAGGATTCACAACCCCGAGTGAGGGGCTGAGAACAGTACGCACTAAAACTAGTCGGCTACCACAAACCTGTGTAAGGCAGTCACTGGCTGACACAATTCTGTGTAAATGAAATTATTGATCTAATAGCCTAACTAACTTTATAGGCCTACTGTCGTAATATTTTATAAGGTATCAAATTGTCTATGGTTAAGTGTTAAAATAGAAAATAATAAGAAATCTGTATGTATAAAATTCAAAGCACTCACTCATCACTACTTCTCCCACTTTCCGATTATCTAGGAGGCTGAAAATTTGTATACTGGTTCTTCAAAAAAACTAAACCTTTTTTACTTCAGAACATCTTAAGGTTCACATGTATTTACTGTTAGGCGTTACGAAGTTTGCCGGGTCAGCTAGTAGTGAATAAAAATGATCATAAGCTCCAAAGTGAAAATAATGATTTATTCCTTCAATGAATACACATAAAACAAATGTAAAAAATACTTGGGAATTATTACTGACCTATTGCCAGTATTTGGTCAGTAATGTTCTTATCAACGATAGTATAAACTAAAAACAGTCTAGAGTTCGGACGGCACCACTTCACTGGTCACTGACAAGGCATTGTGCTCCGCAGCGTCTGCACGTCCATGATACTGAACAGATTTGGGTCACTTACACAGGACACTAGCAACTAGGAGAACCCATAAAAATAAAGAAAAAAGAACAAATTGTATCTCCATCAAAAACTTTAAGGACTGCAACTTTTAACATAATGAGTATCTAAACATGTACTTTATTAAAAAAATTTAAGTCTGTGAGTTCAAAAAGCCAATTGTTTAATTTACTATTGAATAATTTTAAACTAGATAATGATTTTATGTGACTTGGAACGACATTAAAATATTTTTGTCCAGAGTATATACGGTAAATGAATTTCTAAAAACATTTTTTTTTACTTTGGGGATTCTGAAAATTTGACTATGTACATTTCTGGTTAAATAAAATAATTCATTAGTCCCTCCATTTCCACTTCTAATATAAAATAATTTTTAAACTTTAACGTCAGAGAGAGTTTGATTGTTGTTTTAGAACAAACCGCTATTTTCGTAGAAAAATTTAATTTTTCATCCCTATAAAAATATAGGCCTAGCCTAACTTGTGTAACAAACTATATGTTATCGAAAAAGAAAATATCTTGAGATTACTCATATAATTTTTGGGAATTTCACACCCTTGATTTTAATCAAGTTAAATATTAAATATTCGTGCAAACACCAGATTGTAATTTCTTGTGGTTTTGACACATATATGAAAAGCTTCTTTGTAATGTCTTGTGTTTAAAAACTACACGTTTTGAGAGTTGGTTTACCCTCCAACTGGCAAACGCCGTATTTACGGTGTAATAGGCACCTTCTGTGCTGGCTACTCCGTATATATGACGCATTTGCATTTGGCTGATAAAGTAGTATAGTAATGTGTCCACAACTCCTCCGTTTAAATGCATTGTATTGCACATCAATCGATAGAAAATGATTTAATCTATCATTAAGTTTGTGTTTATGTTTTTGAATAATTCCGATAGGTATTATCAATTTGTTATTAGTATGTTTCACTTGCGTTGTCGGCTGCTGATGCGTCGTCATTGTTACATTGGTAAACATTGTTGCTTCACTTAAAATTGTGGTTTAGGTTAACAGTATCTGGTTTTTTGGAATAATATAAAATTTCTTTACTATTTTAGATTTATTTCTAAATTTTTAATGCCGTTATGGAATTAAAACTGTGGATTGTTTTAGTCATTTTAAAATGCTATTAGTAGCTTAGGACTGATGTGTTTTGTGTTTCCAGTTACGTTTACTTTTTAGATTAAATAAATTGCCAACAATAGGTTAGGACTGATGTGTTTTGTGTTCCAGAAATGTTTACTTTTTAGATAGATTAAATTGCCAACAAACTAATATTACTTTTTGAACTAACATTGGTTATGGGTGACAATTATTGCGATAGGGCTAGTGACCTTTTAGATGAGCCTATTTGTAGTAGTAGGCCTAATTATGATTCTGATCAAGATGATTCTGGGTCTTTTGACTCATTATCTAGTTTATACCCTTCTGGAAATGAGGACAATTTTAGGTTAGATGTCTAAGATTTGCAGGATTGGAATCAGGTGCATTGTATGCCTTTTGAAACAGATGCTAAGCCAATACGCTTTCTTGTCAATGACCATAGACCTAGTAAATATAGACTAATAAATAGACCTAGTTATTATTATCCTATGTTATTTAAACCATAGTAATACAAATATTTAACATTTCTTGATTTCCACTGTTAATATAACAAGACTTATCACTAACAGTAGCCTCAAAACTCTTTTTCTAAGGGTAAATATATACATGCACAAAAATAGTTTTTCATCATAACAACTTAACCTTTTGAGTGCCGCTGCGGCAGTAAACTTACTAGCTTTGAGCGACGCTGCGTCGCTCACAGCGACTTCAGGCCTTATGCATAAAGTGCCGGCGTCGCTGGCAGCAACTCTCCATAAATGAGTTATGACTAAGTTATTATTTAATGTATTGGCTTACTTTTTGCGTAGTTTTATTCTAAAAACCATTGGCAATTACTTTATGATGTTAATTTTACCTCCCATCTGTTTTTTTTAGTTTTCATACTCTTTGTCTTCACTGTTATAGTTTCTGGTTCGTGGCTATTTTCTTTGAGTTTATGTTATAGACAGTGTCATTAGTCTGTGCGCACGGCTCTTATGTTACTAGCCGTTCTATAAAGGTTGAGCTTACGCTCTCCATGATTCTTGTCTACAAGATTTTCAGCTGAAATAAATAAATTAAGTAAACTTACTGAAAACGTCAATATTTATATTCCATAAAAGTTAAAAGTTATAAAAGCCACGAGCACAGACTAAAGGCACCATGTGTACAATTGTTAAAAGTTGTAAAATTGCTTGAAAAGTGTTCTAATATTAATACTAGTTTGTTAACATGGCTTCTAATTTTTTTCTCATGAGTTACAATAATCATAGCATGTGAAAATGTGCCATATTCAAGAAACACGGTAACCATGGCTATGTACTAAACTTTGTTTTAGCCAATTTCCCATAGGGAAGAAGCTATTACCGTAGATCTCATGGCAAGACTTAGCCCCGAACCATGTTATTTTTTTCTTTGGGTGCCCAGAGGCCAATAACAATAGTTGTTAATTTATATATATATATATATTTACATATATATATATATACAGTAAACTGTCTCATGTCCGGACTAATGTGGCAACGGCCAATCCAGATATGAGAGGCAAATAAAGCATCCGGATATTAAATAAAAAAATATATATTCAGTTGTAATACTATCACTTTAATAACATCAAAACTAAAGAAATTATATATTACAGTAAACCAGTAAGCCGTATAGTATGTAGAGTAATACAATTGCTACAACCCTTGTAAACGTTTTAAAGTGTGAAATTTTTCCTCCGTCGTAGTGACAACCTTTTTTCTTTTTCGGGCTATAATAACTTATTCACCTCTAGCACTCTTCCTACCCAAAACTAAACGAACCGTTGCTAGAAAACTAGGTCACTCAAGTAAAACAAGTCAGTAAAAGAAGTCAGGGACAATCTTTGAGGGGCAATAGTACTCATCAAAATAAACAAAAATAAAAAAAATTTCCTGTAAAGACATGTCGAAAAATCCTTCGTTTTGCTGCTAGGCGCCATTTTGAATTTTATACCAAAACATGTTATATCAAGAACTGTTTAAGATACAGAAACCAAACACACGTATTTATTGGCCAAAGAGAAAAATATTCTCAAAGTATCATTTAGTTTGCTTTTATATTTTCAAAATGGTGGTGGTTAAAAGTCTTTTAATTACAATAACAAAAAAATTTACTTTATAAAATTTTTACAGGAAATAAAAAAGATTGCAATTTTAATTTCAAATCGAACAACTTTTTGCAGAGTTTTGGCACGACTAATTTTATAAAAACTTAGGTTTATGATTTTTTAATATTGTAACTGACCTCGGGGTTGTGATGTGCTCACTCCTGAATGTCCTGTTGTTGGACTATGTGGTCTGAATATAGTTAGTTATATAATACTTCTAAGCACCCCCTCCCCTGGCAGGGCTTGGATACATATCCAAAGCAAGCTGCAATTGCTTTAAACATTTTAGGGATCACATCCCTGAATTTTTAAATGTATCAGAGGCTGAAGATTTATTGTACCAAGTATTCAACTCTAATAAAATAAATTTTATATTTTGAGTGGTCTTTTGCATGTAAATTTTTTTACAGAAATTGCCTCCGAAGGACTGAAGTACCGTGTGTTTGAGGTTTCACTTGCCGACTTGCAAAGTGACACTGATGCTGAGAGGTCTTTCCGAAAATTCCGATTAATCGCTGAAGATGTCCAAGGGCGTAATGTTCTTACTAATTTCCATGGAATGGATTTGACTACTGATAAATTAAGGAGTATGGTTAAGAAATGGCAGGTAAGAAATCATATAACTTATTCTCACATTTTGTTAAGTATTGAGGACCACAGTCATTTTATAATTTTTATATACTGTAGGTCTGAGTTTTTTTAAATGCAATGAGTCTGTATGCTATGCGAAAGAAGACCATATGAAATCAGCATTTTTGTAATGGTTTATAAAAGGTTTTCACTGAGACCTATTTTTAAGATACCTTAAGGGGAGTCGGTTGACCCCCTGGGTTAATAAAATCTGATTTTTTCACAAAGATGTTTTCTACATTTCTTCAGAATTTACAACAAATTTTATGCAAATCGGTTGACTAGAAAACTCATCTTACCATTTTTTTGTGTAAAGCAATGCACCCAAAAGTTCAGGGCTACATATATATTTGTTGTAATTAATACTTCCATGTAAAAGCTATTTAATCTAAAGTCTGTTCTATATTTAACGAAGTTAATATTTAGTTTCTTTTCCAACACCTAGTAATTATTTAACTAGTAAAATGTTTACTGTAAAATTGTTCAATCTATGGTTTCTTTTTCCAGACATTGATCGAAGCTAATGTTGATGTGAAAACTACTGATGGTTATCTGCTCAGAGTTTTCTGCATTGGTTTTACCAACAAGGACCAGATGTCACAAAGGAAAACTTGCTATGCCCAACATACACAGGTTTCTTGGTCAAATTAAATAGCTTAACTTTTTGTAAGGCTTAATCCAAGGTTGTTTTTTAATCTTAGTATCTGTTACTAGCCCTAATGACAGTTTTAGTACATTTCAACAGTTTATGCGGACTACCTATTTTAATTTTTTGGACTTTTCCTTCCACGTAAAGTGTTTAACTACAATGTAGTTAAACGCTTGACGCAAGGAAACGTCCAAAAAATTAATTAAATAATTACAAATCCTCCACCATTATGAGGTTTCAAAATACAGTACCTATTTTAATCTTCATCCTTGACAAGAGATTTTATCTGGTACTAACCATCATAAAATTATCAATAAAATATTACACGTTCATGATGTAGGAATGATTTTTTTGTAATGATGAATGTAATCATAAGTGTAATTTGCAAGATGTAATCCTAAGTTTTTTTAAGGTACGGGCCATCAGGAAGAAAATGGTTGAAAAGATCACAGAAAATGTAACTAATTCTGATTTGAAAGAAGTTGTGAACAAACTTCTTCCTGACTCTATTGCCAAGGATATTGAGAAAGCTTGTCAAGGAATTTACCCCCTTCACGATGTCTACATTCGAAAGGTAAGTCAGAATTAGTTGGAGCTTTACAAATAAGTGTTTGGTCCATTTTATATTAAAACAAAATAAACAAGCTAAAAATAACTGTAAATAATCATAATTTAAAAAAAGTTTGAGCTTGCAGAGATGTTTTTGTCTTCTGATGAATACCACAGTAATTCATTAAAGCAGGAATTAAATTAAGTTATATCTATTTTATGATATATCTTTAGTTGATTAGTTCTTCGAATTTTGTTTTATGAATTTGTTATGCACTGTGGAATAAAGCAATGTATTTTCAGTCTATTATTTTCGTTAGTTTATTATTGGTTAGTGAATGGTTTGTAAGTTTTTTCACTGCTTTAAATTTTATGTTTTCAGCTTTATACAGGCTTAGTCCGGATTATGTGTTGATTGTGTTATGTTTTAGATATTAGTTTGCCTTAACACTAGATCAGATTCCAGATCCCGAAACATCGTGAAACTTTGTTTTAATTTAAATAAAATCGGGATAGAAAATGTCTGCAATAAAAATCTAAATAACATAAATCCACCATCACCAATTATGAATTTCAAAAAAAGAATATTGTACAGTTTTATGTTTGTACATTATGGAAGTAAAAAATTATTTCTATTTTATATTCATACTAAGTGGTAAAACATTAGACATTTTTACTTGTTCTACTTTCTCCTGATTCACGTAATGTATTGGAGAAAGTATGCTTTTGTCAAAGATTTAAAATTTGAGCTGAGAGATTTCTTAAGTACAGTAGAACCTCGATTAACCGTCACCCTTTTAACCGTCAGTCTCTATTAACCGTCACCCCGCTAGCGCAAAAATAATTATGTTTCCGCGTCAGCGCCGAGTCGGATCTTGAGTTGAGGCTCTATGATGAGTAGTGACGACTGTACTGCACACCTGCAATGTGCGTGAATCATTGGCGGCAAGGGTAGTGACCCAGCTGGTTAATCCCTTATACTGTCTTCTGCATTTCACTGCTACCGTTTCATTTCAGTTCAGTATGGTGAACTGTCAGAACGACAGTGAACTGAAGTTATTGTCGATTTCGAGTGCAATGCCAACTAGTGTTTACGTGCTTTACTGTTTATTGTTAACAGTTCTGTTTATACGTGGTGTGTAATGCTCGTCTGTTATGGCTGAGAAACGGTAATGTGTAGTTGTGGGACTCGACAATAAACAATAAATTATTAAACGCTGATGCTTCTTCTCAGAAAAATTAGAAAAGCCTGAAAAGCTCGACGGGGAAAGAAACAAAAGAAAATGACGGATTATTTTAATAACTAAATACCGGCAACATAAAGTTTTGAGAGTAAAAATACGTACATGTACAGTTTATATTTCATTGTTTTCTTAATAAAATATTTCAATAAATTATTTTTCACTTGAACTGGCGTAGTTTGGTTTGTTCTCATTTAAAATAAATTCACATTAAGTCTATCATGAAAACTAATTATGACTTAAAATGGCGCCGTTATAACATGCAAGGCAGTGAATTGCGAAGTTGCCACGCCAAAAACTGTCTAGGTGCTAAGTTGTATCGGCGCTATTACTATTTCTGTTATCCGTCTATTCGGTTATCCGTCATGGTCTCGGTCCCGAGGGTGACGGTTAATCGAGGTTCTACTGTATATCTTTTTCTGATTTCTCTAAACCTCCCTACCAGTGTTTACTCCTCTGTGTAGTGTGTTTCATGAAAAAATATCTAATCTGACTTTATTATAAGATGCAAGGTAGATATACATTTCAAAAATGTAATTCACATGTAATAACGTAATGGCATTAATTTACGTAATGGTGTCATAATGTTTTTACTTATTTACAGGTCAAAGTCCTTAAAAAGCCGAGGTTTGACCTCAGTAAGCTTCTTGAACTCCACGGAGATGGCAAAGGAAGCAGCGAGGAGCCAGGTGCCAAGGTGGACAGGCCCGAGGGCTACGAACCTCCGGTCCAGGAGGCCGTCTAATTAACTAATAAATCATGTTTTATTAGAAGTGTTATAGTTATTTTATTTCCTTAAAATTGTATAAAAGCTTCATTCTTGAGGTGGTGTTTTGGCTTCAGAATTTCTTTTTGGTGTGTCTCTGCTTCCTGAAAATAGCAGATTAAACAAGTTTTTAACTTGAAAGATTATTGAATTGCAAATTTCCATTGGGAAAAAATATGTATCACTAACAAACAATTATCGGAAAATCATATTAAGAAGAACAGTGAAAACGATTCCACTCGTTTTTGCGATGCCCAGAGTGTGAGGCCTTTTCCTATTGACACCGATACTTATTCCAGCAATCATAATTTTAGTATGAAATAATTTATATATAGTGCTCTGATTTAAGGAGTTAGATTAGATTAGATTAGATTACCATTTGAAATGGCGACCTACCCAGGTAGGTATTTTAAGCCAAGTATGAATGAGAAATGATTGTGGGATGATTGTGGCGCGATCTTGTAGTCTTGTTACTGACTAAGGCTGACATGTTCCTTAGACAGGACTGTTAATTAATAGCCCAACAGCCGATGGCAACTAATGGACCTACAGTTTAACGTGGAATCCGAACCACGACCTCTGAATTACGAACTGGTCTAATTATGAGGATGGTATTTGCGGATTAACGCAGTATTCAATAGTGCGGACGTTAATCCACACAAGAGAACACTACACCCACCGACCATCGCTCACAACTATCCACAATTCGTGACCTCCAAGTAGCTGGATTACAGGATGTCGCCACCATCCCAGTCAATAATAAGCTAAATAATATAGTTAATAAGCTAAATCAAGTATAAAAAGTTTTACAATCTTAAAACAGTATTTTTTATGCTAGGCAAATTGTTGATTGTTTTAAAGTTGAGTTTTTATTGAAGATTAGTATTGACGTCAAATTTTTTCTTGTATTATCACTAATCAATGGTAAGTATGACAAACTTCTCTGAAAATCTGTTAAAACTTTTTATAGCCTTTGTCATCTACATGCAGAATGCTGTCTACAGTCAAGTAAAACTCCTTTTGACAACAATCATGCTGTTCACATGGTTTCAGTTAGTCTTGTAAGCATACCGTGAGCAGTAGTCATAAGCAATGACTTTTTCAAAATGTCTGAAATTTATACTTAGTAGCTTTATACCTACTCATCTCTATTTTTAGAATATATATTTCACTGTAAAAAGTAGGTATGAGTATGTTTTAAAAATTGCTGTATTATATACAGCAAAAAGAAAAGAATTCACATTTATTTCTGCATTTGGTTAGAAAATTTAAGTGATATATAGTACCTTGATCTAATCGTAAATTGCAGTTTTTGACTGTACAGATAACTGTTATCATGGTTAAATATTGTATATTAACTGGCAGGTCTTTGAGTATAGTGAAAATGACTGTCTTTCACTCACTGTACTCAACTCATGTCAAGTCACCATTGGCAGATTTGTGAATTTCGAGTGTACTGTATAAATTTATTTTCTTAACATATTTTATAGTTTTACACATATGTTAGTTCTGTTTGTTAGACTCATTTACTGAGCCAAAACTTAAGGCTGTAGTCCTCCCTGAACCACAGTGCTTGGGACAGCTCACCCATACCAGGGATAGGGCCATCCTTATCATAAAATTGCCCTTGGTCAGAAATGAAACCAAAATGTAAAACTTCAATTATTGTGTAACCAAACAAATATCAATATAACTTTTTAATCAATAACTATTTTGTTTTAAAAATTTTATTGCCATATGAATTGGATTTTTTTTAGTTGTGGTGAGATGGGAATTACTACTGGTGTTAATTTTGTTTCATAATCGTAGGTAAACCTTAACCTTTTTGTCATTTTTCAAGTTTCAAACCTGTCTACTCCTATTTACATTAAGATATAGTACTTGATTGTTAAATTGTTCATGAATTAGTTGGACGCTATTAAAAAGTGTTGCTGTTAATATAAGATGAACAATGTATTGCAACTCTTCAAATGTCCTGGGGAAATTCCCTGAAAATATGTGTATGTGATGTAACAAACAAAATCTCTTACCATTTTGATTTTGGTAGTCAGCTTTACACTTGCATGACCCGCTGCAGTAGCATTTCACTGAGCCACCTGTAAATGTTGTCAGTGTAGTAAACACATCATTGAAGTCCAAAGTTATAACTTTGATGAGCCAATTCTGTATTTCATAAAAGCTGTTGTTCTAGATTGATCATATTAAATTTTTTGTCTAGAATTTTCAATCTATTTTACCACTGTATTACATCGCTAGTGAGCAATGGTTGGTGTGTGTAGTGTTCTCTTGTGTGGATCAGTGTCCACACAATTGAATACTATGATAATCCTCTAAGACCATTGTCATAATTAAACATAATTCAGAGGCAGTGGTTCGGACTCATGTTCAATCTGCAGGTCCTTTAGATATGCCATTGACTGTTTGGCTATGAATTAACAAACATGTCTAAGGAACATGTCAGTAACAAACAAGACTACAAAGTTGAATACTAATTATTCAATTTTTATTCAAGCAGTAGAAAGTAACCAGAACTTAGCCCAATCCCCCTGGAACAGTATTAAAGGTTTTTCTTGAAATAAAATGTAATAAGAACTACAAAAATCTGACTTTAAATCTGAAATGTAATTCGGTTGTGAGGAGACTCACTCGTGTATCACTCACCGGCTGGACAGAGTCCGGGCTCCTGTTCCTGAGCACTCTGAGCCCTCACACTTTGCGTTGGGGAAATGTTATGGATGTTCTCAGCGTTGCGGAACTTGCCCTCTCGCAGGCTGCAGGTGCTGCGGGAACTAATGCTCTCAGCCGTGCGAGGGGGGGTAGGCTGCTGCATTACTGGGCAACGCCACAAAAATATAGCTCCATCGGCACTGGTGCTCACAATGGTGCGCAGATCTGGGCTGAACCTTGACAGAGAAACCTAAATTTAATGGATTTTCTAGTTAAAACTGTTCTGAGAAGTAACAGCTAATGAAATGGATTCATTTTTAATAGATGTGGAAAAAATCATGCTATTATTAACCATATAAGCTTGTATCAGAATATTAATTCATTCTATAGTAACAATTTGCTATTAACATTTTCCTTTGGAATTATTTATAGTGTTGGTTATTGATTACTACTAATATTATATTAGACTTCCTAATGTGTTTGTGTTTTTAACTACACAATGTTTTTGGAGGCGTAGAAGCCTCTCCCGTTTTCAAGTGATAACATTATAATTGCATTTAAATTAAGTTTTATAGGATAGTAAGGAAGTAAAAACTCACGACTTCCAACGCTACTTAATATATTTACACTTGTATTCTAATCATATATATATATTCATACAAATGGTAAACATAGTACATAAATGTAAATATATTAAATAGTGTTGGGAGTTTGTGAGTTTTTACTCCAATATGTATAATGATAATCAAAAAGTTATTCAATTAAGTTTTAGCTGTTAGTAGACATTCTATTACTCATGTAAAATATATATTTTTTTTATACCTATCTATTAGACTCAACACAAAGTGTACACTTAGTTTACACCTTTTTGTGTATTGTGCATTATGGTATGTATTTATTATTTTAACAATAGTTATTGAATATCTATAACTCAAACTTCTAATGTTATTGTAATTGGTAATCACTTGAAACTGGAGGACTTCCCCCTCCTTCAGAGATTAGTTGTTAAAACACTGACACCAATCCCAAGTGAGGGTGTGTACGCCCACATAAGTCATCTGTGCATGCGTACAGATACCGATTGATATGTGAAATTTACTCTTTGCAAACTTCTATGTAAGTTATTCTTTATTTATAATTAGGGATATTTTCTGTAACTAGGCATTTTAGTAAAAAGAGGTTTTTTTAGCTAATTTCCCATAGGGAAGAAGCTATTAACGTAGGTCTCATGGTAAGACTTAAGCCCGGGACCATATTATTTTTCGTCTTTAGGAGCCCAGAGGCCAAAAACAAGTCGTTAAAATTTAACATATATATATATATATGTGTGTGTGTGTGTCTGTGGATACGACAACTCTCGTAAAACTGGTCTGATCGAGACCAAATTTGGTAGAAACGTGTATTCCTACATTTGCTCGGACGAGTTCGTAATCCAGACATATCGGAACGGGTAGTTTGGGGGGGTTTTTCTTCTTCCCAGGTAATTTTTAAAAATTTCAAATTTTATCTTTCACCATTAGAATCAGCTCAAAAAACTTAATTCCTAAAAGTTTTGCTCTATCTCCAATGCTTACCGAGTGATAATAAAAAATCTAAACACGGTACATTGTATTTAGGGGCTCCAATGCTAATCTTATGGAGGATAAGGATAGATTAATATTTCCCTTATCAACCAACAGTTTTGGATGAAACTTTGTATTTAGCTTCATGTGGTTTGAATCCATTAGTTTATGCTAAAAAATCATTGTTTACTAGTTCCTCACAGCAGCAAACCTACATACTCTTTCCTAGATAATCTTATGGAGAATAGGCATTGGTATAGAATGATGTATATTGTCAAAATAAAAATATTTTGTGGTAAAAATGCCTACTTTCAGTGTTCCTCAAAGCAGCAAACCTGAATACTCTTTCCCATATTAATGTTACGGAGAATAGGCAACTACTCTAATTTATCAATTATTGATTGATCTTGTCATATACCTATATTATTATTGCCATATTATTGAGGTAGAAAATTCACTGAGTACGCAGGTCTGCTGTGACAGGGGTATATTATTTTTATGTAAAGCTTTTATTCCTAAAATGATTGTATTTGCTTGCAAGTTAAACTTACCTGTAAACTGGATGAGTATGAATATGTGTGTGTATGTAATTAATATTATCAAATACGCAGACCACTCTGTAATTAGTTTAATTCTGCTTAAACTTACATATTTTGACGTTTAGGCCTTGGTCACAGTACAGTCAAAGCTTTAATTGTACTGCTTATCAAAAAATATTGTGTAAGTGAAATAAAATTAAAAATACTATGGTTATCTAACGATATTAGTTAATTACATTTATAATATTAGCCTTATCAGGTAAGCAGTTTAATAATAAATTCAATTTATCAAATGTTCTTTGATTAATTTTTGATGACAAAGCTGTGTAGACAGTTTTTTAACTTTCACAGTTGAACGAAAATGTCTATCGACATAAAATTATGTAATTTAACTAAACATACTGCCTTTATCATGGAATAGTTGGGTTCAGGGCGGTTTTAAAACTCATGGAGGCTATAGCCTCCATTAACGACCTTATAGGCTGAACTGACACACTGAAGTGTGTGGAGGCAATGGTTGCCTTCAGTTAGAAGTGATAGTTATAAATTAATGTATTGATGTGAAACCAGAATGACCGTGTGGAGGGCACTTTGGGATGACAGAAAGAAAATGGGTAGAAATGTCCATTATGTTCAGTGTGTATTTTTTCTGTTTACTGTGGCTTTTTATTTAAATCGCAAATTTTTTTATTATTGGAAGGGGCAGATTAATCCACAGGCACTTCAGCCGTAGCGGCTTTTTGCGCACCCCTGTGTGGGTTGCGGAATCATCACATAGCATAAAGCCATTGGTGATTGGCGGGATTTGAACCCGAGACCTTGGGCACCAAAGCCTCGAACTCTACCCCTAGACCAGCGCGCTCCCTCACAAATGTTAACTATTTAATTAATTGCCTGTCAATTATAATTAATATTAATTAATTTGCGATTTAAAACAAAAATTCATTACAACAATAAATAATGGTCAAAACTGGGGACCGTGTGATTGGTCCTGAGTACGATCGATATATAATGTTTTTCACTACAGCGCAAATGCTTTAATCAGTTTTTTTTCTGTAAATACTGCGCTAAAGTTATATACCAACCTTACATAACTCCACAGAGCACGTCTGGGAGCGTCTCCCCCTTATTAATATAAGTTAGTTACTAACTAACCTACTGGTGACAGTAGGTCCCCCATTCACCATACAACACAGTACAGAAGGAAACCCTCCTACATTGGCTGAATTAACTCACTCCCACAAGACTTAAAAAACATGACAGGAAACAGTTTGAAGAAGCACCTCAGAGACTGGCTAGTTGAACGACCAGTTTACTCTATCGAGGAATTTTTGAAATATGTTGAATCATGTAAAGCAAGATTAATTCATTTAAAATGACGCCATTGTATTTCTTAATGAAAGTGCAAATAAAGAGAATTGTCTATTGTCTACCTAGTGGGCAGACGAAGGACCAAATGCCCTACGGACTTGATTGAGATCATCCCGTCAAAACTATTATTATTAACGTGTTAAGAACATTAGAAATTATTCCTAACCATCTGCATTATAGATTACTCATTACTAGTTCATCCCACTTTCCAGTGCAGTGTAACTAGTACAGTATCGCACCTGACTCCTGTGATGACGCCAGCGTGCCCTAGGCCGACGCTTGTTGTTACACCTTCTTTGTATTTCCACAGCTGCAACAAATGGTAACTGTGAATAGACTGGGAACTTGTAAAATATATACGAGAAGAATATGCTCATACTATATTATCATTTAACAGAATATTACATTGATTATTCAATAAAAAAATAGCTGTATCATGGCCATTTGCTTCAAAATGTTAATATGATTCTCCAGCATAGCACTCGTAAAACAACAATCACATAATGATTACCGGTACTGTGATTCTTGATTAAACTAGCAGAATAATAGGCTAAAGAATAAATGGAGCTGTTCAAATCTTACGCTTTAATCCTGCTGATTCTTATTTGTTTTGTCTAGGTTGTTGTTACTATAGTACTTTAGATCTTGGTTGCTTTATTGTTTCAAATGCTGTCCAAGTGTCGAAAGTTTTTTGATTTATAGAACTCAATAATTTAGGCAAAAAATCAATAATTTAGAAAATCAAAATCATGGTAAACTTATCCAAGCATTTTACCAATTATCTTTTAATACCTTAGAACACAAGTTACCTTGACTACTTGATCACTTCCTCCAGTAGCAAAATATTTTCCGTTTGCTGTAATATCCAATGTGTTTAGTGCTGATGACTTTGAACCTTCAACTTCTCGGATTAGAGATCCATCGTAGATTTCCCAGTAAGCGATCATTCTATTAGTACCACACGTTATTACCTGGAATGACATATTTTATACAGTACAACGATTTTAAGTTAATAGTTTCATTGTTACTAGTAAAAATTATATGTTTGCTCATCATAAACATCCCTCCAATTTTTCAGTCAGTTCTCCAGTTTGGCATCTAACATCATCACAATCTGGAGGACTAGGAGGCCCCAGCAAGGCTGTCACCTACGGAATATTTTACAGCCAGCAGAAAGATGGGATTCATAAGGATGGGAAAGATAGAAGTTGGACATTCTAACTGATTCTCAGAGAACTAAAAAACCCAAATCAGATCTGTTTATTGAAACACTCGATGTAGATACCATTACCATTACCAAATAAGTCCAGCTCCGCCAGTCGAGCTGATAAGAGCTAATCCGTGTTGCTCCACGTGGGTACTACTCGGACTAGTGTGCGGTTGTTACGCGCGTGTGGTAACGTGTTTGTCAAACTGTCTCGTGGTGATTAATTAAACATTGCAAAATGAAATCTCGTTGCAGCGTTTGTAATAATGAGTGCATTAATGATTCGTCCAGTGTCAAGTGCTTGGGAGGCTGTGATCGCATGTTTCATGTTAAATGTGTGAAGGAAGAACTGGATAAACTGCCGGCCCGAACACGTTCCGGTAAGGACTTTAAGTGTAAAGATTGTCGCATACAAACATCATCTAACAGTAGCTTAGGCTCAACCTCAGACACTGTGCTCACAAAAGACTTTTTACTCAGAGTGATGAATGATTTCAAAAAGGATGTGTTCAACGAGTTTGCGAGTTTCAAAAAGGAACTAGCCGATGTTTCAACATCACTGCAATTTATGTCTGACAAATTTGATGGGCTCGAGTCCTCAATTAATAGTATGCAAAAAGAGGTTGACAGTCTAAAAACTACTAATCGTAAACTGAAAGAGCAAAACAATACACTAATGACCAAGGTGTCGATTCTGGAAGATAGAGTGAGAGGATTGGAGCAGTATACTCGCAGATGCAACGTGGAGATAAGCGGTATTCCGACCACACCTAACGAGGATGTCAACACCATCATCAGGGACATCGGAGCAACTCTGGGTGTCGAGGTGCAGGAGGGCGATGTCACCGCGGCGCATCGCGTACCGTCCTTCAGGAGGGAGCGGATACCATCAATCATCGTCCAGTTTCGTTGTAAGGACCTTAAGGATTCCTGGATCAAGAAATTTAAAGCTAGGAAGGAACTATGTGCTTCTAGGGTAAATCCATCGTTTAACAAACAAAGAGTTTATATAAACGAGCATCTGTCACCTGAGAACAAGGTATTTCTGTCACAATTGAAGCAAGAGTGCAAAAACAAGGGTTACAAATACACCTGGTGCCGTGACGGTAAATTCTTTGTCAGGAAAGCTGATGGTGAACGAAGTATTAGGGTCGACACTATGGATGGAATGTATAATGATTCTTTTTGATATACCAATCTGTGTTTCTATCTCTGAACCACAAAAACCATTAAGAGAGCCAATAAGCGTTATGTTTACAGGTCTAGTTCATTTACCTGGCAGCTACTTGGATGGTAGCGCACACACATGAATAGTGTTGATGAAAACAGTATAGCCAGGCGAGTTCCGCTTCTGTAAAGAACATGAATCAAACATAGTACATTCATATACTGTATATTAAAACATACATACTGTTTATGGATTTAAATTTCTTGAATTTTGAATTCAAACTAATTTAGAATTAAATATAACTAGTTACTTGATGATTTATAAATGGTAATTTTTTCATAATATTATTTCAAGAATCATTCATTTTCAAAAAGGTCCATAATTTAATACATGTTAATTTTGCAATACACATATTGTTTGCGGTTCAACTTGTATATTTGACTACCTTGGTAGGAATTTAAAATTTTTAATCTTTTTCAGCTGTAGAAAGAAAATGTTAATATGCTGGAAACCAGATTCATTTCATCGGTCACAAAACATTCTGTAATGAAAAAAAGGCTATAGAGCCCTCTAGAGACACCTGAAATCATGGTAAGTGGTTGGACTATTCTTTTAAAATTAAGTATGACTTAAACAAATTATGTAAGCAGTTATCAACTACTTACTAGGGCCTTTAAATTAAACCACAATGTACAATTGTTGGTGTTTGAGCATTTCTTCTCCAAGATTTATATTTTCAGTTTTCAGCCAGTATTAAAATTTAAAACTAGTCCTTTGTCATTACATTCTGGGTAGGTTATTTTTCAGCTATCTATTCAATGAAAACTTTTAAATTAATATTTTCCTTTTCTATTATAAATATGAGAGACAGATATAATAATTATCTCTCAGATACTATAAAATGGGAATGATATAAAGAGTTTTAATTAAAATTCATCCATATTGTTGTTGAAAGTTTTATGTTCACTCACTCAATGTTCCATATGATACAGGTGCCATCAGTGCTGGCAGTGACGGCCTCCTTGTCTGTGCGGCTCACGTCGATGGATGATACGGGGCCCTTGTGTTCCTTCAGCACGAACATGAGTGACTGCACCTTCGGCTTCACTTCCCACACTCTAACCTGACCAATAAGAATCACCACTGAGCACATGTTTCTTACAGAACTTTGACTAAATTTTATTTCCCTGTTATTTGTCTTTAGTTTTTGATAGTTTTTTTTTGTCTTTATGCACCTTTCATCACGAGTGTGACATCATCATAAGACATTCATTCTCTAATATAACCTGAATATCTGAATAATATTTATATGTTTATGCATATTTTGTATATCTTATTTATATTTCATGGATGGACTTTAAAATGACCGAGTTGTTGAAATCTTCCTTTAAGTATGGTATGTTATTGTGTACTAAGAACTACAGTCAATAACGGGTAAATAAATTGTACTATATATATATATATATGTAGTATAGTATGTAGTATAGTATGTATATATATATATATATAACAGTTTTTGAAACTGTATGAAAATGAACATTAAAACTGTTAAGTTAATAATTTCAGTACATTTTTACTGTCTGCTTAAACTTGTTATATGGAGAAAGCAATATTTTCATCACCATTTTCAAATTTCAGTTGAGAAATTATAATATATCATTCCCGAGACCACACTGATCATGCGATTTTTATGAAATTTAGTACTCAGGTGCATTTTGGCTGTATCTCCAGACAACTTTTTGTTTTGTGAATTTTCTGTTGTTAGCTCCAAAAACCCCTTAAAAATATTAAAAACACAAATTTATCAAAATCCCCTTTAACAATGTATTATTTGATCAATTATTTGTGACTTTAATACCTATAACCATGATATTTTGAAGTTCACAAATAATATGAGACCACTCGTATGTCTGTATCATGATAATGGTTCAACAGTTATGGGCTTTTAAATGTAAAAAAAGTAATTTTTTAAATTTTTTATAAACCAGCCTAATAACTAAACGATTAGTTTTCTAAATCATTAGTCTACGATTAATGGTTCCAGAAAATTTCATGTCAGTGGTAATAATAAATTCTTTATTCTTTCCTTACAAACAAACATTACAATTCATACAGTACAATAATGAAATGTCCCCGCATAGGCAGAGCCTGTGCGCGGGGGCAGATCCCTAGAGACTATCGCCCGTTAATTTTTTGGAGACTGCAGGGAATAATATTTAGTTTGTAAAAAGTTTAGTAAAATTAACAAAAAATAAATAAAGAACCAGTAACCATGCGGATGAAGGCAAAATAAAAAAATAAGTTAGTAATATAGATAAAACTAGATACTTTAAGCTACAGAAAACGTACATGCGCAACATGCAATCACATCCACACTATTATTCAGACAATCCCATTCAGTCTACATTATCTGCACATGCACATTCAAAAATACATGCACCCAACCTTACATCCACATTCGAATCCAACATTCAAAACATGCACATTCATTAAGTTGAAGGTTTGTTCGATTTGGAACCAAAAGTTTAGAAAAAAGGTGGAAAAAAGTGAGATGGAGTAATATGGCCGTGTAACGTGCTCACAGTTAAGCATGGTATTGGGTGGTAACCAACCCCATGGCAGCCTCCCTTCCGATGCCAATTAACCATCCGATAAGTTTCTTTCTGAACACACCAATGCTACATGGGGCAATATTCCTTAATTCATCAGGTAAGTTTGTATAAATTACATGGGCAATATATAGACAGCCAGTATAGTTTATGGATTTTTCGATCTTTGGTGTGACTATATGATGTTTATACGATGACGTGTTAGGTATGACTGTGAAGTTTTCTCAATAATACTATATTGTCTTTTGAAACTAAATAATGCAACCATTTTTATGAATAATTGCCTGATATCTAATACTTTGAATATGTCGAACAATCTGTCGGAAGAAAACCTATGGGGTTTTTGAAGCGCTGCTTTAATTATGGACTTTTGGGTAATCTGTAGTGGGTTAATAACATAGTCAAATGATCCCCCCCAGACAAGAATGCCATATTGCAAGATTGACTGAACATAAGCTATAAGCATAAGCATAAACTATTTTTAGATGAGCATCATCAAGAACATGAGACAGAACCGAAAACATGTAAATACATTTCCTGAGTTTACTATTGACATATAGTGAATGAGCAGTCCAGGCTATTCTTTGATCAAACTAAACTCCCATGTATCTGGTCTTTCCCACGTTGACTGTAAGGCCGTTCTGAGTGAACCATTGCTTGACAGTGCGCAGCCCACCCTCTGCTCGCCGGTACACCTCATTCCATGCGGCGCCCTCAAAGAGGAGGGCAGTGTCGTCCGCATACAAAAACATTTCACCGTATCTTAAATCAATTTTCCCCAAATTATTTATATAAGCTAAAAATAATAAAGGCCCAAGAGTGCTCCCTTGTATAATCCCACAGTTTATGTTTTTTGTGGCACTTGAATGAGAATTTATTGAAACAAATTGCTGTCTGTTTGTAAGATAAACCAATTATATTCTTTTCCTGTGATTCCCGAATATCGAAGCTTCTTTAAAAGAATTTCTCTGTCAAGAGAATCAAATGCTTTAGCTAGGTCAATGAATATAAGTAGACGTTTGTTTTCTGCAATAAGTTCATGGATTTTATTTGTTAAATTAAATAGAGCGTCCTCGGCAGTTTGATCCTTCCTAAACCTGTATTGATTCTTGTACATTGTCTGAGAGCGCCCAATATTATTCTTATGGAGAATATTAAAAAATTAATTTCTTCGTTATTCGTCAACTGTTTTCCATGAAACTTGGTTAGCCAAAAATTCTAACAGCTATATTAACTTTTTTATTATTTTTAGTTTGAGTGATTGTTTAGCAAAAAAAAACATTAAAAAAATTTTTTTTAGTAAAAATTGAAGAGTACGATAGTTGTATTAAAGGTATTACCTATTTATTTAAGTAAGAAGGTATGTGTCAATCCACTGATATGGTAGCGTTTTTATTTGCCCTTCACTCGAAAAATATTCCGCTTTAATACTTTTGAAGTACCCTAATCTAAATATTATCAACATTCTAATTTATATAGTTGTACCCTAATCCCACAAATACAGGATGTAGAGAATTATCTGTTCTTTGTGTGCTGGTATTGTAGAGTGTTCAAATTCACAACTTTCTTTGTTGGGTGTATCATTTTATGTACATGTAACACTTTCGGTTATAATTCAAAATTAAGTATACTATAATAATGGTATATCTTAGTTTATTTATACTTGTACTTTTGAATCTGTAGATTTGTTTTAAAAACAAATGCATTGCAATGTATGTACGTTATATATTTTTGCATACTATTCATGTATTAATCAATAGTATTTTACTCATGACTACATGTATTCATGATGCACAACTATACTGATTTATTCTCATGGTCTTACCTGCCCCTCGCCTCCTCCACTGACAATCTTGCCGTTGTCATGAGTGATGGCGATGGCCGACACTCCCTTGTTGTGGGCACTCAGGATGGTGAAGATGAGTCGACCCGACTGCGGAGTGAAAGCCCTGATGGTCCCATCGTTCCAAGCTGATACCAACAGATATATCTGTTCATATTCATTAATTAGACACCTATGCAAGTTGGTGCTTATTTTAAGGTAAAAGATGAGTGTAACGGTTTTGGCAACAATAGACATAAAGACCATCCTCTTAATTAGACCAATTCGTAATTCAGAGGTTGTGGTTCCGATTCCACGTTAAACTCTAGATCCATCAGTTGCCATTGGCTGTTGGGCTATTAATTAACAGTCCTGTCTAAGGAACACTTCAGCCCTGGTCAGTAACAAGACTACAAGATCACGCCACAATCATCTTACACTCAATCCTCATTTATACTTGGCTTAAAATATTTACATTGTAGTATATGGTTGCTTTTTTTAATGATCTAATCTAATAAATAATAATTTGTCTGAACATTTCATGAATGTGCTTGATGATACAACAATTTTTGCGATATTTTTTTTTCGAGTACCGGTATGTTGAAATATTTATGATCTGGTTTGTTATTTTTTTTATTCCAAATATTCGCTGATATTTTTTAACAGAAGAAGAATTAACTTAAATTTGATTATTAGGAAAATAATCAGAGAGTTTTCTAGTGAATGTATCACAGAGCAGTATTTTTTAGCTATGATCATGAGAGTAATATTGTTTTAACAAATTTGTAAAGTATACGTGAGAATAAACTAGTCAAAAGTAATATTTTGAAAAAAAGTATGATTAATTATAAGAGATCAAAGTGAACTGACAAGTGATAATGGCTTTCCCATCATGAGTAAACAATACTCCTGAACAGGTGAAGTTGGGGACTGAGATGCGTAGGAGTTCCTGCGATGTCTGCACACTCCAGACTCGTACATCGTCCTTGCTGGCAGTTGCAAACACTTCAGAGTACATGCTGAAACAATCAACAGAGGAATAACAACAATATATGTATTACATTTTGATTTAAATTCATTGTTGGTGATGGTGGGTTTATGTTATTTATTTAGACTATTATTGTGGATATTTTCCATTAAAAATTAGTAAAACAAAGCTTTACAACATTTCAGGATCTGAAATCTGACTGCTTAAAACTGTTTTGTTTCCAGCTTTTATACTGGCTCAGTCCGGATTAAATACTAATTTTTTCATGTTCTAGAGCTCACCTGAGTAAGATCAGATATTTTTGATCCCGAAACGTTGTGAAACCTTATTTTACTAATCATGATGGAAAATGTCTGCAATTACAATCTAAATCATATAACAGTTCTCCATATAACTAGCTTAAGACACATTTTTTTAGTTTTGTAACCTATTGAATGATGTTGTTTGCGATCTGTCTGCAGTTCAGTTTGTGTTGTACTGTGCAAAGGTGTGTTCAGATGCTCTTGAGAACGACACCTACCAACCATGACTCCTGCGTAGGTGAATTTAATTTCTTCCTGATCTTCTCTCATAAACTATTACAGTTACTCAAAATTTTAATTTATAATATTTTGTCCAGTTCAATGGTGGCATTGTTATAAATTTCTTATTTTATAATTCTAAAATATTTTCTTAAAATATTATTATTATTTTCTTCAAATATTTTTCTTTTATTGTCTTTAAATAATTGACTCTAACTTGCATTAATTGATCTAGTTTTGGTTTTTTTAATTTCTGTTTTAAACTGTATTGTGAATATTTAATGACTTTGTCTATTGTAATATGTGTTACCTAATGACAATAAAGATTTATTATTATTATTATAATTATTATTATTTTATTACATTAAATAGCCAATTGAATCATTATATTTTTCAGGTATATAGGCAGCATCTTATGATTTGGTACCCCAAGGACAATGAAAATTTACAAAAGAGTTTGCTTCAATTATTTACTTTTACAACTCTACCTCTGCACTCAAGCACTGCTTTACAGAGACATTTTCATTATTTCTATTACATAATAATTTATGTATTGTATGCATTTATTAATAAAGAGAATTATTATTATTTTAGTATAAGACTAATTTGATCAATTTTGGTTATTTTATCAGAAAATTTTGGTAACATAAATATTCTGTGCTTATACTTCAGTAATTTAATTTGAATTTTATTACGACCTCAATTAATTACAGATGTTCTAAATAAAAACTCTTAGTTTTTATATGTATAAATGTTCTTTTTAATTAATTTAACTTGTCTAATTATTTCACCTGGGGAATGCTATATCATATATCGTGGAAGTGTGACAAGTGACCATGAGTTTGACCACAAAAGTTTTCATGTTGATGACGTAGAGTTCACACTGGATGGTCCCGATCAACAGTTCATCTCCCAACTTCTGCACGGAGGTCACCGTTGAAACTACATTAGTTGTTTTTATCTGGGGGTAAGAAAGAAAATTTACGTCTTCAACAAAAATAATTAAAATTCAAAATCACTAACTTAAACTTCCCTGATTACCAATTGTCTAAGTTACTGTTATGACAGGATCTTATTAATCTGGCCCTAAATCAAGATTAGAAGGGTTAAATTGTCAGATGGAAGTGAATTAAAAATGAAGAAATTTAACAATAAAATGTGGTGAGTTTAAGACCCGTTTACACGCTGCCAGTCAGCGTTTCAGTAGAGGTCTTCACTGTTTCCAGTCACTGGAGATGCCAGATAGCCACTGTCATGCCAATATAACATCAATTTTTGATTTTCTGGCATGCCAGTTATCCCCACCTCCAAGACTGGCACCAGATGTCTGGCATGTATAAACAATCACAGTTCCGTGTCAGTCCAGCCGCTATACTGTGGAACTTGCATTTGCTATCAATACTTTTTGTATTTGTAAAGTTAATTTTATTACAATTAAATTTTTATATAAAATTTAAGTAAGTGTTTAGTTAATTTTTATATTGCAGGTTTTAAAATATGGTACATGATTGACAAGATTCTTGATTTTGTTTATGGCGCTATAATAATAATAATAAATAATAAGCGAGTATTATTCCCAGTTTACCCTCAGGGGTAGTCGGCTTTTGACTACACGGGAGGTCTCTCCTTAAGGGAGAGGCTGGCAACCCCGAGGTACACTAGCCAAACTGCGAGCCTCTCTGTCCAGATCTCAGATCTTCCTCCTTCCACAGCGATGGCCTTTTTTCTTTCT
The DNA here is from genome assembly GCA_023375725.1 of Nephotettix cincticeps. Taxonomy (NCBI): domain Eukaryota; kingdom Metazoa; phylum Arthropoda; class Insecta; order Hemiptera; family Cicadellidae; genus Nephotettix; species Nephotettix cincticeps. The sequence goes on along the minus strand of CM041788.1, from coordinate 502,777 downwards.
TTTGGGCCTTAGCTCGCAATCTTTGTTCTTTTCTAGCCTAATTTTGTCCGACCTCTTCCTCTCTTCAACCCCTTTCCGGGTGTCTTTTCTTCCTTCTTTCGACCGTCGCACACTGTAAGGTCCGAGGACTGCCCCTGTTGTGTTTCTGGGACAGATGTGTGCCTGCACTGCCGATGGATCCCTTCAGTGTTTTGACAGGAGCCAGTCACCTTGATCCTTGGTCAGGGAGTGCGGCATGGATGCAGAGATCGGGCAGAGATCGACTCCCAGCACGTCAGGGTGCCGGTGCTGGGTAAACAGAGATCAGGCTTCAGGGAACTGGGGATTGTCCAAACCCCCTTATAAGCAAAACCGTGAAGAACTCCAGTGCAGAAACAGGAGTTTAAGAGAAGGATCTGTCACCTTTTTCCCGCAGGTCGAAGTTAGTATGGTCGCCTCCATCAATGACCAAGCCAGGAGTTCTGAGATCTTCTCCGCCCTCAGCCCCTTTCAGGACCCAAAAAGGTGAAGAAGCGTCCGTGGAGACAGGTGGATCGGAGGACCCTTTACATGGGATTGAGATACCTCCAACCACTCGCCCAATGTTCAAGGGGATTCCAAAACTGAGAAGCCCTTTATGGACGTGGGAGTCCTGCGATGTCAGATTGATGATGCTGAGAACAACATTGATGCTTGCCTGAAGGCCATGGGTGTCACTCTTGCGTCCATGGTGGAGACGTTGAAGGTTCGAAAGAATGTGAACCAAACAGTTAAGACTGACGTTCTGTCTCTACAGAAGGACCTTAGTTACATCCAGGCATGCCGGGATGTGGTAGCAAGGGGGAGGGCTCGGGAAAGAGAGGGGGCAAACAGAATCCTGTCCCAACCTCCCCCCACAGAAGAGCCACAAAGGGAGGAAAAGGCAATAGAGGATGTTGACAGGGTCGTCTAGGCTAGTCCCTTTCACTCGGAAGACTTATGCTGCCATCACCTGCCACTGAGGGTGGCATCTCTTGACTGTGCTGATGTGCCACGGAAGGAAATGTCCAATCCCCTGCAGTCAAAGGCGAGGCCCAACTCAGAGACCCCCTTCAACAAGGTTGAGTCCCGTGATGAAAAGCGGAAGCAGATCCGTGAGGATAAGCAGAAGCTCCACCCCGATCCCACACCACAGAAGTGTCTTCCGAAACAGACGGTACCCTCCAAGCCGGCTGCAGGGAAGAAGATTCCTCAGGGGAATCTATTAGGTCAGCTCAGGGTCGCTCCTTCAGTGATGTTCTGACAGGCATTGGGAAAGAGGTAAAGTCAGAAACATCCAAAGCAGTTATTTGCAGCATGAGGAGAACCAGGGCTCACCAGCCCTTCTGCGGTTCTGGTGGAGCTTGGGAGTGAAACGAAAGATAAGGTCGCCTTCGAGAACGCTGTCGAGGTAGCAGTGGGGGATGCGGGGTCTGTGTGTTAGCTGGAGCACAGGGTGGTGGTCGAGGTCCGGGACCTGGACTCCTGTACTTCCGATCGAAAGGTGACTAAGGCCGGTAAAAACACTCTTGGAAGCCTCGCTGTGGGCGCCAAAGTATTCCTGACATCCGAGAACAGCAGCGGGCTGAAAATGGCTGTTGTGGACCTTGGGTCTCTTGGGACCACTCAGTTCTTAAAGGTCGCGAAGGTGAAGGTTGGCTGGGTCATCGGGAGGGTCCGGCTCCGGACCGTGGTCACCCGCTGCTTCCGATGTTTCGTGTACGAGCATCAGCAGTCCATCTGAAATCGTAGGATCGTAAAGGAAGTGTCAAATCCGCCTACACAGCAAAGGCTAAGTGCTGTCTCTGTGCGGAGAAGAAGCACTCTCTCCTGGAGCACATCCCCGGAACTCGAGTCTGTCACGTTTTTCGAGAGGCTCTTGATGACTCCCGGCAGAGGCAGAAATAGATAATGAAAATCCTGCAGGAGAATCTTCACAGGAGTGTACTGGCGGAACACCTCTTGACACACTCCGTCAGGGAATAGGGTGTTGAGCTTGTCATCATTTCCGAGTAGCATCACGACCAAGAGAATCCGGGTTGGTTTAGTGACACCCTCGGTCAAAAAAGTCAAAAAACTTTCAAACTAACACACAAACAAACACACATAAAATGTCTGCAATAAAAATCTAAATAACATGACATGCTAGATGAGATTCACACTTTCCAAGGTGTAAAGCCATGCATGTTTACTATTTATATAACTATGTAGGACTGGACGGGTATATATGGATTTGTAAACAAACCACGATCAGCATTGGCAGTGAAGGATTGATAAGTTTTCCCGGCCCCTTCTGCACAAGCTTGTCAGGGTTGATTTCCCTCTCCTTCACCATGTCCACTGTTCCGTCTCCAGCGCCTATGATGATGCTACCATCGTCCATCAGCAGAATTGCTCCGACACCTGAACAGTGAACACACTTAGTTCCTGTTTCTTAGATTGAACTACACTTAACTTCTAATCTTTACTTTATCTTACAACTATTTATGATTGTGAAAATCTGTTTTAAATATAAATCATTTACAGAGATCTATAAAAATAACATTGGCAATCTATAAAACAGAGTCTTAAAAAATTAAAAAAATCTTTTGTTTTTACAGAAAATGTAGAGAGTTTTCATATTATAAAATTTTTGTGTATGAGTGAATGATTTTAGGCTGGATGTTAAACAGCCACAACTGTATTTGCCATTCAAAGGTGAGCAAATGATTTCTTGTGTTAAATACCAATAAACACGGATAAAGATTATTGAACATTGAATATTTTTATTCGATCAATCTTCCAGCTGTTCTGATGAGAAAATATTGATTAATAATGTATATTTTCTCAAGTAAGTGTATTTTTATACAGTTATCTAAAGTCTTATTTATACTGTAGGAAAATTCTAACCTAGACTGTACCGATCCGCATCGAAAGGCTGTTTTGGATTTTTTATATTAGGAACCTTTGCAAAACATCCAATCAGCACAGGTTTAACAACTGGATCCAGAACGTTGAGATCATGTGAGTAATTAAGCTTCACTTTAATTATGTCTCCTGTGCTAGTCCCACAGTAGGCATAGTCATCTCTGTAGTCAATCTATAAAAATATTCCATATCACAAACTTGATATAACATTTACACAATACTAAATTATTTGCTTTTGAGAGTGGTGTTAATAAAATGGGCTCGTTAATATCATATTAATAGTCAGACAATTTGCCCTTTTCTGTGACCCAATTCCCAGCCCATTCCCAACCCAATGGCTAAACTGATATTGAGTGACAGATTTTGTCCATTGTGTAATTGAAGTCTTTAGAGAAATTATGTCATTGGCTCAGGCAGCAGAGTAGCAGGTAGGAGGTACTGATCTGTGCAGTTTCGAACAATCATTAGAGTATGATTGATGAGTGAAATACTCTACTTTTGTATTTTATAGTTGCAAATTCATGGAACAATGGTTGCCATGCCTGGGAGAGGAGGAAGTTAAAATCCTTATTACATCAATCAAGCCATATAATTATGTAGCTTCAAAAATTAAACAAATTTAGCAGTTACTATATATGTTTATACATAAACATCATACGGTGACCTTTCATTATAAGTATATATACTCCCGTCGCAGCAGACCTGCGTACTCAGCGAATTTCCAAATCAATAATATAATAACAATATATGACAAGTTTTATAAAAATCTGTCCATAAACATAACAATTATTTGCCTATTCTCCATTAGATTAACATGGGAAAGAGTGTGCAGGTTAGCTGCTGTGAGGAACACTAAAAGTTGTCATTTATACCATAAATAACTTTTATCTTAACATTTATACCAACTTTCATCAACATCTGTCCATAAATAAAAGAGTTTGCCTATTCCCTATGTATTTAAAATGGGAAAAGAGTATGCAGGTTTGCTGCCATGATAAACACATAAACTATGATTTTTAAGCATAAATGGATATATCTCAACCACATGAAGCTAAATATCAAATTTTATCAAAAAATATTAATTAAAATGGGAAATATTAATTTTTTCCTATCCTCCATAAGATTAACATTGGAGGCCCACAATACAACGTACTGTGTTTAGATTTCTTAATATCTCGGTAACCGTTGAAGATAGAGAAAAACTTTAAGGAACTTAATTGTGTAGTTTTTTACGCTGATTCCAATGGTGAAATATAAAATTAGAAATTTTTAAAAAATAACATGTGAAAAACGCAAAATACCCCATTTTGGGGTACAAAACCCCCCCAAACTACCCTTTCCTATTGGCCGATATGTCTGGTTTACGAACTCCTCTGAGCATTCGTAGGAATACACGTCTCTACCAAATTTGGTCTTGATCGGACCATTTTTACAAGAGTTATCGTGTTCACAGACACATATATATATATATTTTTTATACATACAGTAGAACTCCAATTATCCGAACTCCGACTATCCGAATCGCCGATTATCCGAATCACTTTCAGAAAAATATTTGTCCAAAAAAGTCTAATTGTGCTATTATTCTTCCCCCCACGAAGCCAGTGTTTGCGTGTAAAATGTAAGTACGTACATTTTATTTATATTTAAAACATGTAAAAATATCATGTTTCTTACATTTAATATAATAAAGAAATAGTGCAATATCAAAACGTAGCTTTTTTTATCTCTAATGGCAATTTTAAAAAAACTCTGATTATCCGAATATTTGATTATCCGAATGGGTCCCGGTCCCCATTAATTCGGATAATTGGAGTTCTACTGTATATACAAATATATATATATATATATATATATATATATAAATTTTAACGACTATTGTTTTTGGTCTCTGGGCACCTAAAGAAGAAAAAATAACATGGTCTCGGGCTTAAGTCTTACCATGAGACCTACGGTAATAGCTTCTTCCCTATGGGAAATTCGCTAATAAATGAGAGTGGTTGGGTTGATTTTTTTAATACTTTGTTTATGATCCCGAAATTATTTTTTTGGTTGTTGTTTGAGTGTAATATAGTACAAAAATCACTCATTTATCTCACAATATTCATGCCGGAAGGTGATAATTTTCTTAAGTCAAATTTGAGTGTTTCTTACTGTCAAAATCTTTTACCTCAACACATGTGATGATTCGCTTGATTTTTCCCAAGGACACATTGACACTACGCAGGTTTCGATCAGCCGTGTTGAGGGTCCATGCCTTGAGGGTACACTCACCACCAGTCATGAAGCATGGACCTCGCAGGTTCATGGGGGCCAGAGTTAGGGCATCTCCTGACGTGCGATCCGATGCAAAACATCCTTGCAACCAAATATGTTATACACTTTCAGGTTATTTCTCCAAACCAAACAGGTTATGTATCCATTACTATGTTGAAACTATATGTTCATTCATGAGAAGTATACCGTATAGGTAAATGACTAGGTTAGTTTGTTTTAAAAAAATACTCTGATGGTGTTGTGAATTCAGTATTGTTTATTTAATTATTTTTATTCACATTTGGAAAATTGATATTTGATTTTTATAGTGTGTTTTGGCCAACCACAACTAACTAGGCATGTTAAAAAAGATTAGCACATTGAATTAAATCGAAAAATTATATTGATTACTGTTTGGAGAATGCTGTGAGTAAATTTTATTACTGCTGAATCTTTGTTGTTCTTTGCCTGACCCTCTCTGTATTTGTGGGTCCGGCTCAGTCCTGTGCACTGGAGAGCGCGCTTCTATCTGGCATCTGGGGTGTGCAGGCTGAGTTGGGCTCAGCGCCTATGGCTGCGGCTGCACCGTACTTGGGCTGTGATGACTGATGAGGAACGTTAGGGGACTCGTGCTGGGGGATGTGTGCACACATAGGGTGTATCACTTAGCACAAGAGGGTGAAGAACACGAGGGTTTTGTAGAGGGTACAGCACTGAAGACACCGGGGCGATTTGGCGACACTTTGCGACACAGTCGAGGTACGGTACACGACGAGGCAAAGGCAACTAGGGAAACTTGGCGAGAGAGTAGCGCTGTACATGACAACACAGTTAATGACACAGTTTTGTGAGGGGAGAGAGACTGTAAAAACACTGCAGTTTGTGTAAAGTTACGTTTACTCAATAAATTTGAGAAAGAGAGAGTTATATACAGGCACTGTGGCTGTTAATTAATGAGAGTTTGAGTACAGGAGACGCGGGATGAAGCCACTCGCAAAGCATCACCACACGCTTTTCGGAGCCACGACCAGACAACAACTTACTTGTATCGGGGAGGGGATAGTGTGGGTACGCTGAGCATTTGTTCCTTACAGGGGTTCATCAAATTGAAAACAAAAATAAATCAGGCAATATTTTTTTACTAATCAGGTGGAAGCGTCCACCTCACCAATCTGTTGCATGTGTGTGTGTGTGTGTGTGTGTGTATTTGAACAATATGTAAAGAATATCTGAATTTATTCAAATCTTAGATAATTCTATTGTGACTTTATACATACAAGAGTGTTTGAATTATTGATTATACTGAATTATTTCTTTAGAAAAGACATGATAAATGAGGAATGTCTTTCATTGTTTTGTTAATAAATGGTTATTATAAGTAGTAGAGTAAAATTATATACTTAAATATTAAACAGTGTTTAATGTAGCCACTATACCCGCTTCGTTTAATAGCCTTATATGACTGGGATAGTGGCAACGTCCTGTAATCCAGCTACTTGAAGGTCAAGAATTGTGGATAGTTGTAAGCGATGCTCGGTGGGTGTGGTGTTCTCTTATCTGGATTAGCATCCGCACTATTGAATACTATGTCAATCCGTAAAAAGAGCATCCTCATAATTAGACCCATTCGTAATTCAGAGGCCATGGTTTGGATTCTACGTTAAACTGTAGGTCCCTTAGTTGCCAATGGCTGTTGAGCTATTAATGAACAGTCCTGTCTAAGGACCATGTCAGCCTTAGTCTGTAACAAGACTACAAGATCGCGCAACAATCATCTTACATTCAAACCTCATTCATACTTGGCTTAATATACCTACCTTGTGATATGGTTGCCATTTCAATAATCTCATTTATGCTTCTTTCCAGAAATATGATGTCAGACACTTCCTGCACACATTATTACTCCTTTTTCTTGAGACACAAATCCAACTACAGAGGTATTTTAAGGTTAATACTAGTGAAGGGTGAGTGTGGTGGAAATGGATTTTATAACATTTAGTTTTATAGTTTTTTTTCTAAATTGGAAAAATAAATAATTTTTACCAAACAGTTTTTGATCTAATTAATAAAACATTTGAAAAAATTAATGATAAATACAAACCACATAATGCTTCTTTATTATTTATGTCCCAAACAATGATGTTACTATCATCTGGTCCTCCGAGAGAGATGAGATAAGTGTCACAACTGGAGAATACAACTGCTTCCACTCTAACTTTATGTGACTCATACTGCATAAGGTTGGTCTGGTGCTTGAAGTCCCAAAGGATAACAAGGGCCTGTATAATGACAGAGTAAATACTGCAACTCAACTTTTAAGATGACATTTTCCCTTTGTAATTGACAAGCGTTCTGTTCAATCAGAATATATATTTGCAATTTAACCTTGTGTATGTGGTGTATAATATACTCTTTGCTTGTAGCATGCACTGTTTCTGTGTTAAAACCCCAACATCAAACAAGTACCTGAACTGAAGCTGATGATGGTGTTTTACTCTTATTTGAGCTATCTGATGGGAATTTACTTAAGTAGATACTTTCATACTTAAGTGAATATTTCTAACCTTTTTACCTTTAAAAGTAACAAATCAGATAATTTCTTTATACCATATGCTATTCTTATTTAAATGCCTAAAATGTATTGTGCAGAAAGTACCATTACTCAATAATTTTATATCACATACACACTTTTTAAAGTTAAAAGATCAAGGGTAGTACCAACATTTTCCAAAGGTATTACAACCATAACCTGTGTACCACAATTCAAGTAAAACAGTTAAGAAATAAGAAAAAACTGATTTTTTATATTCCCCTTTAGAATAAATTATTTTACTCGCTTTTAGACATCTTACTGTGTTTTCAGGAAATAAAAGGAATTCACTTTCAATAAAATTTATTATAATCATTCCCATTGAAACACATAATGAGTGCAGGATCATTATGTTGGAACATAAAATGCAACTTTAAAGTGTAAGTCAAATTTAATGTTGTGTGCACATTGAAAAAATATTGAAAGATTCTATAAAATACTCTTGTGTGATTAAATTGTGTTAAGTATAGCATTTTGTTTCAGATAACATAAGAGAAGTGAAAATTTAATTGCACTTAGTGCTCCAGTAGTATTCTGACTTTAGTTCTAAGCGCACGCTACCTTGAATTGCCTCGCTAGCTCGGAAGCGGAGTGTTGGGGGTTATTTGTTGCGTTATCAATATAAATTTTGTATTGTGCATGATGAATAAGTATAGTATTATTGAAAACGTAATATAAATAATATCTGTTACTTAAACTTGCAATGTCATATAATAATTCATGTAATAATTTGGAAACAGAGGAATTTCTCCATCTCCAGAAACAATGTGTAGTTAAGAACACAAACATTTGGAAGAGTCCAATAAAATATTTAAAAAATTATTAACCAACGCTATCACACTTATAAAGTAATCAAACACCACATTATAAACTGTAACTGTCACTGGAAATGTGATATTGGGATGGATGAAATAAAATGTTGAATGAATTGTGTATCCTTCTATAAATGTCAAAATACAGTATATGTAGTATGTTATAAGTTAATTCAAATTTATTTTATATAGTACCTTGAATCCCATGTGATTTATTTGACCGGATGCAACATATAATCCATTATTTGATATTGCTATTGTAGATATAACATTTGTATGACCTTCCAAAAACTTTTCCTTTTTGGTTTTCCAGTTTTTAATCGCCAGTTTATTGCCCAAGGGATAAATAATGTGTATTCCATCAGGATGGACACGCAAACCATTGTGAGGGTTTCCTGTGTTAAAAATAAATTATCAATTAGCGATCGAAAGGAAGTATTTCTAAACTTTGAAATATAAGTAAAAAATCACATACCATCAAATCCAATTATGGACATAAGTTCTAATTCGTCAACATCTAGGACTACATCCCCAGAACTCATTTTTACTTAATTTTATGACAGTTAAGCTGTTTAATATGAGTCTTATTGCAAACAAGGTTTTTACTAAATTATTTTGAATTTATTAGTTTGAATTACAATGTTGTATCTTTGATGAAATATTAAATCAATAGAAATTGATTATCAAAATGATATTATTGTTTATAAACATTTGAATTTGCAAGGTAGGCTGTTGTCATAACAACAAGAGGGGTGACCATGGAGTATAATAATAAATATGCTGGTAATATGATTTATTCATCTTGATCCTTAATCATACTACACTAACTCTAGTTTATTTAATCTGATTAGTCTATGATCGAAATCTAATTAAGGGTGCTATTTGTTTTAATAAAGATAAGAAACCGTGTATTTCATTCTTATTTATTGTTAAACATATTTAATATCATAAAATAAGCAAATTCTATAAGATTATCATGTACAGTGATTAAGATCAACAAACTTCTTCATATTTGAAAAATATATAAAATAAAAATACATGAGTCTACAAGTTTATAACAGGTGAGCGTATACGTTCCTCTAGTTACAATTTCAGATTATTCTCGTTATTTACTACTCTATGTTTTACTTTGATTTATACATACTCTATACCTTAGCTTCTTCACTCTACACTGTTGTCCCAATATTTTCACTTAACCTTAAATATTGTAGACGGAATTCATGCTGAACTCTAAGACCTCATTAAGCAATTAGGATTATTAATCCATTGTATTGACTCATTTAGTTGCAACTATAGTTTAGTGATAATTATGAGTACTGATGCAAAGAAAAAACAACCGAACAAAAAGGGTAACGCTGTGGGCGAAGAAATCTTGAACACATTTCAGTCTCTCAGAAATGAGCAGAGACAGTTAGCAAATAAAATATCAGAATTAGAAGTTGATCTTAATGAACACAAGTAAGTGAAATGCATTTTTAACTATTAAACCATCACATTTTTTCACTTACAGTGTCTTTTCATGTTTAAATTTTGGACTAGGCACTAGTTGAGTTGTTCGTAGTTTGTCCTCAATTTAGTCTAAAAAATGTTATTAAATACCAACAACACTATTTTAACTTGAGATAAGAATCAACGAATATTTGATTCTTGATACTATATTTGATACCATTTATAAATAACTAGGTAATGTTTACAATAACTGCTTCTACTCTAATATCTTCCATACTTCTGTTGCTAACTATTTAGGTCCTTAGTATGAACAAACGAGTCCAAAAACTGGGTATTTATAATTCTTATTAAAGTTAGAGAAGATTGAGATGTTTTTTTGCAATTATTACCCTCTAAGGATAGTAAAATGATGATAAAATGTGTTAAACAAAATTTCATATGGTCACTACTAACATTTTACTTCTGGGATTAATCGGGATTAATACCCACGTACTGGGTACGGTATTTATAATTTTTATTTCATTTAAAGAAGATTGAGATTTTTTGCAATAACTAAACTGTAGGGATGATAAAATCTTAATAAAATGTGTCAACTTAATTTCATGTAGTCCATTGTAGCATTTTTCTTCTGAGCATAAAGCATAGTCGGCATAAATACCCTGGTTGCATGGTTGCACTGGTCCTGACTGCTTATGATTTCTTAATTTATTTGATAGATATATGAATTTTTTTTATTGAAAGTGAAGAAAAAAATTAATTAAGAATTAATTACCGTATTTAAAATTAAATTAGAAAGACAGGAAAATTTAACCTAGAAGTGGCCTATGTGTAAACAACTTCAGAAAATAATTAAAATTCAATCTGTAGGATGACAGGATTTAAGGATAAGTGTGTAGACTGTCTTGTAAATGCTACATCCTGTGTGGAAAAATGTGCAGTTGTTAATAAGGTAAATGTCATCAAATATCTTGGTATAGCGCTGGACCGAGAATTGAACTGGAAGCAGCATATTTCGATTCTTAAACAAAAGTTAAATAATACTTTGAGAATATTTTACTTTTTAAACCAATTGTGTATTCCCGAAAGTACTTTACGAATGATAGGCTATACTTCTCAATTGTACATAGTAGAATTGATTATGGCATAACCTTTTGGGGCGGTACATATAATGTATATATCAAGCCGTTGTACATTCGCCAAAAAGCTTTCATTAGAAAAATTGCAAAGCGAACAAGAACAGAGGCATCTTTCCCATTGTTTATCAGGTTTAATGTTCTTCCACTGAAACACATGTTTGTATACAAAGTACTAAAACCTTTTTACCAAAGAAGTGGCAATTTTATTGAGAGTAGGTGTAATTATAGAAAAAGGTTAAGGAATGCTGATCATTTACTGATTCCACGGCCAAAAAACACATTCTTTACAATGAATATTCAGTTTCTAGCTCCAAGAATATTTAATAAACTACCGTTAGACATAAAAAATTCACCTAGCTCAGTAATCTTTAATCGTAAACTTCGTAATTGGATATTGAGTCTTGAAAATATTGATTTTTTACTTAAAATTGTAGCCTAATTGAACATAAACATTTGTTTCAGTACCTCAATGGGAGGATCTATTTTAATAAGTATATAAAATAATGAGTCCTTGTTGTAAATCATGTTTTCTTAAGTGCTTGAGCAAAGGGAATTTATGTAATAATATTCTGAAAGTGAAATCCTGGCTGTCCAGAGAGCTGATAAAGATTAGTCTTAAGTAGCTGATAAGGAACCTCTTACAGGCACTGCCTATGAGGCCCTAAATTTTCCAATCCAGATTACGCTTTGTTTTTATTTTTAAATGTGTTGTAGAATTTAGTTCTTTTGTTATTAATAATTGTTTATAATTTTGTACAGGTAAAATGTTATGATATATTATAATATTTTTATATAAGATATAATTATTTTCTACACTTTTAAATATGAGAAAGATTTTAGTTTTTACATAAGAACTGTAATTATTGAATATTGTTTTGTGTTTTCTTGAGCAAACACTGAGCTGATGTTGTAATCCTGTTTTTGGAAAATAAATATTATTCTTATTCTTATTCTTATTTAATTATTACTTGTGATATAGATCTTTTGATGGTATCAACATAAAAAAACTTATTTCATAAACATTTAGTACATTTATCAAAATATATTATTGATTTAAACCAAGCAGTAACCAAAAAAAGATGAATTAATTTTAGTTCTCTGCCATTCTGCCTATATCGATCAGGTCTTAGGTTTGTCTAGCCTTCCAAGCCATTTAAACAATAAAAATTTTAACTATCATAATTCATAATTTAATAACGGTAGATTTAAAACACGAAACCCCATGCTTATTTACAAACTTAATGTATTATTTTACAAAAAGTGCTAAATCATTAAATGAAAGATACTAGCAAAGCTTTAAGTTATTGTAAAAGGTGTTATAGACTATCCTAATGTATCATGTAATGATAAAAAATAACATATTTAGGGGTGAATATAAATAATTTCAATCGATTTCATAAATACCCAAAATACCCGGGTATATACCCCGAGTTTTAAATACCCAGGTATTTTACATCACTAACTAAGATATAACAGTCCTCCCCTCTTATTTCACAGTAACCTCTTAATCTTCCTTCTCACGAAATCACTGTTTGCCTATTAGATCTCCTTAAAGGGTGTGACATTGGAGTTCTTGCTCAAAACTCTGGGTCTGGAGCTCGAGTTGGCGATGGCAGGTCGTTTTGTTCAATTAGTTTCAGGGTGTCTATTGGGGTCACTCTGGTTCGGTCAAAGACCTCTTGATCTGGTTTGGTCAAAGCTGGCCAGTCAAAATGTTTTTGGCTCCCTCCTCTCCACAATGATGAAGGCCAATCACATCTGGTCAACATGTCTCCATTCTCTTCTCCCTTTGCATTTTATTCAGTAATGCAAATGTCCGTCGGTTTCAAAAACTCTTCCAAAATCCCATTTTTGGAATCTACTGTTGACCCTAAATTGAATTCAAACTGTGATCTTTAAAGCTCTTTTTGGACGTGTTTCTGGCTCAACGTGTACATTTTTTTGTAAACATGTCTAGTTTTATTCTGATTCTTCTTCCCATGAGTAATTCTGATGGACTCGAACCTGTGCTATTATGTGGTGTTCTCCTGTATTGTAGAAGTCTGCACAATTTGAGATGTATGTCACCCGGTTCTGCTGACATGGGCTTCAGTCCCGTGAAGTCCACATGAATTTGTTGCTATGGTGTCGTAGGGAAGTCCCAGGGGAACTGTCGTAGATGGGTTGTTTTGCTTTTCATAACACTGTATGCTCAATATCCTGGTCGATTGTTGGCCACCACTCCTTGCCAATATATGCAGAATGAAATTCATCGAGGATAGCCTTGTAGAGTTTCCTTGGAATCGCTACTTACTCTCCCTGAAAGACACAACCATTCTGGATGGAATAAAGTGCTTGGTTGTTCTCGTGTATCTGTTTTCCTGAAGTTATTAATGTAATAATTGTCATCAGTGACAGATCTTCCTTGGTCACTTCTGCTAGGACCTTCCTTGTTACCGGATTAACATCCAACTGATATATCTGAAATAACGTAGAGTTGTCTACGTCATTATCATCTGCGTTTGTGCTCAGAAATTGAGAAAGGAAATCAGCATTAGCATGGTGTTTAGTGTTCCTGTAAACTATCATATAGGTAAACCCTGACATAAATATGGCATACCTCAACAATCTTGCAGCCGAAACAGCAGGAAGAGCCTTCGATGGGTTAAAGATCGATGTCAATCGTTGAGGATCTGTAATTAATGTAAAAGGTCGTTTGTAACAATACATGAAAAACTTCTGTAGCCCCCAGTACAAACCAGTTGCTTCTTTTTCAATTTGACTGTAGTTCATTTCACTTTTTGAAAAGGATCTAGACGCAAAATTAATAGGTCTTTCCAAACCATCCGGGAGACGGTGGGAGATAACTGCTCCAAGGCCAATCGGGGAAGTGTCTGTATTCAGGATCAGGGGAAACTCCGGGTTGTATGGAATCAACAATTGTTCACTCATGATATGTCGTTTTATCTCATTGAAGGCTTCTTTACAATGTTTTGTCCGTCATGAATTTGTTGTCCTTCTGTAAAAGTTGATAAAGTGGATGAAAGATGCCCACCAAATAGCATGAACTTATTATCACAGTTCGCCAGCTCCAAAAAGGTTCTGAATTCTGATACGTTCACTAGTCGTTTTGCTTCCTTAATTACTCTGGTTTTATCAACGTCTTTGTGTAGTCCTGATTCATCGATAACATGTCCTAAATATCTTATGGATTTGCATTTCTCTTTATTGAGACAAATCCCGCAGATCCTCAAGAGCTCAATCTTTTTATCGATTCATTATCTCAAGGAAAGTACCGCCCTGTACTTTAATGCCATCTTAAAAGCAAGAAAACCCAAAAAGGCCCTGTAAAATTGATCCATCTGCCTCCGCCAGATGGCTGTTGCTGTTTTGACACTAAACATTAATCTTTTCACTTTGAAAATTCCTAAGTGAGTGTTGATTGCTTGCATCATGAAGCTCTCTTCATTCATGACTACATGATGTTAGGTTTGACATCTAATGTATAGAAGAACTTTCCTCCAGACATCCGTGCAAATATGTCTTCGATTTTGAGCACTGGATAGTGTTTTTATGGAGTAAGGGGTTTGAGAGGTGCTTTTTAATCCGCTCAAATTCTTATTGAACCATTTGGTTTTTCTATTAGGCCAATAGGCGTTGCACATGTTGCGTGCAAAACTTTTTCAATTATATTTTCAGCCTGCAGTTCATTCTCCACTTTTCCCATGGTTGCGTATGGGACGGGCCTAGCATGATTCAAACCAGGTTTAACATCGCCGTGTAAATGTAGGGCACATTCGAATTTAGGGATGTATCGGGATGTATCACCAAATATGAGAATTCTTGAAGTAGTTTGTCTAGAAGTTGAGTGTCTACTGGTCGTGGTGCTCAAATAGATAGGATGTCAGCCCAAGAAATGTCAATCTTCCTTATCCACTCCCTGCCCATTATCGAATCCACCTCTTCAGCAAGGATGTAATAAAATCCTCTGTCGTGTAAAAAAAAAAATGACTGTCGTGCTGCGGTATTTACTGACAAACAGAACATACCTACCGGAGATATGGCACCTACGACAGGTTCGATCTTTAGCGAAACATGCAGCACACCTGTGAGATCAGTCACCACAGCATCCTCACAGTTTTTTTAGTTTATTCTTGAATGTAAGATCTTGTAGTTCACTAGTCAGATTGACCTTATTAACTCCAGGGAGGGGGGGAAGGGGGGAACTTTTGGTGTTGTATTTGTCGACTTTCTGGCTTTGTAATTTCCGTAACAACGGCCATCTTAAGTGTTTCATCAAATGCCAATACTGAGCCTTGTTGCAAAAGCTTTTCACAAAACGTCGTTGTCACTAACTCGTTGTACAAGCTAGGAGCGAAGATAAACATCTATAGTAGATGCGTTGAAAGTAGCACAGACAAAATTGCAGGCATTAGCTATTTGCCTTAGACTGGCCACGTACTGTGCAATGGATTCACCGTCTTCCTGGAGACGATAAACAAAACTATGTGGCTCCGCCATTTCACATGTTTGCGGACTAAGGTAATCCTTGTAACTGTTTTCTTGAAGTTTCTTTGGTGCAGTCAAAGATGTGAGTGTCTGAAAAATCTTCAGAATTAAACTATTTTAAAGTATTTGAGCTTTATATTTGTCTGCTCCATCCTCCTCTGATGATATTTTACCTAGGTTAAAGAAATGTTTGATCCGTAAAACGTAGTTGTCAAATGCCTCTCAGTTTCGTCGTACGGCTGAGGTTGTAATCCATGACTGTCAAAACGGTCAACTGTGCTCGTCGAGCGTTGACTGGTTGGAAGTTTACTTAGCGCAGCTACTAACGTAGTAATTAGGTTTTCAGTCATTGTTCCATGTTCCAATTATAGAAAACAGTAACTGGTAAGGTTCGCTGTGATATAAAATTGTCGCCACTTTACGTATTCCAAATCTAAATTATGTATATACAATGATTAGAAATTAGTTATTAAGTTGAACTGGATGACATGATACATAACAGAATATAAATAATATATATAAACAATGTCATAAGACAATATAAGTCATATGATTTAATTTAAGACTAAGATATAACAGTAAATATTACTGATGTGGTAATGGGCAAAGTTCAAAGTGATAACAGCGACATGAGTCCTGCTACTGCTGCTACCTGTGCGGGTGATTTTTTCCCCGCCTAGAACCCTGATCCTTTACCTAGACTGGATAACAATTTAACGCAATGTGCATTTGTTGCTAACAAACAGTGCTCTGCAGAGTTAATTGAAATAGGTTATTGATAGGGCTAGTATAAAAATATCAATAACCAATGTAACTTAATTCCGCAGAGCGCTGTTTGTTAGAGACTAATTCACATTGCGCACAGGGATTCTAACCTTCATAGTTATCCTTATAAATTTTAGGCTGAACTGCCCTTAATATTGCTTGTTTTTTATATTTAGGTCCCAAATAGTTAAATTGGTGACAGAAGTATGGAAGATTTTGGAGTCAAGGAGGCAGTATTGTAAAAAATTAATAATAAGTAAATATAAACTTAAGTTAATTGATTATGAGGATGTGAAACCGAAAAATCAGTCATAGTTACTGATTTTGGAAAAGCATACAATTATTTTACTGTCAATCATTTTACCTACAAATTTCATAGATCCATTAACTTTGGCAAATATTCAAACTATTGACTCTTATGGTGAGCTCTAAAAAGATCTTTAAAATCGGGCATAAAGTCTGACTTAGTTTCT
Source organism: Nephotettix cincticeps (assembly GCA_023375725.1). Classification (NCBI taxonomy): domain Eukaryota; kingdom Metazoa; phylum Arthropoda; class Insecta; order Hemiptera; family Cicadellidae; genus Nephotettix; species Nephotettix cincticeps. Next base: position 485,904 of record CM041788.1, on the reverse strand, counting down.
CATTTGGTGAATTTTTGTACAGCGGTGAAGTCAAAATGTCATATGATCCATTTCTTCATTTTTTAATGCAATAAAATCAGTTTATTAAGGGAAATAAAGTTACAATTTGTTTTCATGTTGTAATTTGTTTAAAAAAAGCATTTTTTGCTAAACATTTTGTTATATAATTATCTAATTATATTATTTGTAATTTACTTCAAGTAGTCTACCGATAAGATATATTGATTGTTTTACTGTCAACAAATAAGATAAATCCAATATTGTGTAGATTTCTAATTTGATAGTAGGGTAACCCAGATAAGAAAACCAGGATGAACCAAATGGTCAAGTCTGCACCACTATATCTACTGTTATTAGTATGCAATATTTGCGATGACATACAGCGGCTCTTTAGGATAGGTGTATATATATTTGTATAAATTGTGTATGTATATTTTACACTATCAATAATCAATCCTTGCAGAGCACCGAATGTTGGAATAGATCTATATTACGTCTGAAAAACTGGCCATTACAAGACAGACTAATGGCAGTTGGCTAGGTAACGTAGTGCAGAGACTTTGAACACTATTTGTCAATCGATAGTGATATTTTCCTGTTACTGTAGATCAAAGAGAAATATCAAAGTGTAAGAAAAATTATGATTGACTGCTATTCCTCAGATGTTGACATACAAACACATTAGCTGTCACTAGGAAACAAGGGCACTGCTTAGAAATTACCAGTGCACAAAATATAACCTCTAACCGGTATACAATGCTACACTGGAATGCGAAGAACATTCCCGTACCAGTGCTACCAACAAACAAAAGCAATAATATGTTGGTTACAGAGCGCATTAATTCCCGCACGCTGACGGCGGTCAGTCGCGGGATTTCAGCACTTAGCAGCGACCGTGTTAAACACTTATCTTACCAGTAACCACTATCAAACAGTTGATTGTGATACCCATTAGAGGTACCTGTCAGAGTTATTAAAGAGGTTTATTGCTTCCCTTAAGAATTTTTTGTATAACGATAGCACATCACTTATTTCCTTCTTGACTTTAAAGACCTTAAAGCAAGATAATTAAAGCTCTTATATTTATAAGACAAAAAGTTCAACATACACAATGTTCTGTTTAACTATTTTTGGTGATGCTAGTTCTATGTTAAAACTTGTCAGTAAGCATACAAAGGATGTTTCAAATTTGATGGTGGCCTTTGAAATTTGTGATTCACTGTTGAAACCACAACATTCATGAACATATATCTGTTACTCATAAGCGTACAGTAGAACTTTGACAGTTCAAACTCTTATTTTATTTAAACTCTTCTCTCGTTTCCTAGAATTTCATTTACTACCAATGGTAAAAACTACTGGTTAGTTTGAACAATATATTGTATAGTTTGAAACTTTATGTGATAAATTCTAATTAGACAATTAAATTAATTAATAACTAAATTAATTAATTAGATTTATTGGGCTTTAAATTTTCTAAAACCAGCTCTTTATTAGGTCTATTGTATTTTTTTATTTGTGTTTTACTTGACTTGGGTTTGGTTCTTGTTCAGTTAATTTGCTAAGCAAATATTTCAAGAAAGTTGAGTTTATATGTTCTAGGTAGATAATAGAAAAGTAATATGTTATGTTTACTTCATCAACATTGTGTTATACAATTTTTGATAGGCCTACCAGTTAACTAAGTCTACTAAAAAAGAAATAATTTTTTTATATTTACTAAATTTTCAGGATCGTAATTGATACTCTGAAAGACCTGGATGGTGACAGAAAATGTTTTAGAATGGTTGGCGGAGTGCTATGTGAAAAGACAGTGAAAGAAGTTCTACCCGTGTTGAGTACCAATAAAGAGCAGGTAGGCCTTTTGGTAGCTTATTTTCATCTTTTGCATATTAAAATTTACGCCAATATTTATTCTAAGTGACTCATTATTTCCATGCTGGAGAAAATATTTTTCCTGCAGGAAATATTTTATCTATTGTTTCTTTTAGTATTCAATCAAGGGGACTGAGAGGTACATTTTTCCCAAAAATATTGTTACAATTAAGAGATGAAATAGTATTTTTTAGATCTTCGTTTTATAGGCTGGAAATGTCCAAGCTAGACCACAGTAAATAATATTATAGTAGGGCCTATAAATCAGAACCATCTTATAGACAGATCTTATCATTATTAGTGTCAAATACAGACTTTAGAGTCTAGATATAATAGAGAAGAGAGTAGAAAAGAGTTAAGAGAATTCCAGATTATTGTTTTGAAAGGTTCTATTGACAGGGTTGCTCATAAATTTGATAATGTGTGGTCCAGGAGACACATCTTTGTTGATGATCTCTATAGATTTATTCTCTTTAAGTGTGCTTCTTTAGCAATGAGTTTTGTAATTAACAGTAATTTTTGGCTCAGTGAAATATTTATTGTTGGTACAATATTCCCAAATCCTAGGTGTATCTTACATAAAAACACTTAAAATTGTCCAAATCAATGTGTCAGATGGCTGAAAATTCGGATAATCTGAAAATATAACAGGGTAGTCGTCCACGTCCCATAGACAACAATTGTGAACGGCACTTGCGGTAGTAGTACTGAAAACTGTATATAGGTAACTATCAGTCAACAAATTAGCAGAAAAATATCAAAGGCATTTAACGTGTTAAATTACAAAAAAAATGTGGAAAAACAAAGCAGTACATTTTATTAATTTTAGATAAGAAAAAAAACTAAATTTCTTATTCAAGTCTTGAATCTTAAAACAGTTCATTCAGTAAAAGTCTTTAATTGTATTTTGTTTACCGCCTCTTTTTTTATATCACTTCCCCCAAAATATCAGCTGCAGTACTCTTTTCAGTAGTGGTTTGAATAAAAAACGCAACACACCGAGTGTGTGCTTATATGTTATACAATCATCATACTTGCCATATATAGCAAGCACTGCAGTTGCGTCTAAAATTGTGTTGATTCTCAAGACGAAACTCGCATATTAAATTTACTAATTTTTTTAACCTGATCTGAATAAGCTGGAATTTGGGGAGCACGCGGGTCTAGGGGTAGAGCGTGGTGCTTTGGTGCCCAAGGTCCCGGGTTCAAATCCCGCCAATCACGAATGGCTTTTCGCTATGTGATAATGCCGCAACCCACACAGGGGTTTGAAAAAGCCGATACGGCTGAAGTGCCTTGGGAGTAATCCGTCCCTTCCAATAAAAGTAAATAAGCTGGAATCCTGATAAACCAAACTTTACTGTATATGTATGTCTTATTCAGATACAAGTGTTATTGAGGGGCACAGACAGTTTAAGATGGACTGTTTGATTTTGTTTTGAGATGACAGTATTATGTCATGTTTAAATATTTTTTCTGAAAGATAATATATATTGTTATTATAATTTGGATTTGTTTACTTTTAGCTTTCAAATTTAATCGAGTCACTGAATAAGTTATTATCAAAGAAAGGAGTTGAAATAAATGAGTTCAAGGAAAAACACAGCATTCGAGTGAAGGGGCAGGATGAGGAGAGTACATCTGAGAAGAAGGATGACGCACCTGCGAGAAACGTCATGGTCAACCCATTGTGATTCCACTGTGCATTTGTTTCTTTAACCAGGCACAATAAATCTCTTATTATTTCCTTTCTAATCATTCAAAATATTTTAGTCAAAGTAATTTTAAGCTTACATTTTTCTTCTAATGGACTAATACTTTATTTATTGTAAACTATTTGTTTTTTTTAATAAACGTCAAGAGTCTATGTACACTGCTTTCAATACCTGTGGGATCGTCCTGTGTTTTGTATATAATTTTCTATGGTATACTTTAAAAATCTATGTATTGCAAAGAGAGGGACTTGGGAAAGGTGGGAAAGCAAGTAATAAAATTACTTGAATTCAAAATACGGTAACTGGAATCTTAAATTTTTCTCACTGAATAATAAGAAAGTTTATCTTGTTTTTTTAACAATATTCCCTTAGTAGAGGTAAAAAATGAGAGTGATACACTACCGACTGGGATGGTGGCATGTCCTGTAATCCAGTTACTTGGAGGTGACAAATTGTGGATATTTATGAGCAATGCCGGGTGGATGTGATATTCTCTGGTATATACTATTGAATACTCTGTTCATCTGCAAAGATCCTCATAATTAGACCAATTTGTAATTAAGAGGCAAAATAGTGCTTTCCATCCCACATTAAACTAGAGGCCGTTCGCTGTTGGGTTATTAATTAACAGTCCAGTCTAAGGAACGTGTTAGCCTCAGGCTGTAACAAGATTGTGTCAAAATCATCTTGCACATATCTCTCATTTGTACTTGGCTTAAAATACCTATGGGTAGGCCTAGGTATTTTATTTTATTTTTATTTTATGAAAATATTTCGAATAAAAATGTTTTTAACTCAAATTTTTTTTTAGAAAGTAGGCTACTATGTTTTCCTGACCTTGAGACTGTGTCCTGTAATTCAGCTACTTGGAGATCACAAATTGTGAATCGTTATGAGCGATTGTCGGTGGATGTGATGTTGAATTGAATACTATGTTTATCCTCAAAGGCTATCATCATAAAAATACCAGTTCGTAATTAATTAACGAAATTGGTGGGTAAAAGTTCGTATGCGGGAAATTTTTTGTTATATGAGAGGGAGTTGGTGCTTCTGAGTGTCACAGTGTTGATAGAAGGATACGGAAGCATCGAACAAAGTTCCACGGATTTTCATCAATTCTTCAAAATATTATGAGGTAAGTTCTGTTTTCTGTTTGATTTGAATAATTCTATAGTTTATAGGAATAAATTTAAGGTATCCAATTGATGACATAATTTTTAAGTTTGGATATTTCTTTAAGCAGCTTTAAAAAAGCTCATAAACCATGTCATCATTAGTTGCCTTTTTTGCTCACAGGTCACAGCATTGATTGAATATAAAAATTGTAGTCTTAAAGAGAGCTTGAATGTGAACTCTACCACAATTTACCACTGGTGCCTTCAGCCGGAGTCTTCAAAGAGTCACAGTCGTCTTGATCGTCTTGAGAGAGTTGTTTTTTGGGTGAATCTTGTGTTTGTGTGGTGTGTGTAGTAAGATAAGCCATGTTTATTCGAACTGACTTTCCTCTAAAAATTTATTCAGCCGGTAATAGGATCGGTCAATGAGGTATTCTTTGTGTTTGAGTTTAAATGTTTTTATGTTGGATGTTTATTTGGAAGAAGGTTATGTAATTTTTTATTTGGGGTTTTACAAAATTAGTTTTATTTATGATGTTGTATTTGTGACAATTAGTTCTTAATTGAGGAGGGTTTAATTTATTTAATATTATAGTTTTGTAAAGATATAAGGATATTGTGGTTAGGATGCGGTGTTTGAAAAATGTTTAGCAGTATTCTCTTGGTTCAGTTAGGTTGATGATACAGATTTCCTTTTTTGCAGTACAAGAATTCTCTTTAAGTCTGTTTCACCTGCAGCGCACCATGCTGTTATATCGCAGGCCTGACGAGAAGAGAACGTAGTACGCAGTGATGGTCATCTCTTGATTAGTGATACTTTTCAGCCTCCTCAATGCATGTATTACTTATGAGATTTTACTGTGTAGCTGCTGTATGTGGTTTTGCCAAGGTTAGATGTTGGTCGATGGTCATGGCCAGACATTTGGTGCATTCTTTGCAAGTTTTAATTTGACTATTTTTGTGAATATTTTTAATTTTGAAATTAACTATTATTGTTTTTTCTTTATTTATGATTAGGCCTAGTACATTGCAAGCTATTGTAGAAGTGGTTATGACAATTTCAATGTTAAATTTTTGTAGGTTATGTAGATCTGAGTTGGTTGTTGGAGTTAAAATTATTAGAAATGTGTCGTTTGCAAAAAGGATGCATTTGGTTGAGTCCGGAAGATGATTTACTCTTACCAACTTACCAAATTTTACCAGCCATTAACGACTTCAAACAAAATAATATGACTAGCCAGTGAAGATGACTACAAGGACCCTCCAGATGAAGACTGTATTCAGTGTTCAGCATTCGAAGAGTGGTGGCATGAAGGAAAGGGAAAATTTACCTGTGACTATTTTTAAACTGTAATATTTTGTATAATATTATTAACTGACAACATCCCACAGGATTATCTCAAATACTATTATTCTTTGAAAGTATGGTTGGTATTCTCATTAAAAATGTTTGTATTTACTTCCCTGTGGGAAATAGGTTAGACCATGGATATGTCTAAAGGGAATGTTTTCAATTCATCTAAACAGCTGTTCCTATTCTTTTATATTAAAAATTCAATACAATAGCCCTGGTAGTTTATATGGAAACCTGTTACATATTTTCCATCTTAAAAATCACTAACACCCCCCAGAGCTAAGACATACCCATGTCAAAATTTATGCCGAACACTATTCAAACTCTTACCCCACCTTTGGGGCAAAAGTTCATTTTTGCATAAGATAAATTATTGTCTTTTTTCTTAGTTTCTGTGAAATGGTCAGTCATAACTTTACTGTTACATTATAAACTTAAATGTCTAGTAGTTTGTTGGAAAAATGTTTTTATTTCTCTTTGGGAAATTACTTATATAATGTGGATAGGTCTAAAGGAATTTTCAGTTTCTTTAAACAGCTGTTCTTACTCGTATAACCACATGACATAACTTACGTTTCAAATTTTGGTCTGACGAATTAGCAATACCACCCCACCCATAGCTAAAAATTATCCATGATAAACTGTTTAGCTCTAATACTTTTTCATTATTAGTAGTTAAACCTTAAGTGCGAACTCTTACCCCACTCTACGATACATTTAGTTCAGGCAGTTCATTGAAAAACCAACTTAATAACAATATAATAAATATATTTACGGCAAAAATTAAACTATTCTACAGGCCTACAGTATACTTGTTTTCCTTTCGGGAAAAAAATCTTTGATAAAATATCAAAAATACTTTCATATAACAAACAATATACAAATAATGTGGTTGATAAATTTTTATTATGTTAAATAAAAGCAAACGGTGAAGATTATTTTGGATTAAATAATCATATAATAATACTGATTCATAATAGTGTACTGTTAAATAATTTTACTCTTGGATTCTCCTTGGCAAGAACTGTATTGCTTTCTGGCCCCATTTGGTTTTATAGCCTGCCTTCTGTTTTCCAGTTTTCTTTATACCAACATACCACTTGTTTTTCTGATACTTGTGAGACAAATATGTGTTGTACTGGCCAAGCACTCCCTCAATAAACATTGTCTCATCCTCCCCTGGGTTCAGCTGGAAAATCAAATAAAAATTCAGACTCTGTTTCATACTAATTTTTGTAAGGTTTTCCAATCCAATCACTCAAGTCCAAATGTTGGCATGACATTAATTATTTAAATGCATAAATTTATCTTATAAAACTTGAATTACAGATAGTTACGGGCAATGGTCAGTTGATGTTATATTCTCTCGAGTGGATTAACGCCTGTACTATTGAATACTTTGTTCATCCAGAAAGACCATCTTCATAATTAGACCAGTTTGTAATTCACAGGTAAAAGTGGTTTGGATCCCACGTTAAACCGTAGGTCTCTTAGACGGTAATAATCCAATACTATAATACAATCAAGGTTTGTATATATATATATATATATTTAGACACGGATCTCGAAAACGGCACTAAGGAATTTCTTTAAATTTTGGGAATAACTAATTTCCGAGTAGAAAATAAGTTCTAGATAGGTCTAATGTCCAGGAAAATTCGTGTTTTCTTGTAATATTAAGTTTAAAATCTAAAAATTTAACATTACGCTTATGGAGAATAAAATGTAAACAATACAAACCAAAACAGCTGTTTATAACCGTTTGACAGTTTTTGATTGAAGACGGCAAAGAACAATATGTGAATACAGGTTTTTCATAAATATTTATTTTATGTATGTATGTAAAATTATCAGGTTACTAAACAATTTGTAAAAACTTAAGGGTAACATAACTGTGCGAAATAAAACAGAAAAGAGTATTTCCAAAATCTTCCGTGTTTTGATAGAAAACGTATTTGTTGTATTGCTTGAAGCCACCGTAACAAACCAATTAATATGTGTAAATAAAAATTTCTCTTTTGCTTTTCAATCCTCATTCCGTTTATATCAAAATCAGTAGGTCACAGGCTAATAATACCTGTATGGATAGTTAAACAGTAAATGATCGGCTAAAACAATTGAGGTTGGCTAAAAGACCTTAACCAGCGTTGCTCATTTGGCAGACGCCGTGGTCCAGCGGTAGTGTGTTGGCCTCATAACACGAAGGTCGCGTCATCAAACCCTACCAGGGGCAATACTTTTTTAATTTTTATAATTAATTTTTATAATACATGTATTATTCTAAACGAGCAAAGCTCGGTCACCAGGTACTAATAATAATAAAAGATTTAGACTACATTTAGTTTTCTATTAGGTATCCTTTGCTTTTCTCTGTTTAAATATATTTAGCTGAGCTATTGAGTTTATTTGTGAATCGTCCAAACTTTATTTAATTATTGACATATCTGGCTATGATGGATGTTTTTGTGGGACCTTTATTTGAATGTGTAATTTTTACAGGAAATATAATGATAAAAATACATTCTGAACCTAAACAATTTCCTTTACAATGTCATTTTCAATTACAATCCTTTGCAAATTCATAGCTAAGGCTTAATTCTGAGCCTTAACCCTTTTTATACTACCAAATATCTCAGGATTAGAGAAATGATATAGAATTATAACTGTATAAAAGTATAATTATATATAATGTTTTAACCCTACATAGTTTTGCTCTACGCTTATAAATTTTAATGAATTTCCCATAGGGAAGAAGGTATTACCGTAGGTCTCATGGCAAGAGTTAAGCCCGGGACCATGTTATTTTTTCTTCTTTAGGTGCCCAGAGACCAAAAACAATAGTCGTAAATATATATATATATATATATATATATATATATTATTAAATTAAAAGAACTTGAGCTCCCTTTAAACATTTTATTTTCATGATACACGACACGTGTTTCGAATCTTAGTTCATTTTCACACTGTGAAAATGAACATGATGTTTAAAGGGAGCTCAAGTTCTTTTAATTTAATAATAACTATATTTGCTGCCCTTACTTGTGAACTACATAATCAAATATATATATATATATGTGTGTGTGTGTGTCTTTGAACACGATAACTCTCGTAAAAATAGTCCGATCGAGACCAAATTTGGTAGAGGCGTGTATTCCTGCATTTGCTCGGACGAGTTCATAAACCAGACATATCGGAACGGGTAGTTTGGGGGGGTTTTGTACCCCAAAAATGTTTTTTTTGCGTTTTTTCCCATGTAATTTTTAAAATATTCTAATTTTATCTTTCACTATTAGAATCACCTTAAAAAACTACACAATTTAGTTCCTTAAAGTTTTTCTCTATCTCCAACGGTTACCGAGATATTAAAAAATCTAAACACAGTACTATGTATTTTGGGGCTCCAATGTTAATCTTATAGAGGATAAGGAAAAATTAATGTTTCACTTATTATCTAATAATTTTGGATGAAATCTTATATTTAGTGTTCTCTAAATGTCTAAATGTTCTCTCTATGAACATACTCTTTCCCATGTTAATCTTATTGAGAGTAGGCAAATAATACTCATATTTATTGACAGATAATGATAAAACTTGTCATATATCATTATTATTATTATTATGTTATTGATTTGGAAATTCGCTGAGTACGCAGATCTGCTGTGACGGGGGTATTTGATATATATGTTTTAAAACTCTTGACTTACCTCTCCATACAAACGGCCTTTTTTATTCATAGCCAGATATAGATTTGAATTGACTCCTCGAATACGTACAAGACCTCCAAAACCAGCTGAAGTAAACTCCAAAATTCCTAAAAAGTAAAAAAATATAAGTAAAAGTTTTTTTCACTTTCTCCTTCATAAATGAAAGTAAAAGTTTTGTTCTGACAAAATATTCAAATTAGTGTGGATATTTTGGGATTGATATCGGACTTTGTGCGCATGGTTGTATACTGTCATACTGATACACAGCCAACATTAATTGTTAATTTTGATCAAATTTGGTTTGATTGTTGTATGTATCCATTATATATCCAGCTTTTATATTCTTTAACTCCCTTGATATTTCTTTTTAAAGACTTCATACTTCTAATCCTTTTAATAATTCTTCATATAATTTCATATTAAAAATGGTAATTAATATTGCTTCGTTTGGTCCTACTTATATGTCAAGTAGTCAGACCAAGGAAGAAGATTGATTTTTATTTAATACGTGAAACTTTAAAAGATTTAACTAGGTGCGATATTTGTCTATGTTTTCGCATGGAAATTGTTTCATAATGTATTCAAATTCAGGTATCTTGCACAAAATTGATATTAGGTAAGTAAAGCTGAGTTTTGAAAATTCATAATGGCGTTGGTTATTAAATATTAAATTAACAAATAGTTGGACTTTTCCAACGCGTCTTATGTTTAAAACACAATTTAAACACATTTTAAACACAAGACGCGTTGGAAAAGTCCAACTATTTGTTAATTTAATAAGTAAAGCTTCTATTTTGAGCAATCTATATTTTTCTCATTGAATTCCTACTGTTTTATTTTAGGCTAAAATAAATAAATATTAAAATTACCGAAGTCATTCATGTCTTGGTCAACCCCCTCCACTGTGGAATCGTCTCGGATGACCAGGTTGTAGCCAGTGCGGCAGTAGAGCTGCATGCGGCGGCCATAATGGGGGTTGCCGACACGTAGCGAGGGATCAGTCCCTGGAGGAAGCCGATACCTTGAGCCAACAGTGGTGCCAGGACATATGCATCCTCTACGCAAGGGAGTATGCGAAATTACTATACCATCCCAATGAAATGCAATTTTAAGAGACAAATTTAAAATCAGGTGTTCTTAAGAAGCAAAATTATTCTAATAGTATTTACTAAACTAAATAATAGTTTAATAATACTATCTAAACTATTTGATATAATCATGTTTGGGCAAAAACTACTTTTATGTGCTCAATTAACATATAAACTTATCAATTTCAGTTCCTATGGCTATGACGCAGTCCTATTACAGAAACAAGGATCTGAATACAATCAAGACTGATGAGATGTTCAGATAATTTGGAGTTCCCGAATCAAGTATTCTTTCTTTTCCTTCCTTATTTAATTTTTCATTTTACTCTATCAAATGTTGCTTTACTTATGATGCATGGTGTTATTTTAAATGCATAAGTTTCATTATTTTTAAGTTTTGCTTTATTTCAGATATGCAAAGAACATCTATATAAATATACCCACAATTATTACTCTACTTAAATATATTTTCATTCACCATCATCCTTGTTAGTAGTCAGTGAAGAAGAGAAACAGTTTTGTGGACATTTATTTTCAGATTTCATTACATGATTTTTCAAAGTTCTTTTATTAAAAGCTTAACACAGGCCTATTTAGTTTTGGTGTCAACCAAATAACAGTTTTTATTGTTTTTCAGCCAAGGACGGTTTTTATGGGACAGCCACTTCAATTAGTAGAATTTTGACAACAATACTTAACATCTTCAGAACTCCATTCTGAAGAATAAATATAGAATTCAGACTATAACTTGGAAACTATTTTGTTAAGGCAACATAATTTAATATCAAATTGGTTTATCCAGCATCAGAAAACAGCTCTACATATTTGAATAATGGAATGGCAACGCTATTTTAGGAAGATCTATTTTAGTTTCCTACTCTGGAAAGAAATCTCGAAGCCAAACTCTTCAGTCTAAACAAATGTTTTGTTTACTAAATGCTGATTTCAAAAAAGTGAGGAACGGACAAAGTTCAAAATAGTTTGACTTTTATCACATAATTTATAAAGTTATTATAGTAAAAATTGTTAAGAGTATAAATTGTGAAACTTGTTTGCAATTTTTCCCAACCCAGTTGACAAAACCTGATCTGAAATATTTGTAAAATAACTAGTTTTCTAATAAAAATAATGTAAAAAGTTGGTTGAGGATTCCAATTTGGATTATATTTTCCTTCATTTTAAAAATAAATCGTTATTTAAGTTAGAGAGAATGACACATTTATGAATATTTAAATGAGTATAGATGAATTTGTTTGGTTTATTATTTTTTAAGAATTTTATCCCTTGGATGATAAATTATGGTTAAAATAAGAAAATTACCCACTTTTTAATTAGACTTAAATAAGAACACTTTATGCAATTCAACGTTGTAGACCAGAATAATCCTTTTTGTAGCCAGACAATTTATTGTCAGTTCAATTAATCACTATTTTTTGTATATCACTTAAAATAATGTTTAAATATGTTAAAACTGTATATAATATTAGTTCACACATTCATTTGTAATACTAATCTTCATTTTTAATACCTTTACATTGATACAGATGTATTCAAATATAATCGAGAAAAATATTGGTCTCTATTAAGTATAATGCAGAAGCATGCACTAATCTCTTATGGTACTTTATAAAAGGCTTCGGTGAATTACAAAACAAACCAATAATTTCAAAAGTAAATTTGAGGAAAATCAAACCTTTCAAGTGGAGTGGCTTGACTGTGTTCCTCTCTGTAATTGTTGTCATCCGTAGTGTCAGCACTGGAACCAGGTGTAGCCTCGGCCATGGCTCTCGTTTTGTGTGTTTGTGTGTGGGCGAGGCTTGGGCTGTCTCCAACAACCAGCCCACGACTAAATCTGTCTCATTCACTACTTCTCTGTTGACTTTTGGTGACCTATTGGCTGTGGGTTAATCACCGTGGAAGGAATTAAGAGTAAATTAGTTATTGTGTGATGCAATAAGTTGTGATCTGGGTTTTGCATTTTTAACTTTTGATTGTATAAAAGATTAAATCTTCGATGGTTCTATTGTCTTTATAATTACACTATGTTATTACTCTTTAAACAAAAATCACTATCAATGTCATTAACAGCCAAAATAAAAATTAAGTTTAACTTTTATCAAGGAACTATTTCAAAGAAATACAGAATTATTTTGAAGAAACATTTTAACTTAAAAAGGATCAAATTACCTAAACAAAACATCTAATTCCTCATGTGAAGGTCGAGAAAAAGAAAAAAATTAATTATGAATAAATGTACTTAAACCCAATATTTATTAATCTATTGTGTGGAACAAAATATTAGTTTATTAGGGATTTATAAGATTTTCTCACAACAGAAAATGTTGATTATTTCTTTTTTTTCTGTCACAATGTTAAGATTAAGGTTAATTATTAAGCTCTAGATTGTTTGTTAATGATGTACTCTAGTTTTTGTGTCATTTACAGTCTATGAATTGTTATTCATTATGGGACAATATTATTCAAGTTAAATTATACTCAACTATGCCAGAGTCATAGGAATTAGTGGAGGATTAGGAGTGGGTTGAAATTAGAAAGGATATGTTTTTCTGCAAAGTCTTGTATAATTCTGCCAGTATAGCTGATAATGGGCAACCCATTATGTTTTTCTATTATTGCAAAAGTATCTCTATTTTGTAATAATTATGGCGATTTCCACTAAGTCGTCTATTTCATTATCATTGAAGCTGTTCAAGGCTGTTGGTCTGGTTTAACGAATTTACCCATAAGGAAGAAGCTATTGGCTATTACTGTTGGTTTCATGGCAGGCCTTAAGTCCGGGACCATGTTACTTTTTCGTTTTAAGGTGCCTAGAGATCATTGTAAACAATAGTAGTTATAATTTTTACACGATAACTCTCCTAAAAATGGTTCGATCGAGACCAAATTTGATAGATATGTGTATTCCTACTATTACTCGGACAAGTTCTTAGTCCCGACATATAGATCAATCGGAAGGGGTATTTTGGGGTGGTTTTGTACCCCTAAAATGGGTTTTTTTGTTTTTCACATGTAATTTTTAAAACTTTAAAATCAGCTTAAAAAGCTACACAATTTAGTTCTTTAAAGTTTTTCCCTATCTCCAACAGTTACAGATATTAAAAAATCCAAACACAGTACATTATATTTTGGAGCTCTAATGCTAATCTTGTGGAGCTTAAGGGAAAATTAATATTTGCCTTATTAACCAACATTTTTTAATGAAACTTTGCATTTAGCTTCATGTGGTTGGTATCTATCCATTTATTCTTAAAAATCATAGTTTATGTGTTTATCATGGCAGCTAACCTGCGTACTCTTTTCACATGTTAATAATATAGATAGAGAATAGGCAAAACTCCTTTATTTATGGACAAATGTTGATAAACTTGGTATATGATTTAAAAAAAAATTATTTATAGTAAAAATTTCGAATTTCAGTGTTCCTCTCAGCTGCAATCTTATAGAGAGTATGAAAACGCACTTATTAACTATGGACATTGATCAAACCTATTATACATTATTACTGATTTATTCGCTGAGTACGCAACTTGCTGCAACGGGGGTATTTAGCATATCTATGGCTTTATTACGTAGGATGTTCTCATACAAATTGTCTAAATAGATGGATGATAATGTTTGGCTGTCTATTTCAGTTTAAATACTTAATGTAACAAAGTAAAATTGTGTCTTATACACATCAAGGTGGATAATGATGCATCTTTGTGAATGTGTAAAAAACAAGTATTGGAAAAAGTAGAAATAATGATGAAATATCTTTTCATTAAGAGGGAGTTTAAAAATTATAAATAATGCTATAAATAATCTTTTTACTATGCAAATAATATGATACAAACAATTTAACAATTATTTATACATTAAATAATATCCACAATAATCAGCAAACAATCGACCATAAACCTAGCAGTGCAAATATAACATTTTCTTGCCAATATATACTGTACCATATTTATTTTCATTTTAAAATTATGAAATGATAACTATAAACTGAACATTTTTTGTTTTTCATACATAAGGATTTCCTTGTGTATTCTTTTAAAATTAATTCTTAAAAAAACCTCAAAGGCCCATTACCAAGGACCTGTGTGGTAAATTTAAAACAGCAGGGTACTCGAAGTGTGAGCCACATTAACTAATAAACCAATTTACCAGAATCCAATAGTTTTAAAGATCCACATAGTAATATACTTCGAAATACCCGATGTAAAAATATGTAAATAAACCTTAAAATAAACATGGGGTTTTCACAAACCATTTTCTACAATTTGAAACAGAAAGAATTAAATAGATCTCATTTAAATTTCCTACATAGAATCAGTGATCTTAATTTGTAGTATGATTTCTATATTAACACAATGACTGCGGCGCCTCCTGCTGCCAAGTCCTGTATGCTCCTTCCAGAGCATCTCCAGATTTAAAATCCAGATGATGGGTTATGGCAAATTTACTGTAAAGAGATTCTATTGAATATCTTGAAGGCTTCAACAGGCATTAGCACCAACCAAAATCCAACACAACAATCATGTATCTGATAAGCGTGTGAAACTCTCTCTCAGCTTATACTTTAAGATTGGAGGCATGGAGTGGTCCGCAGCCAGGGGTTAATCATTAAGAATCTAAGATACTCATAATAAGTAAATGTAAAGCCATCAGAATGTTAATGTATATTACAAAATGCATTAGTTTTATAAAATAGTTCAAATAACTTATCCTTATTAAACTATCACTCACCATATGTCACAAATTATTGAAGCATGAGTAGGATACTAAAATTACATTGCTTTCAACAAATATAGATGCCAGATTGAGTTTACACTGATGATTGAGAATATATACGTTTCCCTAAATGGCACATTAAAATTAACAATATAAGGAATTTGCAGAACAGTTGCAAAGTCTTCGCTACGCATGTACAAGTAATCATGCCCATAAAGTTTTTAAAGTTTATTTTGATCATTAAATAAAAAGATAACTAACTTTTTGTTAAAAATAAATAAAAGCAAATATATTTTCTGTGTAAGCTTTGGGGGATGATTTAATTTTTTTACCATCAAACAGCAATAAACGCTGAAAAAACTAGATAAAATTTAATTTCTTCTATCAATAAATTAGGTTCATAATTAAGAAATAATTTGAGTTTAATTGGCATACAACTTGATCATGTATCAGATGAAGAGAAAATAGCATTATTTACTGAATATCATCAGAAAATATAATTAAAAGTTGGCAAGATTTGTCCATAACCCTCAACTTTGAAATATAGTTTTTTTCAACTAACTAAATCAGTATCAACAAGCAAATAGTTGTTATCCAACATTTATATCGTAACTGTTATTATGTTACCAAGGACAATAATTATTTGAGATTCAAAGCAGAGTTAATAGGGTTAAAATAGACGGATAGGCTACTATCCAGTCGTCAATCAATCCTTTAATATTTTATAGGTATGATACTAAAGTAACAATCCAGGAGACATCAGGAATTAAAAGGGTTGTTTTTCATCTTTAGGATTTGGTTACGGTACCTTATGTAGATTCAATAATGGACACAATTGTTACACTAGATAAACTCCGCATGAATGGTTTTGGAAAGAACACTTTCAGTGAATTGATTACAAACCTTATAAGAGACAGTGAATCAGCTAAAAACTAAGCCTAAAACAGTAAGTCAAAATAATGCAAAGTTGACTAATAATGAAGCAATAAATAAGCATTAAGATCTAGTTTTCAAAAAAATCTTCCTTGAAGGTTAGGTTTTTAGCATTAGGTTGATGTTCAAAATAACATAAGAAATATAAATAACTAGATGACCCGACAGAAATCTCATTCTTTATCTATGAAAAGATTCCAGCTCAAATTATAACACTTTTTACCTTGGTTACTAAAAACTTTATTAAAAAATGTTACTTTGAACTAAGTACAAATTCTAAATCATTGACAAAATAAAAGCCAAAAAGCAAACATGATTTTAACTCATTCAAATGGTAGCATTGAGTATATGATCAAACCAAATGGCATTGGAAATTTTCAAACAGGTGCTGCCATCTAGTGGATAATCTAGTTGGATAATTGGTTGGGGATAAGCAACGCTGTCCCTCAAATTCTTATATTAATGATTTATTTGTTTACGAATTAAATATAAAACCATTTTCCTCATTAGGGGAAAACCTTTCACCATATACTATGTACGTTATGTTTCATGAAATGTATTTGATTGATATTTAATCATAATAGTTTCCTTGTAATTGGAAATTATCTCTTTTTAACACGTTCGCTGAGGATGACACGATTGAGCACTCGCGCACCCGCTCACCTCGTCTATTTAAGTTAATTTGAAAAAAATTTAGCACTACACACACGACTTTATTTAGTTAGCCATATTTTCAAAGTTAAAGGCATTTTTTACAATTTTTAAAGTCAAATTACTAAATAATGGTTGGGTGGATTAAACATTTTCTTTCATAGAAACCTGACCCTGGTATTAAGAAACACAACAGAAGAATCGTCCGATTTGATGAACTCATGCTCCAAGAGTCACATCAAAAAAAGGGATTGTGATTTATTTATATATAATAGATAAAATAAAAAATGGTTTAACTAGCCTGTTTCTTCACAGTTCTGTTCCATTCCTATAATATTATTAGTCTATTCGAAAAAATTAGAGTCACATTATTCCAGTAGAAAAGAAAAGTGACATAGCAGGTTAGTTAAACTATTTTATTAAGTCTTGATTCACCAGTTTTGGTGGATTTTCACTATGAATAAATGACATTAAAAGTGACTTTATATTTAAAACAAAATTAGTTTAATCCTACTCTTATTTTCTGTCGCATTGGTAACAATGAATAACAGATGTTTACTTAAATAGCTGTGATACAAATCGGCAGCAGGTGAAATATTTGTTTTCTTAAATTTTAAATATAGACACGGATTTGTCACACATGAAGCTAAAATCAGTGTCACGTAAAGCTAAGCAATAACTAAACTGTTTATTTTATTTTTTCTTGGTTTTAGGAGAGGTTGATTGGAACACACTTGATGCTGACATGAGGTTCTCAATGTATTGACCAAGAACTTGGTTTTCCGACTTCAGCTTCATATTTTCTTCCTTCACACTGTCCACTCTCTGGGACAGATCTATTGAGGCAAATGAGATAAAATTAATAAAATGTGATTTTAGTTAGTCTAAAATACAGTAATAAATAATTTTAAAACCAAAAATTATTAATTTTCGTCCTTAACTATCCGTCTGAGCATCACGGAAGTCACCTCTGGGTACACCTTTATGAAACACTGTGTAAATACCATAAATGTAATAATAATGTACTGTACTGATAATTATAATATATTTCATATTTGCCAGCGAATCTAAATCTAACTAACCTGTTTTGAACCTCACAGCAGCGTGTGGCGGGTATCGCTAGTAACTTGCCTATCATTAGACTTAACCAATAATTTAGTATCTTAATCTTCACTATATTCTAATCCTTTCCTGAGATACATACATGGAAATTAGTAAACAAACTATGTTCCTTAGGGGGCAATTTTATCTTACGGATGAATTAAAAATTTATGCCTTGCTAATTATTTGAAACATTATAGTATAACCCGATATACAGCTTCATATCTTTTTCAAAAATCCCAATTTTAATGTTGCTCACAGTAACAAACCCATAGTCATTTCCAAGTTATTCTTATAACTCTTATAAGTATTATACAAGTACTTTCTATATAAGTATTCTTATAAGTAAATCAATATAAATTCTTTATTTACAAGTATACTATGATAATATCTCTTATTTGGCTTAACCTATGATGGTTAGTTTGTTAGGAACACAATGATTTGTGTTAGCAAGTTTGCTGCTACAGGGTTATTGATATCTTGTAATATTTATTTATGACATGGTCTATTCCATGTATTGAATTATTACATTCTTGTATGTATCAGTGAAATAAATTATTCTTGAGTCTTCACCAATTGGGAAGCTAGCAATTAGGTGACTGAGATGTTAATAAAAATGGCTGCGGTAATTAATCCTGAGACAGGTTTTTTCCTGAATGTTCGCTAAAAGATTCAATTCCTTGTACTGGGTCACCCATGGAAGATTTTAATAAACTAGCACTCGTAACCTATATGAAGAAGTAGGTAGTATAACCTATATGAAGGAGTTTCTACTTGCCATCTAAGGTATTCTGAAGCTCCAAAACTTGAGTTATAAGGCGAGACTTTTCTTCAATTTCATCAGGGCTGATGTCTGGATCTAAACCTTAAATCAAAAATATGGAGGCATCTTTACTTTTGAGTCATCAATACGACTTCAAGTTATTAGGGCTTTGACATGGATATATCTTAGCACTGGGGGAAGGATAGTGTTAGTAATTTGTGACACAAAATTTTGAAACATAAGAACAGCTGTTTAGATGAACTGAAAACATTTCCTTTAGACATATCCATGATCTAATCTATTTCCCAGTAGGAAGTAAATGCCAACATTTTGACATGGATATGTCTTAGCTCTGGGGGGGGTGTTGGCGATTTTTAAGATGGAAGACATGTAACAGGTTTCCATAGAACCTACCAGAGTTATTGTATTGAATTTTTAATATAAAAGAATAAGAACAGCTGTATAGATAAACTAAAACCAGTCCCTTTAGACATATCCATGATCTAACCTATTTCCCACAGGGAAGTAAATACAAACATATTTATTTCTCTTCTTCCATTATTATTAAGTGTTTTTACAGGTGATCCGTCAATTAAACAGTAATTGTTTGTTATTGGGGAATAAAGAGACAATTCACATGTGAATTTGTTACAGGCCAGCCTCATAAAACATAGAGGCAACAATGAGGAACTTCATGTAGACCTAGTCTGTATTCTAACTTTTGACTGCATAAATTTCAGCTGTACAGCCAGCTGAACTGGAGCAACATTATGAATTAAGACTTTGTTGTTACCAATTTTCGAATAGTGTTAAAATAAAAATCAAATAAATAGATTAGATTAGATTAGATTACCATTTGAAATGGCGACCTACCCAGGTAGGTATTTTAAGCCAAGTATGAATGAGAAATGATTGTGAGATGATTGTGGCACGATCTTGATCCAAACAAAATAAAATAAATTACAAATTTAAGCATTGATGTTAAAAAAAACTCACTATTAGGCCCAGGACTACTGCTTCCATTGGTAAATGTAGAAGGAATGGAATCCAAGCTTCGGCCTCTCATCAAGGCGTCTGATGCCTGAGACATTTCAACAGTATCTCCATCCTCCTGGATAATTGCTGCAATATTAAATTTAGTTAACAATAGTAGTTTATTTCACTAATATTTAAAAGATTTTGTTGTGTACCCAGTGATACTTTTGTGCTTGGTGCTTTTTCTCTACAACATAAGGTAGTCTAGTTAACTTTGTCTAGTTAAGTGGTGGACAACATGATAAGAGATAATGGCTAGATTCGTATTGGAAGTCGTAGGCTACACCGGCTACTTTGACTATGGATTTTTTTCATTTGGTTTTTTTTTAATAAATAGCATTGATATACAAAATGTACATCAATGTTCATGCACATCAGATATAAATTGTAGATTATTGCATATAGTATGATACCCCCGTTGCAGCAGACCTACTTACTCAGCAAATTTCCAAATCAATAATATTATATATTAAGTTTTATCAATATCTGTCGATAAATATATGAGTTAGTTATTTCCATTCTCCATAAGATTAATATGGGAAAGAGTATGCAGGTATGCCGCTGTGAGGAACACTGAATGTAGGCATTTAAAGCATAAAAACAATTTTATTTTGATAATTTATATCAACTTCCATCAATATCTGTCCATAAATAAAGGAGTTTTTCTATTTTCCATATGATTAACATGGGGAAAGAGTATGCAGGTTAGCTGCTATGAGGAACACTGAAAGTAGGAGGGTACTATTTTTCTTATTTTACTAATAACAATACTAATCAAAGTAGCCCAAATTGGTGAATACTATACAGAATATATATACATATAAATATATATAAATTTTAACAACTATTGTTTTCGGTCTCTGGGCCGAAGAAAAAATAACAAAAAATAAATAAAAATAAGAGTTGTAGTTCATTGAGCTTTAAATACGTGGCTCCACTTTGAGTTCATGCCTTAGTAGGTTAAAGGTTATTCCAAAGTCAACAGCCTTAGGCAGGGGGTTTTAGTTGGGTGCGAGTCCCACACACTGGGGAGTGCACCTTTCTCCTCCCTGATGGTGCAGTAGAGCATTTCCCCTCGATGAAAAAAAATAATAATAATAACATGGTCCCAGGCTTAAGTCTGTTGCCGCTAAAACCTTTTTTACTGACTTAATTAACAAAAAAAATTTCTGCGTCCACCGGTAGTCTATATCTCGAAAATGTTTCCAAGAGGATGTTGATGTTGTGCTTGGGTAACAAAAGAGTGGGAAGTGGGTGCTGTGGATGGGGAAGGGAATGCTCACAGGGCTGTTAGTTTGGATACCAGCTATACTATAGTAAAAGGTCAAGACTAAAAATCATAATAATGTTTCAAGATATGCCTAAAGTAACGTAATATAACATTATTGAACCGATAATATCATATCTTAATCTTGATTGCATCATATTTTAGGTTTTACAGTAGAGCGTCAAAATCGGGACATCAAAAATCTGAACGTCAAAAGTCCGAACTACTCCAAAGGTTTTGCAACACCATATTTTAAAACTTTTCGGGAGAAACTGTCAGCACTTGGCGGGGGATGAGTGGTGCGCCAAGCCAAATAAATGCAGCGTGTCTATTTTTACTTTTGGTGACTTAGCCTTACCCCTTACCAGCTTATGAATTTGTTCTTTTCATTATATTTTTTCCAAGAAACAAACTTCAGTGCACATTTAATATAGCTAAGTACAAAAAAACATTATTTTGTTTCATTTAACTGTATTCTAGTATTCAACTATTAATACTGTAGGCCTAAGTAGCCTATAGTAGCTATTAATAAAGTACTATATTTTATTAATACTATAAAATAAATAAATAATACTATATATACACCACCGTCCCAGCCTATTAGAACTAGACTGGGACGATGGCGTTGTCCTGTAATCCAGCTACTTGGAGGTCATGATTTGTGGATCGTTATAAGAGATGGTCGGTGAATGTAATGTTCTCTTGTGTGAATTAACGTCCGCAGCATTGAATACGTTAATCTGCAAAGATCATCCTCGTATTTAGACCAATTCTTAATTCAGAGGCCATGGTTTGGATTCCACGTTAAACTGTAGGTCCCTTAGTTGCCATCAGCTGTTGTGCTAGTAATTAACTGTACTGCCTAAGGAACATGTCAGCCTTAGTCAGTAACAAGACTATAAGATCGTGCCGCAATCATCTTAAAAACCTCAATCCTCATTCATACTTGGTTTAAAGTACCTACCTTGTGGTGTGGACGCCATTTCAATAATCTAATCTAATTATGTATTCAAGAAATATTTGAAGGTTATGTTCGAAAATCTGGACAAATAGTAATCCAAAGTACCTACGGTAAAAGTTACACAATTAGTTAAGATTCTTGATGTTCAACTGTAGTTTTGTAAAGTATTAACAATTCAAATTTAAATTGTAAACTAAAAAATTAAAGGCCTGTTAAATTTGTGTTTGATTTTTATATTTTTAGCTATTAGTGTTTAATTAAGCTTTTGTGAAGTGAAAATAGGTTTTTAAGTAACGATGTAGGCTAACAGTGAATAGCAAGAGTTATTACGGGTTAATCACCCACCTACCGCCCAAGGGGAGCCCTTCCATGAGTCCATATTTAACATGTTCACTACCGATATGTTAAAAATATCATATGTATCTACAGACCAACTATAGTTGACGATTGATTATGTAGACACAAACCGACGTCAACTATAATTGACGCACAGCATTAACTCCCTGGACCATCCTTGCAACATCCTTATGGCCAGTTATTAATATACAGTTCATATTTTCGGTTTGGTTACTAGTTACAGGTCTACAGGGATAACCTCTAAATAAGCTGGGGGATTGGTTATCTCCATATTTTCAGTGGAATTTTTGCAAAAACTGCATCGGCAAAAATAATTTTATTTACAATGCAAGATAAGATGGTTTGTTTTCTTGCTGGTTTATTTAAATTACTTTATACTTTTAACCTGAAATGGTGACCTACTCAGGTAGGTATTTTAAGCCAAGTATGAATGAGAAATGAATGTAGGATGATTGTGGCGCAATCGTGTAGTCTTGTTTACTGACTAAGGCTGACATGAACTGACTGTCCTTAGACAGTCCTGAACTGTTAATAGCCAAACAGTCAATGGCATATCTAAGGGACCTACAGTTTAAGGTGGAGTCCGAACCACTATCTCTGAATTATGAACTGGTCTAATTATGAGAATGGTCTTTGCGGATTTATATAGTATTCAATAATGCAGAAGATAATCCACACAAGAGAACACTACACTCACTGACCGTCGCTCACAACTATCCACAATTTGTGACCTCCAAGTAGTTGGATTACAGGACGACGCCACCGTCCCAGTCTACTGTTATTTATAACTTAATTGATAAGAAAAACAAAAGAAAAAGTTAGGTCTCTGGGTAAATTTTAGTTCAATTACATATTTTCAGGAGGAAGTTTGGCCAATAGATTAGGGCTCTGACAGATCATCTGGTGTCAACTAGTTGATGAGCGAGCGGTGTGTTAAATTATGCAAAATCTTTAAATTAGATAATTAGACAGTGTTCTTGGACGCTGTTTGTGTAACCAGTGTTGTTTCAACATTCTAAATAACTTTCAATATTTTTTGGTCACGATAAGGGCCTGTATGAGTTTTTAGTTTTAGATAGTTTATTTTCATGATTATATTTTAAGTCACTAAACAAGCACTCAACAAAACCTCATAATTATATTTTAAGTCACTAAACAAACACGCAACAAATCCCCGAATAATGATCATGATTCGCATACCTCCCTCGTCCTTATAATCCTACGTCCTTTTACAATCTATTACGAGTTTTTAATTGGGAACATAAGTAAGGCCCTCTTACCTTGAGGATCATCATCAGCTAAAGGAATATTGTTAATTTCCTCTTGTATTTTAGGTGCAGACATGTCTACAGTCACTTGTAGGAAATAAATTAATTCAACTTTATAGTTGTACTAGGTCGTAATTTCAGGAAACAAAGCTCTTTCCTCTGGATTAAGCCCAACAATCTAGAATGTTGATTATTAAATTAAAATAATTATTCTAATTTTTTACTAGGCCGTGACACTTGGGTAGACTTTACTATTGACACTTATTTGACAAATGAAATGAGTCGAACTCGAAATCCTGGAAACGATAAATATCACTATTTTTTTCTTACATTTTGCCAACGGCAAGCTCAGTTTAGCTGTACTGTCTCGTAATTTAATATATTATTGATATCACCCAACTAAATTATTGGAGATCGAACCCGTAATCTCTTATACCGAAGTCCAAGAAGCTAACCGTCAGGGTAGTAGATTTCCCATATTACTATTAAAACCTTATAGAACTATTATAAAAATCATTATGGAGTGAACTATTTCGTTACGAGAACTTACAAGTTACATACAAGTCATTTTCTCTTTGATAAATATAGCATATAAACCGCATCTGATAGCATTACAATCCGTTCCTCTCTGATTTTATGCAATTTATAAAAATTAAAAGCTATTATCATTGATTATGAATAGAATAGTTCTTCTATCATCTATGCTATTATTCTTGTCTGTTTAAATTTGCTTGTCTTTGACACCTGTAACGTGCAACAAGCATATGTTCCCAATTAGGTATTTATATCAATTTTTGGCTGCTGCTTTGAAACCTGGAAAAAAGTTGGACCTTAGTAGAGTGAATTATCGAGGATTTTGTATTATATATTCATGGTTTTAATAAATATGTTATTTAGGTCGTGAATAATATATCATAATAATTAATCAACCGAGTATGAATATAAATTCTTACAAATGGCAGGTACTTTAAGATCTTTTTCTTTCAAAGTTGTTCCTGCTGTTCAGGTTATCCCTAATATGAGGAACCATATTTTGTCACTTCACAGAAAATTTTCTGAAACAAGGTTTAATTTTAATGGTCGACTCAAAACATCGCCATTCCTCTTAGAAGTAAGTGCAATTTTATTCTTTTAATTTTACTAATATGTTTGTTTTTAATTATTTTTTTATCCTTGTTGCTAAATTGTTGTTTGGCCCACTAGTACATTTTTTTATATTTACCATTATAGTATTTATCCATCTTGCATTTACACATTTAGCAATTGTTCATCTTAAAACAACTAACATAGATATGATTTCCAGACTCCTCAAAGAATAATTAATTGAGAAGCAGTAAGTGCTCAATAGGCTTAAAATGTTGAATTCGCAAAACCTTACATAATTCAGAAAACGCAAAAACTCTCTTGTATTTTATTTCATTTCCAAGCATTATCAGGATAAGGTCTCTGTCTATCCTATATCTGTGATCGAAAAATCTAAATGTTATAAAGAAGCTTTATTGTCATTTGACACATAGCCAAATTTATTCAGTGAAAATGAAAAAAAACTGAATCATTCATTTACTAAACAAACTCTGTGCAAATTTTAAACATAAATATCTTCTAACTTCATTTTAAACGTTGCAGTAGAAAACTAACTCTGATCATCTGAATTAATTAGGATCAAAGTCAATTACTATATAATAAATCATTTGAATGATCGGATAATTTTACATTTTAGATAATAAAGCAAATAAAAAGGTGAACCAGTGCTAGGTGTACAACTCACCAGAATTGACAGATTATTTCAATAGCCTATTTGTTTAAAAGAGGCCTGTGAATCCAGAGGTCTGGTTTATGTTAAATGGAAAACATGATCTGTGATGTTTCACATTTCATTGCAATAAAAAATAGCAAAGTCACTGCTGCACAGTATCGCTGTCTTAATGCTTTTGCTTTGCTACACAACCCCATCGTCATATTACATTGCCATTGTCATGTTAAATCCTTACATTTCCACCTGTTCACTCTCTCGAAAATCAAATTGGATAATTTAAATTCAAATTATCAGAGTTCTACTGTATTTCCTGCCGATATTTGTATGATAGGGCCTAACTATCTTTTACCTTCCACCACTAGAAAGTTGACGTGACCAATTTAGTATATACAAAATTACAATATTTAGGTAAAACCATTACTATAAATACACTATTCCCTATAAAAATTATAAAACATACATTTCAATTAAATATAATTTAAGAAAAATACATTTCTATCCCATAGCCTATATTAAGGCCATTAGGATCTTAGCGGGCGTTGAACCTTGCTTTTCCTATCATACTCTTTTTTTAGAACTGAAGTTGTTGACAATCCATGCTGGTTATATTTTTGACTGCACTTTAGTCAAAAAGATCTTTAATAGCTTTTTGGTGGAAAAAATAAGCACCCTTACAAAACTAGGCACAAATACTTGGTTCAAAATCTGGTTCATAGAACAATTCTAATGGTTCTCATGGTATATGAAAAAAGAAATTCTCCAATCAACTCCCCAATGAAATAAGATTTGAGGAACAAATGAGTTTTTTAGAAAAGGTTAAAGGATTGTTTACTATCACTGTGTCTTTATATTGTATTAATGATTTTTAGGTAACTTAATTAAATTTCATTACTGAGATGGTATTCAATTTTGATTATTTGTTAGGTATTTTAAAATTTTACATGTCACGTATCAACTAGTGTAACTCACATGTAATGTGACAAATAAATAATACTAATTCATTTTCATGTGTCAATTTTTTTATTTATAACACAAATTAATTCCAACATATAGGCCAGTATTCCATCTCCTGAAAGTAACTCTAAATATTTTTCAGTTTTTGTGCAAGAGGAACATAGGCAGGTCAGTTTCAGTGAAAGTTCTTGAGGAAAAACCTGCGACCTCCCACAACTACGTGATAAATTCCTCATCCCAACATGAACTTTTAAGCGAACATTACATTAAACATGATTTGCCTGATATTGAGTGTTATTCCTTCAAGACAAAATCTAATTGTTGCAAATCACCACAAAAATATGAACTCCAGTTACGTGGACCTAGTTTAGCCACAGAAATATTCCTTTACAATGGTCAGTTTCATTCACTTTCATTTTGTACACCATCTGATCAAATGTTTTCTGAATATGAAAAACGAATGATAGTGCTATCTGAAGCAAGCAAAGATCCTGCACCAGAGCCATCAAACAACCACAGCGGAAAACCATCAGCTGAGCAGCTTGAACATGTATTTGATGTTTTATCAAGAACTGTAAGTACAACTTGTTTTAAAATTAATTTTATTTTTGTTTATTCTTTACGTTACTTTAGATTTGTTACTCTTAACCCATTGGGGTCACAAGAGTTGGACTCGTTATGCCGATCGCGGAGTGAATGCCAGGCCACGAGTCTGACACATGATCGGTAAATACACAGTATTTCTCCACGTAGTGTCAACTTTTCCCAATAGATGGTGTTGTTATGAAAAAATGTATTAAAATTGTTTTGCTCGGTTGTCCATCCTGTTGAGTTGTGTTATTTCGCTTTGTTTTGATTTTTCAGCTGATATTCACAGCGATAGTTTGCCGTTTCTTGAGGCGTGAGAATTTATTTTATCTTCCAAAATACATTTTTTAATATAAATGCATGTTTTTTATTATATAGGCTACTAAGTAAAATATACTTTGAAGTTTAAGTAAAAGTGTGATTCAGGTGGTTTCAAAGAATATTTCAATAAAAATATAGCCCCTAGGCCATTTTAAAAAAAAATTTTGTTTTACTTTTTTTTCCTACTTTAAACATTTTTAAAATGTAATGAAAATTGTTTTTGGAAAATAAAAATAAAATAATATGCCCTCATGCATTATCAGCAAATTAAAAAATCATCCAATTATTTCATTCACAAGCAATTTTAACAACCTTCCTTAAACTCTACAAAATGGGTAATTTTAAATGCTACTTACTTGAAGGTCTGTCCAGGGTTAAAAACTAATATTTAATCTACTCCAGCATTAAAAATCTATACCATTTTTACTAAGGCATAGAAAACTGAAATTGTTGATAGTGAAATTTAATTCAGTGGACTGTTGTTAACGCGTTTCCATGATGTTAAATAGCAAACTTCATAACTAACTAGGCCTATTTTACATTTTTTGTCTTTCCTGCATAAATTTGCCAATACGGTAATACCAGTAAGTATATACTCACTGTCATTACTCATTGTCATATATTTAGTAATAATAATGAAAGATTTATGTACAATAAATTATGAAGTTGACTAGTCTGGCTTAAAATATAATAAAACTAAAAATAATAACAACAAACAAGAAATCAAACCAACTAGAATTAACAAAAATCATCATTCAAATATTCTCTGACGGAATAATAAGCTTTGGAGAGTTAAAATCCTTTAAGCTCACACTTAACCTATGGATGTCGGAGATAAGTTTTAATTTTTGCGGTAGTTTATTATATAATTTAAAACCAATATATTGGGGATTTCTTTCAAAAAGGTTAAGCCGGTGTCTCGGATATTGAAAATCATTTTTAAATCTAGTGCAATAGGGACTCAACCCTTCTGTGGTGTTTCCCGCGCTGCGGTTTTTCAGACTATCAATTCCTGGGCCAGGGATTGTCATAAGAAAAGATGGGCTGAACTTTCCCTGCATAGAGTTAGTAAGCTTAATCTTCGTTCTCCCTCTCGTCAAGTTGCAAAGAGGTTCCTGAAACTTGGCAGGAAGGATGCCAAACTTGTCACAGGTATCGTCACTGGTCACGGTAATCTGAGGAAGCACCAACTGCGTATGGGGGTCTTTAACGGCGACCCCCTGTGTAGGAAATGTTATCTGCAGGAGGAAACTGCAGATCATCTACTCTTTGATTGCGCGGAGCTGGCAGAGGTAAGGTCCTCCACTCTGGGCAACTTGGTAAGGGGTAGTTTTCTGCCTCCTGACGAGCTCGTTGACAGGATGCTGCAGTTTTACAGGTCTCTTCATCTAGAAGATTCCTGATTCTCCAGGAAAGAGAATTTTAGGGGTGCGCAAAAAGCTGCAACGGCTGAAGCGCCTTGGGAAATCTGCCCCTTCGAATGAATGAATGAATGAATGAATAGGGACGAATATGTTGTTGTTGAGAAAAAGTTTGAAAATTTGTTTTTATAAAAAGTAAAACTTTAAAGATGTATGAACAGGGAAAAGTTAAAAGCTGCAAATCACAAAAAATGGGTTTGCAGGATGTACGGGAGATGAAAAGGTCATAATTCTTAAATATTTCTTTTGGACTCTGAACGCTGACATAGCCTCTGAAGTTATTCCTAAAACTCAATACTGTATCGAATGATAGAAAAGATAGAGCATAAACCATTAATCTCGTCTTAAAATCAATAACCTCTCTAATTACAAGCATTTGGTAAATTGAGGTGTTAAGCCTCTTTATGACGGAATTAATATGCAATCTCCAGATTAGATTTTTATCAATTTCTATTCCCAAAAATTTTGTGCTTTCTACGAATGACATTTTTTCCCCATCAAAACTAATTTTCGGCAGCCAGTCATCCTCATTTTGAATTGTTGAACATTTCATTAAGAGATACTTAGAACTATTTAATTTTAAACCATTTGCACTAAATCATTCAGAAAATTGAAAAAAATTGATTGATTAAAAAGTTGTTTAAGTTCCGCAGGGTGTTTTGTCTGAAGAATAGCTGATGTGTCATCTGCATATAACACTACATCTATTGAAATAGTTTTTGGGACTTCATTGATATAAATTAAAAATAAAAGGGGTCCTAAAATTGATCCCTGAGGTTCACCACAACTTACTCTCTGCCAAGGTGAAAAACATTTTCGATTATCCTTAATGATTGTAACGCGTTGAAATCTATTTGACAAGTAAGATTTAACCCAAGCCACAGCAGAACTAGAAAAATTGTAGAATCTAGGTTTTTTTAAGAATATCATGAACTACATATACAAAAGCCTTGGACAGGTCGCAGAACACAGCCGCTGTGCTCCATGACCCGTCCAAGGCGGTCGTCAAACAGCTCATGAATTCCGATGCCTGGTCTGAAGCCAAATTGCTCATTTACTAGTAAATTATTATGTTCAAAATATTATAATATTAAAATATATATATAAGTATATTGAACACAATCTTTTCAAAAATGTTAGAGAAAGATGGCAAAACTGAAACCGGACACATTTATTTTGTTGACAACAATTGCCTACAGTTGTTGACAATAGATTATTGACAACAATTATTTTGTTGCAGCTCAAGATTTTCAGAAGACATAAGAAACTAACATAAAATATTTTACAATGAGATTATGAATGGGCATATATACTGTTATAATAAGTTAAGGCAGGACGCAAACATATAAATGGTATTAGGTCTACATAACAAAAATGAAATACAGGTTTTTGTGTGTGTTTTGTTGTAGGCCTAATTTAAATTGAAAAATATGCATTCCTCCGTGCCAAACAAGTACTGACATTGTTAGGATCGTAATTTGTAGTTTGTCCAGTTAAACCAAGTTTTTTTTAAATATATAAGTAAAGAAAATTTTCAAAATTTGTTTATTTCTGTTCACAGAGAAGAAACTAGCCTAAATGTAAACCTTTAGAAGTAATATTTTCTGTCACATTTTATTTCTTTAAGTTACTGTATATTGCTGATATATTTTTAAATTATTATTATTAAAGGTCTT
Organism: Nephotettix cincticeps; assembly: GCA_023375725.1. Classification (NCBI taxonomy): domain Eukaryota; kingdom Metazoa; phylum Arthropoda; class Insecta; order Hemiptera; family Cicadellidae; genus Nephotettix; species Nephotettix cincticeps. The sequence continues at coordinate 455,264 of CM041788.1, read as the reverse complement.
TATATCTGTGTTTCAGTTACCAAAGCTTTTTGTCCAGCCCCTTGACTACTCAATTTACCATCCTCAAATGGTTTTTGAAAATAATATTAGAGGAACTAAAACAGTGTAAGTAAATGCACATACTTGTACTGAAACTTAATATTCTTAAAAATCATAGTTCATGTGTTTACCATGGCAGCTAACCTGCATACTCTTTTTCCATGTTAATCATATAGAGAATAGACAAACTCCTTTATTTATGGACATATGTTGATGAAACTAGGTATATGATCAAAATAAAAAATACCTCCTTTCAGTGTCAAGAATCAATAGTTTATTACTCATTGATAAACGTGTTACATTGAGTATGGTCAAAGAACGAAATACTGGAGTCAAACAGGTGCCAGTTCATCAGTGGCTAAATAAATACAGTAGAACTTGGATAATTCAAACCTCAAGGGACCAGAGAAAAAATTCGAATTATCCAAAAATTTGAATTAGAAAAGTTTATGCAAGTGGTGAAATAAATAATCAAACATCATGTTTTAACATTGTATATTAAAAAAGTTATGTTAATGAAGATATTATTGATTAAAAATCCTAATTTTTGTTAAATGTCAATAATGTTTTTGGAGTTTAGCTATTTCAAACTTTTTCTTAAATTCCTTCTCTACCTCCTTGATCGCCGCTATTTATTCTTGCAACGTCAGAGATTTGTAGGTTCGCTTTAGCAAAGCCATCATACACACAACGTGTTAACATGAATGCAGACGAAGTCACAAATGCCAACATGAAACATAGACGACGAATATCGGAATAAACCACCATCAAAGATACACGATACACACGCTACTGAACTGCGCCTGCGCCGTGTAGTGACAGACTAGAGATGTCAATGTTGTGATTTAAGAGTAGTAGAGGACTGGTGATGGGGAGGGGTATCATGTGACCAGTCAACAGCAGGTGTACGTGCTGTGAGAAGGGTTGGCGAGGGGGGGTGGGCGCATTGATCTAACTAAAAATAGTCTGAGGACAGGAAGTCCAAACGCCGTTTCCTGGAAAATCGCACACAATGACTTTTTCATTTTATAGATTTACGCTGTAAAAACTTTGAATTAGCCAAGTAATTATTCGAGATATTTTAAAATTGTTTTTATATAAAATTCTAGGGACCAGGTCAAAATTTCGAAATAAAGAAGTTTTCGAATTACAGAAGTTCGAATTATCCACGTTCTGCTGTACTTAAGCAATAATCAACAAGAGACGGCAGGAACAATAACTAATAAATAAAAACAGGAGTTGGAAGACTTAAAAACTCGTCAATACTATAAAATGGATGGAGAACCAGCCAGTGATATACATAGTTTGTTCGTAAAATGAAGTTCCCAGACATTTTTTATAATGTAAAACAAGTTTTATTCCACTGACGCCTACATATTTGGAAATTTCAGACTTCCTATTTTTCTACAAAATCGCCACTGAGATCAGTACATTTTTATATAGGCCTAAGGTGCACAAGCTTTTGAGGAATGCCTTGAGTCTAAGAAGTAGTCTTCCGCCAAGCCATGCAGACAGCTGAGAACTGCTGCTTCAAGCTCTTCTCTGTCGCCGAAATGCATTCCACCCAGGTTCTTCATGTCAGAGAAGAGATGGAAGTCGCTTGGTGCCAAGTCCAGGCTGTAGGGTGGGTGCCTGACAATTTTCCATCCAAATTTGGAGATGAGCTTATTGGTGGCATCAGCGGTGTGTGGTCAAGCGTTTTAGTGGTGAAATCGCACACCCTTCGACAGCATATCCCTCCTCTTGTTTTGAATTGCACGGTGCAATTCAAAAAAGTACCTGGCAGCGTTGATTGTTGTACCAGTGGGGAAGAACTCACACACACAATAATACCCCCTTCCTGTCCCAAAACCCGGGGCCAGCACTTTGCGTTGTCTTGAATTTTCACTCTCGGCGACTCTGGGTGCTTCCGTTGTTTAGACTGTCTTTGGTCAACATTCTTGTCACCCACTGTGACGGGGTCACAGTTTTCAGGTTTAGATGGTAAATAGTTAATAGTTTTGTTTTTAGTAAATTTTCATTTTGTACAAACAGTTTATTCAGTTTAGAGGTTAGTTCAACTGTTGGCACATATGTTTGTAAACAGCTACCACAAGCGATATACTGTTGACCTTGGGGTCCTTCAAGGGCATTGGGTTAAGTTTAAATAGACTGGGAGGATTAGATTCGGGGTCTGTCGTTGTGTAGGGGAGTTGGCTCTGGGGAAGAGCAGTGTTCCCCTGGACAGCAACCTTTGGGTGAGTGTTTTGGTTGACACGGTTTTATTAGAGTAAAGAGTTTGTTTTGTTTTGGGGATTAACGTCATAGTAAAGGGAATTAGATTTTTACTGTTGGAGGGATTGTTTTACGTTTTGTATTGAATGCAGTATATATTTGTTTTATACTTTTTAATATCGACTATGGTAGGTAGATGTACCCCAGAATTCTCTGGGGTACATCTATAACATATGTAAGTATACATATTCAGGTATACTTACATATGTTTTGAGAGTCTTTGATTTTGTAAATTGTAATATTGAGTCTTATTAGAGTATATATATAAACTGTGAATCAGTCTACCAGTCACATCAAACACATTTATTTTTCCTTAGAGTTACATCTCCATTGTATTCGAGCACGGGTCTCTGGTTTTTGGGAAGACCAAATCTGAGATTCCTGCACGTTACACCTCCTCACGCATATCCTGGATGCTCCAACAAAATCTTGTCAATAGAGGTTTTGCTAATTTCAGTGATCATTAATGAGAGCTCACGAACTGTGACTCTTTGATCTCAGAGCATCGCTGCCTCCACTTTTGTGATTGTTTTGTCAGAAACAGATTATTGTGTGGAACGCTCTTCATCATGGACGCCCATTCTGAAACTCTTTTACCCATTTGCGTACATGTTGTACACTCATACACTTTCCTCCATAGATTTCACGTAGCTGGGAATAGATTTCTACCGGTGAAATGTTTTTTGCAGATAGGAAATGGATCACCGAGCGCAGCTCCATCACATACGGCTGCCAAGCCAAGACTGAGCTCTGTAGGTGGCTCTCTAGGGAGGGGATTTGGATTGGGGGAAGCAAGGTACACTGCAGAAGCACAGGAGCCACCGTAACAGCACTTTTCACAACTGTAGCGCCATGGGAACCTTACTTTACGGACAACCCTCATACCTGTTTTTTTGAAAACTTTGAAATGTAGCTGGAGAATCTCCTAGGGAAATTTGTTTAAATATTTTAGGCCTAATATTTTTAATTGTTTTAGTCTTGCTCAGTCTAACAAAAGGTAAATCAATTCATTCTTATTTCTGGTGTTAAAATTGTGATAATCAGTAAGCCACTGATTATCACAATTATATTATATTATCAATATTATGCTGGGCTTGAAGATTCTTAAAACTAACTTAAAACTTAACTTCTTAAACTTCATGTGGTTGGGATTCAACCATTTATTCTTAAAAACTATCGTTTATGTGTTTATCATGGCAGCTAACCTGCATACTCTTTTTCCATGTTCATCTTATGGAGAATAGGCAAACTATCTTATTTATTACATATCAAAACTTTTATATATTGTTATTGGTTTGGAAATTCACTGAGTACGCAGGTCTGCTGCAACGGGGGCATTATTTAAATGCCAGGTGTTAATTTCAAACCTTTTGTTTCAGTGGTCTCTTGCATTACGTGAAGCAGGTAGCTCTTTTAAGAATGATAGGGCACTTTAAATTTGCCTATGTCACCTTTGACATCCTTAAAATAACATCTCACCCTGAGGATGGAACTGTAAAAGTGAGATGGAGGATACGAGGAATTTCTGGATTAAAAGTGAGTATAATGTAAATAGTGTATTGTGATAGTTTTGAACGTTTAATTATAGGTTGGGAAACCTTAAAAAACCATAAAAGTTAAAGATAAAATAATAAATGTTAACTATTTAAACAGATGAAGAGTGTCATTTGAAAACATTTTATTTTTTTTAAAGTTTTTTTTAAATTTATTGACATTTATTTTATGACATTTGATATTGTTAGATAGGTCTATTTTAAAAATGTCATGAGATTGGGATAACAGTTCTGTCAGATTACAGTACTGTGTATGCATTGAAATAAAACTATTGTATTGAAGATTTAGCCAAATCCGAAATATTTTGTACTGCTACATAAACTTTGATTATGTCACTACATAGCATTTATTCAATGCCTTAGTTTTAACTGTTTTTATATTGGGTGGCTACAATTGGTCACTAGTCTGGTATAAGCAAATGATGGTTTAATAAATACCCCCGTCGCAGCAGACCTGCGTACTCAGCGAATTTCCAAATCAATAATATAATAATATTTGACAAGTTTTATAAAAATCTGTCAATAAACATGAGAATTATTTGCCTATTATTTATATAATTAAAATGGGAAAAGAGGAAGCAGGTTTGCTGCTGTGAGGAACACTGAAAGTAGGCATTTCTACAATAAATAATTTTTATCTTAACATTTATACCAACTTTCATCAACATCTGTCCATAAATAAAGGACTTTGCCTATTCCCTATATCATTAACATGGGAAAAGAGTATGCAGGTTTGCTGCCATGATAAACACATAAACTATGATTTTTAAGCATAAATAGATGAACATCAACCACATAAAGCTATATATAAAGTTTTATCCAAAAATATTGATTAATATGGGAAATATTAATTTTTCCCTATCCTCCATAAGATTAACATTGGAGCCCCAAAATACAATGTACTGTGTTTAGATTTTTTAATATCTCGGTAACCGTTGGAGATAGAGAAAAGCTTAAAGGAACTTAATTGTGTAGGTTTTTAAGCTGATTCCAATGGTGAAATATAAAATTATAAATTTTTAAAAATTATATGTGAAAAACGCAAAAAACCTCATTTTGGGGTTCAAAACCTCCCCCAAACTACCCGTTCCCATTGACCGATATGTCTGATTTACAAACTCAACCGAGCATTTGTAGGAATACACATCTCTACCAAATTTGGTCTCGATCGGACCATTTTTACGAGAGTTATCGTGTTCACAGACACATATATATACATATATATATATATATATATATATATATATATATATATAAATTTTAAGGACTATTGTTTTTGGACTCTGGGCACCTAAAGAAGAAAAAATGAGACTTAAGCCCGGGACCATGTTGGTCCCGGGCTTAAGTCTCACCATGAGACCTACGGTAATAGCTTCTTCCCTATGGGAAATTCACTAAAATGGAAAAAATAATTAAAATTCTATTTTGATTATGAAAAAAAAGCCTTGAGAATAATTTGTAATCTAGAACCACGAACTTCAGTTAAAGAATATTTTAAATCAGAAAACATCATGACTGTCTATGGAATATATGTTTTTGAAACTATTTTGTATGTAAAAAAGAAATTTAATGAATTGGAGTTCGTCGGTGATAATCATGATCATAATACCAGAACTCGGGGATCCCTTGCTTTAAGCTCCCATAAATAAGAGATTTCGAAAAATAAACCTAAATATGCGGGTTCACAATTTTACAACAAAATTCCTAAGTCCATAACAGAAGTGGTCCCATATAACAAATTCAAAAATAAATTAAAGCAATACCTTATCAACAAAGCTATTTACTCCTTAGAGGAGCTGTAACCTAGTTTTAAGAAAAATTAATTCTTGTTTTTTTCTTAGTTGGAATCATTTTGTTGTTTGTGACACTATACATGTATGTCCATGTTACACACGAATAAAGATGTTTTGAATTGAATTGAATTGAAGTTATAAATCACTAAAGATAAATAAGTCAATAAAGTAAATGTAGGAATTCTTATTCAAGTTCATATTCAAGTTAGACTTTTCTAGATACAATATTTTTCTCTCAACTGAATAATGACCAATTTTTTTTACAAAACACCCAGTTTTTTAGTGGAAAATACCCCTAATGTATTTTCTTTATAAAATTAACCTTCTTTATAAATTTAACCTAAACATCTCAGTATACTCTTAGATAGCTTCCATATAATAGGCTAGAGTACTTAACTTAACTAGGTTAAATTAGTTTAAGGAAATATTATTCATTTTATTACTTTAAGAATGTGAATAATTGTAGACTATTGTAATCTGTATTTGTTTGTATGTTTTTGTATACTACTTTTTGCAAAATAAAGATTATCGTTATTTGATAATATTTGATGAATATTTGAAACTGGGAATTCCTGAGAAACTATTTATAACATTAAAACGATGGAAAAAATTCAATTTTGTTATCCAACTGTGAGTACTATTGGTAATTTTGAAAGAACCATTAAATAATTTCATTCCCCCTATACGTTTACGTAATATGTACTTTTTACTTTCTGCACAGAGTATTAAATAATATGACATCGCCTGCATGTCTGTAAAAATGATGGTTCAAAAGTTATGGTAGTATTAATATGTAGCTTATTGTACAACTTGAGGCCAACAACATTGTAACTATTACTTACTCTTACTTAATCTACAAAGTGGGATTACTACCTTAGACCGGTTGTGAGTGTCATGATTGTGAACATCACTATGTACAGAAACTAAATTAGAGTTATTTTTTACATTTACCACACAGACAATATACAGGTTTATCACAGTTAAAATTTTTATATTTACAAAAAGGGGTTTGCAATGAGCTTTGACTAGAGATTTGGTAACAATCCTAATGGCTTTCTTTTGAAGCAACAAAATATTATTTACATGACTGCTGTTTCCCCACAGGAGAATACCATAACATATCACAGAATGAAAAAAGGCAAAATAAGCTATACGTAAATATTATAATGGTAACATGGAAGAAAGACTCTTGAACAAGTAAATTACTTTGGCTAACTTTGTACACAATGATTCTATTTGAGGATTCCAAGTTATCTTATTATCTACTGTTATTCCTAATATTTTAATTTCTGTGTTGGATTCAATCCATATTGAATCCTAGGCCTACATTATCTTTAAAAGCTATATAAAAGATTCTGGGTTTTGCCCTGATTCAGTGTCAAACTATTGGCTGCAAACCAATCTAATGCTTGCTTCATGGTATTTTCTGATACTAATGATAGACTATTTACATCACTGTCAATGCTTAAAAAAGTAGTGTCATCCGCAAACATAGCAGTAAAGGATCGACTAATATTATTTGGCAAGTCATTAATGATCAATAGAAATAAGGTTGAGTCTAATATAGATCTCTGAGGCACACCTTCCTTTATCTCAACTTTATTGGATTGATCCTTACATTATCTATGTATTGCGATATAAGAAAGATATCATTCTTACTTAAAAAGGTACTCAATTGACTATGTTCAACATGTTCTATAATTTTACCAATACAAGGTACAAGAGATACAGGACTGTAGTTACAGACCTGGTTTTTGTCATTTTTCCTGAACACTGGCACAACTCTAGATACTTTCTGTGAAGTGGGAAACACACCCTCTTCAAGGCAAGCATTTATGCACAGAGTAACAGGCGGCAATATTTCACTAATCACCATTTTCAAAATATAACTAGACAGGCCATATACATCTTTGCTTTTGGTGTACTTCATTTTATTCAGTGTACACAACAAGATTTCTTCTCTGATACATCTCATTATTGTAAAAAAAACTACAGATCATTTAGTTTTTTAAAAATTACATTTACATGCAAATACATTCAGAGCACCAGTTATTAATCAGTTTAAACAAATTCCCTATTAAAGTTTCATTAAAGGTAATTTTTCAGGTGTTTTATAACTTCTGGAAATTTAACATTTTGAAGATAAAAGAAGTAATTGACAAGGAATCTGAATCGTGAGTAATAAATTGATAATTTGGGTACAAAATGTTACAATTTTGAAATTATAATTTTATGAATAAGTTATGTATCAATTTTATACAATTAGTGTAAAATTTTAAATAGCACTATGTTTATACTATAATTTAATTTTTTAAATAATTCCTTGTAGTTTCACAAACTCGATGAATACTTTTCTGCAGTGTTAATGAGGTACTGTTAGTATAGTTTATAATGAGCACACATACACATCACACTCGATTAAAATGCAGGAATTTTTCCCAGTTTGAGTTCATTTTGTTGGCAATCTATGATAATCTAAATTGCTTGAAATACAGTTGAGCTTTGTGATTAAATTGAACTGAATTTGGATGAAATAGGGGGGGGTGTAAATTATGGTAATACATTGAAAAATTAGAAACAACAAAACAGCTTTATGTCCAAATGGATAATTTAGTTATACAAGGTATCCGAATCAAAAACTCTTTATTAACATTTCATAGAGAAATGTACAGCGTCAATAATTTACAGAAAATTTTTACGAATACAGTTTTTGTATCTCTGTGTGCTTTTAAACTATTTAACTTAATTAGTACTATAGATGCCATTTTTCAATCATCCTACAGTTAAGGACATTTTATTGAAAAAATAAAACACAATGTTTTTTCAAACATTTATTGGTTATTATAATAAAAGCTTATACAAAAAATATTAAAAGTAAAAAATTATATAAAAGTAATATACTCCATTGAGTCTTGCTGTGAACTGTAAGGTGTGTGCAGTAATGAGGGTGTCTGCAAAAAACTGTAAACCAAAACTAATTTATTAGGAGCTATGTGAATTTTATGAGGACATTGTCACTGAAGGTGGAGTGTAACAATGGGTCCTAAAACAAAAAAATTGCCGAACTAACGTTCAGGACAAAGAGCGAAATGGAAGACCCAGTTCAGCAGTCACTATACTGGGTTTTTCATTTCGCCCTTCACACGACGATTGATTTGCTAACACCCTGACACCAAGATAGTCACGCAAGACCTGCTCCTTGCATATACAGACAAAAAGGTAATCTACTTTCTGGATAGCCCTTGTATATTAGACCGTGTTTCATTTAAGAAAATATTTTCTTCAAATCCTTTTCTCAGAAAATAACAACCCTTTTTCAGGTGGTATGATGGATTTTCAATATTCTTCATTGACTCTGAAGGGCGAGTATACAAACATGTTGTTGATAAGGTAAGACTATGACTATATTATTGTATAAAAATGTACGAGTCAGAGTCACTTGGACTGAAGTAAAAGCTATAGGAGTTAAGGAGTTTAACTCCACCACAACAGAAGGTATATATATTTCACAAGTTTCCAGGTTGCTATAGACATATTGGTAAATATTTTCGGACTTACAGCACTCATGTAAAAGAACTGAATGAATGAAATGAATTTCATATACTTGGAACACTTGTTCTAGCACTGAAATGATTTAAAAACCAATTTATTTTGGAAAAAAAAATTCTGGTATTAAATCTGTTTTATTTTGCAGATGCAGCCTGATCCTGAGAACGAGATGGAGGAATTAAAGTCTCTAAAATCTCCACTCGCAACGAAATTAGCCTTGATGTTGGGGCTAATGCCAAGGGATAATCTTGATCTCTCGATGCTGCTGACTTCTGTGCAGGAGAGTTATCGATGTCTTAATGATGCAATGCTGCCCCTAGACAAAATAGCTTAACGCTCTAGTTTCACTTTTGCTTAGTTGCATTAGACTGCCACTCACGAGTTCAACTTATATTAAGTTGTTGAAATGTTAATTGTGACATTTAACCGTTTAAGAAAAGTAGTGCAGTGTGTCCATTATTTTCACATTTTAGTTAAATTGGATGATTAAAAAAATTTAGTTTACTATGGTTTCGTTTAGAAAATTAAATATTTCAATCAAGCATACACATTAGGTGGAGTTGTAATTGAATTGATCCAAACTTTTATTCCAAAAATGCCTACTTTGATGTTTTAGAAATGAATGAAGTCATATTTTATTTTGATGGTATATTTGTTTAAAAAAAGTCAAATAAAATTTGAAAAGTGGACTTAAAGCTGTTGAATTACGTACTACTTTATGTTGTATTTATTGGTAAATTGTTTATTTTAATGTAAATAGAACTTGTATCATTAAATGTTTTCTTGTTTATAGTTTTTTTATAATCTTAGCACCTGTTCAAACTTAATAGAAATTATTTATATTTAAGTAATGAAAATTTCCTACAAGTAAAAGTTTTGTTTTGACTGGGACGTGGTGACATTCTGTAATCCAGCTCGAATTGTAGAAAGTTGTAAGCGATGGTCGGTGGATGTAGTGTTCTCGTGTAGATTAATGTCCGCACTATTGAATACTATGTTATATAGCAAAGACCATCCTAATAATTAATTAGACCAATTCGTAATTCAGAAACTGTGGTTCGGATTCCACATTAAACTGTAGGTCCCTTAGCTGCAATGGGCTTTTGGGCTATAAAAAGCCCTGTCTAAGGAATATGTCAGCCTTAGTCAGTAACAAGACTTCAAGATCGTGCCACGATCATCTTACACTCACTTCTTATTCTTACTTGGCTTAAAATACCTACCTGGGTAGGTTGCCATTTCAATAATCTAATCTGATAAAATAAAGTTATCTAGATGGAGGAAATGACAAGACGGATAATTGATAGCCTTTCCAGGAGTCGTAGTTTGTTCTAACTGACATAAGGTTTTAACATAAGAATTCATTTAGTGTAGCCCTTAGAAGGGAAAGAGCAAACGTAGAAAATTATTTGTTAAGTCTTTGACAGAAAAGAGTTTGAAAAGAAAGGTAATCAAGAATGTATATTTACATATTGCTTGCAAGTCACGGGAGCAGATAGGCGTCCTGTTTTCCTGTTAAACAGTGTCCATATGAATAATAAGGGATGATTATAAGGATAATTCAGCAAACAATAAGTAATTAAGGACTCAATGTACAAACTAGTCAAGACCAATGTAGTTTTAATTAATTTAGGGATGACTTGGAAATATAGACAGCTGGTTTGAAAATGTGTGGTCAAAATTAATTTCAAGTTTAAATATTGAAAATTTACATCAGAATAACAACGCACACCTAGTACCTGAATTATTAATATTTTTCCTTAATTAATCTTTAAAGAAAAACTCCAGCAATATTTAGATGATACAATTCCTGAGAAAGAATATTTTATTTACTTCCCTGTTGGAAATAAATTAGATAATGGATATGTCTAAAGGGAATGGTTACAGTTCATCTAAACAGCTGTTCTTATTCTTTTATTTTAAAAATTCAATACAATAGCTTTGATAGTTTCTATGGAAACCTGTTACATGTTTTCCATCCTAAAAATTGCCAACACCCCCCCCCAGAATTAAGACATATCCATGTCAAAAACTAGGGCCCACACGTGATTAAAAGTGGCCATTTGGATTGGAAATTTTTTCTTTTTATTTGGGAAAATGACTTAAATCTAAGTTTAGCTAATATCTTCAAAGTCTGCAAGAACTTTATTGAAACTTATGTAACAATAAGGGGAAAAATAAATAAATACACATTTTACATTTTATTTTACATTATAAGATGTGCCTAGGACGTTACAGATTAGAAAAACTTGGCATACATTAATGGAAAACAAAACATGGTCAACAAGACAACAAATTAATCTATATATATATATATATTTATATACATTCATGAAAATATGTTAAATAATTAACTTATGAATATTAATCCGTATCACATTGGGCTAGTTTACATCAAGAGACTTTAGTACAGTCATTTAATGAACCTGAAACTGTTGAAGGGCAAATAATTTGTGAAACTTCTACTATAATATTTAAATACAAAGAATTATACCACAGAATAGGCCTAGTAAAATTATAAGATTAAAAAGCCTCATAAGCAGAATCATTTGAATTCAGAAACTCCTCCAGTTCATCCCTTTCTTCAGCTGGACCTGTTGCGTTACTACTTCGCCGACTAGATTTTTTCTTTTTACTTTTCTTTTCCTCCTTATTAACATTCTCTTTTTCCTTATCTTTACTACTTGTTTTTTTCCTGTGTTTGGATTTCTTTGACCTTTCCCCCTGTGTAAAGAAAAAAAATCATCATTGCTTTATAAATGTTACATTTTTAATGAAATTAAAATACCCCTTGATCACTCAAGAGTGTAAATAATATGGCAGACCCTAACCTAGGGGCCTTGAATATAATTAACTAGGTATTCCAATGAACAGTTTAAAATACACACACACACATATGGTTTCATATATGTGTGGTTGTATACTGCACTCCAAAAATTGTTAGACAAGGCACCATTTTTTTAAAATTTTTACATCAAGTCACCAGTTAAGTTTTGCAGGATTGAGAGTTAATACTGTATATTATGACTATGATTACATATATTTGTCCTCAGGAGTTGTAAAAATGTATCTATCATGATTGTGTTCAGAATCATGGATAAAAAGAAGGCAACACTATACCCCTTTGACAACACTCACCTTGAGGTTGTCAGTAGATAGCATGTTGTCAGGGGAATTGTTGCCAGGACCGCTGTCCTCCCCCCCTTCAGGGCTCACCCTTCCTCCCACTCCAAGACTAGCCCCCCATTCATCCAGTGCATCTCCTGAGATCTCCACACATCCTTCTAATGCTGGTTCCTGAAAAATCTATTATCAACAAGACTTCCATAGGCTTCTTATCTGCTATATGTGTATGAGTGTATGTCGATATACGATTGTTCATATTATTTTATCTATAGTAATGCTCAAATTTATCAGAATGCTAGGGAAATAACTACAATTTTTACATAACATACATAATTTTACATAAAAGCTACAAACAGTATTCTAATAAATAATATGTCCTCCTTTGTTCTTGATAACCTCTTAACATCGTTTTGGCATTGATTCGGTGAGTTTTTTGCATACATGTTTTATTTCATTATCAACATTTTTGGAAAAATATTTTGATCACTGCAGAAATCATGATCATGAGAGCAATGTGAACGCATAGGCCTATAGACAGCAATTTTATATAATTGTTCGTTTCATATGTCGTGATTTATATTTCTAATGACGAGTCCATAACGGATAGAATGTCCCTTCCTGAACACTTGATGCCGTTCAGACAAAACATGTACAGTGGAACCTCGATTAACCGTCACCCTCGGGACCGAGACCATGACGGATAACCGAATAGACGGATAACAGAAATAATAATAGCACCGATACAACTTAGCACTTAGACAGTGTTTGGCATGGCAACATCACAATTCACTGGGCCACTACCCTTGCCGCCAATGATTCACGCACATTATAGGTGTGCAATACAGTTGTCACTACTCATCATAGAGCCTCAACAGACGACTCACGGCTCGGCGCTGACGCAAAAACATATTTTTTTTGCGCTAGCGGGGTGGCGGTTAATAGAGACTGGCGGTTAAAAGGGTGACGGTTAATCGAGGTTCTACTGTAGTTTACAAACCTATGTGAACTGTGATAAGACTGAGATTAGTTAATTGGTCTAAATACAAAGATCGGGTCTAAAATAATGGATTTTATTAGTACTTTTAACGTAACTTTACACTGCTTTTCCGGATTTCGAACAACTTGGTAAGCCAAACAGCGGTCCCAATTAGTTCAGATTACCAGAGTTCTGGTGGTGTATGCAATTGATATCTTTTCAGCCCTGAAGACACCCCTAAAATTCCTATAATGATAAAACAACCTAACTCTGAACAAAGCCCATTTGGTTTACAATAAAAAATTCAGTATTAACAGAAAATTTAAAAGAAAATATTTTGTATTCTAAAAGTTCAGATCGACTGTGAATTATCAGTTAATAGTTTGTTGAAAGGAAGATATTTAAGCCCAAGAACTGCAGGTAAGTTAAATAAGGTTTTATTTTGCTTTTAAACAGAATTAAAATGTTAAAATTATATAAAACTGATTATAAGCACATTCATTGTTGATGAAAAATTATTATAGTACTGGAACACATACGATTATTAATTAGGTAACTTACGATTTTAAGACTGTTCACAATTAAGCATCCACACTTAACTTCGTAAACCAGACATATCGGTCAATCGGAACAGGTAGTTTGGGGGGGGTTTGTACCCCAAAATGGGTTTTTTGCTTTGCATTTTTCTTATGTAATTTTAAAAAATTTCAAATTTTATATTTTACTATTAGAATCAGCTCAAAAAACTAAACAATTTAGTTTTTTAATGTTTTTCTCTATCTCCAATGGTTACCGAGATTTTGAAAAATCTAAACACAGTACATTGTAGTTAGGGGCTCCAATGCTAATCTTATGGAGGATAAGGAAAAATTTATATTTCCTTTACTAATCATCAATTTTGGATTAAACTTTGTATTTAGCTTCATGTGGTTGGGATCCATACGTTTATGCTAAAAATTCATTGTTCATGTGTTTCTCACAGCACCAAACCTGCAAACTCTTTACCATGTTAATCTTTGAAGAATAGACAAACTCCTTTAATTATGTCCAGATAATGATAAAACTTGGTATTTGGTCAGAATGAAAATAGTCAATGGTAAAAATTACTACTTTTACTGTTCCTCAAAGCAGAAAACCTGTATACTCTTTCCCATGTTAATGTTAGGGAAAATAGGCAAATACTCTAATTTATTAACAGGTATTGATTAATCAATATTGTCACATACTTGTACTATTATTGTCATATTATTTAGAAATTCACTGAATATGCAGGTTTGCATATTATAATATATAATATGCATATTAGGGGTATTTATATTTATTTTCTTTTTCATACAGAGATTATACTGTAATAAACTATCATATTGATGTAAATAACAACAAATATAAATCTTTTCAAAGAGATGCTTAATTCGATTTCACTGAAACGATGCTTAATTTGTCAACACGATTGAAATCCCTGAACAGATGTGAAAAATACTCAGTTTCGTAATATGTGAAAAAGAAACTTAGTCATTTATGTTCTGTAATCTATCTTAACTTATTTCACATAAGTAAGAGACAAATATGAACGAAAAAAGTTAAAAAATCATAATAGTTTGAAGCCTTATTACAGCATATTACAGAAGTAGATGCCTGCTCTTTCAAGGCCATCATGGCACTGTTGCAAGACTTAAAAGCTTTTAATGACATAAAATTATGGAATGTCAATTTATTTGGCATTCAGAAGTTCCCGGGGTTAGTGTATCTCAATCCCAAGATTGCTAAAAAACATCATTTTACAATTTTTCCGTGATTTTAATGTTTAAACTACTTAAAAATTCTTCATAAACACACATTCATGTAAACATTTTAAATGTCGCCATTTGTTTTATTACGTCCCTTTAAATTGGTATTTACCTTTCTCAAAGTTTAATTTTCCCTTAACACCGAAGCTTGGATGAAACTTGGTATTTAGCTTCATGTTAATGGGATGAATACGTATGCTAAAAATCATAGTTCATGTGTTCCTCACAGCAGCAAACCTGCATACTCTTTCCCATGTTAATCTTATGGAGAATAGGCAAACTCCTTTATGTATGATAAAACTTGGTAGATGGTCAAAATAAAAATTGTTTATGTTCAAAATGCCAACTATCAGTGTTCCTCAAAGCAGCCAACCTGCATACTCTTTCCCATGTTAATGTTACAGAGAGTAGGCAATATACTCTATACTCTAATTTATCAACAGGTACTGATTGATCAATTTGTCATAATACTTGTATTATTATTGCCATTTTATTGAGGTGGAAATTTGCTGAGTACGCAGGTGTGCTGCGACGGGGTTTTTTAATATGCAATAAAAAGATTTTATTCGTAAGTTTAAATTTAATTTTTTACTATAGGGTTTCCATATGGTATAGGTAGGCATGTTTTTTTATCTGGGGGTTGTATTTAAAGAATCTATGGCTCTCCCAAAACATAAATAAATATCATAATAAAAAACTACATAAGTATTGGTAATTAATTTATTGTTTACATTCAACTTTAATACTTTATTAACTATAACGTGATTAACTATAGTAACTACGTGATTTATTCTGTCAGTATAATATGATACTTTGTAGATAATATGCAATGAATGTATGAATCAAATGTATTTAAAAACAAATATTTTTGTTTAATTCATATATTCCATCTTTGTGTCTACATTTTTGGCATGTCTTTCACCCTGGCATAGCTTTGGCAGATTTAAAACGCCTGTTTGTGACTTCTTTTGGTATTGGGACTCTCCTTCATCATTTTTGAAGTCGGTGTAGTCTTCAGCAGAAAAAACTTATTTTAGGTTTGTGATATGATTGTCTAACATAACATGATGTTTTGTATTAGATCAAAGAATATTTTTACAAGAAAGCGTACAAACTTTGGACAGTACATTAAAGATTTAACTATTAAAATACAAATTTGTATTGTACAAATAAAGGGAATTTGAATATAACAATAATTTTCATTGAATCTAACCTCCCTTAGCTGTTTGGTGTTTAGTGATTTTACCACACTTACCTGGTTGGAATTAGATCTGCTGTCCACAGTCTTTGTTGGTTCTATGTGTGACAGGAGGGGTGAAGGCGGTGTCACAATCAAGGTATCGTCCGGGTCGAGGTCATCTTGGAATCCCGCGACTAATGGGTTACCTGTCTCCACCTCACTGTACATACAATCTGGTTATGTTACAGGGTATCTACCGATCACGGTAGTCCTCAAAAAGTTTTTCAGTTTTGTATTCTTTAACTAAATTTCCTAGAGGAAGAAGAACTATTACCATCATCATAACAAGACCTATAGCCGAGAACAATAAATTTTTTTATATTCCAGATCCCTGGATGTTAAAATCACCATTGTTTGCGACTGAGTACATATACAAACATATATGTGTGAAGATGAATCTACAACTGTGAATACGATAACTCTCATAAATAAACGGTATCAGTGAACTGACATATTTGAGGGGGTACCCAAAAGTAACCGGATTGACACCGCCGTAAGCGTGGCCTGTGTAGTACGTATGTATCCGCTATGTGTGTGTAGCACAGCTCATCCGCAGTTCAGTGCCACTAGTGCTGTCGCCGTGGGTGGACGTGTTTGTCTACAGTGAGTTTTTTAGTGAACACTGTTTTGCCATTTCATAGTTTTTTCGTTATTGTTTATAACGTTAAATGAACATTGGGCAGCTCTGAAGTTTTGTTTCTTGTTAGGCATACAAGAAGATACTGCAGGCATACTGCAGATACCATTGTTATATAGAAAACCACTTACAAAGATGAAGCTTTAGATAAAACTCAAGTATAAGAGTGGTTTTCACGTTTTAAAAATGGCGGCATGTCAATTGTTGACAAACCCGTGAAGGACGTCCGTCAACTGACAAAACTAACGATAATGTTGAGAAGATTCTTGAGTTCATGCATGAAGATCGACGATAGATCATTGACGAGTTATCAGAGATATCTGGAATTAGTAGGACCTCTGGTCAGCGAATTGTGAGTAAAGATTTTAAAATGATAAGAGTGGCTGCCAAGTTTGTGCTTCAAGTTTTGACTGACCATCAAAAGGAACTTCGAGTGGAATCTTGTCAAGCAAAGGAAGAACACATGCAAATTGATGCATATTTTTCACAAATAAAAATCATTACTGGTGACAAATCACGGTGTTATGGTTATAACCCTAAACCAAGCAACAGTCCAGCCAATGGCCAAAAAAATGTGCCCCCTCGGCCAAAAAAAGCTTGCCAAGTTAAATCAAACAAGTCAATAGTCATTTGTTATTTTGATACTAAAGAGATTGTGAACAAAGAGTTTGTACCCCAGGCCAGACAATAAACAAAGTTTTTGGTGTAGAAGTGTTTAAAAGATTGCGTGACAGTGTTTGACGCAAAAGACCCGATTTGTGACAAACAGGGTACTGAATTTTCCACCATGACAATGTGCCCGCTCACGCAGCAATCTCAGTGCAGCGGTTTTTGACTAAAAATGGCATGACCCCATTATTTCACCCTCCGTATTCATCTGATCTAGCACCGAGTGACTTCTTCCTCTTCCCACGAATGACAAGGGATATGAAAGGGGCGCGTTTCAACACAAATAGAAGAAGTTAATAAAAAACGATGGAGGAGCTTGCAGTCATATCTAAGGATGAGTTTCAACAATGGAATCATTAATCGAACAAGTATATGCATGTTAATGGACTTGAAGGAGATAAGATAGTTTTGTAAATTAAAATGAAATACACAGTTTTTATTAAGTAATTCCGGTTGATTTTGAACACTCCCCGTACTTTCCCTTTAAGTCAATTTAAACAAAGATCTTTAGTAAATCCATCATATTCTTTAACATTTCTCATTTAATAATTTATTGTTTCAAACATAATCATCCAATTTCTGAAAATAACAAGAGAAACAAAATTAAATTAATTGTTAGAATGGGGGGACTATCCCCTTTCCCACCATAATACCAATCTTTTTTGAGTGATTTGTTTGGGTGATGTGACCTTACGCTGCATACCAAGTTTCATGGAAAACGGTTGAGAAATAAGGAAGATATTATTTTTTTTAATATTCTCCATAAGAATAATATTGGGCGCTCTCAGACAATATACTGAGTTTACCACAGGGACATTAAATTTAACTTATTCCTGGAACCATTAGTTGTACACTAATGATTCAAATACTATTGTTTTAGTTTTTAAGCTGGTTTTAATGGTGGTAGTCAAGTTATACTTACATTTATTGTTTTTGCAGAAAAATTAAAAACATGATATTTTTGACTTTTAAAACTTGACTTTAAAACCCCAATGTTTTGATAAATGTGAACGGTCTATTTTTGTTTATCTCATAACAGACTATCTAATAATGTAATTTTCACCAAAATTGTTAGGTGTAACACACCCCTAAAATAAAAAATTCAAAATATAAAAAAATGCTCTGACATACTGTGGATTGTTACCTTCACAAAATTTTATGAAAATCTGACCAATACTCTCTTCTCTAGGCTTCTATACATCCCCACAGACATCAATAAAAATCCCCTTTTTTTCGATTCAGTGGGCACTAATATCTAGGCTTCTGCTCATCCCCACACACACGTACACAGGCAGACATAATTCTGAAACCACTCTTTTGATGGAGGGGGCACTATAATGGATATACCCACCAGACACTTAAATTCGAAAATGCTGACAAAAACAATTCTTTCTCCTTATACTATCGTATAGGGGGAGAAAGTAAAAAATCAAATTTTGATCAAATTTGGTGTAGACATGTAAATGTTAAATAAATTCAATCAAGTTAAAAATCCAGACAAATCAGTCATTTTGGGTTAGTTTATATACTGAATAATTTATTTATTTTTAAATAAATTTTCATTGGCACTCTTGAAATTAGTTAAAAAAACAATCAATTTGAATCTTTCTTCTATCTCAATTGGCTACTGAGATATAGTAATTAGTAAACAATGTACATTGTCGTAAATGGAGAGCAAATGATAATTTTATGGGGATAAAGATAAACATTGATATCTTGTTTAGTATTTGAAATATTGTGATTAAACTTGGAATACAGCTTCATCCAGTAAAAATCTATGTTGATTACTCTAAATTAATTTGTTCTTGTTCCTCTTGGAAGCAAACCTTCTCACTCCTTTACCATGTTATTCTTACAGAATATAAGTCAGTTGATATAATTTAGCCTATGATTAAGCTTAGTTTGATCTATCATCGTATGCAGGTTCACTGCAAGGGTTGCATTATTTAATATATTACAGAAAACTTTATTTAATTCGATAACTCTATGTATGAAAAAACAAGTTAATTGAATTCAGTTCAAATTCAGTAGTTATTTTGTCAATAATTTTAATATTTCCTGATTAACCTGAAATAAAAATTTACCTG
Source organism: Nephotettix cincticeps (assembly GCA_023375725.1). NCBI lineage: Eukaryota > Metazoa > Arthropoda > Insecta > Hemiptera > Cicadellidae > Nephotettix > Nephotettix cincticeps. The sequence goes on along the minus strand of CM041788.1, from coordinate 435,534 downwards.
TCCGAATCTATGGGTTCTTCACGAGTTTGGCCTTTATTGTTAATTGGTGATTCATCCAAAAATGACCTATCTAACTCTCCGCCATCAGGAACAAATTCTTCTACACTCTGTATTTTTGTAGATGATCCTATAACAATTAAGTAAACAATTTTGTAAGTTTTGTAATCTTAAATTAATTTAATGGTACTTTACATCACATTTTAGGTATAAAATCCCAAATAACCAGCATACATTACTCATAACTCTAAAAGTGTCATTTAAACTACTGTTAAAAGTGATTTTCTTGTTGAAGCTAATAAAGTGCAAACTGAATCTATAATCAGCATTGGCTATTTGGCACTTGAGGAAGAGGAGACTCTTGAGGAAGACTAATGTGAAAACTCTACATTAGTCTCATTCCAAGGTTTTTATGAGAGATTCCCCACTGTCTTACCTGCCAAATACAGCCTATCCATATAATTCTTTGTGCTGAATTACAAAATATTAGTGATCTTCCAATCTCAAGCATCCTTAAATGTAATAGGCTTACAACAATTATTACGGTACCTTTAAGCTTGTCTTGGCTGGTTTCTGTAACCCTATTCAGTATTCTTGCAGTGACAGGGGTATTTGGGAAGGGTTGTGGAGGTGGTGCTGCCATTCTCATCTCCGGTACTGATGGGCTTGGTCTGACCACCTGTAATTCAAAAACTCTGAATGAATATATTAATTGTTCCTTTTTAAAAGCAAAATTACTCATTGACAACATAAAATATACCACTTATTCTTAAATTTAATCCTTGAAATTTTACTTGAACAAAGATTTTTTTTTGTTCAGTATTATCATTAAAATACCCCCGTCGCAGCAGACCTGCGTACTCAGCGAATTTCCAAATCAATAATATGACAATAATAGTAAAAGTATGTGACAAGATTGATCAATCAATACCTGTTGATAAATTAAGAGTATTTGCCTATCTTCCGTAACATTAACATAGCATGGGAAAGAGTATGCAAGTTTGCTGCTTTGAGGAAGAGTAAAAGCAGGCATTTTTACCATATTTTTATTCTGACCATATGTCAAGCTTTATCATAATTTATTAATATCTCGGTAACCGTTGGAGATAGAGAAAAACGTTAAGAAACTAAACTGTGTAGTTTTTTGACCTGATTCTAATGGTAAAAGATAATAAATTTTTGAAAATTACATGAAAAAAATACAGAAAACCCATTTTTGGGGTACAAACCCACCCAAACTACCTTTTCCGATTGATCGATATGTCTGGATTACAAACTCGTCCGAGCAAATGTAGGAATACACGTTTCTACCAAATTTGGTCTCGATCGGACCATTTTTACGAGAGTTATCCTGTTCACAGACACATATACGTATATGTATATATATATACATTTGATCTATATAGTTCACCTTTAAGGATTACTGTTATATAAAGTAAAGTTAAAATAATTAACTGAGTATCCTTGACAAACATTATTTTATTTTAACAACATGTTTCAACCTTTAAAGTTTTGAATGTTTTGTTATGTTAAACCTTTTGTTTTATATATATATATATATATATATATATATATATATATACCCCCGTCGCAGCAGACCTGCTTACTCAGCGAATTTCCAAATCAATAATATAATAATAATACATGACGTTTGGTCAAAAATCTGTCCATAAACATGAGAATTATTCGTCTATTCTCCATAAGATTAACATGGGAAAAGAGTATGCAGGTTTGCTGCCATGATAAACACATGAACTATGATTTTTAAGCAAAAATGGATGAACCTCAACCACATGATGCTAGATATAAAGTTTTATCCAAAAATATTGTTTAATAAGTGAAATATTATTGTTTCCTTATCCTCCATAAGATTAAGATAGGAGCCTCAAAATACAACGTACTGTGTTTATTAGAAACAAGAAGAACTAAGATAGAGAAAACGAAAATTGTGTAGTTTTTAATGGTGAAAGATAAAATTTAAATTTTTTAAAAATTACTAGGGGTCTGCGGTGCACCGAAAAAATCGGTACGGTATGGTTCCAGCCTTGTACCGAACCTCGGTACGGTACAAGAATTTTTTCGGTACAAGTTCGGTACGGTACAAATAAGTAAAAATTAATTCACTATCCAGTCTAGGTTGCCATCAAATATAACTGTGAAACAACTCCCGCCGAAAACATTGAATAAAACCCGGTCGTTAAAGGCTTTATATTCTAAAAGTAATATAGAATGACAATACTGCCCAGATGCACGGCAAATGCTGAACGTAAGACTGACTCACAGCGTTTTGGTGAATGATAATTTAAAACAACCTCACCAGGACTTCAGGCAACCAGCCATCTCCCTGCCGGCTCTAAATTATTGTGCATTCCCGGCTTATTATCGTATCCACGTGTAGCAGCTTACGCGATCAGGGAACCGTTCCTCCTTTTGACGCAACAAAATAGTCGTATGAGGCTCGTATTAGTCGTGTTTCAAATAGCGATGGGAATACTTGTGATTTTTCAATCACGATGAAAATCTGTTAAACTATGATTCATGATTCTTTAAATTGATTCGTTCTTTTTCCTCTGACAGCCTGTTGCCGATGTTAAATGACCAATACAGAACTGTAATTTGCCTTATTGATCTCGCTCTTTTTGCGGGATTTTCACTCAAATAAAATAAAAAATCATAATGTTAAGGATATAATTGAATAAAGGAAATAAATAACTTTTATTTTTTTAACAATATGTTCTGTATTTCCTCATTAGTGGAACCCCTCAAATCCGAACTAATTGGGATTGAATCCTGTTCTTCCAGGGAAATAAATACTACGCACTTATTTCGTCACTGTATTCGCGCGATAACCGACGGGTTATACAGGCTGTGCGTTCATAAGGGCAGTGACCTTGGCGGGTCGAGCCTGTGCTAAAAATAAACCATTCTTCCCCTACCCTTACTAACAGGGATGCGTATCGCGCCTGTCTACTGTCTGTGTCTAGTTTAGTGAGCGTTTACCTGCTGAATTGCGTATCTATAACAACCGACGTGGCTTGGAATTACGGTCGTGTGAAGATTTTCTTCATTTCAACAGTTAAAGCATTGATTTTATAATTAAGAAGTATGTAAATTCAATGGTAATAGATAACAGACTTTAAGCGAAAACCCCTGACTTTGTTAAACCTTGAAAAATAAGCTTATGTGATTAATTTTTTTTTAATTTCCAGGTATTTCTTTTTTTTATTTCCCGAGAACATGTTCAGGTATGAGGGGTTCCACTGTAATTTTAAAATATTAACCACTTTACACTAAAATAACCATTTTAGTCTAAAGAGCCCTTTGACATTTTATGAAAATGTTTGATTTAATTTGAACAATAATTGTGATTGGTTGAATTAAAAATAATAAACCAGGACAATATAAAACATAGGTCTTGGCTAGGGGGTATTGACTCAGTATATTTTCTGTATTTTTTGTTCTGCAATAAAATACATTATAGTTTTTTATTTTGTTTGTTCATCCTTAGTTTCATATAGACTTGAGAAGATTATTTCCTCTTTTTAATTAGTTACAACATAAATTATAATGTTTAAATAATTATTAATATGTTTAATTTGATATGTTTTTTAAAGAATGGATTTAAAAATCATATTACAGTTTGAAAATTACTTACTTACTTACTGCTGGGGCATCACAAATCTCAGTCGATTTTTTGCCTCGTAGATTAGCCTCCTCCATTCTTCTCTGTCCTCTGCCATTTCAATTGTTCCTCCGCACCGGACAACGTCTTTCCCAACTTGGTCAAGCCACCTTAATTTAGGCCTTCCTAACGGTCGCCTTCCTTCCGGTACGGCCTTGCATACCTCCTTCAGCCTTGTACCCTCCCCTCTTCGAAGTACATGACCTAACCATCTAATTCTTTTGGCTTTTATGAGGGCTATTATGTCTGGTTCTTGGTATAGGGCACGTAATTCTCTGTTTTTTCTTATGCGCCAAACTCCATCTTCACATACTGGTCCAAAGATTTTCCGCAGAACCTTGTTCTCAAAAACTATTAATCGTCCTTCATTTCTTTTGGAAAGGACCCATGTCTCACTGCCATACAATAACACCGGCTGTATGATGGTCTTGTATAGTCTTAACTTTGTACATCTTGATAGCAGTTTGGATGATAGAAGTTTTGTACAGGCTCCTAAGCTCTTATTGGCATTTGATAGTTTGCATTGTATCTCTAAGTCTTCAGAATTTGAACTACTTACTGTAACTCCTAAATATTTGAAGTTGTCTACACAATTTATTGAATAATCGGCAATGTTGAAATTTATGTTTCCATTTTGAGTGTTTCGGCCAAAGTGAATAATTTTAGTTTTATCTTCATTTAATTCTAATCCTACTTTCTTACATTCTTTTACTAGGCTTTCAGCTAACAGGCAGAGGCTTTCAGAATTTTCTGCTAGGATCACTACATCGTCGGCGAATGCCATTATGTTTAGGTCTACTCCCAGTTTAATACCTCTTTGGAGGTTCTTTGTTTTTTGTAAGGCTTCTTCTACAGCTATATTAAAGAGAGTGGGGGAAATTCCATCTCCTTGTCTTACTCCCGTGTTTATAAGGAAACTGTCCGATATTTCTCCGTCTATTTTCACTTTAGCTTTGGACTTGTTTATGCACATTTTTGTTAATCTTATCAATTTTTCTGGTACACCATGTTTATCAGTTTGAAAATTAGTACAGTAAAATATTTCTTTTGACATTGTATATCTTTTTTTAAATTCCTTTCACAAAGTTTTCACTAATTAAGTTCTGGAAAATACTTATGAATAAAAGGATGAGATCAGTAAATGTTACTAGCGGCATTATTCTCTTGTACCGTACCGTACCGAATTTGTACCGAGAACCGAGGTACAACAATTTGTACCGTACCGTACCGTACCGACCTCATAATTTCCTGTACCGCAGACCCCTAAATTACATATGAAAAATGCCAAAAACCCAATTTTTGAGTTCAAAACCACCCCCAAACTACCCGTTCCCATTGACTGATGTCTGGTTTACGAACTCGTCCGAGCAATGTAGGAATACATGTCTCTATCAAAGTTGGACCCGACATTTACATAAGTTCACTTAACCTAATATATAAAAATTATTGTTAAATTTAAATGGATGATTTCAAAGCTTTATTTACATTAAACAATAATTTTAATATATTAGGTTAAGTGAACTTATGAAAATGTCCTTATGGTACGAAACATGTCAGTTTAATTAAAAATTTTAAAACAGGGTACTGCGTTTTTAAATGTTTTTAAACTAGTAACACACACACACACACACATATATATATATATATAAAATATTTAACGGCTATTGTTTTTGGCCTCTGGGCACCTAAAGACAAAAAAATAACATGGTCTCGGGCTTAAGTCTTGCAATGAGACCTACGGTAATAGCTTCTTCCCTATGGGAAATTCGCTAAATGGTATTTTTTACCTGAGGTATGTCAGTCATCATAGGAGAGATCTGTTGGGCACTTTGACTAGAACTTATGACTGGAGCATTTTTACTATTGAACTCTGCTTGTTGTCTCCTCTTGTTGGTTAAATTCTCTATAAACCTGATAAACCATAATTTATTAATCAGAATCTTTATTCCTGTTAATCTAAAGATACCTTGGAATTGAAAATAATTAATTGTCATTGTCTAACAAAAGAAAACCCTTATGTTTTAAAGCATAACAGTATGTTAACATATTTTCAATTTTTAACACTAAAAATTCCTTAGTGCTAAAAATGGATGCAACATAAATCAAGATTAGACTATTCTTCAAACTTTGAGAGGGTTTTAACATGGATAGAATCAGTCGGCTTATTATAAAATCTAATATAATTTTTTAAAGTTACTTGTAATGTCCAAACTGTGTTGTGGGAGTTCAAATAGTCATTTTCTGTGGATATGATATATATATAGAAGTGACTTGTGATAAACTTACAATTAATTAGTTATAATAAGATGTAAATTTCAAACATATTTTTTTCAAAATTTAATTTGTAAATTGTTATGCCAACTATCTTTTACCAAGGGATTTTTATCATCATTATCATTTCATTAAGGAAGACTTTGTTTTTACAATTCTGTTCTGATAAAATTTTCATATATAAAAATAAGAAAAGTTTTCTGAGAGATATATTACTGCTATTAATTCTTTGTAGAACCAAAGACAGTTTGTGTCATACTACTGTAATTTATAATTATATACAAATAATCAGTTGTGTAGTGCTAAAAAAAGCTGTGCCGGAGCGGTCCTTCCCAGGAAGGCCGTTACTCTTTGGGGGGGGGGCGGTAATGGTTAGTCAAAGTCTGCAAGTTCCTCAGGAAGGTCATTGCATGGTCAAACGCGAGGAGTTGTGTACAATGAATCTATTTAAATTCTTATTTAAATAGATTCATTGTATTCACTCAATTACATCAACCAAAGTTTAATTTTGCTTAAGTGACTAGTGATGTTCCTTGGGTATCTGTTGTATTCATGCAAAGTATTGCAGTTGAAGGCAAACGGTCCATTTTTAGTAAGGGTTCGATTTCTTTTTCAACCCGAACTGGCGAGTGCAGGTCAAGGAAGAAGAACATATTTGTAGATGAGTTTACCCACCATATAATACGGAGGAAAATCCTCAAATTGTATTTTGTAAAAAACACCGCAACTTCATCGAAATTAAAGGCTGTTCTGTAGGAAGAGGGTTTGTTGAAATAAATATCTTAGACGGAGATTAAAAATGAATAGGATTTAAATGGTTAAAGACTGAAAATATAAATAATTTCAACAGTTCTTAACCAGTCTCAAGTTTGTTGTAAAAAGTATATTTTTGAATAAAATAACTAGATACTATACTATAAAAAGATATATGGTCTTCAAGTAAGCCCTTGTGTCTGATTCTGGTGTTATGATGTTTTTAGGTTAGGGGTTAGGGTATCAAAACGCCTAAAATTGCCTCGATATTGCGTGTTGATAATGAAATGATGCGAGCCACTCGTTTACATACCACGCTCTATAAAAAGGCAAAGTACAAGTATACAAATCTGAGTTTCGGCTGCACGAGCTGTGCCGGAGTGCCACTCCGGCTCTAAAAGCTGTGCCGGAGCGGCGCTCCGGACCGCTCCGGCTCCACTACACCACTGCAAATAATACAATTAATAAACTCAGAATAAATAACAACTACTTAAAATATGTCAATATTACATAAAAATGCTAAAATAGTGTAATATACTCTATTTATTTTCATAAATGATATACCAACAAAATCATTCATTACAAAAACATGTGTTCTTAACATATAAAGGGTAAAAGTTTATTTAACCTTCTAGGCATGGTCTAGTGTTTATGTCTAGAGCGAGAGTTTTCAGTTTACACTAGAGACGAAGACCATTTTAGCTGTAATTAACAACCAAATGTGCCTTTCAAAGCAAGGAATATCTTTTGGTGTGATCATTATTCATTTACTACTATTATAGTTGTGACTCACTCACTTGTCATAATCAGCATGTTCGCTTTGTTGAAACAAGTCAAGCTCCTCAAGCGTCGCCACTGTCTCCGCCTGGTTACGCTGCAGTTGGCCGAGCAGCGTTTGCCGCTGCAACTGGAGAAAAGGAAGACAGAAGAACTTATGCAGCAGCTTTAGTCCAAAACCGTTGCTCATCGAGGCTTCAGTGTAGCGGATCTGCCCTGAACTATGTGGCCTACACACCCACATTAGTGACAGTGAGACTTCTCAAACAGCACATACCTACATACTTAAAAGAGACTATTTGTTTAGCCATACATAACCTTTCATGAACTTAAACTAGATTTATTTTAAGCATATAAGAAGAAAATTAAGGTTACACAAAAATTTTAGATCACAGTAGATTTTAGTTGAATAGACCCATTTTTTCAATACTCCAAATAAAATTAGCACAATAAGTTCTCTCACATTTTTTTATATTCATAAACATTATAACACAACACTGAATAAAAGGGATAAGTAAATATCTGTTGCAGGAGACCTTATTTACGAATATCCATTCATTTATGAATCAATAATTTTGATGATTCAAACTGTATGCTTAATCACAGGTTAACTATGGAAGCTATACCAATCTACTTTCTTCTAAATATTTCTAGAAAATTATTTTTGAAGACTTCACACATCTGTACATACCTTTGGATAGAGTCAATGAAGGCTGTAACTATGTCTGTAGTGACTGTACGATGGTGTGACATGTCACAGTGATTGCCCAATATCAACACTGGAATGTGAGCAGGCACCTTAGTTAACTCTTTTTCCACATAGTCAAATGACCTGTAAACCAATATATTTCAAACTCTGAGGGGCAAAATCTTTTTAGCTAATGCCGTATACTAAACATAGAGGATGATTTCCCATGCTATTGTAAGGAATGTCTAATCTAATATAATCTAATGAAGACAGATTTTTGTCCCTCCACTCGACCAGTGTGGACGTAAAAACCTCAGTGGATAATAAAACACATCCTATTTATAAGTGTTCCAGAAGGTCTTTTTTGTGCAAGTAAAATAAAGACGGATATTGTGAATAAAAAAACGATGCTGGCAGTCAGCAGCACACTACAGCGGTTGGTTTTTTGTTTTGTACAGCCTGAGTAAAATTTTTAAAATTTCACAATATGTTACTGGCCCTTGTAAATGGTTGTCTCATGTTTTATGAATTCTAGGGACAATTCTTTTGGCATCCCAAAACCTAACCATTACCATCAGTATTCTAGTTGAAAAATCTTGTCAGGTATTTTTGCTTTGATAGGTAATTTTTATTGTGCTCGAATCTTTGATTGTCCCATGATTTAAGTACTTATTACAGGTATCATCACTGGATATGTTCACTCAACCAACACTTAATCTACTGCATACATCAGTATAAAAACGGAACCCCTACATCTCCTACGTCCCACAAAGTGGCCGATAAGAGCTTACTTTCCAAGTAGCCCCAGTATTGTACGCAAGTCTAGATATTCATCATAGTTTGATAAGCTTACCAACTCTTGGTGATATCCAGTACTAATATTACACCATTAGTTCCCTTGTAGACATCCAGGAACTCAGCATCCAACGCAGGAGGGCTAGTATCGTTCTCCCCCAGTTTGAGTCCTTCCATGAGTACCCTCTTCTTGCCCTTGTCCACTACGTCCCACACTTCCACCTTGACCACATCGTCTGTCGCCTTGTAGTTCCACTGAATGCTGGCCACCTTAATTATATTAAGTAAAGTATAAACTTGGTCAAGTAATACCCTAAACTGAGCTTTATAACATTAAACCAAACATCCATCAATATTATACCCTACAACCAAGGTACATCCATTAAAAAGAATACTTAAGTAAGGTGACTTGGAACCGCCAGGTTTTTCAAATCAATTGAGCAGACAGTGTCTAGTTGTCATATCTATTTGTTAGAATTCACAGTTGAAAGACGTGTTCATTATATTTTCTATATTCAGTACTGTCCACTTATTCAACTTCAAATTTTCTGTGCTTAGGCCGATCGTGTCTACTTATTGGTGATAGTTTCTGATTCCAATTCATCCCTCCAATAAATTAGTTCCTCTAGTTAGTGGCACTTTCATTGCCAGCATTATGGATTTGGTTTTTTTTCAATTTTCAGTGATTTTTCCCATTTTCAGTGACCATGTATTAGTATTGCCTATCCATATTTATAGGCTTAAATACTGTATTTTTTACTCTCCAGCCAACTAGGTAATTCTCTATAATTATTATTGTGTAAATATATTGTTTGTAATACCTTTTGTTTATTATACTACTTTTATATTATGAATTTAATTGAAAACTTCTGTATTCATAAAATATATGCTACATTGTACACTACATGGCATTGTAGGCTACATGGAATGGTGTCCAAATTGGCCTAATGTTTGTATATAAAAACTAAAAAATATTTGAATGAAAACCACTTTTTAAAAATTATAGTTTAGTGAAATCGTAAAGAGCCTTTTTAATCAAATACATTTTTAATTTACTATTAAAATCTTTAGAATTATTAATGATATATAATTCCACAGGAATCTTTGACACAAATTTTGCACCTGCACTAGATTGTTTTAGTCTGACCTTTTTAAAGTGGTTTTAACCCTTCAGGATTGTTTGCCGTTGTGACAACATAAGCAGAAAACATCTTCGAATTCGGTTCACCATTGTCACAACGTATGACGACAGCACGTCACCGTAGTGAAGTCTGGTGGTGATTTTATGAACTTGTTTAAGTCGGGATTGTATTCTGTGTAATCTATGAGTTGGCCAATGTTGTCGATCGATAAACGCATGCGAGAGAGATGGAGAATGTTGTTTACAATCTTGTAGAAGTTTTGTATTTGGTAAGTTAATTGAAGTCATAGCGAATACATTTTGCTTTAAGCTTGTTAAGCTCATAGTATTTATGAGTTTACTGTGGAATTTGTTGTTTTACATGGTGTTATTGAAGTAAATATGTTTTAGGACTTAGTATAAGTAAATAAATAAATTCTTTATTTCCAAATGTACACAATTAATTCACACTATTTTTATAAGTTGCGACAAGATATTGTAGATTTTGGTTGTTTGAAGAAATGTTTCTCGAAGAAATGCGTGAAAATGGGTGAAGAACGACTTATGTTTTAGTTTGTGGAATAGATAGGATAGGTTTGTGGAATAGATAGATGTTTGTGAACATTGCCATTGTTTTATATCTGTATTTTAAGGTAATTAATTATAATAATTTTGTTAAAAAAATTTTGTTGCTAGAATAAATAGAACTAGACTTTAAAACTTTTACCAAAGTATTGCAAAATTACAGCCTAACTTGGAAAAAAGTACTGCATCAGGGGTCAGTTATGCAATAAAAAGTACCATGTTATAAATAAAAAATATGTGTTGTTCACTACCAGATTTCACTGTATTAACATAGACCTTAGAGAAAACAGTTTCATGAAATACTAATTTTTATCGGTAAATCATCATCAAACAAATCATTTAAAGATAAACACATCATTTTGACAAATTACTCACATTATGAAAAATAATTGCACACGAGAAAACACAGCAGGAAAATTGTTAAGTGATTTTAGACCTTTTGTTAATCTTGTCACAGAAGCAGATAAAAAAATACCCCCGTCGCAGCAGACCTGCGTACTCAGCGAATTTCCAAATCAATAATATAATAATAATAATATACGACAAGTCAAGTGGTCAAAATCTGTTGATGAACATGAGAATTATTCTCCATAAGATTAACATAGGAAAGAGTGTGCAGGTTTGCTGCTGTGAGGAACGCTAAGAGTAGGCATTTATACCTTCAAAAACATTTATTTTTAACATTTATACCAACTTTCATCAACATCTGTCCATAAATAAAGGAGTTTGCCTATTCTCCATATGATTAACATGGGAAAAGAGTATGCAGGTTTGCTGCCATGATAAACACATAAACTATGATTTTTAAGCATAAATGGATGAACCTCAACCACATAAAGCTAAATATAAATTTTTATCCAAAAATATTGGTTAATAAGTGAAATATTAATTTTTCCTTATCCTCCATAAGATTAACATTGGAGCCTCAAAATACAACGTACTGTGTTTAGATTTTTTTATATCTCGGTAACTGTTGGAGATAGAGAAAAACTTTAAGGAACTTAATTGTGTAGTTTTTTAAGCTGATTCCAATGGTGAAATATAAAATTAGAAATATTTAAAAATTACATGTGAAAAACGCATAAAACCCCATTTTGGGGTACAAAACCCCCCCAAAATACCCGTTCCCATTGACCGATATGTCTGGTTTACGAACTCGTCCAAGCATTTGTAGGAATACACGTCTCTACCAAATTTGGTCTCGATCGCACCATTTTTACGCGAGTTATCGTGCTAACAGACACATATATATATATACATATATATATATATATATATATATATATAAATTTTAACGACTATTGTTTTTGGTCTCTGGGCACCTAAAGAAGAAAAAATAACATGGTCCCGGGCTTAACTCTTGCCATGAGACCTACGGTAATAGCTACTTCCCTATGGGAAATTCGCTAAAACAAGATTTTCGGCCTAAAAGCCTAAATT